>JAVIAB010000106.1:50053487-51253487 GCA_032433765.1 Megaustenia siamemsis
AACACCAGATCGACGCACGACAAAAGAAAAGGAGCTGTCAGAAACAAGAAATGATCACCCATATTGCCATGTGTGGTCGTATATTTACATCTGTGTTAAGGAATTTTTCAACAGAATAGAACTTTACCCTATGTCCATTCACACAGATACACGCAGCTGAATCTGTTTTTGTCATCATGTCTTGATGAACGGCTGTTAAAACCAAAAATAAAACAACTTTTTTTTAGACAGAAGAAAATCACAAACAACATTTGAGCAGATGTGAACGCACTTGTCATGTCTGAACTCATCTGTGTGAACTCATGCAAATTGAGCTTCCCGAATTCTTATTCATGAAAGAAAGGTTGTTCTAAGAATGTGTAAAATTGTAATTACAGGTTTCATTTTGAATACAAGAAATAATGAAGGCTGCACCTGTCACATAGGTAAAAACAGACATGGTCTATTTGCCATAACAGAAGTAATAAAAAGATTAATAACGTTAACATCGGCTGGAGAGACTTCATAATTTTAGTTTTTCTATTTAAGTAATATAAAAATATAAATGTAACGTTTATATACTACACGACAAACCTAATATTCATTATTTCAAAAATATAATTGCCAAATTGATCAAGCCATTGGAATATAAAAGGAGAGAATTGTGTGCATGAAAGGCTATTAACAGTTATTCAATCATTTATTTTCACAAAAAGGTTTAAGAATTCGGTTGTGGTGAAAAAATCTAAAAAGACTAGAAAAAAAAATTAGAAAAAGGAGATGGATTGGATAAATGATAATAAAAATGTATCCTTGCATAGCAAAACATGATTTGTCACAACATCCACAGCGAAGAAGAAAGTAGGGCATGCCATGAATAAAAGTAGAATAGAGAACAGGGAAAACTGCAAGAATCGTGGCCTTGATTGGAAACAATTGAAGTAATAAAGATGGATGGAGAGTGATGCTCGTCCTCCGTGATCACAGTGGGAGCATGAACGGGTTCACTGATTGATTGAGACAGCTAATACGATTCTCTTGCTCCAACAGTTATCTAGAGTTCATTAAAAGTGCTGCACCCTGTCCTGTAACGTAAACGCATTATGAATATTCCAGGAAACACTTTCATGATTTTCTAGTCTAAAGCTTTCCTTATTTACACTGATCATATTAGCCATGTAGTTAGTAGTGTACATACGTTTGGACAAATGAGTGCTATTAGAACGTCATAGATTTATAGGGCATCACTGCGAATAAGTAGATACCGACATAGACAGCAACGATGGTATTAAGTTATTAAGATGGACAAATCAACAGGTTGTCAAAGGTGTCTCTTTGAGGGTCAATTTCGAGGAACTACCTGAGGATAGTTAATGGAATTTTCAGGCAAAAATTGTCGATAAAATGACGCATGGTTGTTAACATCACAAGAAATCAACGCTCGGTCACAGGAAAAGGTCAATGACTTAACAGCGGACAAGGAAACGCTTTGAGCTAGCGCCATTCAGACCTCAGTGTTCGGCATGATGATGCCTATGGCCATTGAATTAAATATGAAAGAAACCAGAAGATGCAGACAATTTCATCGACCTGGTATTCAAGTATTTCACTTATTTTATTTCCATGTGAAGTATTTAGTCTCTTTCACGCATGAAATGTCTCGCAAGCAAAAGAAGACCGATGATCTACTGGTAGCAGAACTTACTTGAAATGGGAAGTGCTTTTATAAATAGGTCACCCAAAGAGATGTTCCTGTGTGTTACCGGGGCCTCATTATGAGGGAAGTAAAGAATAGTGACACTGTGACCTTCAAGGCATGTCGTAAGAGGCGACTAAGGAGTGTGATCGATGGCTTGACAAGCTGTCATTGTAAAAAGTATTGTTATGGAAACAGCGCCATATATTTTAGAGCAGTGATCTCTGCAATATGTGCCACTTTGGCACGCAAGGTTTCTGTTTCTAAGATCGTGGTTGTGCCCTATGTGCCGTCTTCGGCTCGAAAGGACAATAGATAGATAGAAAGAGATTTTCCTATAGACCGACTGCATGCACTACAAGTCATGCCAAAACGTTAAACATTGCGAGAAAGTACTAAATGTGAGGGGAACATAACTGCTTTTGTTGAACCAAGCTGGTGATTGTAGCACATGTCAAATGACTTTGTTTACACACATGAAGTAGCAGAAGTGAGTTTCCCAAAGATGAAAATAAAAGTGGAGCAGCGCTAGAGAGGTAGTTAGTGAAATGGTTTGCTGAATGGGTTGAGTTTTATTCCAGCCGTTGGCTTCATGGTTCAGTCAGACTTAAATGGGTACCTGAGTCTTTTTCAGACAAAGACAGCCCGGACTAGTCACATTTGTGGTGGACGAAAGTATGAGTACAAATATAGGATTCATTATACGCGACACTTGTAATGTAGGTGGGCTCGCTCCTTCTTTTATTTAGTGATAAAGAACGAACAGGTACAGGTCTGTCAATCAAATGACAGTGTTAAGTATTGAGTCGCTGGATGACTTGTTATAACACTAATAGACAATGAGAAGAAGTGTAAATGCATCCTAGCTAGTGTATCGTCGAAAGAACAGGGAGTTCAATTAGTCTAAACATTCATGAATCCTTTGAAATCAATTAAAAAATGTGCTGCTGTACTGATGTGTTGCTCATACAAGTATCAATGATTATGAAGTTTGACATCAGCTGAAGGGTTATGTTAAGTGACCAATACTTATGATCGTTACAAGCCGCTTGCCAGAAAATCAACAGAGCAAATTAATAAACATGGGCAGATGCCGAAAGTTGTGGAGAGACGCGGTCACCTACATCAGTGGCGTATACTGAAATGAAAGATGAGCTGATGCTAGTGACTGCTCCGGCTAAGCAGTACAAGGACAAGAACTGAAACTCACTATCATCACATCAAATAGCGCAAGCATGCGTGACGCATGCTACTAAATGCATGCAATGCCTACTTAAATAATTGGCAAGCGCCCGAGCCTTATCTCCATCCACTCATTTAATATAGAACAAAAATGATTGGTGTGCCGTCACATTTCAGAAGCAAACAAGCAAAACATAAAACAAATATTTAATAAGCATAATTAATCTAAACAGCGGCAAGTCATGTAACGCAATCGTATATGTACACACACAAAGAATTTAGATTTAGAACGGAATGGCTTCACAGTTGGGATATTCTCAAATCTACTCATCCCCCGTTCCAGCAACCAGCAAAGTGTTCAAGCTGATCGTCATACTCTTCTATTAAATGATTTGCGTTCTATAAAAATGGCGCGTTGTTACTTTCACACTGTGCTACTGAACGTCTTGCATTAATTGTATAATGCACTCATCTTAAAACAGATACTTCCGGCTACAAGGTAACCGTTGCGGTTGTCATGGGCAGCATCATTTCCCTGCGTCTTGCGGCAATTCCGGCCCACACTTCATGATCAGTGAGCGTGCCCCAAGAATCGCTGCCCCAACAAGTCAGGCCTCCACTTCGGTGAAACACTCGATCCGACCGCAGTCCAGCTGGTGGCAAATGGTCAATCTAACACACATCACACATTACGTCCCAGGGCAAAGCTGTATAGTTCTTGTACACTTCACAGCCAGCCGCATGTAGAACTATCTCAGCACCCAGATGCCAAAACCATGTCGATTTTGTGACCCTGTGAATGGGACCGGACTACCGCCGTTTCCGCGAACGAAAATCCCAACCAGAATCACATGAAACCACATAGCAGCAAAAATGCTTCTACTCCTGGAGACTGATTCGATTAAGCGGCTATCTTGGCCAACCGAAAGTTCCCAAGTACACACAAAACGCGACGTTATTTAACAACTACAAACCTATGAAGAGCGGTTTTAGAACCGTGCATATAAAAGATACTTGAATCAAGCAAATACAAATTAAGCATAGCAACTTAACGAATAATTAAATAAAGGAAATATAAGCGTTAACACCATTTGGTTTTATATAATCATAACGAGATATGAGGCGGTTCTCCAAAGCGAACCGCCTGCTTCCCTTATAAGAGCATAAGTTCATGCTAACAATACGGATGTTGGTCCAGGAGGTTGAAATGAGCTGCCACAGAAGTGCAACGGAATGGAATGCAGCAACAGTAGACTTATTCATGCTAATAAAAAAAGTAAAATGGGAGCATTAACAAGCGTTTGAAAAAAGGACAGAAGAATTTCTTAATTTTGTCAATTTAAATGTGATTCTCTATTAAGAATATAAAGGGCATGTAAAGTTGTAATAGATCTGTTTGATCTGAATGCTGAAAATCAACAGACAATGAAACATCAAGACTGTCATTATGAAAAACAACCCAATTAAAAATGCAAAATATAATTATCAAAATATATTGAGCAAAGAATTAAATGCTTAACATTTATAAACAAGGGAAAGTGTAAACAATGCAAAAATTGTAAACAATGATTAAAGGCTGAAATGGGAAAGTGAATAACATATAAATAATCACTGAAAAAATAGTAGTCACATCAATAAGAAGACAAAATAAGACATTAAACATAGTTATTGAACACCAAGTTATTAAAGAAGTAATATATGTTAAAAGTCTTGGAACATCATTCACTGAAGATGGTAAAATCGATCAAGAAACACACATCCAAGTTCAAAAATGCAAACCAACAATAGGGTCAGCCAGCCCCTGTGTTTCAAAACAAAGCAATAGCGATTACCACCAAGAAGCATCTTACACAGAGTATATTCATTCTAACATAGTACTACCAATGTCAAAACATGGTACGTCATTTTAAGCATAAAAGAAAGCTTGTCACCACGAAGATGCGATGTCTGAGAAAAGTGCTTGGGGTGACCTAAAAGACAGAATCAGAAATGATATAAGAGAAGGCGTAGGCATTGATTCAGTCTTAAGCTACATACATAAACAAAAAAATAAACCGGTTTGCCAATCTAGATAAAGTGATGTGTGATTCCTTAGCATACAAATTATATATTAAAAGAAAAGGGAGACGAGCAAGAGGCAGACTAGGAGTAAGATGGACAGGCAACATCGTAGAAACATTTCCACAACATCCCAAAATGACTGAATCCGCCAAAAGGGCAAGAACCAGAACTTTGTTTTTCCCTCTTCACCCGAACGAGTACAAGATGAAGTGAAGGAAGAAAGCGTGGGGAAAACACATGAAACGATGCTGTTAACATACACGCTTCCAATATGGACAATATCGTTGAAACAATGTTAAGTGATCCATTTATTATGAGAAACATGGGTGGATCTATTACTCTGATAGTGGCTAAACACGAGTAAAAATGTAACTCTACCATCACCGGTTCTTCATAACTTTCATCTGTCTCGCAACATTTATCCAACGTCAGCCTGGTTTTATTTCCAAGGAAACTGCGCTAAATTCTGTTTTTTGAACACGTACACAATCTTTTGTAAGTATAAACCTTGCGTTGTACGTTACATCCCTCCTTGATAATACCAAGGCCGATCGGACCCACCAATCACAAATCGCTGCTATAATCAGGATTTAGACTCGTCACTTGTCTATTCCTTTCTGGTTGTCTGCTATTGTGGTAGAAACATGTGGTTAAAAAAAAAGTAAAGTACCCCCGTTACGCCAAGTAGCGTATAGGGAATATGGTGTTAGTGACCCTATATTTTACAGACCTTCAGCACATGTTTTATGGGGTAGTGTGGTCGGTATTACGCCCGTGCTGCTTTACTTTACCAGAAAAAAATCCGGTACCCATTAAAGGTTGGGTGAACCCGGAAGCCGTCGGTTGGGATCGAACCCTACCCCTTGTCCTTTGTAGTCCAGTTCACTAACCACTAAGCTATCGTGGCTCCAGAAGCATGTGGTACTGGCTAAAAAATAGGTACATGGTGTAATGAGTTGATAGCAGTGAGGAGGAGCACTGGCCCCACACACCTTCAAATGATGTGGTGTAGTTGAGTAAAAGTATGATTTCATCCTGTACCGTGTGACAACTTTTCTCGTATACATAAGGTCTCTACATAGGACCGGCAATATACGAGATGTCAAACAACTTTTTTTGAATTGAAATCCTTGTTTTGACAGTTCATGAAAATCTCACCAGTACAAGGAGACTAGCACTGACTCGCTCTCATACAAAGGTACAGCAGATAAACGCGACTGTAGAGGGCTGGCTGTGAGATAAATGTAACCCTCAGTAGCACTGCCTATAAGGCAATGCAGTGTAAGACAAGCACAAGGGCCCAACGTCTGGAGAGCGCGACTCACTTCTTTGCCTTGAGACGCTTTTACTCTCTGACCAGAGATCGGGAATTGAATTTTATTTCCAACTTGATCGACACGAATTTGTAATCTTGGAGTTCGACAAGTTAACCCGTTAATCTGCCCCAAGCTGTAAATAAACCAGTCCTATTTGTTGATATCTTCTGTGCCTCGTTTGAGAGATTATTTCAAGACCTGGTTAAAGCTACCGTGTCCTATTATCATGATGATACCAACAGAAGATGAACCGACAATTCATGTTTCACGCAACATTCCTCTCAGCGGTTCCACAAGGGCAAACGCTCACGTAATAGAAGACCAATTTGGCACCAGACGCCAAATATTACCTCATGGGTTTTGCGCGCCTAAAAAATAACATCCCAGATTGATTTTTGTGTGCCTCCCGTGATTAGATATAATGTTGAATATGTTTTTTTTCTTTTTCTGTGCGTCGTCTTGGCTGATTATTGTTATAATATTTCTTGTGATTACATGTGTATGTCTGAAACTGCTGAAAGATACAACTAACTACAGACTTACCAACACGCTCTCTTTCTCATAATCACTGTGCCTGCTTACATAGATGATCATGTTTCTCCATTACATTTTATTCCTACAACTGATTATGTATTATATCACTGACACTGCAATAAAGGTATCTCATAAACTGTTTTGTAACTCTTTTCTTTCTTTCGCTCTACCTCTTCATCCTTCATTTGTTTCAGTTATCACCTGTTACTTCATAATAGATTCAACAAACCTTTGACAAAAAGGTTACCGCCATAAACTCGTTAATGTTCTGCAGATATAAATGTGGACTTGAACTGCAGCATGTTCACCAGTTCTTCAGACATTTTTGTTGCTAATTACTTTATGTGCTTGTTCTGTTATTGTTACTGCTCTACTCCACAATATCTCTCGATTACCACAATAATTGTTGTTGTTTAAAACTCTCCCAGCCCACAGCGCCAACTGTGTGCATCTCCTCGTGGTATCGTTGTTTGGGCAATTCTACGATTGCTGACCCCGTCCTTCGAAAGGATGGAGGCGATAAAGATCTGTTTCATGAAATGTTCTTCTCCAACATCGATCACACAGAATCACAGCAGTTAGGCGCAAGTTGTGTTTCTACTTTTCAACACTTGTGTTGGAGTATCTTCAATATTTGTTTGCATTAACAAAAGTTGTTCAAGTCTTATTGATGTCCCTGACGTTTCTTTCCATTAACTTCTTATTAGGTGCTACTATCAACCCATTTATTTGAGTGTTCACTGCTGCTAGTTACTCCTGTACTTTGATCGGTGCGAACTTTCGTAAATTTATATAATTTATGAATTTGAGGAGAAATTCGATTCAAAATGAAACGAAAGAAAGAGCTCAGTCATGCCACGACGTGTTGGCGCCTAAAGAATATGGTGCTCGTGGCCATATTTTAAATATTAATAGATTTTCACTACTTAAGTTTTCGATAGCGTGGTCAGTATTACGTTATTACCGGTTTTTTTCTGACACACAAATCATTGCCTATTTAAGGTTGGATGAATCTAGAAGCCATCGATAAGGATCGAACCCGATCTCTTGTTCTTAGCATTTCTCTTTTTAACACCCCTTCCCCCAACCCAAATCAGTTAAGGATAATATAACAGTTGAGAAAAACACTGTGATGCAACCACGAGTCTCGGTATGAACTTAATTCTATTGGATGTGTATATAAAAGATTCAAATATTCATTGACTATTACATGCAAACATGGAGGAGTAAATATATGAAGAAAGTCCTTCAGAGCATAACTGTAGTTATAACAATATTATGGGAATTGATGACAGAAGTACACTTAGTGGATACATTTTGATGATGACATTAGGTATGGGAGTTAATGATAGAAGTACACTTAGTGGATACGTTTTGATGATGACATTAGGTATGGGAATTAATGATAGAAGTACACTTAGTGGATACATTTTGATGATGACATTAGGTATGGGAATTAATGATAGAAGTACACTTAGTGGATACGTTTTGATGATGACATTAGGTATGGGAATTAATGATAGAAGTACACTTAGTGGATATATTTTGATGATGACATTAGGTATGGGAATTAATGATAGAAGTACACTTAGTGGATACGTTTTGATGATGAAATTAGGTATGGGAATTAATGATAGAAGTACACTTAGTGGATACGTTTTGATGATGACAATAGGTATGGGAATTAATGATAGAAGTACACTTAGTGGATACTTTTGATGATGACATTAGGTATGGGAATTAATGATAGAAACACACTTTGTGGATACGTTTTGATGATAACATTAGGTATAGAAATTAATGATAGAAGTCACACCTCGAATACATTTTAGTGATAACGTTAATTATGAGCGGATATGTCCAGAAACAAAGGTGATTGAAATTGGTGCCATAAATTAAACACAACAAAAGTCGTGCAGGAGTAAACAAAGAAAAAAGGGTTAAGCCTTTAAAAACAGCAAAACTATTACAGTAAGCAGATAACTCGATTTTGTGACTATATGAAAATGGCCAACACATAAAGGGAGCTCCACAAAACATTATTAGACACGTATAATCGACATTTGGGGCACGTCATGAGAAGAGGTAAGTTTGAATATTTGGTTACAACTGGCAACATACAAGAAAAGAGAGATCACGTATTATAAAGAGAAAAAATACTAGATAGCTTGTGATCATGGCACGGAAAACAGTCGACATTGAATTGATACGATATTGTGGAAGTGCATGATCGACTACGCCAACCGTTATGCCACATGATTATGATATCTCTCTCTCTCTCTCTCTCTCTCTCTCTCTCTCTTTCTCTCTCTCTCTCTCTCTCTGCGATCAAGACTCAATCAGAGTAGGATTCCAGACTCTCTCATGAAGTCAGCTGTCTGTTTAAGCGAATCGATTGCCCCATGTCGTTTTTCTTCCAGGGAAGTGGGCGTTGACCACATTGCTCTTCTCAGGTCTGTTTACTGGTGGCAATCCTGTAGAACATGTTTTGTAGTCATATTGTCCAGTGTACAGTGGCATAGGCTGGTAGTACCTATTTTGAATTTGGTGAACATGTGATTTCTCATTCTATTGTGGCCAGTACGTAGGCGAAGTATGATGACTTGATCCCTCCTTGATAGTTGTTGGTATCCGTCACTCTCGTTATGCTTTGGGTGTTCTCGTTTCCATTTTTCATGGAACTGACTTGTGAGGATGGATTTGGCTTCATCATAACTGAGCGGATGGTTCTCTTGTGGTAATCTCCCTCCCTCTTTAGCTAATTTGCCTGCGCGTTCGTTCCCTGTTATATTACAGTGTGATGGTATCCACTGAATGACTACTCTCTGGAGGTTATTGCATAGTTGGTCCAGGGTTGTTCTCAAGTCATCTAGTTCATTGTTCTTGGGGCTTTTTACAGCTGATAGTACTGGCAGTGCATCAGTCAGAATCACCAAATTATTGTGCATGTTATTTTTGTGTTGAGTAGCCAGTGTTGCAGCATCTCTGATGGCCTCAGTTTCTGCTTTAAATTTGTTTGAGAATTTTCCAGTAGCTATTGACTTGGTGATCTCGTCCTGATTATTCAGCGTCAAGAACACACACCCCATCCCCTCCATTTCTGGTGGCATGTGTAGCAGAGCCATCTGTGTATATGTGTGACCAAGAGTCCTGTGGGTAGGTATCGTGTATGTGTTTTTCTTCTACGTGTTTTCTTTCTGTGTCTGATTCGGTGCCTTTTTTTATGATTCCTGTTATATTTTCCTTAAGTTCTGATATTTTATGTTTTCCATGAGGAGACATATCAGATGGGCCCAAGGGTTTCGATATTGTTTGGAAAAGTACTGGGTCTCCAGTAATTAGTTCATTGGCAATTGCAGCGAAATTGCTCCACTTTAGTCGTACAATTCCGGAACCAGTTATTCTTTGGTGCATGGGATGGCTAAGGAGCCTTCTATATTTCTCCGCTTGTTGCAATACTTTAGTGACCCGTCTGTCATCTAAGGGTTGTAAACCTGTTACTGTTTCTAGAGTCTTGATAGGTGTAGATTTCATAGCACCAGTGATGATACGGGCAGCTTGGTTCTGCGTTCTGTTAATTTTGCTAAGGTGTGATTTGGAAGCCATAGCCCAGGCTGTGACTCCATACACTAGAACTGGTCTGACTCGTCCTTCGTATAGTCTATTCAAAATATTGCTGTCTGCCCCCCAGTCCGTTCCTAACAATTTCTTCATAATATTTGTTCGTTTTCTGGCTTTTGTCCTAGCTCTGTCTATCTGATTTTTCCAAGTCATTCTGCGATTCATGGTGACGCTAAAATATAATGGGTTTTGGTCAAGAGGGAGTGTATGGTCTTTTATCTTCAAGTTTGCAGAGATTGTGTTTCTTGATAAGCTGAAAATTGTATATGTAGTTTTTTTTTTCGTTGATTGGTAAGAACCAGGTGTTCGTCCATTTTCAAGTTCACCTAGGGCATCTTGCATTCTGGGTCCAGCCACCGACATACTTTCTCGCGAGCCCATAACGCCAGATCATCTGCGTATATTGCTGAGTGTATTCTGGGTGGAATGTCCATTACGATGTCCTTTATGAAAATTAAAAAGTGTTGGGGACAAGACTCCGCCTTGTGGGACACCTTGTTCGATTGAGACCTTCTTACTTAGTTGATCATGAACTTGTACTCTGGCCGTTCTATCCTGAAGGTATTGAGAGACCAATTGAATAAACGACCCTGGATGCCAAGTCTATAACACGTTTGTTCTTTAAACCCTCTCGCCAGAAGGAGACTTGCCTTGCTATCCAGAATTGCCTTAACTGGAATCACTGTAGTTGACAACTTCTCCTCTTGTGTAAACTACACATTCACATCCAAGAGTGAATCAGTGAAGGTCACAAAATCATATTCTCTCTGTGGTTTTACTAACTACAGGTCATGTGACTTCTGTTGGATTGGAAATGACAAATTACCACCACTGTGTGTCTATATGTTTGGAATTGGAGTCATCAATGACGGCCTAACATCATCAAGTGCTATGACGATCATCAATTTCGGGAGGACGTGAACTCCCATGGTATATGGTGGATAGGCGGCAGGAACTATTGAAGGCTATGTCTGCAAAAGTGTTCCTTCTTGCAGTTTCCTCATATTCCAAGTCCGGCTTGTTGCAGGAGCTACTGAGTTAAGTGCTCTGTGCACACCGTGAGCTGTGTGTCTCATCCGTTTTGATCCTGCTTCGATATCCCGCTTGTTTACGATGAATGATGATATCGTATGACAGGGAACAGTTGGCTGTGTTCACTTTCTGCGCGGTTTCGCCTTATGTCTTTTGGCGTGTGCTGAGACTGCTACGATGGGAACTACAGTTACCTTTCTTTGTTTGGGAGATGAGTTGGTAATTCGGATGATTCCACTGGCACGGGCGGTTGAGCAATTATGGATTTTAATTCGTTTGCTGTGATGCCGAGGCCTTCCATAACCATAACCATAACCATAACCCTCTCGCCAAACCCTATCAAAAGCCTCCTCCATGTCGACCCACGCTACCAGTGTGTGTTTCTTTTCTTGTAGATCATCCTCTATTTCCTGTGCAATGTAAGTGACCAGGTCTTCAGTTGATCTGTGCTGACGGAAGCCACTTTGTTGAGGTACGATTTGTTGTTTTGTCTCCAAATGCCACATGTCTTCTGTTAACCAGCCTTTCCATGAGTTTACTCAGGCAGCTCAGTAGGCTAATTGGTCTATAGCTACTTGGGTCTAGTGGGTCTTTTCCACGATTGAGGATGGGCACCATAATAGCTTCTTTCCAGATTGCCGGCACATGGCCCCTCTTCCAGCTAGCATTTATTATCCTTAGAAGTTGGCCCTTGGCTTTCTGTCCCAGATTTAGGAGCATTTCGTTGGAGATTCCACCATTACCAGGGGAACTTTTGAGCTTCATTCCTTTGAGGGCAACATCTAATTCAGTTGGGGTACAGATGGTCGTCTGATGCTCTTCCGGTGCTAAGGGCGTGTGTTTTGCATCTTGGTTTTCCCGTCTTGCAGCTTTCTGTTTGTCTATTGGAATGTTTATTCTACTAATGTTTTTGTAAGTCTCTGTCAGTAGATTTGCTGCCCTTTTACCTGTCAGGATGTTCTGATTGTGTGTTAATGATATTGGAGGTCGGCATTTATTTTCGTCGCTCAGAGCTTTCGCAAGTTTCCATAATTTATGACCATTTTTGTCTGGATTAAGGCTCTCTGTTTTGTCTATCCAGCTCTGTCTTGCTGATATCATGAACTCATGTCTGTATTTGGCCGAGGCTGCTTTGTAAGCAATGTTGCTCTCTGTGCTGTGTGATGTTTCAGCAAGGTCTCTGGCAGAGTCCAGTTCCTTTTCTAGTCTTTTTTTTTTTTGCTCCAGTATGGCTTATAGTTTCTAATTGGTCCTCTAGGAATGGATTCTTTCGCAGCTCACAGGATTCCATTTGTTAACCGCTCTATCATATTCTTTTCGACCTTCTTTTCGTGGGTGTTGATATGCGCAGTATATGCATCAGTGAGCATTGCAAACTTTGCCCAATCTGCTCTCTTATAGTCCAGCGGGGAAGAGGTATTTACAACTCCTATTTCTGAGCAAGAACCACTGAAAGTTTGACTGGTCTATGGTTACTATCTCCAAGTTGGTTCAGCACTTTTCTGGTAATTTTGATAGATATATCTTCAGTTGCAAATGCTCGATCGGGAGTGGAAGTTGTTTTCCATCTTCTTGAGTAGAAGATTGGGGGGAGGGGGGTTTGTCCTCCCTAGAGTTTATGAGGAATAGATTGTTGTCTATTTCCCATTCTTCCACTTCTTCACCTCGAGCATTGGACTCCTTATATCCCCATCTTTCAGAGTTGCTGTTAAAGTCTTCTACTACCAGACACTTTGATGGTGTTATTTCCATTGACTCCAACTTCAGTAATTTGTCATTTGGACAGTATATATATATTGAATATCCTTATACTAGCGGAGTTAATGTATAGGTCTGTACCAATGATCTCTGCCTCTCCATTTGTGACTACATCTATCAGTTTTGCTGGGATAGAATTTTTAATAAGTATAAGAATTCCACCCTTGTGACCTTCCCTTTCTTGTCTAAATGTTTGGTAGCCCCTGATCATAAATCTGTGCTAAGGATTAAGATGAGTTTCCTGGATGCAGGCAACGTCTATCTTCTCCTATGCTAGTCTGATTGCTAGAGCTTGTTTTTTTGTGGTATATGCCCTCCGCATTCCAGTGTATTATATTCAGCTGTTTCTTGAAGCCTTTCCAGTCAGCAGTAGTTTCTATCATAATTAGAGTCTGTTAGATCCAGTCTGATTGATTACTTGTTAAAACGTTGCACTGTGTTCTGCGCCAGTGGCCCAGTGCATCCGATTTCAGCCAGTATTTTATTCAGGTTTGCTTTGCTTAGCCTTTGATTGTCCACAATCTTCCTGCAAGGTAGCAGATTGTCTTTTCTGTATGGGGATTCTGCCCTTAGATGGTCGGCCCTCCTAGGTTTACGAGCACCATCTGCCCAAGCTTGATGTAGTAATTAGTTGGTGATTAGACCATCACCATCACACATCAAACAACAGACTATAAGACCCACCTGACTATCACGAACTTCCGGGAGTCTCACCGATGCTGACATTTCATGTACGAAACCCCACTCTGTTTTTCATTGGTTAGAGTACGACCGTCCTAGGGCTATGCAACTAACTTGATGACGTAGCTCACACAAAAATGGCTGCACTCACAACATCCCAGTTACTATAGTAAAAGCAGCCAACAGCACACGAAAAGCTGATGCACAATTTCCAAAGTGAAAACTGCTACTGACTAGACTGAGCAGAGCTTAGCAAGGAGTTGTACAATGCAAGAACTTGGCGTCATACAATTACATAGACGGTTTTGGAACATCACACGATGTGTTGACGTAGTTCGCATATATCGCTAGGCAGGGGAAGGTCGTATTCACAAACTTTTGACTTGACAAAGAAGACCAATGAGGTGAGTACAACCTGTTATCATCGGCGAACGTTGCTAACTGGATTAGTTGATTGGCTCAGACGCAGACAATTACACCGTAGAACCGAAGCTAATCAGTTCCCTAATGCAACTTCTGCAGCGGTCCAGCGAACGTGACCACATTCCACCATGTTTGGAAACGGAAGTCAATTAATTGATTATATATGAAAATGAACAATCATGATTATTCCAAACTGCTATATTCCTGCTCTTTAGTGTCCTTCTTATAACAATGACTCAAGTTATCTCCATATTTATCTGCATATTTTTGATAGAACATTCTCTTCTCCAGCTAATAAGATGAAGTGTGCAATTTTCATTATTTTCTTACTTGGTCATCTGGGAGTAGTAATTTTATTTATTTAATTGATTTCATCACTGAATTTAGCACTTTTACAGATGTTGTCTGTGCACGTAATGAGTAGAAGAGCTGACAGCACATTGTCCTGCCTGACACCCGACGTTATCTCAAATAGTCTTGATGTTCATTCTCTAGTACTAAATACAGTAGAACAATTTACTTTTAGATTTTAGACTGGCATAACTTGATTAGATGGTCGCTTACTCAGTATTGCCTCATAGTCTGGCACTATAGTTTTCTTTCTACCCTCTGTCAAATGCTTCTTCCAGAGCCATACAAACTATAACTAGATTTCTCTTATACTCTTATTTTCCGTCTGCGAGCTAAGTATAGTACAGCTTATTTTTTCTTGAAGCCCATTTGTTCTACCGATAATTGTGGTTCAGTGATTGGATGTAAGCTTGGATAAATATGGTTCAATGATTGGAGGAAAGTTTGGATAAATATGGTTAAATGATTGTAAGTAAACGTGGATAAATGTGGTTCAATGATCGGAGGTAAATTTGGATCAAAGTGGTTCAATAATTGGAGGTAAGTTTGGATAAAAGTGTTTCAATGATTGGAGGTAAGTTTGGATAAAAGTGGTTCAATGTTTGTTGTTAAACGTGGATAAATGTGGTTCAATGATTGTTGTTAAACATGGATAAATGTGGTTGAATGATTGGAGTAAACTTAGATAATTGGGGTTCAATGATTGGAGGTAAATCTGGATAATTGGGGTTCAATGACTGGAGGTAAGCTTGGATAAATATGGCTCAATGATTGGAGGTAAGTTTGGATAAAAATGCTTCAATGATTGGAGGTAAGCTTGAATAAAAGTTGCTTCAATGATTGGAGGTAAGTTTGGATAAAACTGCTTCAATGATTGGAGGTAAGTTTGGATAAAAGTGCTTCAATGATTGGAGGTAAGTTTGGATAAAAGTGTTTCAATGATTGGAGGTAAGTTTGGATAAATGTGGTTGAATGATTGTTGTTAAACATGGCTAAATGTGGTTGAATGATTGTTGTTAAACATGGATAAATGTGGATCAATGATTGTTGTTAAACATGGATAAATGTGGTTGAATTATTGGAGTAAACTAGGATTATTGGGGTTCAATGACTGGAGGTAAATCTGGATATTTGGGGTTCAATGACTGGGGGTAAGCTTGGATAAATATGGCTCAATGATTGGAGGTAAGTTTAGATAGGTGTAGTTCAATGATTGGAAGTAAGTTTGGATAGATGTAGTTCAATGATTGGAGGTAAATTTAGATAGATGTAGTTCAATGATTGGAAGTAAGTTTGGATAGATGTAGTTCAATGATTGGAGGTAAGTTTGGATAGATATAGTTCAATGATTGGAGGTAAATTTGGATAGATGTAGTTCAATGATTGGAAGTAAGTTTGGATAGATGTAGTTCAATGATTGGAATTAAGTTTGGATAGATGTAGTTCAATGATTGGAGGTAAGTTTGGATAGATGTAGTCCAAGGATTGGAAGTAAGTTTAGATAGATGTAGTTCAATGATTGGAAGTAAGTTTGGATAGATGTAGTTCAATGATTGGAAGTAAGTTTGGATAGATAAAGTTCAATGATTGGAGGTAAGTTTGGATAGATGTAGTTCAATGATTGGCGGTAAGTTTGGATAGATGTAGTTCAATGATTGCAAGTAAGTTTGGATAGATGTAGTTCAATGATTGGAAGTAAGTTTGTATAGATGTAGTTCAATGATTGGAGGTAAGTTTGGATAGATGTAGTTCAATGATTGGAGGTAAGTTTAGATAGATGTAGTTCAATGATTGGAAGTAAGTTTGGATAGATGTAGTTCAATGATTGGAGGTAAGTTTGGATAGATGTAGTTCAATGATTGGAGGTAAGTTTGGATAGATGTAGTTCAATGATTGGAGGTAAGTTTGGATAGATGTAGTTCAATGATTGGAAGTAAGTTTGGATAGATGTAGTTCAATGATTGGAAGTAAGTTTGGATAGATGTAGTTCAATGATTGGAAGTAAGTTTGGATAGATGTAGTTCAATGATTGGAGGTAAGTTTGGATAGATGTAGTTCAATGATTCGAGGTAAGTTTAGATAGATGTAGTTCAATGATTGGAAGTAAGTTTGGATAGATGTAGTTCAATGATTGGAGGTAAGTTTGGATAGATGTAGTTCAATGATTGGAGGTAGGTTTGGATAGATGTAGTTCAATGATTGGAGGTAAGTTTGGATAGATGTAGTTCAATGATGGAAGTAAGTTTGGATAGATGTAGTTCAATGATTGGAGGTAAGTTTGGATAGATGTAGTTCAATGATTGGAAGTAAGTTTGGATAGATGTAGTTCAATGATTGGCAGTAAGTTTGGATAGATGTAGTTCAATGATTGGAGGTAAGTTTGGATAGATGTAGTTCAATGATTGGAGGTAAGTTTGGATAGATGTAGTTCAATGTTTGGACGTAAATTTGGATAGATGTAGTTCGATGACTAGAAGTAAGTTTGGATAGATGTAATTCAATGATTGGAGGTAAGTTTGGATAGATGTAGTTCAATGATTGGAAGTAAGTTTGGATAGATGTAGTTCAATGATTGGAGATAAGTTTAGATAGATGTAGTTCAATGATTGGAAATAAGTTTGGATAGATGTAGTTCAATGATGGAAGTAAGTTTGGATAGATGTAGTTTAATGGTTAAGGGGGAAGCTTTGAATAGATGTAGTTCAATGATTGGAGGTAAGTTTGGATAGATGTAGTTCAATGATTGGAGGTAAGTTTGGATAGATGTAGTTCAAAGATTGGAGGTAAGTTTGGATAGATGTAGTTCAATGATTGGAGGTAAGTTTGGATAGATGTAGTTCAATGATTGGAGGTAAGTTTGGATAGATGTAGTTCAAAGATTGGAGGTAAGTTTGGATAGATGTAGTTCAAAGATTGGAGGTAAGTTTGGATAATTGTAGTTCAATGATTGGATGTAAGTTTGGATAGATATGTATCCATCTATTCGTGATATTTCCACACAACATGAACTACTCTTGTCGCTAGCCCATCAACTACAGATCTTCCATGCCACAGATGTTCCATACTACAGATGTTCCATGCTACAGATGTTCCATGCTACAGATGTTCCATATCATGATATCTTCTTACTACCTATTCTATTACAATAAACCATAAACGAACAAATTACAATTGTTTACAAATATATAATCTCAAAGTAAATGCCGAGAGTAACATTTTATATATCTCGATCTTTCTAGTTTACTTTTATTCTAAAAACAATTTGATGTACGTTGTACCTTCCACAGCTGCAAATGTGAGTGTCATTCCTCTTGACTCTTGCAGTAGACATTCCATGTCCACTTCATGAGCTGAATCTCGTCGGTCTTTAATTTACAGTAGTCCACGTTAGAAGCGCAGTGTAGCAAGTCATCATCTGTAGTCCACGTTAGAAGCGCAGTGTAGCAAGTCATCATCTGTAGTCCACGTTTGGAACGCAGTGTAGCAAGCCATCATCTGTAGTCAATGCTAGTAATACAGCACAACAAGTCATAATCTGTAGTCAATGATATAGTCCGTTCAAAAAATCATAATCACACCTGAATTAGTTTTGCGTGATAACCGATTGTTATTTTGCTTTCAAATTTTGCATGCAACTCTTAGAATATTGATGACGTTATAGAAATATTTTTTGCTCTGAGAAATGTGATCTAGTTTAAAAGTTTTCTTCTTTAGGCTATATTAAATTCACCCTGTTCGAATTTGACACCATTTTAGGATATATACATTAATTTGGTGCGGTCGTTCACGTAAAATACTTTGGCTATTGCAGAAACACAAACTTCAGGAAAATCCCGTGCACAAAACTGAATTGTTATTGAACGACATGACGCACCACGGCCTTGGCATTAATTACCGAAGGGAAGGCGTATCTTTATTAATTTTGTGAAGACTCAGTAGACAGTTTGTTGACTTTAAATACCAACATTTATATTCAAATTACAATGAGTTTGAATTGCAAATTTATAACTATGCAAAAGGTTATTTTTTTACTATATCAGCACTTCCTTAGGGAATCCAAGATGGGGCATTTATATTGTGATATTCATGACCCAGAGAGACGAACGCAACTCGCGCTTGGTCTTAATAGATCGTCATTTTCTCGTTGGATTAAACAAGACTCAGAATGCACTTATGTCAATCAAGGAAGAAAAAAGAAAGTCGAAAGCTTTGACATGGATGTCATAAAACGTGAGATATTGAAAATGTTTGCTAATAATGTACTTGTTACTCTCAGGAATTTGAGATTAAAATTGCATGCAGACTGCAATATTGACATTTCTAAAAGTACTCTATGGAAGATTGTGCGAGAAGCCGGCTTCACTTTCCGAAAAAAACTGTTGGGGGCAGGAATATTATTTGTGAAAAACCACACTTGGTCATTGCTCGAAGCAAATACCTGAGACAGATCCGTGAGCGGCGGAGTGAACGGTATGATATTGTATATTTGGACGAATCATGGGTCAACGCACACCACACCTATGCTAAAGAATGGCAGTCAGTAAATGGCAAACTCAAAAGAACAATTCCGAGCAGCAAAGGCCAGCGCATTATATTAACGCATGCTGGAAGCACTGAAAACGGCCTTGTCCATGATGCGGGACTTATTTTCCAATCAAAAAGTACCGAGGTAGGGACTACCATACTGAAATGAATGGAAACATTTTCAGGCACTGGTTGGAGAACGATCTTTTACCAATCCTGGAGAGACCCTCAAGCATAGTCATGGATAATGCATCATACCACAATGTCGTATCAGAGGAAGACAAAGTGCCTACTGCATCAAATACAAAAGAGCAAATTAGGACATGGCTTGCGAATGAAAATGTCAAATTTGACGACACATATTTAAAACCCGAATTGTTACAACTTGTGAAGAATACGAATAAGAAAAAGGTGTACCATGTTGACAAAATCATTGAGAAATACGGCCACACAGTCTCTTCGACTCCCTGCATATCATGCGCACCTTAATCCAATCGAACTTGTCTGGGCTCACGTCAAAGGACAAGTTGCAGAACAGAACAGGACGTTTAAAATGTGTGATGTTGAAGTTCTGACACGCGAGTCTCTCTCAAAAATAGACATTCCGTTCTGGAAGAAGTGTGTTGAACATGTGCTGCGGGTGGAAGGTGAGTACTGGAAACGAGATGGATTACTATTTGTCCAGCCAGTAATGATTATCAACCTCTTCGAATCGTCAGATACGGAATGATTAAAATTAAGATGAATTCAATTCCAGCAGCAGTTAGGACGTCCTGAGGTCTAATGGTGACCGGAGGACAAGACTAATTGTAACCAATTGAATTCACGTTTGCAAATACACATAACGAACAACACCCACAGTTAAGCACTATGTAGATACGCCTGTGACAAGAATTGCAGTAAACTGGAAAATGTAACACGATTACTGTAAACTCTAAAATTTGAATCAAATTGTGTGATATCGTCATAAAAGATCAAAGGAATTCGCTGATGTGCAAAATCTGTTGTGTTTGAGGAATAAAAAATACCAAAATCTTTGCTTCATCAATATTCTAAGATTGCATGCAAAATTTGAAACCAAAATAACAAGCGGTTATCACGCAAAACTAATTCAGGTGTGATTATGAATTTCTGAACGGACTATAGTAATACAGCACAACAAGTCATAATATGTTGTCAAATCTAGTAATACAGCGCAACAAGTAAATAATCGTCATCATTATTCGCGACACCCTGGCGGTGGCTGGAATACGTTACAGCGTGACGTCACAGCCTTCATCTAACGTTCACGATTAAGAGCTGATTTCTGAGATATGATGAGGGTTAACTATACCGTTCTCTGATGCTTTCTTCTCACATCTTATTCTAACTTCCATGCCTTCTTTTGTCTGGTACTGTACCCTTCAGAATTATTCTAGCAAGGTATGTGGACATTATAACTTGTCAGTACCATGTTTAATCATTTTCTTTAATCCTTGACATTTACATTATATCATTCTCTGGAATTGGAAACTTGAACCATAATCCATATAGAATAGAAATATTAATTAAACCTTTGATTTGTTCTGTGGTTTGTTGAATTTTGGTGCACACCTCACTGGTTACACGATTTATGCACGATATAAAGTAAAGAGCCATGTCAGGCCAAGTGGTATATAGGCGATATGGTGTTAGTGACCATACATTTTACGATATATACACGACCTTTCTATGTCGTCTCATTTCCAGGACTCAACCTAATAAAGTCAGAAGACATATTCTAAAGTTGGAATAATTGTTTCGGGACGGATTTTCTTATACAAAACGCTTGACCTACGTCTTAAACGCCGTGTCGATTGGCGGGACCTTGATTTGTGTGAATCCTATCGTATTATACACCATGATTGGTTTTTTCTAATCTAAGTGCTTTTTCTATACGTTCGTCTATTCATCATTGAAACCTCACACTCACATTTATATATAATATATATATATATATATATATATATATATATATATATATATAATATAGACCTTCATAACTATTATCATAGTCAATACTAAACAGTTAAAGAAATGATGCATAATAGCAACATTGAAGATTATCTGACTTCTAGCAAGAATAGAAATATCACTAAAGAAAAATATAGCAAGGCGAAATAATTAAATTAACTGGGATCAGATGTTGAACAGAAAAAGAGCGGTAGCAAAATTAAGAAAGAAACACAAAACCAGTGAAAAAAAAATAGTCCTGATTAAAGTTAAATTAGAGAAAAGGGGAAAATAATGGAAACAGATAAATAAGCCCTGCAATTCAAGCTGGAGCGATATAAACACAATAATAATATTATCAACAAAACAAGAGGAAGAAGGACATTTATTAGGAACAAAAATGTTCAGGAAGTCATTTTATTTTTATTCAGTTCTCTCTCTCTCTCTCTTCTTCAGAATGTTCTGTAAAGGTCATGAAGCCAACGTTCAGATTTCTTTCTGTATAAACTGCTGACCTCATATGTCGGAGTCTTCGGGTCTATCAAATACCACTCGGTGACATCTCATTTGTAAACCTCGTCTACATAATCAATTACAAACTGGTGGTGGTATATTGATTGCCCTCATTTGTTTGGTGACTTTGTGCGAGATGCACATCTGAGTTCCGATGTAGAGTAGGCAAGCACCAACTATGCCAGAAGTAGTCATTGTTGGATATCGACCTGAGTTGTTCTAAAAAGCAAGACAGTACCCAGAACTGACAATAATAGTCTACGTTTCTCTAGAGAAAGTCGATATCGTATTGTGCACTAATTAGAACATTATTAATTTTTTGTGTTAAATCAATGTTTACATTATCATTATGATTGAAATGATTATCAATTCGTTCTACAATTATCAACTTTCAGTGAATGTTTATGCATTTTCCTGGGTTTTTTTCATCTTTCTCTCTATTTATTTGATTTTCATTTCTCTGTCTATTTCCCATTCCCTCCTTCCCTCACTCCTTCACTTGGATTCTATCAATTTTGTTATACTTGTCCAGTATCATTTTGATTCATTTTCTAGCCACATTATTTATAAGAATTAAATTTTTACTTTCAAATGTTGTGCTTGTTATTGCTTTCCAGTGTCATATCTTAACTTGTCTGTGGTTTGACAAGTGTGTTTTTTTTCAGAGCCTCAGTTTAATTTAAACGTACAATTGCATTTTTTAACATTGTCTTTGTATAATTTCCCACAAATGTACAGCCTGTCAACAGTTCTACTGTCCACATTCCATTGTCAGCACAAACCCATTAGTAACATTCCCTCAATCAGTCATGGCCGGTGGGATAGGTCGAGCCCGTGGTTATTACAGAAGGCACATGGATGTACTCATGCCATCTTTCAAGATGACACATGACATTTAACTTCCATACCTGATCGATCGATCGGCGTTCACTTCAACAAGGATCACGTTTTCTGTCAAAAATCAAAGCAGAGGGGTTAATTTAGGGACTAATGAAACACCGAATAAACAAGTAATAGAAACAAAACATAATAGATACTTGGAGTATAATGAGCCTTATTAGCACTGAACAACTAAAAGAAGTAATACATAAGTTGAACAAATATCTTCTTCTTTTCTTCCTCGTTTGCCTTTCTGCGTCGTGGGGAGATATAATTTGCGGTCTTTTGCTCTTCTGTTCGCCTCTGCTGCTGTCATGTTTCCTAGTGTTTCTAATATTCAGTCAATCCAACTTTTTTCGTGGTCGGCGCTTGGGCCTTGGGTTCTCGCAACGTTTATTGAAGGCTTGTTGTGTCGTGTTTTGAACTTTCTGTCTTGTTACATGGCCAAACTATTTTATCTGTTTCTTTATATATTGTGTGGCGTGGGTATTTCCTAGCTTTTTTTCTCAGTTCTTAATTTCTGATCTTATCTCTCAGGCTGTTTCCTGTCATTCGTCTAACACATTTAATCTCTGTAGAGGTTATTTTTCTTATTGTTCTTGCATCTATAGTCCAGGTCTGCATTGGTGGTACAAAGTTGGGATGAAGATTGTATTGTATAGTGCTCGTTTTGCCTCTAAAGTTATTTCCTTGTTTGTTGGACAATAGGGGTGATAGATGTCAAATGATTTGACAAGCTTTGTTGCATCTTGAGTCTAATTCTGCTGTTTGTAAATTGTCGTTTGTTACTAGACTTTTTAGGTATTTAAATTCCTATACTTGTTTTAGTTGTCTACCGTCTATAGTTATGCTGATGTTCTGTTTCTCTTTAGCGATATTCATGACTTCTTGTGTACACACGCATTGTTTCTGTGGCATTCTTGAAAACGCGAATTCGAGGTTCCGAATGACTCGATAAGATGAGGTGGACACGTGAGATGTGGTTCTTGGCACCATTGTTGCCGTATATACCACAATGGGTGCTGCCGCGCTGATCAGAAACACTCGACGTCATCAACACCAAGCTCCAAAACGATGAAGGAATTTGTCAACCTTCCCAGAGCGTGATCTCTGATACCCAGTTCAGCTGCTTTATTTTGTGGGTGGTGCTCATGGCACTTGAACCGTGGTCGCGGAGAGTGCCCTTCTCTTGCTTGCAGAAAGCCCGTAAGCAATCAGAATTATGATACTATAACGATAATAAAGAAAATAAGATTGAAAATGTAGACACTGCTGTAGAATATTATAGAACAATCATCATGGAGAATTTACTTTGTTTTGACCCTCATTTTTGGCTTCAAACGATTCAGAAGTGTTGGTTAAATTATGAGCATTGATAATATATATATAAATGAATAGATCAATCAGTCAAGCAATCAATCAAGAGTTAAAGCCACAGGGGACCTTTCGGAGGCAAAAGGCACTGTCAAGATGATTAATTCATCACTAATTTGGAATATTTCTCCATTTTCTTCAATCAAGGTGATCAACACCATCCTCTCTGTCTTTTCTGTCCAGGAAATATCTCTGGTGCCCATTTTGTCTTGGTAGAACCCGCTAGTCTTTAGGGTAGGAACAGAAATCTTGCCTCAACTGTCGTTTGGACATCAAATATTCAGGTCGAAAGGCGAGTGCGCTAACTACAAAGCCAAAGGTCTCTCAAGCTGGCGGAGTTCAATGGAAATTGTGAACAGCATGGACCAGATGTGGAGTACTGAAAAGGCTGACTACTGACCTTGTAAATATATATATATATATATATATATATATATATATATATATATATATATACACGACATCACCTCAGTGAAAAATAAAGACAAATGGAACAATATTAAAACAGGTAAACGAATTTAAATATTTGGGAACTTTGTTAACCTCGGACGGAAGATGTACAAAAATGGTGAGATGCAGAATGGCTCAGGCAAAAGAAGCTTTCCAAAAAATGAGGAAGATACTATGCAATCCATTTTGACAATAGAAACAAGAAAAATAGTTCTTAAATGTTACGTAGAGCCAGTCTTAACATATGGATGCGAATCATGGACAATAGGACAACAGACAAGAAAATCACTGGAGTCTGTAGAAATGTGGTTTTACAGAAGAATGTTGAGAGTACCATGGACAGCTAAGAAGAGTAATGAAGATATTATGAGAGAGGCCAAAGTCAAAAGAGAGCTAATTTCCAATGTTAGGAAGAAACAATCATCATTTTTTAGCCATGTAATGAGAAGAAGAACAACTGGAGTATATTATAACAACTAGAAAAATTGAGAGACGAAGAGATAGAGGGAAGCAAAGAGAACAAATAACAGACAGCTTGAGGGAATGTCTTGGCAGAAGGTCAACAACTGAAATGATAAATAGCTGCCGAGATCGAAAGTTATGGAGAGACATGATCACCTACGCCAGCAGGCCCAGCACTTGATGATGATGATGATATACACGAACTGTAGTCAATGCAGCTTCGCACTCAAGTAAAGAGGAAGGAGTGGATTCCCAAAAATGCATAAACAACCAACCCTTCGATAGTGAGTTGAAGACTCCAGCTAATGCGGAGAGTTTGTAGCCAATGAGATGAACAATGAATCTCAATTTGCTATTTCACAAAGACTGAATATCTACACTGTAAAGAATAGTGACACTATGACCTTCCAGGCATGTCGTAAGAGGCGACTAAGGAGATGGATCGATGGTTTGACAAGCAGTCATTGTAAAAAGGTATTGTTATGGAAACAGAGCCATAGATTTTAGAAGCAGTTATTTTTGCAATATGTGCCATTTTGGCACGCAAGGTTTCTGTTTTTGAGATTGTGGTTCTGCCCTATGTGCCGTCTTCGGCTCGAAAGGACAATAGATAGATAGATAGAATATCTACACTAGACTGCTCAGCGTGCTGTGATATTGTTTCCATTAAACAACAAATTCAGTCTTTAAAATATATTTTATCCGTTTCTTTATCATTGAAGGAAAGACTCGGTGAAGTAATATCGATACGAGATCTTGACTATGTCCTGTTTATTAATGGCACTTGTGAGTTATCATTCTAGCAAGGGCATACAACCCTATCAGAGTTTTATTTATACAGCAAGCACCGTTTGCCTAGCTTTAAAAATTGATGACTAAAAATAAACGCCTATGCACAGTAAGACCCGGGCCAATAGGAAATCATAATTCTTGTTCGTACTTGACTAGACGGTAATAAGGAAACCTTCAGTCCTCACTAGACAGTGGATAACATCTGTCGCAGAGCGGCGTCGTCTGGTTCACTGATCTATGCTTGTCCAATCTGATAAATAATGATTTCTTTTTTCTTCTCGTTTATTTTTCTGAGCATCCAATGGCTGTCATGTTGACACAAGCAGCGTCCTATGTCTAGTAATCAAATGTGTTATGCAAGTAATAATCAAAATATAAAAGTGTAATCATCAAAATAGTGAAACAAAAATGAAGTAAAGACTAAACCTAATTTACCAAGTGCTATTCCTTGTTACATTCAACTGATGTAGATTTTGTCATGATCAATGTTTGCTATTATGAAAACAAAAATAATACACCGAGCAAATCAATTCTGGATGAATGACATTCGGACTGCATTTTATTATTGTCAGACAATTATTAATTTGTAACAATTTAGTTAAGTATAAAAAAAAATGGTTAATAGTGCGCAAAAAACATTCCCGAAAGAAAAGAGCTAAATAAGCAAACAAAATTATAATTTTTAATTTTTTCTAGAACGTTATTTCGGCTTACATTTGCAGCGAATCATGGAGCCGCCGTTCATGGGTCCAGCTCCTCTCCGCTAGACATTCAACCTCAGCGTTATGCTATCTAATCGATTCGTTCAAAGAAACAGTTATCACTGTTACTTAATTCAGCAAATATGTCCCGTGATATCTTTTTTCCAGGATAATGCAGTCTCAAACCTCACCGTACTTGACCACAGCACACTGGTAAGAGGGCCAGTGCTTTTTTTCTCTCCGTTATTTACTTTAACAAGCTCATTAAGCCACGTACCCATTTTTTAAAAGCTGGGTGGTTCTGAAGACTTGAAACAACAAGACTTGATCAAAGCAAGTTCCGTCTGTTGACCTCAGCCTTACCACTACGCTACTTACACTCTCCCAGTGAGTGCTCAGAGTTAGGGAAGATAATAACAGCACAATCCTCACCTTATTTAAAACTGAGAACGGTAAAGTTTGATACCAAACTCCCCTTCGGTATTTTGTGCTATTCGACAGGTATCATTAGTTATCATAATATTTACTTCTTTCATTTCTTCTGCCAAGTCAACCCAAAGCCCCTGCGTGTATAACAAAAAGATATTCAAAGACACATTTATGTTTCAGGTACTCGAACAAATCTACCAACAAACAGCGACTGAAAACACTCAGTGGAAAATAATGCCCAAATCAAGATTGAAACCTGCGCTCCTAGTGGTCAGCTCGTTATCCTCAACAAATGATAACTTGCTGGGAGATCAGTCATGCACATCATCGTCGTGCCATTAGAGCATTGAATTGCAATACGGACTCAGGAATTCATGTATAGGCACAAATGTATTCTGGGTTTGCTATTGTCACAGAGGCATACTAGACTTTCAGAGCACAGGCCGGATATGGCACAAATCTGATGAGAGCAAAGGGAAGGCCCTGCTTGCCCGCTACATTGAGCAGACGGACCAAAGAAATGAAGCTGTAAGGATGAGGATACGGGGATCGCTGTCAAAATTGTGTAAGGATGTAGTGCTGGAAGAAGATCTCACAATTACAACCGATACCATTCGCACGACACTTAAAAGGTCACACAACACTGCTCCTGGTACAGATGTTGTTCGGTACGATGACAGGCGATTTAGCTGACGACGACTTGACAAAACTGGCCAATGAGTTTAATGCCAACATTCGGAGTGGCCAGATTAAGGAGGAGTGGCTACACTGCTACTTACTACCGCTACCGAAGCCAAACAAGGACCATTCTCAGATCAGTGCCTACATAATCATCACAATGCAGAACACTGCGGACAAGCTGCTGGAGAAAATAATTGCCCGTGTCCTCACCTGTCACCTTGAACAGAAACGCGCATTCCCACCCACACTCGGAGGTTGTAGATATAACAAAGAGACATGAGTCAATGCGGCAGTCTTTGCCTATGACGTCTTCGAAGGCTTCCACAGACGACATGAGACATGTGCTGCTGTTGTATGATCTGGAGGATGCATACAACAGGGTACCATTTGAATACCTCATGAATATGCTTCTCAAACTGGCAGTGCACCCCTTCCTCATTAGATGGATCGCCGCGGCACTGTTTCAGAGGAAGGTGATACTCAGATGTGGAAGTTGGTCTTCCGAGCCAACATCCATTTGTCCAGGCCTGCCACAAGGCTCACCATTGTCACCAGTTCTACTTAACGTGTACACAATAACGATCACTGAACAACAGCTGGATGGGAGGGGAAGAACTATGACTTGCTGATGATATTCTGGTATATCGACAGGGAAGAGACAGACGGGAAATCGCCTCCACAATGCAAGACGAACTCGATCGCATCTCTTCCTGGTGTGGGGTTTCAGGTGGCTTGGTTAATCCTAATAAAGCATCAGTTTCATGGTTCTCCCTTAACAATCATATCGTTAATACGACCACACCGGTAGTACGAACGGGAGCTGATGAGGTGACCAGGGACGAGTTGATGACATACCTCGAAGTTAAGTTTGATCGCAGCCTGTGTTTTCGGGACCACGTCAATCATGTGATAACAAAATCCCGCAAAGGATTAGCCGCCTTGAAGGTCATGGCATCTGCCAACATCGAGCAGAGACTACTTACTCTTCTGTTCCAGGGATTAGTCCTCGCACCAATCGAGTATGCCCTGGCTATTCTTACTGTCAGTACGACTCAAATTGATAGGCTAGAGAAAATACAAAATGAAGCCATGCGCAATTATCTTGGGATGTACGAGGGACACTCCCTGTGTAGCAATGAGGTATCTTCTTTCCTTTCCAACCATGGATGACAGAATCAAGATCTGGAGAGCACGTGCATACCTAAAGATTAGTACAGATAAAGAGCATCCATTGCACTACGTGCTCAACACAGTGAAAGGTGCCAGGCTAAAAAGAGGCAAATCATGGGTGGGTCGGGCAGAAGATGTCATCAAACAGGTCTGTTGGCTTACCAATATCAGCGTTGTAAGGAGTGGATACTGGTGCCTACGTCATTCAAGGGGACTTTCTCGTGTATTGTCACACTCGACAGGAAAAGTAGGGAACAGAACCCAGTTGTGGTTAATGCTGAGGTCAACGGTCTCATCTGCGATAACACCGATGAGAAAGATGCAGTCATATATACAGACGGATCTGTAAGACGACACCAAAGAAGTGCATGGGCATTTACAGCACGCTCGGCAGGCAGAAAAGTCTACGAAGACAGTGGTGCATACGTCATGGCCACGAGTAGCATGACAATGGAGGTGATGGCAGTGGCCAAGGCAGTCAAATGGTTAGAGTCACAAGACTATACCCACGCATGTATACTGAGTGATTCGATGAGCATGATAAAAAAAAAGTGGAGGCGGGCTCTGTACGCATGCAATGAGTAGAGTCGTTCCAGAAATCCAAAATACGTAAGGTCACCTTTGTCTATGTCCCTGGACATGCGGGAGTATGGGGAAATGAAAGAGCGGACAGGTTGGCTAGCTGCGCTGTCGTTGAGGACGGTCAACCAATGGATCGGGCGGACATCATCAATGCCCTCCGAGATGTGGGAAGAGCACAGGACTTCGACAAACACAAATCCACGTCACTTATTCGGACGATGGAAATGGGAGTTAAGATGGGCACAGCCAGAAATGAGAAACTTAGTGGCCGTGTAAGAAGACTTATCAACCAACATAGAACTGGAGTCTCTCTGTATGCCAAACCATCCAGCCCACTACAAAACTTAAGACCCAGTCTACAGGACTAAAGAGAAAGAACTTAATACATGTCTCCAAACACCTGCACATAAGAGTTTGTAAGCATCCTCCATAGAATCCTGCAGAGATAGAAATGTTTAAAAAACTATAACGGTGAGGATGACCCACCGGAATGAATTAATACCCGCGTAAAAAAAATAGACATACTAGACATGAATTAAAAAAAATACATTCTGCCCCCCCCCCACAATTTTTAAATAAAAATTGGACTCGTATCTGAACAGTTAGATCAGCAGAAGGAGCAATCCAAAATGTGGTGGGGGCGTTTACGTTCGATATTCTAATGGTAAAAATAAACACTCTTCCTAACTTGTAGCATCTCATAAAATTTCAGAGCAAAGTCAACCGTCCTGCCCCAGGCTACATAAATTTCACCAATATGGAAATTCAAACTACGAGGACAGATAGTATTTTTCACAGACTGCACATCGCTTCTAAGTGGCCATACAAAACAGGACAAGCGACCAAACACTCTCAAACATAAAAAGAAAATGTGCATGAAAACTGCAACCATAATTCAGTGGTGGCCATCCCACTGTGGATTTAACGGAAAGTTGAGGGCAGACGAGAGACCACAACCATCAGACGCAATGAGTATCTTCATTATTAGAGAAGGTTGAACATTAGTAGCTGCAGTGACCCAATACATCAATGGCAAAGACTCCAGCAGAAAATCACCATGACAACCGATCACTGTAAACTCCTAGGTCATCTCTATCGTTTTAAAGTGTCCCCCACAAACGAGTGCCCACGTGGAACTGGAATCCATAGCACCGAACATATCATCCAACCATGTCCAGCCCAAAAGGTACCACGATGCCATATCGGACCAGAGAGTGCTGAACTAAGGCAGCCTTACAGAAAACCGTCAACATCGTAGTGGAAATCTGACCGCAATAACTAAAGACGAGATAGAAGGTCTCCCTGCCTGACGGAGCTGGTTTAACATGTGACATCTTGCATTAGGCAAAAGACACTCCCTATACTCAATGATGGGATAATCTTTGCGAATAAGAACCGCATGCAAAGCTCTATCTACCAGGAAGGACACTCCAAAAGTAAACTACTGTTCTGGAACAGTAACCGTAGGGAGAAGAAAAGGCTGTGGTAGAACACCGACACATAAAGTACGGTCATGGTGTAATCAACAGTCCTAGCTGGCATCCACCCTACACGACGGTAGAACACCGACACATAAAGTACGGGCATGGTGTAATCAACAGTCCTAGCTGGCATCCACCCTACACGACGGTAGAACACCGACACATAAAGTACGGGCATGGTGTAATCAACAGTCCTAGCTGGCATCCACCCTACACGACGGTAGAACACCGACACATAAAGTACGGTCATGGTGTAATCAACAGACCTAGCTGGCATCCACCCTACACGACGGTAGAACACCGACACATAAAGTACGGTCATGGTGTAATCAACAGTCCTAGCTGGCTTCCACACTACACGACGGTAGAACACCGACACATAAAGTACGGGCATGGTGTAATCAACAGACCTAGCTGGCATCCACCCTACACGACGGTAGAACACCGACACATAAAGTACGGGCATGGTGTAATCAACAGACCTAGCTGGCATCCACCCTACACGACGGTAGAACACCGACACATAAAGTACGGGCATGGTGTAATCAACAGTCCTAGCTGGCATCCACCCTACACGACGGTAGAACACCGACACATAAAGTACGGTCATGGTGTAATCAACAGACCTAGCTGGCATCCACCCTACACGACGGTAGAACACCGACACATAAAGTACGGTCATTGTGTAATCAACAGACCTAGCTGGCATCCACCCTACACGACGGTAGAACACTCTTACTTCAATCCAATACCCAGCCCTTCTAAGACAGTGTGTAGGCTCAGGTTTAGGGGAAAAATCAGGACACACACGCACACATACACACACACAGGCACACACAAGTTGCGACCAGCTCATTTTGTGTCGTGTTGTTGTTCCTATGCCTCCATCATGAAACAGGACAGAGCCAAGTTGGTCACTTCAACGCTGCAGAAGAAGGTGTCATTGTTTTTGTTTCGTTGACGTTAGTTTTTATAAACTAAAGAATTCACACACATCTCGAGTAGTTTTTAAATTACATTTTTTGCGTTTTCTTCTTTCAAGAAACGCCAGTGTTATTTTAACACTATGTAACGCCAGTGTTATTTTAACACAATCTAACGCCATAAAATAAAATCGAAGGAAATCCAATCAAGTAGAGTATTATATTATCATTTCAAACCTGAGACATGAATATTTCTAGATTATTACTATTTTGATACTTTCTTTGTCATTTGATATTTGTGATACATAATAAGTCCTGTGTTACATATTATAGCTATTTACGCTATTTCATTTTCCAAATATAGATCTTACATATGTGGTGTTTAGTTATTTTAAGACATAAAATGTATGAACAAGAGAAATAAGAGCGCGCATATAGCTGGAAGTTGAAGATTATAAGTGTAATCAAAGCTTGTGTTAATCAAGGATAATGAGGAACAAAATATTGAGAAAAATAAATTTAGCACAAAAAAAAGTGTCTAGGCAGGGAGATCAAAAACATACATGATTGGACAACACACGATGCCTCGGTACAAATTATCTGGCCAATGTTGCTCTATCCTACTCATTAAAGTTACAGTTTGTTAAGTATCAATGACAGAGCACCTTCTTAGAACTTTCCGCGGAGACACGGATTGATTGCTTATGATGGTTGATCGATATCAGTGCACTCCCAGCAAACCCATTTGTCTTCATCTTCTTCCACATTCCCTCGAATAAAATGAAAGTTATGAATATAAGTCATTGCAGTTAGGTACTATATAATTAAATATTATGTTTATTGTTTTGTAACATTATATGGAGTGGGATAGAATATATTACACAATGGGCGATAAAGATATCGCAAAGGATCGGATAGATTAGTCGATACTGATTTTTTAACACATTATAACAGTTCTTCTTCTGCTTCTTCTTCTTCTTCTTCCTCTTCTTCTTCTATCCTTCCACTATTGCCGTTGGCGTCGAGGAGAGATACAATCTGCGATGCTTTCCTCTTCTGTTGGCCTCTTCTGGTGTTATCCCTCCTAGTGACTCTAGTATTTCCTTTATCCATCTCTTTCTCGGTCTTTCTCTTAATCTGGCGTTTTCGCAGCGTTTGTTTATGGCTCTATGAGTCATTGTTAGTTCTTTTTGTCTTGTTATGTGGCCGAACCAATTTATCTGTTGTTTCTTTATTTATTCGATGGATAGTTCAATTTTGAGTTTCTTCCTCAGGTCAGTGTTTCTTACGCTGCACCTTAAGCTGTTTCCTGACATTCTTCTGACACATTTCATTTCGGTGGTCGTTATCATTCTTATTTTTCTAGAGTCCAGCGTCCAATTATAGCACTGATAGTACAGAATTGGTAGAAAAATTTATCTGTATATTGCCCTTTTTGCTTCCATAGTTATTGCTTTGTTTTGCAATAGGTTTGATACTTGGCCTATAACGTGGCATGCTTTGCTACACCTTATATCTTTCTCTGATTCTTGGTTGTTGTCTTGTGTTAACGAGAATATCAGTCACCAGTAGTTAGTGAAGAAATTGGAGGCGATTGAACTTTTCTAGCTGTTATTGCAAAAGTTGTGGGGATGGTAACATGACTTGACTCGTCAACTTGTCCCGTCAACTTAGGAAGAGAAGGGACGTTAAAAGCAAAATCAGTGAAGTTAGTAAGTCATGAAGAAAAGAGCAGTGAGTAGAGAGAATAGAAATTACATAGGATCAGTTAGTTGAGAAGTAGATATAACAAGAGCAGAATAAGTAGAATTAGGAACATAGAGAACAAGTCCAACATAGATAAGTCAGTCAGTACTAACATAATTTTGTTGTGAAGTGTTTTCAAGAGGCATTCAGGCGTTTGCGCCCCAGAGACAATTGTAAGTAGATTCAATATAATAGAAGATAGTTGTGAAAATAAGATAGAATTGTAAATGTCACAGGAGATAAGTACTAGATTTTTAGCTCCACCAAGACCGGCGTTTCTCTAGAGAGTTAATCTAGAGAGTTAAGCTCAATAAAAAACATAATTGATAATTGAAGTATTACCAGTAATCATCACGTGCCAAGAAAATGATTCAATAAACTTGAATGAATATGATTTGTTTAGTCTGTGATTGTTGAATACGTCAAGACTTTGTTCAAACATTGAGCTGTTTATATGTGTCATCTGTGTCAGATCAAAATAGTTAAAGTAGAGTATTATGAAGAACTATAAATAAGAAACGAAAAGAAAAAAAAATCTGGAACACTTCGAAGTTCTTCTAACACATTTTTATTCATTCGTTCCGCATTATATTCAATCCTTCCTCATGCCACCAATGACAAGCCTAATGCATATGGTAGGTGAAGACATTTTCTAAACTTTGAATAAACAAACGCTTTAATGAATACATTCTGTAGACATTTGAGATTTGTAAATAAAAAGCATGACATAACAGAATAAATGTACTATAATTGTGACCCAAAAAAATATATAAAATAATGAAAATGCCTAGAAGGATTTGAAATTCAAAAATATATCTGTCTTGCATCATTAGGAATAACGGAAAATAAAAGAAACTAGGAAAGAAAATAATAGGAGTAACTAAAGCATTCATTGTTAATGAACGGTATACTAAGAATGTTGAAAATACTATGGACAGCTAAGAAGAGTAATGAAAAATTTCTGAAAGAGGCCAAAGCAAAGAGAGAGCTAATTTCCAATATTAAGAAGAAACAATCATCATTTTTGGCCATGTAATGAGAAGAGAACAGTTGGAATATATTGTAACACTGGGAAGATTGAGGGACGAAGAGACAGAGGGAAGCAAATAGAACAGATACAAGACAGCTTAAGAGAATGGCTTGGCAGAAGGTCAACAACAGAAAAGATAAATAACTGTCAAGATCGAAAGTTATTGAGTTATTGAGTTATTTGTGGGTCATCATTATTGCACTCCGAACATGTCCATAGGTGTTCAGATCCCCTCCTCAGCAATTCCCGTGCCAGTGCCCAGCGACTGACGACTCCAGTTCTATGTTGGTTGATAAGTCTTCTTACACGGCCACTAAGTTTCTCATTTCTGGCTGTGCCCATCTTAACTCCCATTTCCATCGTCCGAATAAGTGACGTGGATTTGTGTTTGTCGAAGTCCTGTGCTCTTCCCACATCTCGGAGGGCATTGATGATGTCCGCCCGATCCATTGGTTGACCGTCCTCAACGACAGCGCAGCTAGCCAACCTGTCCGCTCTTTCATTTCCCCATACTCCCGCATGTCCAGGGACATAGACAAAGGTGACCTTACGTATTTTGGATTTCTGGAACGACTCTACTCATTGCATGCGTACAGAGCCCGCCTCCACTTTTTTTTTATCATGCTCATCGAATCACTCAGTATACATGCGTGGGTATAGTCTTGTGACTCTAACCATTTGACTGCCTTGGCCACTGCCATCACCTCCATTGTCATGCTACTCGTGGCCATGACGTATGCACCACTGTCTTCGTAGACTTTTCTGCCTGCCGAGCGTGCTGTAAATGCCCATGCACTTCTTTGGTGTCGTCTTACAGATCCGTCTGTATATATGACTGCATCTTTCTCATCGGTGTTATCGCAGATGAGACCGTTGACCTCAGCATTAACCACAACTGGGTTCTGTTCCCTACTTTTCCTGTCGAGTGTGACAATACACGAGAAAGTCCCCTTGAATGACGTAGGCACCAGTATCCACTCCTTACAACGCTGATATTGGTAAGCCAACAGACCTGTTTGATGACATCTTCTGCCCGACCCACCCATGATTTGCCTCTTTTTAGCCTGGCACCTTTCACTGTGTTGAGCACGTAGTGCAATGGATGCTCTTTATCTGTACTAATCTTTAGGTATGCACGTGCTCTCCAGATCTTGATTCTGTCATCCATGGTTGGAAAGGAAAGAAGATACCTCATTGCTACACAGGGAGTGTCCCTCGTACATCCCAAGATAATTGCGCATGGCTTCATTTTGTATTTTCTCTAGCCTATCAATTTGAGTCGTACTGACAGTAAGAATAGCCAGGGCATACTCGATTGGTGCGAGGACTAATCCCTGGAACAGAAGAGTAAGTAGTCTCTGCTCGATGTTGGCAGATGCCATGACCTTCAAGGCGGCTAATCCTTTGCGGGATTTTGTTATCACATGATTGACGTGGTCCCGAAAACACAGGCTGCGATCAAACTTAACTTCGAGGTATGTCATCAACTCGTCCCTGGTCACCTCATCAGCTCCCGTTCGTACTACCGGTGTGGTCGTATTAACGATATGATTGTTAAGGGAGAACCATGAAACTGATGCTTTATTAGGATTAACCAAGCCACCTGAAACCCCACACCAGGAAGAGATGCGATCGAGTTCGTCTTGCATTGTGGAGGCGATTTCCCGTCTGTCTCTTCCCTGTCGATATACCAGAATATCATCAGCAAGTCATAGTTCTTCCCCTCCCATCCAGCTGTTGTTCAGTGATCGTTATTGTGTACACGTTAAGTAGAACTGGTGACAATGGTGAGCCTTGTGGCAGGCCTGGACAAATGGATGTTGGCTCGGAAGACCAACTTCCACATCTGAGTATCACCTTCCTCTGAAACAGTGCCGCGGCGATCCATCTAATGAGGAAGGGGTGCACTGCCAGTTTGAGAAGCATATTCATGAGGTATTCAAATGGTACCCTGTTGTATGCATCCTCCAGATCTATAGCAGCAGCACATGTCTCATGTCGTCTGTGGAAGCCTTCGAAGACGTCATAGGCAAAGACTGCCGCATTGACTCATGTCTCTTTGTTATATCTACAACCTCCGAGTGTGGGTGGGAATGCGCGTTTCTGTTCAAGGTGACAGGTGAGGACACGGGCAATTATTTTCTCCAGCAGCTTGTCCGCAGTGTTCTGCATTGTGATGATTATGTAGGCACTGATCTGAGAATGGTCCTTGTTTGGCTTCGGTAGCGGTAGTAAGTAGCAGTGTAGCCACTCCTCCTTAATCTGGCCACTCCGAATGTTGGCATTAAACTCATTGGCCAGTTTTGTCAAGTCGTCGTCAGCTAAATCGCCTGTCATCGTACCGAACAACATCTGTACCAGGAGCAGTGTTGTGTGACCTTTTAAGTGTCGTGCGAATGGTATCGGTTGTAATTGTGAGATCTTCTTCCAGCACTACATCCTTACACAATTTTGACAGCGATCCCCGTATCCTCATCCTTACAGCTTCATTTCTTTGGTCCGTCTGCTCAATGTAGCGGGCAAGCAGGGCCTTCCCTTTGCTCTCATCAGATTTGTGCCATATCCGGCCTGTGCTCTGAAAGTCTAGTATGCCTCTGTGACAATAGCAAACCCAGAATACATTTGTGCCTATACATGAATTCCTGAGTCCGTATTGCAATTCAATGCTCTAATGGCACGACGATGATGTGCATGACTGATCTCCCAGCAAGTTATCATTTGTTGAGGATAACGAGCTGACCACTAGGAGCGCAGGTTTCAATCTTGATTTGGGCATTATTTTCCACTGAGTGTTTTCAGTCGCTGTTTGTTGGTAGATTTGTTCGAGTACCTGAAACATAAATGTGTCTTTGAATATCTTTTTGTTATACACGCAGGGGCTTTGGGTTGACTTGGCAGAAGAAATGAAAGAAGTAAATATTATGATAACTAATGATACCTGTCGAATAGCACAAAATACCGAAGGGGAGTTTGGTATCAAACTTTACCGTTCTCAGTTTTAAATAAGGTGAGGATTGTGCTGTTATTATCTTCCCTAACTCTGAGCACTCACTGGGAGAGTGTAAGTAGCGTAGTGGTAAGGCTGAGGTCAACAGACGGAACTTGCTTTGATCAAGTCTTGTTGTTTCAAGTCTTCAGAACCACCCAGCTTTTAAAAAATGGGTACGTGGCTTAATGAGCTTGTTAAAGTAAATAACGGAGAGAAAAAAAGCACTGGCCCTCTTACCAGTGTGCTGTGGTCAAGTACGGTGAGGTTTGAGACTGCATTATCCTGGAAAAAAGATTTCACGGGACATATTTGCTGAATTAAGTAACAGTGATAACTGTTTCTTTGAACGAATCGATTAGATAGCATAACGCTGAGGTTGAATGTCTAGCGGAGAGGAGCTGGACCCATGAACGGCGGCTCCATGATTCGCTGCAAATGTAAGCCGAAATAACGTTCTAGAAAAAATTAAAAATTATAATTTTGTTTGCTTATTTAGCTCTTTTCTTTCGGGAATGTTTTTTGCGCACTATTAACCATTTTTTTTTATACTTAACTAAATTGTTACAAATTAATAATTGTCTGACAATAATAAAATGCAGTCCGAATGTCATTCATCCAGAATTGATTTGCTCGGTGTATTATTTTTGTTTTCATAATAGCAAACATTGATCATGACAAAATCTACATCAGTTGAATGTAACAAGGAATAGCACTTGGTAAATTAGGTTTAGTCTTTACTTCATTTTTGTTTCACTATTTTGATGATTACACTTTTATATTTTGATTATTACTTGCATAACACATTTGATTACTAGACATAGGACGCTGCTTGTGTCAACATGACAGCCATTGGATGCTCAGAAAAATAAACGAGAAGAAAAAAGAAATCATTATTTATCAGATTGGACAAGCATAGATCAGTGAACCAGACGACGCCGCTCTGCGACAGATGTTATCCACTGTCTAGTGAGGACTGAAGGTTTCCTTATTACCGTCTAGTCAAGTACGAACAAGAATTATGATTTCCTATTGGCCCGGGTCTTACTGTGCATAGGCGTTTATTTTTAGTCATCAATTTTTAAAGCTAGGCAAACGGTGCTTGCTGTATAAATAAAACTCTGATAGGGTTGTATGCCCTTGCTAGAATGATAACTCACAAGTGCCATTAATAAACAGGACATAGTCAAGATCTCGTATCGATATTACTTCACCGAGTCTTTCCTTCAATGATAAAGAAACGGATAAAATATATTTTAAAGACTGAATTTGTTGTTTAATGGAAACAATATCACAGCACGCTGAGCAGTCTAGTGTAGATATTCTATCTATCTATCTATTGTCCTTTCGAGCCGAAGACGGCACATAGGGCAGAACCACAATCTCAAAAACAGAAACCTTGCGTGCCAAAATGGCACATATTGCAAAAATAACTGCTTCTAAAATCTATGGCTCTGTTTCCATAACAATACCTTTTTACAATGACTGCTTGTCAAACCATCGATCCATCTCCTTAGTCGCCTCTTACGACATGCCTGGAAGGTCATAGTGTCACTATTCTTTACAGTGTAGATATTCAGTCTTTGTGAAATAGCAAATTGAGATTCATTGTTCATCTCATTGGCTACAAACTCTCCGCATTAGCTGGAGTCTTCAACTCACTATCGAAGGGTTGGTTGTTTATGCATTTTTGGGAATCCACTCCTTCCTCTTTACTTGAGTGCGAAGCTGCATTGACTACAGTTCGTGTATATCATCATCATCATCAAGTGCTGGGCCTGCTGGCGTAGGTGATCATGTCTCTCCATAACTTTCGATCTCGGCAGCTATTTATCATTTCAGTTGTTGACCTTCTGCCAAGACATTCCCTCAAGCTGTCTGTTATTTGTTCTCTTTGCTTCCCTCTATCTCTTCGTCTCTCAATTTTTCTAGTTGTTATAATATACTCCAGTTGTTCTTCTTCTCATTACATGGCTAAAAAATGATGATTGTTTCTTCCTAACATTGGAAATTAGCTCTCTTTTGACTTTGGCCTCTCTCATAATATCTTCATTACTCTTCTTAGCTGTCCATGGTACTCTCAACATTCTTCTGTAAAACCACATTTCTACAGACTCCAGTGATTTTCTTGTCTGTTGTCCTATTGTCCATGATTCGCATCCATATGTTAAGACTGGCTCTACGTAACATTTAAGAACTATTTTTCTTGTTTCTATTGTCAAAAATGGATTGCATAGTATCTTCCTCATTTTTTGGAAAGCTTCTTTTGCCTGAGCCATTCTGCATCTCACCATTTTTGTACATCTTCCGTCCGAGGTTAACAAAGTTCCCAAATATTTAAATTCGTTTACCTGTTTTAATATTGTTCCATTTGTCTTTATTTTTCACTGAGGTGATGTCGTGTATATATATATATATATATATATATATATATATATATATATATATATTTACAAGGTCAGTAGTCAGCCTTTTCAGTACTCCACATCTGGTCCATGCTGTTCACAATTTCCATTGAACTCCGCCAGCTTGAGAGACCTTTGGCTTTGTAGTTAGCGCACTCGCCTTTCGACCTGAATATTTGATGTCCAAACGACAGTTGAGGCAAGATTTCTGTTCCTACCCTAAAGACTAGCGGGTTCTACCAAGACAAAATGGGCACCAGAGATATTTCCTGGACAGAAAAGACAGAGAGGATGGTGTTGATCACCTTGATTGAAGAAAATGGAGAAATATTCCAAATTAGTGATGAATTAATCATCTTGACAGTGCCTTTTGCCTCCGAAAGGTCCCCTGTGGCTTTAACTCTTGATTGATTGCTTGACTGATTGATCTATTCATTTATATATATATTATCAATGCTCATAATTTAACCAACACTTCTGAATCGTTTGAAGCCAAAAATGAGGGTCAAAACAAAGTAAATTCTCCATGATGATTGTTCTATAATATTCTACAGCAGTGTCTACATTTTCAATCTTATTTTCTTTATTATCGTTATAGTATCATAATTCTGATTGCTTACGGGCTTTCTGCAAGCAAGAGAAGGGCACTCTCCGCGACCACGGTTCAAGTGCCATGAGCACCACCCACAAAATAAAGCAGCTGAACTGGGTATCAGAGATCACGCTCTGGGAAGGTTGACAAATTCCTTCATCGTTTTGGAGCTTGGTGTTGATGACGTCGAGTGTTTCTGATCAGCGCGGCAGCACCCATTGTGGTATATACGGCAACAATGGTGCCAAGAACCACATCTCACGTGTCCACCTCATCTTATCGAGTCATTCGGAACCTCGAATTCGCGTTTTCAAGAATGCCACAGAAACAATGCGTGTGTACACAAGAAGTCATGAATATCGCTAAAGAGAAACAGAACATCAGCATAACTATAGACGGTAGACAACTAAAACAAGTATAGGAATTTAAATACCTAAAAAGTCTAGTAACAAACGACAATTTACAAACAGCAGAATTAGACTCAAGATGCAACAAAGCTTGTCAAATCATTTGACATCTATCACCCCTATTGTCCAACAAACAAGGAAATAACTTTAGAGGCAAAACGAGCACTATACAATACAATCTTCATCCCAACTTTGTACCACCAATGCAGACCTGGACTATAGATGCAAGAACAATAAGAAAAATAACCTCTACAGAGATTAAATGTGTTAGACGAATGACAGGAAACAGCCTGAGAGATAAGATCAGAAATTAAGAACTGAGAAAAAAAGCTAGGAAATACCCACGCCACACAATATATAAAGAAACAGATAAAATAGTTTGGCCATGTAACAAGACAGAAAGTTCAAAACACGACACAACAAGCCTTCAATAAACGTTGCGAGAACCCAAGGCCCAAGCGCCGACCACGAAAAAAGTTGGATTGACTGAATATTAGAAACACTAGGAAACATGACAGCAGCAGAGGCGAACAGAAGAGCAAAAGACCGCAAATTATATCTCCCCACGACGCAGAAAGGCAAACGAGGAAGAAAAGAAGAAGATATTTGTTCAACTTATGTATTACTTCTTTTAGTTGTTCAGTGCTAATAAGGCTCATTATACTCCAAGTATCTATTATGTTTTGTTTCTATTACTTGTTTATTCGGTGTTTCATTAGTCCCTAAATTAACCCCTCTGCTTTGATTTTTGACAGAAAACGTGATCCTTGTTGAAGTGAACGCCGATCGATCGATCAGGTATGGAAGTTAAATGTCATGTGTCATCTTGAAAGATGGCATGAGTACATCCATGTGCCTTCTGTAATAACCACGGGCTCGACCTATCCCACCGGCCATGACTGATTGAGGGAATGTTACTAATGGGTTTGTGCTGACAATGGAATGTGGACAGTAGAACTGTTGACAGGCTGTACATTTGTGGGAAATTATACAAAGACAATGTTAAAAAATGCAATTGTACGTTTAAATTAAACTGAGGCTCTGAAAAAAAACACACTTGTCAAACCACAGACAAGTTAAGATATGACACTGGAAAGCAATAACAAGCACAACATTTGAAAGTAAAAATTTAATTCTTATAAATAATGTGGCTAGAAAATGAATCAAAATGATACTGGACAAGTATAACAAAATTGATAGAATCCAAGTGAAGGAGTGAGGGAAGGAGGGAATGGGAAATAGACAGAGAAATGAAAATCAAATAAATAGAGAGAAAGATGAAAAAAACCCAGGAAAATGCATAAACATTCACTGAAAGTTGATAATTGTAGAACGAATTGATAATCATTTCAATCATAATGATAATGTAAACATTGATTTAACACAAAAAATTAATAATGTTCTAATTAGTGCACAATACGATATCGACTTTCTCTAGAGAAACGTAGACTATTATTGTCAGTTCTGGGTACTGTCTTGCTTTTTAGAACAACTCAGGTCGATATCCAACAATGACTACTTCTGGCATAGTTGGTGCTTGCCTACTCTACATCGGAACTCAGATGTGCATCTCGCACAAAGTCACCAAACAAATGAGGGCAATCAATATACCACCACCAGTTTGTAATTGATTATGTAGACGAGGTTTACAAATGAGATGTCACCGAGTGGTATTTGATAGACCCGAAGACTCCGACATATGAGGTCAGCAGTTTATACAGAAAGAAATCTGAACGTTGGCTTCATGACCTTTACAGAACATTCTGAAGAAGAGAGAGAGAGAGAGAACTGAATAAAAATAAAATGACTTCCTGAACATTTTTGTTCCTAATAAATGTCCTTCTTCCTCTTGTTTTGTTGATAATATTATTATTGTGTTTATATCGCTCCAGCTTGAATTGCAGGGCTTATTTATCTGTTTCCATTATTTTCCCCTTTTCTCTAATTTAACTTTAATCAGGACTATTTTTTTTCACTGGTTTTGTGTTTCTTTCTTAATTTTGCTACCGCTCTTTTTCTGTTCAACATCTGATCCCAGTTAATTTAATTATTTCGCCTTGCTATATTTTTCTTTAGTGATATTTCTATTCTTGCTAGAAGTCAGATAATCTTCAATGTTGCTATTATGCATCATTTCTTTAACTGTTTAGTATTGACTATGATAATAGTTATGAAGGTCTATATATATATATATATATATATATATATATATATATATATATATATATATATAATTATATATAATGTGAGTGTGAGGTTTCAATGATGAATAGACGAACGTATAGAAAAAGCACTTAGATTAGAAAAAACCAATCATGGTGTATAATACGATAGGATTCACACAAATCAAGGTCCCGCCAATCGACACGGCGTTTAAGACGTAGGTCAAGCGTTTTGTATAAGAAAATCCGTCCCGAAACAATTATTCCAACTTTAGAATATGTCTTCTGACTTTATTAGGTTGAGTCCTGGAAATGAGACGACATAGAAAGGTCGTGTATATATCGTAAAATGTATGGTCACTAACACCATATCGCCTATATACCACTTGGCCTGACATGGCTCTTTACTTTATATCGTGCATAAATCGTGTAACCAGTGAGGTGTGCACCAAAATTCAACAAACCACAGAACAAATCAAAGGTTTAATTAATATTTCTATTCTATATGGATTATGGTTCAAGTTTCCAATTCCAGAGAATGATATAATGTAAATGTCAAGGATTAAAGAAAATGATTAAACATGGTACTGACAAGTTATAATGTCCACATACCTTGCTAGAATAATTCTGAAGGGTACAGTACCAGACAAAAGAAGGCATGGAAGTTAGAATAAGATGTGAGAAGAAAGCATCAGAGAACGGTATAGTTAACCCTCATCATATCTCAGAAATCAGCTCTTAATCGTGAACGTTAGATGAAGGCTGTGACGTCACGCTGTAACGTATTCCAGCCACCGCCAGGGTGTCGCGAATAATGATGACGATTATTTACTTGTTGCGCTGTATTACTAGATTTGACAACATATTATGACTTGTTGTGCTGTATTACTATAGTCCGTTCAGAAATTCATAATCACACCTGAATTAGTTTTGCGTGATAACCGCTTGTTATTTTGGTTTCAAATTTTGCATGCAATCTTAGAATATTGATGAAGCAAAGATTTTGGTATTTTTTATTCCTCAAACACAACAGATTTTGCACATCAGCGAATTCCTTTGATCTTTTATGACGATATCACACAATTTGATTCAAATTTTAGAGTTTACAGTAATCGTGTTACATTTTCCAGTTTACTGCAATTCTTGTCACAGGCGTATCTACATAGTGCTTAACTGTGGGTGTTGTTCGTTATGTGTATTTGCAAACGTGAATTCAATTGGTTACAATTAGTCTTGTCCTCCGGTCACCATTAGACCTCAGGACGTCCTAACTGCTGCTGGAATTGAATTCATCTTAATTTTAATCATTCCGTATCTGACGATTCGAAGAGGTTGATAATCATTACTGGCTGGACAAATAGTAATCCATCTCGTTTCCAGTACTCACCTTCCACCCGCAGCACATGTTCAACACACTTCTTCCAGAACGGAATGTCTATTTTTGAGAGAGACTCGCGTGTCAGAACTTCAACATCACACATTTTAAACGTCCTGTTCTGTTCTGCAACTTGTCCTTTGACGTGAGCCCAGACAAGTTCGATTGGATTAAGGTGCGCATGATATGCAGGGAGTCGAAGAGACTGTGTGGCCGTATTTCTCAATGATTTTGTCAACATGGTACACCTTTTTCTTATTCGTATTCTTCACAAGTTGTAACAATTCGGGTTTTAAATATGTGTCGTCAAATTTGACATTTTCATTCGCAAGCCATGTCCTAATTTGCTCTTTTGTATTTGATGCAGTAGGCACTTTGTCTTCCTCTGATACGACATTGTGGTATGATGCATTATCCATGACTATGCTTGAGGGTCTCTCCAGGATTGGTAAAAGATCGTTCTCCAACCAGTGCCTGAAAATGTTTCCATTCATTTCAGTATGGTAGTCCCTACCTCGGTACTTTTTGATTGGAAAATAAGTCCCGCATCATGGACAAGGCCGTTTTCAGTGCTTCCAGCATGCGTTAATATAATGCGCTGGCCTTTGCTGCTCGGAATTGTTCTTTTGAGTTTGCCATTTACTGACTGCCATTCTTTAGCATAGGTGTGGTGTGCGTTGACCCATGATTCGTCCAAATATACAATATCATACCGTTCACTCCGCCGCTCACGGATCTGTCTCAGGTATTTGCTTCGAGCAATGACCAAGTGTGGTTTTTCACAAATAATATTCCTGCCCCCAACAGTTTTTTTCGGAAAGTGAAGCCGGCTTCTCGCACAATCTTCCATAGAGTACTTTTAGAAATGTCAATATTGCAGTCTGCATGCAATTTTAATCTCAAATTCCTGAGAGTAACAAGTACATTATTAGCAAACATTTTCAATATCTCACGTTTTATGACATCCATGTCAAAGCTTTCGACTTTCTTTTTTCTTCCTTGATTGACATAAGTGCATTCTGAGTCTTGTTTAATCCAACGAGAAAATGACGATCTATTAAGACCAAGCGCGAGTTGCGTTCGTCTCTCTGGGTCATGAATATCACAATATAAATGCCCCATCTTGGATTCCCTAAGGAAGTGCTGATATAGTAAAAAAATAACCTTTTGCATAGTTATAAATTTGCAATTCAAACTCATTGTAATTTGAATATAAATGTTGGTATTTAAAGTCAACAAACTGTCTACTGAGTCTTCACAAAATTAATAAAGATACGCCTTCCCTTCGGTAATTAATGCCAAGGCCGTGGTGCGTCATGTCGTTCAATAACAATTCAGTTTTGTGCACGGGATTTTCCTGAAGTTTGTGTTTCTGCAATAGCCAAAGTATTTTACGTGAACGACCGCACCAAATTAATGTATATATCCTAAAATGGTGTCAAATTCGAACAGGGTGAATTTAATATAGCCTAAAGAAGAAAACTTTTAAACTAGATCACATTTCTCAGAGCAAAAAATATTTCTATAACGTCATCAATATTCTAAGAGTTGCATGCAAAATTTGAAAGCAAAATAACAATCGGTTATCACGCAAAACTAATTCAGGTGTGATTATGATTTTTTGAACGGACTATATCATTGACTACAGATTATGACTTGTTGTGCTGTATTACTAGCATTGACTACAGATGATGGCTTGCTACACTGCGTTCCAAACGTGGACTACAGATGATGACTTGCTACACTGCGCTTCTAACGTGGACTACAGATGATGACTTGCTACACTGCGCTTCTAACGTGGACTACTGTAAATTAAAGACCGACGAGATTCAGCTCATGAAGTGGACATGGAATGTCTACTGCAAGAGTCAAGAGGATGACACTCACATTTGCAGCTGTGGAAGGTACAACGTACATCAAATTGTTTTTAGAATAAAAGTAAACTAGAAAGATCGAGATATATAAAATGTTACTCTCGGCATTTACTTTGAGATTATATATTTGTAAACAATTGTAATTTGTTCGTTTATGGTTTATTGTAATAGAATAGGTAGTAAGAAGATATCATGATATGGAACATCTGTAGCATGGAACATCTGTAGCATGGAACATCTGTAGTATGGAACATCTGTGGCATGGAAGATCTGTAGTTGATGGGCTAGCGACAAGAGTAGTTCATGTTGTGTGGAAATATCACGAATAGATGGATACATATCTATCCAAACTTACATCCAATCATTGAACTACAATTATCCAAACTTACCTCCAATCTTTGAACTACATCTATCCAAACTTACCTCCAATCTTTGAACTACATCTATCCAAACTTACCTCCAATCATTGAACTACATCTATCCAAACTTACCTCCAATCATTGAACTACATCTATCCAAACTTACCTCCAATCTTTGAACTACATCTATCCAAACTTACCTCCAATCATTGAACTACATCTATCCAAACTTACCTCCAATCATTGAACTACATCTATTCAAAGCTTCCCCCTTAACCATTAAACTACATCTATCCAAACTTACTTCCAATCATTGAACTACATCTATCCAAACTTATTTCCAATCATTGAACTACATCTATCTAAACTTATCTCCAATCATTGAACTACATCTATCCAAACTTACTTCCAATCATTGAACTACATCTATCCAACTTACCTCCAATCATTGAATTACATCTATCCAAACTTACTTCTAGTCATCGAACTACATCTATCCAAATTTACGTCCAAACATTGAACTACATCTATCCAAACTTACCTCCAATCATTGAACTACATCTATCCAAACTTACCTCCAATCATTGAACTACATCTATCCAAACTTACTGCCAATCATTGAACTACATCTATCCAAACTTACTTCCAATCATTGAACTACATCTATCCAAACTTACCTCCAATCATTGAACTACATCTATCCAAACTTACTTCCAATCATTGAACTACATCTATCCAAACTTACCTCCAATCATTGAACTACATCTATCCAAACCTACCTCCAATCATTGAACTACATCTATCCAAACTTACCTCCAATCATTGAACTACATCTATCCAAACTTACTTCCAATCATTGAACTACATCTATCTAAACTTACCTCGAATCATTGAACTACATCTATCCAAACTTACCTCCAATCATTGAACTACATCTATCCAAACTTACTTCCAATCATTGAACTACATCTATCCAAACTTACTTCCAATCATTGAACTACATCTATCCAAACTTACTTCCAATCATTGAACTACATCTATCCAAACTTACCTCCAATCATTGAACTACATCTATCCAAACTTACCTCCAATCATTGAACTACATCTATCCAAACTTACCTCCAATCATTGAACTACATCTATCCAAACTTACTTCCAATCATTGAACTACATCTATCTAAACTTACCTCCAATCATTGAACTACATCTATCCAAACTTACCTCCAATCATTGAACTACATCTATACAAACTTACTTCCAATCATTGAACTACATCTATCCAAACTTACTTGCAATCATTGAACTACATCTATCCAAACTTACCGCCAATCATTGAACTACATCTATCCAAACTTACCTCCAATCATTGAACTTTATCTATCCAAACTTACTTCCAATCATTGAACTACATCTATCCAAACTTACTTCCAATCATTGAACTACATCTATCTAAACTTACTTCCAATCCTTGGACTACATCTATCCAAACTTACCTCCAATCATTGAACTACATCTATCCAAACTTAATTCCAATCATTGAACTACATCTATCCAAACTTACTTCCAATCATTGAACTACATCTATCCAAATTTACCTCCAATCATTGAACTATATCTATCCAAACTTACCTCCAATCATTGAACTACATCTATCCAAACTTACTTCCAATCATTGAACTACATCTATCTAAATTTACCTCCAATCATTGAACTACATCTATCCAAACTTACTTCCAATCATTGAACTACACCTATCTAAACTTACCTCCAATCATTGAGCCATATTTATCCAAGCTTACCCCCAGTCATTGAACCCCAAATATCCAGATTTACCTCCAGTCATTGAACCCCAATAATCCTAGTTTACTCCAATAATTCAACCACATTTATCCATGTTTAACAACAATCATTGATCCACATTTATCCATGTTTAACAACAATCATTCAACCACATTTAGCCATGTTTAACAACAATCATTCAACCACATTTATCCAAACTTACCTCCAATCATTGAAACACTTTTATCCAAACTTACCTCCAATCATTGAAGCACTTTTATCCAAACTTACCTCCAATCATTGAAGCAGTTTTATCCAAACTTACCTCCAATCATTGAAGCAACTTTTATTCAAGCTTACCTCCAATCATTGAAGCATTTTTATCCAAACTTACCTCCAATCATTGAGCCATATTTATCCAAGCTTACCTCCAGTCATTGAACCCCAATTATCCAGATTTACCTCCAATCATTGAACCCCAATTATCTAAGTTTACTCCAATCATTCAACCACATTTATCCATGTTTAACAACAATCATTGAACCACATTTATCCACGTTTAACAACAAACATTGAACCACTTTTATCCAAACTTACCTCCAATCATTGAAACACTTTTATCCAAACTTACCTCCAATTATTGAACCACTTTGATCCAAATTTACCTCCGATCATTGAACCACATTTATCCACGTTTACTTACAATCATTTAACCATATTTATCCAAACTTTCCTCCAATCATTGAACCATATTTATCCAAGCTTACATCCAATCACTGAACCACAATTATCGGTAGAACAAATGGGCTTCAAGAAAAAATAAGCTGTACTATACTTAGCTCGCAGACGGAAAATAAGAGTATAAGAGAAATCTAGTTATAGTTTGTATGGCTCTGGAAGAAGCATTTGACAGAGGGTAGAAAGAAAACTATAGTGCCAGACTATGAGGCAATACTGAGTAAGCGACCATCTAATCAAGTTATGCCAGTCTAAAATCTAAAAGTAAATTGTTCTACTGTATTTAGTACTAGAGAATGAACATCAAGACTATTTGAGATAACGTCGGGTGTCAGGCAGGACAATGTGCTGTCAGCTCTTCTACTCATTACGTGCACAGACAACATCTGTAAAAGTGCTAAATTCAGTGATGAAATCAATTAAATAAATAAAATTACTACTCCCAGATGACCAAGTAAGAAAATAATGAAAATTGCACACTTCATCTTATTAGCTGGAGAAGAGAATGTTCTATCAAAAATATGCAGATAAATATGGAGATAACTTGAGTCATTGTTATAAGAAGGACACTAAAGAGCAGGAATATAGCAGTTTGGAATAATCATGATTGTTCATTTTCATATATAATCAATTAATTGACTTCCGTTTCCAAACATGGTGGAATGTGGTCACGTTCGCTGGACCGCTGCAGAAGTTGCATTAGGGAACTGATTAGCTTCGGTTCTACGGTGTAATTGTCTGCGTCTGAGCCAATCAACTAATCCAGTTAGCAACGTTCGCCGATGATAACAGGTTGTACTCACCTCATTGGTCTTCTTTGTCAAGTCAAAAGTTTGTGAATACGACCTTCCCCTGCCTAGCGATATATGCGAACTACGTCAACACATCGTGTGATGTTCCAAAACCGTCTATGTAATTGTATGACGCCAAGTTCTTGCATTGTACAACTCCTTGCTAAGCTCTGCTCAGTCTAGTCAGTAGCAGTTTTCACTTTGGAAATTGTGCATCAGCTTTTCGTGTGCTGTTGGCTGCTTTTACTATAGTAACTGGGATGTTGTGAGTGCAGCCATTTTTGTGTGAGCTACGTCATCAAGTTAGTTGCATAGCCCTAGGACGGTCGTACTCTAACCAATGAAAAACAGAGTGGGGTTTCGTACATGAAATGTCAGCATCGGTGAGACTCCCGGAAGTTCGTGATAGTCAGGTGGGTCTTATAGTCTGTTGTTTGATGTGTGATGGTGATGGTCTAATCACCAACTAATTACTACATCAAGCTTGGGCAGATGGTGCTCGTAAACCTAGGAGGGCCGACCATCTAAGGGCAGAATCCCCATACAGAAAAGACAATCTGCTACCTTGCAGGAAGATTGTGGACAATCAAAGGCTAAGCAAAGCAAACCTGAATAAAATACTGGCTGAAATCGGATGCACTGGGCCACTGGCGCAGAACACAGTGCAACGTTTTAACAAGTAATCAATCAGACTGGATCTAACAGACTCTAATTATGATAGAAACTACTGCTGACTGGAAAGGCTTCAAGAAACAGCTGAATATAATACACTGGAATGCGGAGGGCATATACCACAAAAAAACAAGCTCTAGCAATCAGACTAGCATAGGAGAAGATAGACGTTGCCTGCATCCAGGAAACTCATCTTAATCCTTAGCACAGATTTATGATCAGGGGCTACCAAACATTTAGACAAGAAAGGGAAGGTCACAAGGGTGGAATTCTTATACTTATTAAAAATTCTATCCCAGCAAAACTGATAGATGTAGTCACAAATGGAGAGGCAGAGATCATTGGTACAGACCTATACATTAACTCCGCTAGTATAAGGATATTCAATATATATATACTGTCCAAATGACAAATTACTGAAGTTGGAGTCAATGGAAATAACACCATCAAAGTGTCTGGTAGTAGAAGACTTTAACAGCAACTCTGAAAGATGGGGATATAAGGAGTCCAATGCTCGAGGTGAAGAAGTGGAAGAATGGGAAATAGACAACAATCTATTCCTCATAAACTCTAGGGAGGACAAACCCCCCTCCCCCCCAATCTTCTACTCAAGAAGATGGAAAACAACTTCCACTCCCGATCGAGCATTTGCAACTGAAGATATATCTATCAAAATTACCAGAAAAGTGCTGAACCAACTTGGAGATAGTAACCATAGACCAGTCAAACTTTCAGTGGTTCTTGCTCAGAAATAGGAGTTGTAAATACCTCTTCCCCGCTGGACTATAAGAGAGCAGATTGGGCAAAGTTTGCAATGCTCACTGATGCATATACTGCGCATATCAACACCCACGAAAAGAAGGTCGAAAAGAATATGATAGAGCGGTTAACAAATGGAATCCTGTGAGCTGCGAAAGAATCCATTCCTAGAGGACCAATTAGAAACTATAAGCCATACTGGAGCAAAAAAAAACAAAGACTAGAAAAGGAACTGGACTCTGCCAGAGACCTTGCTGAAACATCACACAGCACAGAGAGCAACATTGCTTACAAAGCAGCCTCGGCCAAATACAGACATGAGTTCATGATATCAGCAAGACAGAGCTGGATAGACAAAACAGAGAGCCTTAATCCAGACAAAAATGGTCATAAATTATGGAAACTTGCGAAAGCTCTGAGCGACGAAAATAAATGCCGACCTCCAATATCATTAACACACAATCAGAACATCCTGACAGGTAAAAGGGCAGCAAATCTACTGACAGAGACTTACAAAAACATTAGTAGAATAAACATTCCAATAGACAAACAGAAAGCTGCAAGACGGGAAAACCAAGATGCAAAACACACGCCCTTAGCACCGGAAGAGCATCAGACGACCATCTGTACCCCAACTGAATTAGATGTTGCCCTCAAAGGAATGAAGCTCAAAAGTTCCCCTGGTAATGGTGGAATCTCCAACGAAATGCTCCTAAATCTGGGACAGAAAGCCAAGGGCCAACTTCTAAGGATAATAAATGCTAGCTGGAAGAGGGGCCATGTGCCGGCAATCTGGAAAGAAGCTATTATGGTGCCCATCCTCAATCGTGGAAAAGACCCACTAGACCCAAGTAGCTATAGACCAATTAGCCTACTGAGCTGCCTGAGTAAACTCATGGAAAGGCTGGTTAACAGAAGACATGTGGCATTTGGAGACAAAACAACAAATCGTACCTCAACAAAGTGGCTTCCGTCAGCACAGATCAACTGAAGACCTGGTCACTTACATTGCACAGGAAATAGAGGATGATCTACAAGAAAAGAAACACACACTGGTAGCGTGGGTCGACATGGAGGAGGCTTTTGATAGGGTTTGGCGAGAGGGTTATGGTTATGGTTATGGTTATGGAAGGCCTCGGCATCACAGCAAACGAATTAAAATCCATAATTGCTCAACCGCCCGTGCCAGTGGAATCATCCGAATTACCAACTCATCTCCCAAACAAAGAAAGGTAACTGTAGTTCCCATCGTAGCAGTCTCAGCACACGCCAAAAGACATAAGGCGAAACCGCGCAGAAAGTGAACACAGCCAACTGTTCCCTGTCATACGATATCATCATTCATCGTAAACAAGCGGGATATCGAAGCAGGATCAAAACGGATGAGACACACAGCTCACGGTGTGCACAGAGCACTTAACTCAGTAGCTCCTGCAACAAGCCGGACTTGGAATATGAGGAAACTGCAAGAAGGAACACTTTTGCAGACATAGCCTTCAATAGTTCCTGCCGCCTATCCACCATATACCATGGGAGTTCACGTCCTCCCGAAATTGATGATCGTCATAGCACTTGATGATGTTAGGCCGTCATTGATGACTCCAATTCCAAACATATAGACACACAGTGGTGGTAATTTGTCATTTCCAATCCAACAGAAGTCACATGACCTGTAGTTAGTAAAACCACAGAGAGAATATGATTTTGTGACCTTCACTGATTCACTCTTGGATGTGAATGTGTAGTTTACACAAGAGGAGAAGTTGTCAACTACAGTGATTCCAGTTAAGGCAATTCTGGGATAGCAAGGCAAGTCTCCTTCTGGCGAGAGGGTTTAAAGAACAAACGTGTTATAGACTTGGCATCCAGGGTCGTTTATTCAATTGGGTCTCTCAATACCTTCAGGATAGAACGGCCAGAGTACAAGTTCATGATCAACTAAGTAAGAAGGTCTCAATCGAACAAGGTGTCCCACAAGGCGGAGTCTTGTCCCCAACACTCTTTTTAATTTTCATAAAGGACATCGTAATGGACATTCCACCCAGAATACACTCAGCAATATACGCAGATGATCTGGCGTTATGGGCTCGCGAGAAAGTATGTCGGTGGCTGGACCCAGAATGCAAGATGCCCTAGGTGAACTTGAAAAATGGACGAACACCTGGTTCTTACCAATCAACGAAAAAAAAAACTACATATACAATTTTCAGCTTATCAAGAAACACAATCTCTGCAAACTTGAAGATAAAAGACCATACACTCCCTCTTGACCAAAACCCATTATATTTTAGCGTCACCATGAATCGCAGAATGACTTGGAAAAATCAGATAGACAGAGCTAGGACAAAAGCCAGAAAACGAACAAATATTATGAAGAAATTGTTAGGAACGGACTGGGGGGCAGACAGCAATATTTTGAATAGACTATACGAAGGACGAGTCAGACCAGTTCTAGTGTATGGAGTCACAGCCTGGGCTATGGCTTCCAAATCACACCTTAGCAAAATTAACAGAACGCAGAACCAAGCTGCCCGTATCATCACTGGTGCTATGAAATCTACACCTATCAAGACTCTAGAAACAGTAACAGGTTTACAACCCTTAGATGACAGACGGGTCACTAAAGTATTGCAACAAGCGGAGAAATATAGAAGGCTCCTTAGCCATCCCATGCACCAAAGAATAACTGGTTCCGGAATTGTACGACTAAAGTGGAGCAATTTCGCTGCAATTGCCAATGAACTAATTACTGGAGACCCAGTACTTTTCCAAACAATATCGAAACCCTTGGGCCCATCTGATATGTCTCCTCATGGAAAACATAAAATATCAGAACTTAAGGAAAATATAACAGGAATCATAAAAAAAAGGCACCGAATCAGACACAGAAAGAAAACACGTAGAAGAAAAACACATACACGATACCTACCCACAGGACTCTTGGTCACACATATACACAGATGGCTCTGCTACACATGCCACCAGAAATGGAGGGGATGGGGTGTGTGTTCTTGACGCTGAATAATCAGGACGAGATCACCAAGTCAATAGCTACTGGAAAATTCTCAAACAAATTTAAAGCAGAAACTGAGGCCATCAGAGATGCTGCAACACTGGCTACTCAACACAAAAATAACATGCACAATAATTTGGTGATTCTGACTGATGCACTGCCAGTACTATCAGCTGTAAAAAGCCCCAAGAACAATGAACTAGATGACTTGAGAACAACCCTGGACCAACTATGCAATAACCTCCAGAGAGTAGTCATTCAGTGGATACCATCACACTGTAATATAACAGGGAACGAACGCGCAGGCAAATTAGCTAAAGAGGGAGGGAGATTACCACAAGAGAACCATCCGCTCAGTTATGATGAAGCCAAATCCATCCTCACAAGTCAGTTCCATGAAAAATGGAAACGAGAACACCCAAAGCATAACGAGAGTGACGGATACCAACAACTATCAAGGAGGGATCAAGTCATCATACTTCGCCTACGTACTGGCCACAATAGAATGAGAAATCACATGTTCACCAAATTCAAAATAGGTACTACCAGCCTATGCCACTGTACACTGGACAATATGACTACAAAACATGTTCTACAGGATTGCCACCAGTAAACAGACCTGAGAAGAGCAATGTGGTCAACGCCCACTTCCCTGGAAGAAAAACGACATGGGGCAATCGATTCGCTTAAACAGACAGCTGACTTCATGAGAGAGTCTGGAATCCTACTCTGATTGAGTCTTGATCGCAGAGAGAGAGAGAGAGAGAGAAAGAGAGAGAGAGAGAGAGAGAGAGAGAGAGAGATATCATAATCATGTGGCATAACGGTTGGCGTAGTCGATCATGCACTTCCACAATATCGTATCAATTCAATGTCGACTGTTTTCCGTGCCATGATCACAAGCTATCTAGTATTTTTTCTCTTTATAATACGTGATCTCTCTTTTCTTGTATGTTGCCAGTTGTAACCAAATATTCAAACTTACCTCTTCTCATGACGTGCCCCAAAATGTCGATTATACGTGTCTAATAATGTTTTGTGGAGCTCCCTTTATGTGTTGGCCATTTTCATATAGTCACAAAAATCGAGTTATCTGCTTACTGTAATAGTTTTGCTGTTTTTAAAGGCTTAACCCTTTTTTCTTTGTTTACTCCTGCACGACTTTTGTTGTGTTTAATTTATGGCACCAATTTCAATCACCTTTGTTTCTGGACATATCCGCTCATAATTAACGTTATCACTAAAATGTATTCGAGGTGTGACTTCTATCATTAATTTCTATACCTAATGTTATCATCAAAACGTATCCACAAAGTGTGTTTCTATCATTAATTCCCATACCTAATGTCATCATCAAAAAGTATCCACTAAGTGTACTTCTATCATTAATTCCCATACCTATTGTCATCATCAAAACGTATCCACTAAGTGTACTTCTATCATTAATTCCCATACCTAATTTCATCATCAAAACGTATCCACTAAGTGTACTTCTATCATTAATTCCCATACCTAATGTCATCATCAAAATATATCCACTAAGTGTACTTCTATCATTAATTCCCATACCTAATGTCATCATCAAAACGTATCCACTAAGTGTACTTCTATCATTAATTCCCATACCTAATGTCATCATCAAAATGTATCCACTAAGTGTACTTCTATCATTAATTCCCATACCTAATGTCATCATCAAAACGTATCCACTAAGTGTACTTCTATCATTAACTCCCATACCTAATGTCATCATCAAAATGTATCCACTAAGTGTACTTCTGTCATCAATTCCCATAATATTGTTATAACTACAGTTATGCTCTGAAGGACTTTCTTCATATATTTACTCCTCCATGTTTGCATGTAATAGTCAATGAATATTTGAATCTTTTATATACACATCCAATAGAATTAAGTTCATACCGAGACTCGTGGTTGCATCACAGTGTTTTTCTCAACTGTTATATTATCCTTAACTGATTTGGGTTGGGGGAAGGGGGTGTTAAAAAGAGAAATGCTAAGAACAAGAGATCGGGTTCGATCCTTATCGATGGCTTCTAGATTCATCCAACCTTAAATAGGCAATGATTTGTGTGTCAGAAAAAAACCGGTAATAACGTAATACTGACCACGCTATCGAAAACTTAAGTAGTGAAAATCTATTAATATTTAAAATATGGCCACGAGCACCATATTCTTTAGGCGCCAACACGTCGTGGCATGACTGAGCTCTTTCTTTCGTTTCATTTTGAATCGAATTTCTCCTCAAATTCATAAATTATATAAATTTACGAAAGTTCGCACCGATCAAAGTACAGGAGTAACTAGCAGCAGTGAACACTCAAATAAATGGGTTGATAGTAGCACCTAATAAGAAGTTAATGGAAAGAAACGTCAGGGACATCAATAAGACTTGAACAACTTTTGTTAATGCAAACAAATATTGAAGATACTCCAACACAAGTGTTGAAAAGTAGAAACACAACTTGCGCCTAACTGCTGTGATTCTGTGTGATCGATGTTGGAGAAGAACATTTCATGAAACAGATCTTTATCGCCTCCATCCTTTCGAAGGACGGGGTCAGCAATCGTAGAATTGCCCAAACAACGATACCACGAGGAGATGCACACAGTTGGCGCTGTGGGCTGGGAGAGTTTTAAACAACAACAATTATTGTGGTAATCGAGAGATATTGTGGAGTAGAGCAGTAACAATAACAGAACAAGCACATAAAGTAATTAGCAACAAAAATGTCTGAAGAACTGGTGAACATGCTGCAGTTCAAGTCCACATTTATATCTGCAGAACATTAACGAGTTTATGGCGGTAACCTTTTTGTCAAAGGTTTGTTGAATCTATTATGAAGTAACAGGTGATAACTGAAACAAATGAAGGATGAAGAGGTAGAGCGAAAGAAAGAAAAGAGTTACAAAACAGTTTATGAGATACCTTTATTGCAGTGTCAGTGATATAATACATAATCAGTTGTAGGAATAAAATGTAATGGAGAAACATGATCATCTATGTAAGCAGGCACAGTGATTATGAGAAAGAGAGCGTGTTGGTAAGTCTGTAGTTAGTTGTATCTTTCAGCAGTTTCAGACATACACATGTAATCACAAGAAATATTATAACAATAATCAGCCAAGACGACGCACAGAAAAAGAAAAAAAACATATTCAACATTATATCTAATCACGGGAGGCACACAAAAATCAATCTGGGATGTTATTTTTTAGGCGCGCAAAACCCCATGAGGTAATATTTGGCGTCTGGTGCCAAATTGGTCTTCTATTACGTGAGCGTTTGCCCTTGTGGAACCGCTGAGAGGAATGTTGCGTGAAACATGAATTGTCGGTTCATCTTCTGTTGGTATCATCATGATAATAGGACACGGTAGCTTTAACCAGGTCTTGAAATAATCTCTCAAACGAGGCACAGAAGATATCAACAAATAGGACTGGTTTATTTACAGCTTGGGGCAGATTAACGGGTTAACTTGTCGAACTCCAAGATTACAAATTCGTGTCGATCAAGTTGGAAATAAAATTCAATTCCCGATCTCTGGTCAGAGAGTAAAAGCGTCTCAAGGCAAAGAAGTGAGTCGCGCTCTCCAGACGTTGGGCCCTTGTGCTTGTCTTACACTGCATTGCCTTATAGGCAGTGCTACTGAGGGTTACATTTATCTCACAGCCAGCCCTCTACAGTCGCGTTTATCTGCTGTACCTTTGTATGAGAGCGAGTCAGTGCTAGTCTCCTTGTACTGGTGAGATTTTCATGAACTGTCAAAACAAGGATTTCAATTCAAAAAAAGTTGTTTGACATCTCGTATATTGCCGGTCCTATGTAGAGACCTTATGTATACGAGAAAAGTTGTCACACGGTACAGGATGAAATCATACTTTTACTCAACTACACCACATCATTTGAAGGTGTGTGGGGCCAGTGCTCCTCCTCACTGCTATCAACTCATTACACCATGTACCTATTTTTTAGCCAGTACCACATGCTTCTGGAGCCACGATAGCTTAGTGGTTAGTGAACTGGACTACAAAGGACAAGGGGTAGGGTTCGATCCCAACCGACGGCTTCCGGGTTCACCCAACCTTTAATGGGTACCGGATTTTTTTCTGGTAAAGTAAAGCAGCACGGGCGTAATACCGACCACACTACCCCATAAAACATGTGCTGAAGGTCTGTAAAATATAGGGTCACTAACACCATATTCCCTATACGCTACTTGGCGTAACGGGGGTACTTTACTTTTTTTTTAACCACATGTTTCTACCACAATAGCAGACAACCAGAAAGGAATAGACAAGTGACGAGTCTAAATCCTGATTATAGCAGCGATTTGTGATTGGTGGGTCCGATCGGCCTTGGTATTATCAAGGAGGGATGTAACGTACAACGCAAGGTTTATACTTACAAAAGATTGTGTACGTGTTCAAAAAACAGAATTTAGCGCAGTTTCCTTGGAAATAAAACCAGGCTGACGTTGGATAAATGTTGCGAGACAGATGAAAGTTATGAAGAACCGGTGATGGTAGAGTTACATTTTTACTCGTGTTTAGCCACTATCAGAGTAATAGATCCACCCATGTTTCTCATAATAAATGGATCACTTAACATTGTTTCAACGATATTGTCCATATTGGAAGCGTGTATGTTAACAGCATCGTTTCATGTGTTTTCCCCACGCTTTCTTCCTTCACTTCATCTTGTACTCGTTCGGGTGAAGAGGGAAAAACAAAGTTCTGGTTCTTGCCCTTTTGGCGGATTCAGTCATTTTGGGATGTTGTGGAAATGTTTCTACGATGTTGCCTGTCCATCTTACTCCTAGTCTGCCTCTTGCTCGTCTCCCTTTTCTTTTAATATATAATTTGTATGCTAAGGAATCACACATCACTTTATCTAGATTGGCAAACCGGTTTATTTTTTTGTTTATGTATGTAGCTTAAGACTGAATCAATGCCTACGCCTTCTCTTATATCATTTCTGATTCTGTCTTTTAGGTCACCCCAAGCACTTTTCTCAGACATCGCATCTTCGTGGTGACAAGCTTTCTTTTATGCTTAAAATGACGTACCATGTTTTGACATTGGTAGTACTATGTTAGAATGAATATACTCTGTGTAAGATGCTTCTTGGTGGTAATCGCTATTGCTTTGTTTTGAAACACAGGGCTGGCTGACCCTATTGTTGGTTTGCATTTTTGAACTTGGATGTGTGTTTCTTGATCGATTTTACCATCTTCAGTGAATGATGTTCCAAGACTTTTAACATATATTACTTCTTTAATAACTTGGTGTTCAATAACTATGTTTAATGTCTTATTTTGTCTTCTTATTGATGTGACTACTATTTTTTCAGTGATTATTTATATGTTATTCACTTTCCCATTTCAGCCTTTAATCATTGTTTACAATTTTTGCATTGTTTACACTTTCCCTTGTTTATAAATGTTAAGCATTTAATTCTTTGCTCAATATATTTTGATAATTATATTTTGCATTTTTAATTGGGTTGTTTTTCATAATGACAGTCTTGATGTTTCATTGTCTGTTGATTTTCAGCATTCAGATCAAACAGATCTATTACAACTTTACATGCCCTTTATATTCTTAATAGAGAATCACATTTAAATTGACAAAATTAAGAAATTCTTCTGTCCTTTTTTCAAACGCTTGTTAATGCTCCCATTTTACTTTTTTTATTAGCATGAATAAGTCTACTGTTGCTGCATTCCATTCCGTTGCACTTCTGTGGCAGCTCATTTCAACCTCCTGGACCAACATCCGTATTGTTAGCATGAACTTATGCTCTTATAAGGGAAGCAGGCGGTTCGCTTTGGAGAACCGCCTCATATCTCGTTATGATTATATAAAACCAAATGGTGTTAACGCTTATATTTCCTTTATTTAATTATTCGTTAAGTTGCTATGCTTAATTTGTATTTGCTTGATTCAAGTATCTTTTATATGCACGGTTCTAAAACCGCTCTTCATAGGTTTGTAGTTGTTAAATAACGTCGCGTTTTGTGTGTACTTGGGAACTTTCGGTTGGCCAAGATAGCCGCTTAATCGAATCAGTCTCCAGGAGTAGAAGCATTTTTGCTGCTATGTGGTTTCATGTGATTCTGGTTGGGATTTTCGTTCGCGGAAACGGCGGTAGTCCGGTCCCATTCACAGGGTCACAAAATCGACATGGTTTTGGCATCTGGGTGCTGAGATAGTTCTACATGCGGCTGGCTGTGAAGTGTACAAGAACTATACAGCTTTGCCCTGGGACGTAATGTGTGATGTGTGTTAGATTGACCATTTGCCACCAGCTGGACTGCGGTCGGATCGAGTGTTTCACCGAAGTGGAGGCCTGACTTGTTGGGGCAGCGATTCTTGGGGCACGCTCACTGATCATGAAGTGTGGGCCGGAATTGCCGCAAGACGCAGGGAAATGATGCTGCCCATGACAACCGCAACGGTTACCTTGTAGCCGGAAGTATCTGTTTTAAGATGAGTGCATTATACAATTAATGCAAGACGTTCAGTAGCACAGTGTGAAAGTAACAACGCGCCATTTTTATAGAACGCAAATCATTTAATAGAAGAGTATGACGATCAGCTTGAACACTTTGCTGGTTGCTGGAACGGGGGATGAGTAGATTTGAGAATATCCCAACTGTGAAGCCATTCCGTTCTAAATCTAAATTCTTTGTGTGTGTACATATACGATTGCGTTACATGACTTGCCGCTGTTTAGATTAATTATGCTTATTAAATATTTGTTTTATGTTTTGCTTGTTTGCTTCTGAAATGTGACGGCACACCAATCATTTTTGTTCTATATTAAATGAGTGGATGGAGATAAGGCTCGGGCGCTTGCCAATTATTTAAGTAGGCATTGCATGCATTTAGTAGCATGCGTCACGCATGCTTGCGCTATTTGATGTGATGATAGTGAGTTTCAGTTCTTGTCCTTGTACTGCTTAGCCGGAGCAGTCACTAGCATCAGCTCATCTTTCATTTCAGTATACGCCACTGATGTAGGTGACCGCGTCTCTCCACAACTTTCGGCATCTGCCCATGTTTATTAATTTGCTCTGTTGATTTTCTGGCAAGCGGCTTGTAACGATCATAAGTATTGGTCACTTAACATAACCCTTCAGCTGATGTCAAACTTCATAATCATTGATACTTGTATGAGCAACACATCAGTACAGCAGCACATTTTTTAATTGATTTCAAAGGATTCATGAATGTTTAGACTAATTGAACTCCCTGTTCTTTCGACGATACACTAGCTAGGATGCATTTACACTTCTTCTCATTGTCTATTAGTGTTATAACAAGTCATCCAGCGACTCAATACTTAACACTGTCATTTGATTGACAGACCTGTACCTGTTCGTTCTTTATCACTAAATAAAAGAAGGAGCGAGCCCACCTACATTACAAGTGTCGCGTATAATGAATCCTATATTTGTACTCATACTTTCGTCCACCACAAATGTGACTAGTCCGGGCTGTCTTTGTCTGAAAAAGACTCAGGTACCCATTTAAGTCTGACTGAACCATGAAGCCAACGGCTGGAATAAAACTCAACCCATTCAGCAAACCATTTCACTAACTACCTCTCTAGCGCTGCTCCACTTTTATTTTCATCTTTGGGAAACTCACTTCTGCTACTTCATGTGTGTAAACAAAGTCATTTGACATGTGCTACAATCACCAGCTTGGTTCAACAAAAGCAGTTATGTTCCCCTCACATTTAGTACTTTCTCGCAATGTTTAACGTTTTGGCATGACTTGTAGTGCATGCAGTCGGTCTATAGGAAAATCTCTTTCTATCTATCTATTGTCCTTTCGAGCCGAAGACGGCACATAGGGCACAACCACGATCTTAGAAACAGAAACCTTGCGTGCCAAAGTGGCACATATTGCAGAGATCACTGCTCTAAAATATATGGCGCTGTTTCCATAACAATACTTTTTACAATGACAGCTTGTCAAGCCATCGATCACACTCCTTAGTCGCCTCTTACGACATGCCTTGAAGGTCACAGTGTCACTATTCTTTACTTCCCTCATAATGAGGCCCCGGTAACACACAGGAACATCTCTTTGGGTGACCTATTTATAAAAGCACTTCCCATTTCAAGTAAGTTCTGCTACCAGTAGATCATCGGTCTTCTTTTGCTTGCGAGACATTTCATGCGTGAAAGAGACTAAATACTTCACATGGAAATAAAATAAGTGAAATACTTGAATACCAGGTCGATGAAATTGTCTGCATCTTCTGGTTTCTTTCATATTTAATTCAATGGCCATAGGCATCATCATGCCGAACACTGAGGTCTGAATGGCGCTAGCTCAAAGCGTTTCCTTGTCCGCTGTTAAGTCATTGACCTTTTCCTGTGACCGAGCGTTGATTTCTTGTGATGTTAACAACCATGCGTCATTTTATCGACAATTTTTGCCTGAAAATTCCATTAACTATCCTCAGGTAGTTCCTCGAAATTGACCCTCAAAGAGACACCTTTGACAACCTGTTGATTTGTCCATCTTAATAACTTAATACCATCGTTGCTGTCTATGTCGGTATCTACTTATTCGCAGTGATGCCCTATAAATCTATGACGTTCTAATAGCACTCATTTGTCCAAACGTATGTACACTACTAACTACATGGCTAATATGATCAGTGTAAATAAGGAAAGCTTTAGACTAGAAAATCATGAAAGTGTTTCCTGGAATATTCATAATGCGTTTACGTTACAGGACAGGGTGCAGCACTTTTAATGAACTCTAGATAACTGTTGGAGCAAGAGAATCGTATTAGCTGTCTCAATCAATCAGTGAACCCGTTCATGCTCCCACTGTGATCACGGAGGACGAGCATCACTCTCCATCCATCTTTATTACTTCAATTGTTTCCAATCAAGGCCACGATTCTTGCAGTTTTCCCTGTTCTCTATTCTACTTTTATTCATGGCATGCCCTACTTTCTTCTTCGCTGTGGATGTTGTGACAAATCATGTTTTGCTATGCAAGGATACATTTTTATTATCATTTATCCAATCCATCTCCTTTTTCTAATTTTTTTTTCTAGTCTTTTTAGATTTTTTCACCACAACCGAATTCTTAAACCTTTTTGTGAAAATAAATGATTGAATAACTGTTAATAGCCTTTCATGCACACAATTCTCTCCTTTTATATTCCAATGGCTTGATCAATTTGGCAATTATATTTTTGAAATAATGAATATTAGGTTTGTCGTGTAGTATATAAACGTTACATTTATATTTTTTATATTACTTAAATAGAAAACTAAAATTATGAAGTCTCTCCAGCCGATGTTAACGTTATTAATCTTTTTATTACTTCTGTTATGGCAAATAGACCATGTCTGTTTTTACCTATGTGACAGGTGCAGCCTTCATTATTTCTTGTATTCAAATGAAACCTGTAATTACAATTTTACACATTCTTAGAACAACCTTTCTTTCATGAATAAGAATTCGGGAAGCTCAATTTGCATGAGTTCACACAGATGAGTTCAGACATGACAAGTGCGTTCACATCTGCTCAAATGTTGTTTGTGATTTTCTTCTGTCTAAAAAAAAGTTGTTTTATTTTTGGTTTTAACAGCCGTTCATCAAGACATGATGACAAACAACAGATTCAGCTGCGTGTATCTGTGTGAATGGACATAGGGTAAAGTTCTATTCTGTTGAAAAATTCCTTAACACAGATGTAAATATACGACCACACATGGCAATATGGGTGATCATTTTCTTGTTTCTGACAGCTCCTTTTCTTTTGTCGTGCGTCGATCTGGTGTAAATTAATCAAAGATGAATCTGTAGCCACGTGACATGAAAACTAGAAATTTAAAAAAACAACATTAAAGGACCTAAACTTTGAGAGATGCTAATAGACAACGTTGAACAGAAAGAGTTAAAATAATTACTACATTGAGAAGCGACAATGGACTGGCAAAAACAGTAATGGAGGCCGTGGATCCATGGAGGCAAGACAGAGGTAGACCAACAAGGTCTCAATGCATCACAAAGACCATGGATTTGATAACAAAGATAATGGGAGATCTGATTACAGAGAGAAGGAAGTGGAAGATAGGGTTAGAGGGAGAAGGAAGTGGGAGATCTGATTAAAGAGAGAAGAAAGTGGGAGATCTGATTATAGAGAGAAGGAAGTGGGAGATTGGGTTAGAGGGAGAAGGAAGTGGGAGATCTGATTAAAGAGAGAAGAAAGTGGGAGATCTGGTTAGAGAGAGAAGGAATTGGGAGATTAGGTTAGAGGGAGAAGGAAATGGGAGATCTGATTAAAGAGAGAAGAAAGTGGGAGATCTGATTATAGAGAGAAGGAAGTGGGAGATTGGGTTAGAAGGAGAAGGAAATGGGAGATCTGATTAAAGAGAGAAGACAGTGTGCGATCTGGTTAGAGAGAGAAGGAATTGGGAGATCTGGTTAGAGAGAGAAGGAAGTGGGAGATCTAGTTAGAGAAAAGGAAGTGGGAGATCTGGTTACAGAGAGAGAAGGAAGTGGGAGATCTGTCTAGAGAGAGAAGGAAGTGGGAGATCTGATTAGAGATAAAAGGAAGTGAGAATATTAGTTAGAGAGAAGGAAGTGGGATGTCTGGTTAGAGAGAGAAGGAAGTGGGAGATCTGATTAGAGAGAGAAGGAATTGGGAGATCTAATTAGAGAGAGAAGGAATTGTGAGATCTGATTACAGAGAAAAGGAAGTGAGAAATCTTGTTAGAGAGAAGGAAGTGGGAGATCTGATTAGAGAGAGAGAAGGAAGTGGGAGATATAATTAGAGTGAGAAGGAATTGTGAGATCTGATTAGAGAGAAAAGGAAGTGTGATATTTGGTTAGAGAAAGAAGGAAGTGAGAGATCTGATTAGAGAGAGAGAAGGAAGTGGGGGATATAATTAGAGTGAGAAGGAACTGGGAGATCTAGTTAGAGAGAAGGAAGTGGGAGATCTGGTTAGAGAGAGAATGAAGTGTGATATCTGGTTAGAGAAAGAAGGATATGAGAGATCTGATTAGAGAGAGAGAAGGAAGTGGGAGATATAATTAGAGTGAGAAGGAACTGGGAGATCTAGTTAGAGAGAAGGAAGTGGGAGATCTGGTTAGAGAGAGAATGAAGTGTGATATCTGGTTAGAGAAAGAAGGAAATGAGAGATCTGATTAGAGAGAGAGAAGGAAGTGAGAAATCTAGTTAGAGAGAGAAGGAAGTGGGAGATCTGGTTAAAGCTCTTTTCATTACTCTTCTTAGCTGTCCATGGTATTCTTAATATTCTACTGTAAAACTACATATCTACATACTCCAGTGATTTTCTTGTCTGTTGTCCTATTGTCCATGATTCACATCCATATGTTAAGATTGGCTCTACATAACATTTAAGAACTCTTTTTCTTGTTTCTATTGTCAAAAATGGATTGCATAGTATCTTCATCATTTTTTGTAAAGCTGCTTTTGCCAGAGCCATTCTGCATCTCACCTCATTTGTATATCTTCCGTCTGAGGTTAACAAAGTTCCCAAATATTTAAATTCGTTTACTTGTTTTCATATTGTTTCACTTGTCTTTATTTTGCACTGAGGTGTTGTCTTTTTCTTTGTTGTTACCATTACTTCTGTCGTTCTGCTATTAAGGCTGAGTCCTTTATTTTTGCTTTCTTCCACTATAATATCTAATGTTTGTAGTTACTCATTTTCACTCTCAGCGATCAAGACTGTATTATCAGCATAGTAAAGTACCCCTGTCACGCCAAGTGGCGTATAGGGAAATATGATGTTAGTGACCCTATATTTTACAGACCTTCAGCACATGATTTTTGGGGTAATGTGGTCAGTATTACGCCCTTGCTGCTTTACTTTCACAGAAAAAAATCCGGTACCCATTTAAGGCTGGGTGAACCCGGAAGCCGTCGGTTGGGATGGAACCCTACCCCTTGTCCGTGGTAGTCCAGTTCACTAACCACTGAGCTATCGCGGCTCCCTGTATTATCAGCATACCTTAGATTATTTATATTACAACCTCCATTCTTCCAGGCATGCCTTATGGATCCCTTATGGATCTTAAAATAATCTCACAATAAATATTAAACAAAACTGGGGACAGGAGAAACAGAACATCAACATAAATATAGACGGCAGACAACTCAAACACATAGTGGAATTTAAATGCCCAGAAAGTCTAGTGACAAACGACAATTCACAAACAGCAGAAATAGACTCAAGATGCAAGTCTTGTCAAATCATCGGACAACTATTACCACTATTGTCTAACAGGAATTAACTCTAGAGGCAAGATGGCCACTCTTCAATATTTTCCTAATAGTTATTATATAATTTCATAATATAATTTCTAATCTAATATAATTTCATATAATATAATTTAATATTATTAAATATTATATAATTATAGAATAGTAATTCCTTCAAACGTTGTGCTACCAATGCCAGACCTGGACACTAGATGCAAGAAAAATAATAAAAATAACCACTACCAAGATAAAATATGTTAGACGAATGACAAGAAACAACCTGAAAGATAACATCAGAAATGAAGAACTGAGAAACAAGCTAGAATAACCCCCGCCATAGAATATATAAAGAAACAACCGAAAAAATAAGTTTGCGTAATAAGGCAGAAAGATAAAAATACAACAGGGAGCCGCGATAGCTCTGTGGTTAGTGAACTGGACTACAAAGGACAAGGGGTAGGATTCGATCCCAACCGACAGCTTCCGGGTTCACCCAGCCTTAAATAGGTACCGGATTTTTTTCTGGGAAAGTAAAGCGGCACGGGCGTAATACCGACCACATTACCCAAAAAAGCCTGTGCCGAAAGTCTGTAAAATTTATGGTCACTAACACCATATTCCCTATACGCCACCACTTGGCACGACGGGGGTACTTTAATTTTTTAAAAATAAAAACACAACACAACGAGCTTTCAATAAACGTTGCTAGAACACCAGACCCAAGGGTAGACCAAGAAAAAGATGGATTGATGGAATATTAGAAAAACTTGCAAACATCAGCAGAGGTCAACATAAAAGCAATAGACCGCAAACTAAATCTATTCTTGACGCTGAAAGACAAATTAGAAAGAAATGAAGAAGAAGGAGAAGAAGAGGTAACCATATTTATATTGTTTTACATACAAACTTTCCTCATCTCATTCTTAGGAGCTCTCTTTTTGCGTTGACCTCTTTGAGAATTTCTTCGTTGGTCATTTTAACTGACCAGGAAACTCTCAACACGCTCCTGAGATATCCCATCTCTGTGGCCTCTAATCGTCTTTTCATTTGTTTACCAACTGTCCTTGATTTGCTTCCATATGTCAGAACTGGCTTTATATAGCACCGATAAACTCTCTTTCTCACTTCTATTTACAAAGAATTGTTGGACATATCTTTTTTTTATTTTCTGAAATGTTATTTTGGCCTGAGCTATTCTACTTTTTTATTTCTGTGGTACATCTTCCATCGCTCTCTCACTCTCTCTCTCTCTCTCTCTCTCTCTCTCTCTCTCTCTCTCTCTCTCTGCGATCAAGACTCAATCAGAGTAGGATTCCAGACTCTCTCATGAAGTTAGCTGTCTGTTTAAGCGAATCGATTGCCCCATAAAGATTTTCTTCCAGGGAGGTGGGCGTGGATCACATTGCTCTTCTCAGGTCTGTGTACTGGGGGCAATCCTGTAGAACATGTTTTGTAGTCATATTGTCCAGTGTACAGTGGCATAGGCTGGTTGTACCTATTTTGAATTTGGTGAACATGTGATTTCTCATTCTATTGTAGCCAGTGCGTAGGCGAAGTACGATTTCTTGATCCCTTCTTGATAGTTGGTGGTATCCCTCAGTCTCGTTATGCTTTAGGTGTTCTCGTTTCCATTTTTCATGGAACTGACCTTTGAAGATGGATTTGACTTCGTGATAACTGAGCGGATGGTTCTCTTGTGGTAATCTCTCTCCCTCTTTATCTAATTAGTCTGCGCGTTCGTTCCCGTGTATATTACAGTGTGATGGTATCCAGTGAATGACTACTCTCTGGAAGTTATTGCATAGTTGGTCCAGAGTTGTTCTCAAGTCATCTAGTTCATTGTTCTTGGAGCTTTTTAGAGCTGATAGTACTGGCAGTGCATCAGTCAAAATCACCAATTTATTGTGCATGTTATTTGTGTGTTTTGTAGCCAGTGTTGCAGCATCTCTGATGGCCTCAGTTTCTGCTATAAAATTGTTTGAGAATTTCCCAGTAGCTATTGACTTGGTTATCTCGTCCTGATTATTCAGCGTCAAGAACACACCTCCCCTTCATTTCTTTTGGCATGTGTAGCATCTGCCATCTGAATCTGATGTAATTATTGTACCCAAGTATTTAATTTTCTTCACTTGTTTCCAATTTGCTCAGCTCATTTTATGTTGCATTGTGAAGACGGTTATTTCCTTAATATAACCATCGCTTCTGTTTTCTTACTATTCACATGGAGATTTTTCACGTTGCTTTCTTTCACAGTTACGTCCCTCAATGATTTGTAATTGATCTCCTATCTCTGTTATCAAGACTGTGTCATACACATATCGCAATTTTTGTTTACCTTTGTATAACAGCCCTAAACTGAGCGAGATGTTTGTCTAAATTGTATTCTCAATTGAATCTTAATTGTACCAAACAACAACCCGACAAGCTATTTCTAAAGTACGTGAACAGAGACGTAGTGGTGAAGGTGAACACTCAGCCCTGGTTTATCTCTTTTACAACAACGGATCCTGCTAGTTCACATCGTTTAATGACGTCTACAGTGATTTTTGTGACTGCTCTCAATCAATTACTAGTTTGTGTTGTTTATTTCTCCTTTATATTGTAGAACATTTCACTCGCAATCGAGCCCATCATTACTTTAATGGTTTTGCAATCAGACACTCTCTCTTCCAGGGTGTATCGACACATTTTGCAGCCACCATGTGTGAACTCCAAATGTTAAGTCGGTCCTATTATATGGCTGTGAAAAATGGAGAACAACAAAATTGACAATCACGAAGACACAGACTTTCATTAATGGATGCTTACGCAGAATAAAGGGATGGAAATGGCAGGACAAAATCACTAACACAAAATCATGGAAATGTACCAGTCAAATATCAATGGATAAAGAGATACAGCGAAGATGATGGCGTTGGATAGGACACACACTACGGAAGCCAACTGAGAGTATTACACAATAGGCACTTTTTTGGAATCCCCAGGGGAAAAGACAAAGAGGAAGACCAAGGAATTCTTGGAGAAGACAGATAGAAGCAGAGATGAAGATGATGGGGTAGACATGGAATGATCTTAAAAGAATGGCAAGAAACAGAACGACTTGGAAAGTGTTTGTTGAAGACATATGCTCCACTGGGAGTTAAAAAATGTAGAATAAGAAGATGTGTGAACTCACAGGCACTGTACATTAACACTCACGAACAACAACCGTATTCTGTAGGCACCATCAGCCAAATGACAGAGATCAGTAGAGAGGCGCTTCATATAAATTAAGTGCCACAAACATACACTACAACATCAGTTGCTTTATATTTCCTCACACAATGAACATCATTCTCTTCAAATTTATTTACAATATCTTCATTGCTGTTAGAATTATTGATAACATGTCGATAAAGATAAAGGTAAAGATAAAGATAAAGGTAAAGATAAAGATAAAGGTAAAGTACGAGACTTGAACCGGCGTCTTAGCACGCCAGTTCCCACCCATATATGCTCGGCCGCCTATCCAGAAGTGTTCGGAAACTTCTGTATAGTGTCGCTTCAAGCATCGAAACTCACGATACGAGGCGGCATTCCTCACCTTCCAAGAGTACTCTACCCTGGTTGACATTTCTGCCAGCGGCTGGGTCGATCTCTGGGATATTTGTTTCTAACCATGAGTACAAGTCACACTACTTCCACTGAATCGAACACAGGTTGTCCGAAAGTCGGTAGCCTAGCCGGGTTCAAATGTTGGTTTGGGTAGCTAGCGAGGTTAGCTGTACTTTCCCATTGGGTCAACAACTTTGATTTCAAGTTTCAGATACCAGGTAATCAGTTGGTAGGTAAACAAACCCGCGCACTTAAAAATGTCAAAGTGATGACTTTAAGCTGCTGAAATGATTCATGAATACTTTGTGAATTTCCCTTTGATTTCCATTTCAAAAATGCTATTACAAATCAACAACTTCACTTAACTTTTTATTTTAAAACATTAAAAATAATATGTATATATATTTACAATTTTTTTAATAATAATACAATAAAGCAACAAAAAAAGGTTTCCATCTGAATAGTAAGAAAACAGAAGTGATCGTCATATCAAAGAAACAATCATCAATATTTTGCAGCAAAAAATAAACAGGACACATCTGAAATAAGTGAAACGCGTCAAATAACTGGGCACATTAATAACATCAGATGGAAGATGCACCACAGAAATAAAAAGCAGAATAGCTCAGGCCAAAATAGCATTTCACAAAATGAAAAACATCTAATGCAACAAATCTATGTCAATAGAAGTGAGAAAGAGAGTTCATCGGTGCTATATAGAGCAAATTCTGACCTATAGAAGCAAATCATGGACAGTTAACAAACAAATGAAAAGACGATTAGAGGCCACAGATATGAGATTTCTCAGGAGAATGTTGAAAGTTCCCTAAACAGCTAAAAAGACCAATGAGGAAATTCTCAAAGAGGCCAACATAAAAAGGGAGCTCCTAAGAAAAATCAGAAAGAAACAATCAACATTTTTCGGACACATCATGTGAAGAGGAAGGTTAGAATACTTGGTCACAACTGGCTAATTACAAGGAAAGAGAGATCACGGACAATAAAGATAAAAAATACTATATAATACTTGGTGTCATGGCATGGAAAACAGTCAACAATAAAACTAATACGATGCACGGTGGATAGAAGATTGTGAAGGACAGGATCTCCAACGCTAACCAGTGTAGCAGATAATGATAATGATGATGATGATATATTTACAGATTGTATAATATCTCATTGTCTTGCCCATAACACCAAAGATATAGTTTCCATGTAAAAATATTGACGGCGCTTTGAATAATTTGTTTGTTGCTTACACTAATGAACTATACGTTCAGAAGCTTCGTTTAGTCCGCAAATTATTCAAATGAAATTTGTGTTGTTAACTGAAGTGAAGTACGAGCTAATGAGAGTCGAAACAATTCGATCAGCGGATGCACACATTTACTCAATTAATTTGAAACATTTAGTACTCATGTTTTTTTTGTTTTTTTTTTTAGAGAAATATAATTTTTTTAATTACAAAATTATAATTTTACATTCTATTATATTATATTCTATTATATTTTATTCTATTCTGGTCTATTCTATTCTATTTTATTCTATTCTATTCACGGAATCAGTTTCACTGTAGTCAGGTCAATCCCATAGCCGCACCACCACATGTCCTTAATTTTCGAAGTGAATGCAAACTGATTTTTCCTGGAAAGTTTTGGTTGTAGATACATCTGCTTTTCCCTCTGAGAAATCCGGATCGACCTTACCTCTTTTCTACCTTTCTTTAGACTTATCAGTCCCTCAGTATGTACATCATTGCCCCACCTGTTCTCCCCTCTTCTTTTAAGGAATGAGGAATAAACTTAGCGATGTCAATTTTGTCCAGAGTTAGGCCATACTCAGTGCCAGAGCTGCCAACGAGCATATCAGTATTTTACATTCCAACAGTAATAATGATTTTTTTTATTGAAAATAATGACCTGTAGAAACAATATAAGAACAACATAGCGAGTTCTTGGCAGATAAAAAAACAAATGCATTGAATACAAATATTATAATAGTTCAAATGTGGAGAAAATATGGCATGTCTTTTCAGAATTTATAGCTGCCACGATTAAAGATAATTGGAAGCCAAAGGCAGTACTTTAAAGTAGAAAATATGGCATGGTTACTTGAGTGGAGAGATTATTGTTACTTCTATAGATGGAATTCAAGGCATGTTACTTGTGCAGAGAGTAATGTTTAACTTCTGGGGATAGAAAATCGTTACATCTTGTTTGTGGGGAAGAAAATACAACAAATGTATGATTAAACATTTGTTACATATATGCGAGGATAAACATTTGTTACATATATGCGAGGATAAACATTTGTTACATATATGCGAGGATAAACATTTGTTACATATATGAGAGGATAAACATTTGTTACATATATGCGAGGATAAACATTTGTTACATATATGCGAGGATAAACATTTGTTACATATATGCGAGGATGAACATTTGTTACATATATGCGAGGATAAATATTTGTTACATGTATGCGAGGATAAACATTTGTTACATATATGAGAGGATAAACATTTGATACATATATGCGAGGATAAACATTTGATACATATGTGCGAGGATAAAAAATGTATTACATATATGCGAGGATAAACATTTGTTACATATATGCGAGGATAAACATTTGTTACATATATGCGAGGATAAACATTTGTTACATATATGCGAGGATAAATATTTGTTACATGTATGCGAGGATAAATATTTGTTACATGTATGCGAGGATAAATATTTGTTACATATATGCGAGGATAAACATTTGTTACATATATGAGAGGATAAACATTTGATACATATATGAGAGGATAAACATTTGATACATATATGCGAGGATAAACATTTGTTACATATATGAGAGGATAAACATTTGATACATATATGCGAGGATAAAAAATGTATTACATATATGCGAGGATAAACATTTGTTACATATATGCGAGGATAAACATTTGTTACATATATGCGAGGATAAACATTTGATACATATATGCGAGGATAAACATTTGTTACATATATGCGAGGATAAATATTTGTTACATGTATGCGAGGATAAACATTTGTTACATATATGCGAGGATAAACATTTGTTACATATATGTGAGGATAAACATTTGTTACATACTTGTGGGGATAGGAATTTGTTACATATATGAGAGGATAAACATTTGTTATATATATGAGAGGATAAACATTTGTTATATATATGAGAGGATAAACATTTGTTACATATATGCGAGGATAAACATTTTTTACATATATGCGAGAATAAACATTTGTTACATACTTGTGGGGATAGGAATTTGTTACATATTACTGATTTGGCTGAAAATGTGTTACTCTTCATTTTGTGTGGATTTATTACTTGTTAACTGGGGGATTGAAATGTGTTATTTGTTTGGATTTGAATTCGTTTCGTATTGACTATGGGGTGGAGATTCTTAACAATTTACTTGTGTAAAGTGAACGTCTTTCTGTCGTCAGAGAGTGATACAAAAGTAAAGGGGGGGGGGGTGACCTTTTGGAGTGCAACTAAAGAAATTTAACATGTGACGATTATTTGAAATGGCTTGACACATAAAAGAAATTAATGGTGTAAAGATTATGCTAGAAGCTGAAATAATTCGTTTTGATTTTACACAATAACAAATATATACCCAGAAGAAACACGTAATATATTTTTATCCTTGCAAGTATGTAACAAATGTTTATCCTCGCATATATGTAACAAATGTTTATCCTCGCATATATGTAACAAATGTTTATCCTCGCATATATGTAACAAATGTTTATCCTTGCATATATGTAACAAGTGTTTATCTTCGCATATGTAACAAATGTTTACCCTCGCATATATGTAAACAATTTTTAAGCATACATTTATTGTATTTTCTTCCCCACAAACAAGATGTAACGATTTTCTATCCCCAGAAGTTAAACATTACTCTCTGCACAAGTAACATGCCTTGAATTCCATCTATAGAAGTAACAATAATCTCTCCACTCAAGTAACCATGCCATATTTTCTACTTTAAAGTACTGCCTTTGGATTCCAATTATCTTTAATCGTGGCAGCTATCATTTTATGAAACAACATGTCATATTTTGTTCACATTTTAAGTATTGTAATTTTTTTCCCAATGTACTTGTTTTTATATCTCAAGAACTCGCTATGTTGCTATTTAATAATTTGTTTGTATATGAAGTTTTAATCCTCTACGTCATCCTTTAGGCCCTTTAAGCAGCTTATATATAAATATAGAGAGCAAATTGTACTTAGTTATAAAGGAAGATATCCGAAGAATGTTGTCAGCTGATAGTAGAGAAGAGTAGAGTAGAATAGAGTACAGTAGAGTAGAGTAGAGTAGAGAGTAGAGAGTAGAGAGAGAGTAGAGTAGAGTAGAGTATAGAGTAGAGTAGAGTAGAGTAGAGTAGAGAGTAGAGTAGATTAGAGTAGAGTACAGAGTAGAGTAGAGTAGAGTAGAGTAGAGAGTAGAGAAGAGTAGAGTAGAGTAGAGTAGAGTAGAGTAGAGTAGAGTAGATTAGAGTAGAGTAGAGTAGAGTAGAGTAGAGTAGAGTAGAGTAGAGTAGAGTAGAGTAGAGTAGAGTAGAGTAGAGTAGAGTAGAGTAGAGTAGAGTAGAGTAGAGTAGAGTAGAGTAGAGTAGAGTAGAGTAGAGTAGAGTAGAGTAGAGTAGAGTAGAGTAGAGTAGAGTCGAGTAGAGTCGAGTAGAGTAGAGTAGAGTAGAGTAGAGAGTAGAGAGTAGAGAGTAGAGTAGAGTAGAGTAGAGAGTAGAGTAAAGTAGAGTATAGAGTAGAGTAGAGTAGAGTAGAGTAGAGTAGAGTAGAGTAGAGTAGAGTAGAGTAAAGTAGAGTAGAGTAGAGCAGAGCAGAGCAGAGTAGAGTAGAGTAAAGTAGAGTAGAGTAGAGTTGAGTAGAGTAGAGTAGAGTAGAGAAGAGTAGAGTAGAGTAGAGTAGAGTAGAGTAGAGTAGAGTAGAGTAGAGTAGAGTAGAGTAGAGAAGAGTTGAGTAGAATAGAGTAGAGCAGAGTATAGTAGAGTAGAGTAGAGTAGAGTAGAGTAGAGTAGAGTAGAGTAGAGTAGAGTAGAGTTGAGTAGAATAGAGTAGAGCAGAGTATAGTAGAGTAGAGCAGAGCAGAGTAGAGCAGACCAGAATATAGTAGAGTAGAGTAGAGTAGAGTAGAGTAGAGTAGAGTATGGAGTAGAGTAGAGTAGAGTAGAGTAGAGTAGAGTAGAGTAGAGTAGAGTAGAGTAGAGTAGAGTAGAGTAGAGTAGAGTAGAGTAGAGTAGAGTAGAGAGTAGGGAGTAGAGAGTAGAGTAGAGTAGAGTAGAGTAGAGTAGAGTAGAGTAGAGTAGAGTAGAGTATAGAGTAGAGTAGAGTAGAGTAGAGTAGAGTAGAGTAGAGTAGAGTAGAGTAGAGTAGAGTAGAGTAGAGCAGAGCAGAGAAGAGCAGAGCAGAGTAGAGTAGAGTAAAGTAGAGTAGAGTAGAGTAGAGCAGAGCAGAGCAGAGTAGAGTAGAGTAAAGTAGAGTAGAGTAGAGTTGAGTATAGTAGAGTAGAGTAGAGTAGAGTAGAGTAGAGTAGAGTAGAGTAGAGTAGAGTAGAGTAGAGTAGAGTAGAGTAGAGTAGAGTAGAGTAGAGTAGAGAAGAGTTGAGTAGAATAGAGTAGAGCAGAGTAGAGTAGAGTAGAGTAGAGTAGAGTAGAGTAGAGTAGAGTAGAGTAGAGTAGAGTAGAGTCGAGAAGAGTTGAGTAGAATAGAGTAGAGCAGAGTATAGTAGAGTAGAGCAGAGCAGAGTAGAGCAGACCAGAGTATAGTAGAGTAGAGTAGAGTAGAGTAGAGTAGAGTAGAGTAGAGTAGAGTAGAGTAGAGTAGAGTAGAGTAGAGTAGAGTAGAGTAGAGTAGAGTAGAGTAGAGTAGAGTAGACCAGAGTAGAGTAGATTAGAGTAGAGTAGAGTAGAGTAGAGTAGAGTAGAGTAGAGTAGAGTAGAGTAGAGTAGAGTAGAGTAGAGTAGAGTAGAGCAGAGTAGAGTAGAGCAGAGCAGAGTAGAGCAGAGCAGAGTATAGTAGAGTAGAGTAGAGTAGAGTAGAGTAGAGCAGAGTATAGTATAGTAGAGTAGAATAGAGTAGAGTAGAGTAAAGCAGAGTAGAGTAGAGTAGAGCAGAGCAGAGTATAGTAGAGCAGAGCAGAGCAGAGCAGATCAGAATATAGTAGAGTAGAGTAGAGCAGAGTAGAGAGTTGAGTAGAGTAGAGTAGAGTAGAGTAGAGTAGAGTAGAGTAGAGTAGAGTAGAGTAGAGTAGAGTAGAGTAGAGTAGAGTAGAGTAGAGTACAGCAGAGTAGAGTAGAGTAGAGTAAAGTAGAGTAGAGTAAAGTAGAGCAGAGTATAGTAGAGCAGAGTAGAGCAGAGTAGATTATAGTAAAGTAGAGCAGAGTATAGTAGAGTAGAGTAGAGCAGAGCAGAGCAGAGTAGAGTAGAGTAGAGTAGACTAGAGTAGAGTAGAGTAGAGTAGAGAAGAGTAGAGTAGAGTAGAGTAGAGCATAGTATAGTATAGTAGAGTAGAGTAGAGCAGAGTATAGCAGAGCAGAGTAGAGCAGAGCAGAGTAGAGTAGAGTTGAGTAGAGTAGAGTAGAGTAGAGTAGAGTAGAGTAGAGTAGAGTAGAGTAGAGTAGAGTAGAATAGAGTAGAGTAGAATAGAGTAGAGCAGAGTTTAGTAGAGTAGAGTAGAGCAGAGTAGAGTAGTGTAGAAAGTAGAGTAGAGTAGAGTAGAGCAGAGCAGAGTAGAGCAGAGCAGAGCAGAGTAGAGTAGAGTAGAGTAGAGTAGAGTAGAGTAGAGTAGAGTAGAGTAGAGTAGAGTAGAGTAGAGTAGAGTAGAGTAGAGTAGAGTAGAGCAGAATAGAGTAGAGTAGAGTAGAGTAGGGTAGAGTAGAGTAGAGTAGAGTAGAGTAGAGTAGAGAGTCCTTTCATGCAAAGCCGACGATCAGGATCGAAACCTGACCTCTAATCCCTCTCAGTCCAGTTCACTAACCACTGTGCTATCGCGGCTCTCATGTTCTCAGCTTAGTAAAGAAATTAAATGTAAGATTAGAAATAGCTAAACGACAGTTATGTATAAACATGCTAGGCAACTACAAAAAACAGCGCACAAAATGAGCAAGTATCATATAGTTCAAGTCAATAGTGTTAAGCAAACATTAAACATCTTACAAGTTTGAAAAAGTTAAACTTATCAACATAGGGAAAAAAGGACAAGGAGAAGAATAGACGCAATAATCCAGAGAAACACATATCACTATAGAAACAAGGATAAGAAGAAAGATAAACGACAAACTTCAGTGAAATTCTCTATAAAATACCTGGTGTTGGAGTAGATCTTAACAAATATATAAACACTCCACAAGTACAATAAATTACACAGGTGGAGGTGGACTAGGAGGACTCCTAGTCATGACAGTCCTGAACACTCTAAACCAGGTACAACTGAAAACATACAACCACGAAATCTGGCAAAGGAAAACATCATCCCCGTGATAAAATAATTGTACGGTTAGTGGAAAATAAACAAATCAGCCTCATATGTTGAGACTTAGTGCAGTGAAGCTGGAAACTGAACTCCTCCACATTGTAACTGCACATCTCTTACTTTTGTATTTGTTGATGTCGGCGCTAATGTTAACTAAAGCACCAAGGAAACATTGCAATTTTAGAAGGCATAAACGTAGCCAGGAAAGATCTCAGAATAATAACGAAAATGTATTGGCAACAAACAGCGGCAATAAGAATCTGAAAATCAATTGGAAATATTTCAATAAATAAAATAGGGTGTTAGGCAAGGTTGTGTGCTGTCACCATATTTATTTATATGTATAAAGAGATGTATAGAGTGGCAAGAGCAGCAGGAATGGGCTCACTCAATGAGATAGAGTTGTTTGCACAGAACAGTGACAAATGGTGAGATTTGATAAAAGATCTTTACAAGGATGGCTTGAAAACTGCTAGAATAAAATTTCGATAATAGAAAGAGTATCTGGGTCTATGCCCTATGGGCCTACGGCTTTGAAAGGTCAATAGATAGATAAAAGAGATTATTTTAAGATCCATATGGGGCATGCATGGAATAGCAATTGAAAATCATAATATAATTAATCTAAGGTACGCTGATGATACAGTCTTAATCGCTATGAGATAAATGAGTTTCAAGAAATGTTGGACATTATAGTGAAGGAAAGCAAAAATAAAAATCTCAGCTTTAATAGCAAAAAAGACAAAAGTAATGGTAGTAAGAAAGAAAAATGACATCACCTCAATGCTCAATAAAGACAAGTGGAACAATATTAAAGCAGGTAAACGAATGGTAATTTCGGGAAAAAGCAGCTTTACAAAAAATAAGAAATTTACTGTGCTATCCATTTTTGACAATAGAAACGAGAAAAAAAGTTCTTAAATGTTATGTAGAGCCAGTCTTAACATATGGATGAGAATCATGGACAATAGGGCAACAACCAAAAAAAAAATCAATAGAGGCTGAAGAAATGTGGTTTTACATAAGAATGTTGAGAATACCATGGATAGCTAAGAAGAGTAATGAAATCGTTGAAAGAGGCCAAAGCAAAAAGAGAGCTAATTTCCATTATTATGAAGAAACAATCATAATGTTTTGGTCATGTATTGAGAAGAGAACAACTGGAATATATTGTAACAACTGGAAAAGCTGAGAGGCGAAGAGATATAGGGAAGCAAAGAGAAAATATAGCAAACAGCTTAAGAGAATGGCTTGGCAGAGTGTCAACAACAGAAATGATAAATAACTGTCGAGATCGAAAGTTGTCGAGAGACATGATCACCTACACCAGCAGGCATGGTACTTGATGATGATGGTGATTGCTAGCTAAATTCCTATACACAGCTTGTCTAAGGTTGTTTTAATTTGTGTATAATGATCTTCATTACAATTTGTTAGAAAGTTGCACAAATAATTATAATGTGCAAAATACAAAGTTATACAAATATTCTAAAATGCACAAAATTTCAAATTAACGCATCTGTGCAATTGTTTCCTAAACAAAATTGTTTATCTAATTTCCAAAGTTCATTGAAAGTTTTCGTATTCTAGTAATGTAATATCTAATTTTAAGTAAACCAACCACGTGATTAATCTCACGTGTCAGGTGGAGATTGACCGATCGTTTTGGACACAAAGTACTTTATCTCTGACGTGAGTTATACTTGTCAGCACGCAGCAGATCGGTTTAGACTAATAAACGCGGCCTCATTCTGTGATGCTTCACCGTCCGTCTCAATGACATGTGAAGTAGCATGCAGACTGTGCTGACTTAAAACCTGACTCAAGCTGTTCCCATTACTTCAAGAACAATCAAGTTACCATTTCTCACTTTCAAAATATAACCTATTGCTTCAATAACAATGTTTGTTCTCTTCACTGTATTGTATATTCTTGTTACAAAGGGAAAAACAATGTTCTCTTTACTATAATGTATATTCTTGTTACAAAGGGAAAAAACTATGTTTTTTCTCTTCACTATACTGTATCGTCTTGTTACAAAGAGAATAGCAATGTTTGTTCTCGTCACAATACTGTATATTCTTGTTACAAAGGGAAAAACTATGTTTTTTTTTCTTCACTATACTGTATAGTCTTGTTACAAAGGGAACAATAATGTTTTTTCACTTTACTATGCTGTATATTCTTGTTACAAAGAGAATAACAATGTTTGTTCTCTTCACTATACTGTATATTCTTGTTACAAAGGGAAAAACAATGTTTTTTATCTTCACTATACTGTATAGTCTTGTTACAAAGGGAATAACAATGTTTTTCCTCTTCACTATACTGTATATTCTTGTTACAAAGGGAAAAAATGTTTGTTCTCTTCACTATACTGTATATTCTTGTTACAAAGGGGAAAACAATGTTTGTTCTCTTCACTATACTGTATAGTCTTGTTACAAAGAGAATAACCATGTTTGTTCTTTTCACTATACTGTATAGTCTGGTTACAAAGGGAATAACCATGTTTGTTCTCTTCACTATACTGTATAGTCTGGTTACAAAGGGAATAACCATGCTTGTTCTCTTCACTGTACTGTATAGTCTTGTTAAAAAGAGAATAACCATGTTTGCTCTTTTCACTATACTGTATAGTCTGGTTACAAAGAGGAAACAAGTTCTGGCACCATCCCCTTCTTGAAGCGTAGAGTCTTGTTACAGTAACCATTATAACGATTATCACTTTCAGAAATGATGTTGTTGATTTTGTGGCTGAAAATCAGTTATAACTGGAAAAAAAATATCTAGCACATCTCTCTCTCTCTCTCTCTCTCTCTCTCTCTCTCTCTCTCTCTCGTTTCATAACTTCATCTTGTATCCCTCTTTTTATTTACCCTCGATTTACCTGTCGCGATCATTCTAGATGTAGCAGAATTTATCAGTATTTCATTGTTTGTTGATGCTGTTCTCGTTTCCTGAAGAAGGCCGCATGTAGGCCGAAACGTCAGTATCTTGTTGTGTTACTTTTTTGTAAAGCTGTCACCATACCTTGTAGGAGTGTATGTTATACCCCACTACTTGCTCCTTGCAACCAGCTTTACCGCAGCACTGCAATTATTTGCCTGTTCTCTACAACGGGAAACACGATTTGTGGGTGACAGTAGTTTGTGTGTTTTGTGACAGCCAAGAGCAAATGAAATATTTTAGAAGATTGATATTTCACAAGAAATAAATGGGTTGTTTTGCATACATTTCTTTAATCTATAGATGAAAGACAACCATAGGCGATATTTTAGTTTGTCTAGAACTGTTCGACCAATCCGAAGCGTGGAGAATTTATCTCCAAGAAATCAATAAACATATAAATTAAATCTGTCAGGGGAAAGACAAACGAAGAGAGAAGTGTATTGGCGCAGTGATTAAGGTTGGTGCATCAGTGCGTCAGAATGTTGATTCAGTGAATAACAATGTTGACTTAGTGCTTCAGAATGTTGATTCAATGAATAACAATGTTGACTTAGTGCTTCAGAATGTTGATTGAATGAATAGCTATGTTGACATAGTGACAAAGAATGTTGATTCAATTAAGAACTATGTTGATTTAGTGCTTAAGAATGTTGATTACGTGGTTACCCGTGTTGAATGACTGGTTATGACTTGTTGGATCAATGAAAGGATACCATTGTTCATTATAAAACATGTGAAATTAATAATAAAGCGTACATTATTTATATTTCTATTTATCGTTTCTATTCTGTAATAAAATGTATTATTACACATTATATATATTTTCAATAAAATACACTGTAGTACAGATTTCGAAATTCACTGCTCCTATGTTTCCCTCGCCAGAACCAATTATTTGAATAGTGCCGTAGACATATATATATATATATATATATATATATATATATATATATATATATATATATATATATATATATATATATATATAAAGTGTAATGAAAGGCAAGGAATATGTACTGAGCAGTTAAAATGTTAACTAAAGTGACCACATTGTGTACACAAGCTCAAATGTTGTATAAACGTGTACTCACGTTTTGGAAGTGTGAATTGATGTGTGGTTAATGGGAGGGAGGGGGTGATGGTGGTGTCTCTTATTGACATCACCAAAAGGTCTAGGAATCGTTCATATCCTCTCATTCACCAGGTGTTATGGTTACTGAATGGCAGAACTGACTATATGATTCTGGTTGACCTCAATTCAATAGCCCTGCACTTCTGCAGCCATGACCATAACCACAGTCCCCCCTCCCCTCCTCCTTTTTGGCGCTAAGTTGGTCTTGGGTGCGACCGAGTTCCGGGCGGTATAACTGGACAAGGAAGAGATGAGCCTCTTTAGTTGCAGGAGCAGTGCCCACCAGTCTATGGTTCTCATTCACTCACACTTACTCTCTTTCGAGTGAGTGTCTTTTTCATCTTCTAAATCGTTTTGAGACACAAACAGAACCAAACAGATAAACTACGTAATTTGAAATCAATTGAAACAGCACCCGCAGTAAATATTGCAATATTCGAAGACTTTACGAGAATTAGAAAACACAATACAAAAGTTAAAATCTAGAAAATCTCCAGGGCCAGACAAGGTTTATAATGGGATGATCAAGTACATTGGCAAGTCAGGAAAGGAAACACCACTTAGACTTATCAACAAGACATGGAGAGAGAAAAATCCCCAAATCATAAAAGAACGCCTGTGTGGCACCACTGCTCAAGGAGAGCAAACCACCTGATGATACAAGAAGCTACCAGCCCGATATCTTGTATAGGAAAAAATATTTGAGTGTATGATCAACAGCAGGCTAATCTGGTATTTGGAAGCCTCTAATAACCTGCTCCATGAACAAGCCGGATTGAGGGCAGGTAATACTGCAGATGATGATCCAAACCACCGTCTTCACACTGACAGGCTTCTGGACATCATCATTTTGTTGGCCATGTAATGAGAAGAGAACAACTGAAATATATTTTAACAACTGGAAAAAAATGAGGGACGAAGAGACAGAGGGAAGCAAAGAGAAAAAATACCAGACAGCTTAATAGAATGGCTTGGCAGAAGGTCAACAACAGAAATGATAAATAACTGTCGAGATCGAAAGTTGTGGAGAGACATGATCACCTACGCCAGCAGGCCCAGTACTTGATGATGATGATGATGATGATGATGATGATGAATAATGCAGAAGATTAAATCTTCAGGCTAATGCAGCAAGTCCAAGATGTATTCCAGCAGAAACAACATACTCTAGCCGTTCTAGGTGACTTGCAATAAGCCTACGATCATGTCTGACAGAAACAACATACTCTAGTTGTCTTAGTTGACTTGCAACAAGCCTACGATCATGTCTGACAGAAACAACATACTCTAGTTGTCCTAGTTGACTTGCAACGAGCCTACGATCATGTCTGACAGAAACAACATACTCTAGTTGTCCTAGTTGACTTGCAATAAGCCTACGATCATGTCTGACAGAAACAACATACTCTAGCCGTCCTGGTTGACTTTCAGCGAGCCTACGATCATGTCTGACAGAAACAACATACTCTAGTTGTCCTAGTTGACTTGCAACAAGCCAACGATCATGTCTGACAGAAACAACATACTCTAGTTGTCCTAGTTGACTTTCAACTAGCCTACGATCATGTCTGACAGAAACAACATACTCTAGTTGTCCTAGTTGACTTGCAACAAGCCTACGATCATGTCTGACAGAAACAACATACTCTAGCCGTCCTGGTTGACTTTCAACGAGCCTACGATCATGTCTGACAGAAACAACATACTCTAGTTGTCCTAGTTGACTTGCAACAAGCCTACGATCATGTCTGACAGAAACAACATACTCTAGTTGTCCTAGTTGACTTTCAACGAGCCTACGATCATGTCTGACAGAAACAACATACTCTAGTTGTCCTAGTTGACTTGCAACAAGCCTACGATCATGTCTGACAGAAACAACATACTCTAGCCGTCCTGGTTGACTTTCAACGAGCCTACGATCATGTCTGACAGAAACAACATACTCTAGTTGACTTGCAACAAGCCTACGATCATGTCTGACAGAAACAACATACTCTAGTTGACGTGCAACAAGCCTACGGTCATGTCTGACAGAAACAACATACTCTAGTTGACTTGCAGCAAGCCTGTGATCCAGTCTGACAGAAACAACATACTCTAGTTGTCCTAGTTGACTTGCAACAATCCTGTGATCAAATCTGGAGGAAAGGGCTCCTGTTGAAGATGGGAGACTTAGGTATACATGGAGAACTTTACAAATGGGTCAAACACTTCCTAACCAACAGGACAATCCAAATCAAATTAACTGACTCTGTATCAGACAAAGATATCGTTCTCCAAGGACAGGCCTCGATATCGTTCTCCAAGGGCAGGCCTCGATATCGTTCTCCAAGGACAGGCCTCGATATCGTTCTCCAAGGACAGGCCTCGATATCGTTCTCCAAGGACAGTAAGCGTGTTGTGACATCTCGTAATAAGCGAATTTTGAAAATGGAGAATGCCTTATCAGTGTGGATATCGGCCTGTCTGGAAAAGAAGATTAGTCTCGATACCAATATGATTGGGACTAAAGCCAAAGCCCTGCATACATACACAACAAATGTATGTATGTTAAAAATGAGAGGGTGACACTACTTCGCGGTTTGTCACTTATCGCGGCCGGTTGTGGTCCCTATTAACCGCGATAACTGAGGGGTTACTGTACATATGGTGCAGCCACAAGGGTAGCTATCAAAGACTGATATGAGATTCTGATACATTATCCAGATGGAACAGCTGAAGAATTATGTGGACCATGTAGTGATGTCTGCAACAATTACGAAGCAGAAATAACAGCCTTAAAACAGCAGTGTACCATCTAAATACTGTGTTTGATACTATCAAAGAAAATAAATATAGTCAAATTTACTTATAAGGGAGCCGCGATAGTTTAGTGGTTAGTGAACTGGACTACCACGGACAAGGGGTAGGGTTCGATCCCAACCGACGGCTTCCGGGTTCACCCAGCCTTAAATGGGTACCGGATTTTTTTCTGGGAAAGTAAAGCAGCACGGGCGTAATACTGACCACATTACCCCAAAAATCATGTGCTGAAGGTCTGTAAAATATAGGGTCACTAACACCATATTTCCCTATACGCCACTTGGCGTGACGGGGGTACTTTACTTTTTTACTTACTTACTTATACCAAATCAGCCCTGCAGACACTAGGAAGTAACACAGAGAAACTAGAACTAAACACAGCTCACCATTGACATAGATGACCTCATTAACACACATGATCAAAGGCTAGTGATCCCAGTACACTCCTACAAACCAGGAAATGACAAGGCAGATACATTAGCTAAGAGAGAATCCAGACAGGCAATTTAACACCACTATCCTATTAAATACACAGCCAAAAAAATCATAAACTCTAACAGCAGAGAAGATAGTTGTTCAAATACATGTCGAGGCTAAACGTCCATAACATTAACATTAACAACCTAAAAAAAAGATTTCAAACCGCCATCTTCACACTGAGAACCCTGTCATGTACCATTGAACAGTATTGAGTTATTGAGTTATTGAGCTGTTACGGTTGGGTCATCATAGTTGCACTCAGAATATCATTCAACAATAACATCAATAGAATACAAAAAAACCAAAGTCCATCATGTCCACTCTGTGAACACCCACATAAACCAGTTGAACATCACCTTTTTTACTGTCCAAAGCTGACTGACATCGAGCAACTCTACTTCCTGATAGAAATTAACCTTGTACGGAACTACTTGGGAACTCATAAATACCAGGAGATATCATTACATGGCACTGGGCCGAAGGGCGTGTCAGCTCACAGCTTCTGTGTCCATAACAAGAAGATGTGCTGTTAATACATAACAGGGGAAGGGAACTAGTCACTCTATCTCATGAAATTAAAGCTTATTAGAATGACGTCACTAACATCTATGACCAACGATAGTTGCTATTGGATTGCACTTACATTTATAGAGAGCTTATGAAAGGGGACTGACATTTGTTAACATACACTAGTAATTTTAAAAACGCGTAAACTATAAACTAGGAATTAAAATGTTGAAGTTTGCTATCCAGGTTGTATAATATGATACTTTGTAAGTTTGACGCAGACGATTAAGGCGTAAAAGTTTTTTTTAAATTATGATTAATTATTTTAGATATTGAAAAATTATACAAGAAATCATATATTTATACAAGAAATCATATCTTTATACAAGAAATCATATATTTATACAAGAAATCATATATTTATACAAGAAATCATATATTTATACAAGAAATCATATATTTATACAAGAAATCATATATTTATACAAGAAATAGTTCTTTGCCCATACATCTTACTACAGTGGCTGTCCTATAAAATGAGACCTCTTTAGTAATTGCCTAAACTAGTTTAGTCGATAGATTAATCATTGCATACACGACCACTCCATGGTACTCAGATTCCCCCTTCAGAGTGTTCTCAAGAATGAAGCATGCCTGCCTTACTAGCGAAAGCACTAAAGATGGCGTCAACTCAGATGCACGAACTTAGTAGCACTTGCGAAAACCTTGATTGCCCACCTCCTAAGTCACCTCTTATAACATGCCTAGCAGGTGACAGTAGCTATGTTTTTTCTCCTTAACGGTGGTACAAGGCCGCAATGGCCACAGAGGCTCGTGCCTGGATAATTTCAAGCAAGAGAAAATCCGTGAGTGAAGTTGCCAAAGTGACTCTTGTTCGCTGTGTCTATCAGATGCAACCACTTATATAATTCTCAACTCTTCGCAATGAGACAAGATTAAGACACAATTGTTCCATCAGGTGTGGGTAATCGTTCAACCTTCGTCTTTCCTCTGCCACGTCCTCCCCACCCACAAATATTACGTAAAAATAATCGATTTCTAACAATTTTTGCTAACCAGTACACTGCAAACTTCTACGTTTTGTTTGCCTCAAAGGTTATCTATGTCACAGATAATTAGTGACAACCTTTGTGGTTGACAAGTTAAGAAATAAGAAGAATTTTGCTGAAGTCTGTTTTCCAGTTTAAAAAATATTAATGGCTACCAGACGTTAAGTCATGAAAAAGGTGGAACTAAAGATCCTCTCTCCCTTTATCTTTCGTTTCCTCTGTCCCGTCTCCCTTATCTCTCGATTTCTCCTTTCTCTCCTCTCTGTCGATCTCTCCCTTTTCTACTGTCTCTCTTTCACTTGCTCTCTCATTCTCTCCACTGTCTCTGTGGCTTTTGGTCTCTCTACTTTTTCTTCACTCTTACTTTCTCGCCCTCTTTCATCCACCCTCTCTCTCACTTTTCCTCTTTCTCTCTCTCCCTCTTTCACATTTTCCTCTTTCTTCCTCTGTATGTCCTACTCTATCACATTCACTCTTTATCTCTCCCTCTCTCACATTCCCTCTTACTCCCTCCCTCCGTTTCTTCTGTATCTTCTACTCTTTGACTTTCACTTTCACCCTCTATCTCTTCCTGTTTCTAACTTTCCAAATCTCTCCCTCTAATATTTCCTCTCACTCACTTTCCTTCTCCCTCCTTTGTTTCTCCCTATCTCTCCCGTTATCTCTCTCTCTCTTTCTTCACCGCTCTCCCCCCTTTTCTCTATCTCTTCTTCTCCGTCTCTCTCTATTTCTATGTCGCTAAGAGTAGCAGGAGTCAACGACCCTACTCCACAACGGCTTTAATGCTATTGAGCATTGGTTATTGGTTATTGGTTATGGAAGGCCTCGGTATCACTGCAAGCGAATTAATATCCATAATTGCTCAACCGCCCGTGCCAGTGGAATCATCCGAATTGTAACTCACCTTCCAAACAAAGAAAGGTAACTGTAGTCCCCATCATAGCAGTCTCAGCACACGCCAAAAGACATAAGGCGAAACCACACAGAAAGTGAACACAGCCAACTGTTCCCTGTCATACGATATCATCATTCATCGTACACAATTGGAGTATCGAAACATGATCAAAATGGATGAGACACACAGCTCACGGTGTGCACAGAGCACTTAACTCAGTAGCTCCTGCAACAAGCCGGACTTGGAACATGAGGAAACTGCAACAAGGAACACTTTGCAGACATAGCCTTCAATGGTTCCTGCCGCCTATCCATCACATTGCCCGGAAGATCACGTCCTGCTGAAAATGATGATCGTCATAGTAAATGTATGGCGCTTGATGATGTTAGGACATCGTGTTTAACTCCAACTCCGAACATACAAAACATAGTTCGTCGTCAGATTATCCCCGATGCACACCAAACGCAAGATTAGCGCATGGTCGGTCTTGGGACACACGATGATCCATTATGATGACGTAGCGCGCACAAAATGTCTGCGCCCATGTATTCATAATTACTCTAGTGAATGCAGTCTACAACGAACGAAACATGGTACAAACTTCCCAAAGACGCTGACTTGACTGACTTGACGGAGCCCACCACATTAATGAGCTGGAACTTGTAAATAACTTGCGTCAACCATCTCCATCAAATGGTCACTGAACAGCACTTTGTGTGACGTAAAACGCAGATCAACATTAGACGTTGGAAGGCGCATTCACAACACTTGAATTGTCAAAACGGAGCATTGCTGTGCGTACAACGCCAATTCAATGGCGCAGATATAACAAGTAGAACATCATTTCGACTGGAATGCAGAAAATTGGAACGGAAACCCGAAGTTGATAAGAATCCAACGGAATTTCTGCAGCGATAAAGAGAACGTGACTCAATTCCGCCATCTTGGAAACGGAAGTCCATAATATTGAGCATATTAAGTTTCAGTTACATTTACCTTATAAAGATAAAGTAAAGTACCCTCGTCACGCCAAGTGGCGTATAGGGAATATGGTGTTAGTGACCGTAAATTTTACAGACTCTCGGCACATGATTTTTGGGGTAATGTGGTCGGTATTACGCCAGTGCCGCTTTACTTTTCCAGAAAAAAATCCGGTACCCATTTAAGGTTGGGTGAACCAGAAGCCGTCGGTTGGGATCGAACCCTACCTCTTGTCCTTTGTAGTTCAGTTCACTAACCACTGAGCTATCGCGTCTCACGTTTACCTTATGGTAGTATTTAAATTATTTTCGAGATTGCTCTTTATTTGATACATCTTTGAAATGCAAATAAAAATGTTTGAACTTCAAGTCAATAAGTAACTTTCATTAAAGGAGAGTAGTGAAATAGTCCACATTAAGAGAATAATATTTTAAAATTGTTAAACTTAAAGTGTTAATTAAGTCTATTGAGCTGCTTGTCAAGCGAGAGAAAACGTCTATGTCACATCCTGGGTCACAGCTTTGACTTCCTGCTGCTACAAGGATAATACATTCAATAGTGTGAACCTGAGCTCTCATCTCGCCTTTGTCTTACAGACAGGAAGGATGTGGTGCTACTCCAGGAATAGAAAAGTGGAACAAGAGACAGACCGACACTGGAGATGTTGGGAAGCTTCGGGGTAAAAAAGAAAACGGTCTCAAGACCAGAGAGTGGTGCTCCATGTATGTATCGACCAACTTGCCAATTAGTGTCAGCAAGACCGGACTTCACAGAAATAAATTGTTGAAAAAGTCTTTCCATCTATATTTGAGGACACTGCAGTAGAGTCAATATAAGCTGAAAGTGGAGCTTCCTGTCTTTCTAATTAGAGTAGTATATCAGTACAGGTGCTCTCATGTTTGTGTATGTCCAGAGTGTACCGCTCACTGGTACAAGGACTACTGACTGATAGGAAGTAACACAAAGAAAGTAGAACTCACACATGATAAAAGTCTAGTGATGCAATGGATCCCAGTACACTCCAACAAACCAGGAAATGACAAGGCAGATACATTAGCTAAGAGAGAATCCAGACAGACAATATCACACACTATAAGACTGCATGCACAATATCGCTATACCTAATAAATGAAGAATATACTATGCAATCCATTTTTGACAATAGAAACAAGAAAAAGAGTTCTTAAATGTTATGTAGAGCCAGTCTTAACATATGGATGCGAATCATGGGCAATAGGACAACAGACAAGAAAATCACTGGAGGCTGTAGAAATGTGGTTTTACAGAAGAATGTTGAGAGTACCATGGACAGATAAGAAGAGTAATGAAGATGTTCTGAGTGAGGTCAAAACAAAAAGAGAGCAATTTTCCAATATTAGGAAGAAACAATCATACTTTTTTTTTATTGGGACATCTAATGAGAAGAGAACAAGTGTAACATATTGTAACAACTGGAAAAATCGAGGGACGAAGAGATAGAGGAAAGCAAAGAGAAAAGATTCCAGACAGATTAAGAGATTGACTTGGCAGAAGGTCAACAACGGAAATGATAAATAACTGTCGAGATCGAAAGTTGTGGAGAGACATGATCACCTAGGCCAGCAGGCTTGGTACTTGATGATGCTGATGGTTATATAAGGCAGTCAACTGTTTATTATAGCTGGGATATTTGACAGTCACCTTTTTATTATAGCTGTTATATTAGACAGTCAACTGTTTATTATAGCTGGGATATTAGACAAGCAAATGTTTATTATAGCTGTTATATTAGACAGTCAACTGTTTATTATAGCTGGGATATTAGACAAGCAAATGTTTATTATAGCTGTTATATTAGACAGTCAACTGTTTATTATAGCTGGGATATTAGACAAGCAAATGTTTATTATAGCTGTTATATTAGACAGTCAACTGTTTATTATAGCTGGGATATTAGACAAGCAAATGTTTATTATAGCTGTTATATTAGACAGTCAACTGTTTATTATGGCTGGGATATTAGACAAGCAAATGTTTATTATAGCTGTTATATTAGACAGTCAACTGTTTATTATGGCTGGGATATTAGACAAGCAAATGTTTATTATAGCTGTTATATTAGACAGTCAACTGTTTATTATGGCTGGGGTATTAGACAATCAAAGTGTTTTTTAATCTTTATGAGAACTCTTACATTAAATAGTCAAACCTTTATGAGAACTCTTACATTAAATAGTCAAACCTTTATGAGAACTCTTACATTAAATAGTCAAACCTTTATGAGAACTCTTACATTAAATAGTCAAACCTTTATAAGAACTCTTATACTAAATAGGCAAACCTTTATAAGAACTCTTATATTAAATAGTTAAACCATTATAAGAACTCTTACATTAAATAGTCAAACCTTTATAAGAACTCTTACATTAAATAGTCAAACCTTTATAAGAACTCTTACATTAAATAGTAAAACCTTTATAAGAACTCTTATATTAAATAGTCAGTCCTTTGTAAGAATTATTACATTAAGTTGTCAAACCTTTATAGGAGCTACATATTAAATATTCAAACCTTTATAATAACTCTTATATGAAATAGTCAGTCCTTTGTAAGAATTCCTACATTAAGTTGTCAAACCTTTATATTATCTATTGTCCTTTCGAGCCGAAGACGGCACATAGGGCAGAATTACAATCTCAAAAACAGAAACCTTGCGTGCCAAAATGGCACAGATTGCAGAGATCACTGCTTTTAAAATCTCTGTTTCCATCACAATCCTTTTTACAATGACAGCTTGTCAAGCCATCGATCAATCTCCTTAGTCGCCTCTTACGACATGCCTGGAAGGTCACAGTGTCACTATTCTTTACTTCCCACAAAATGAGGCCCCGGTAACACACGGGAGATATTAGCTATACATTATATATAGCTACACTACTATATTTATATTAGCTACACATTAAACATTCAAACCTTTATAGGAGCTCTTACATTTAATAGTCAAACCTTTATAAGAACTCTTATATTAAATAGTCAAACCTTTATAAGAACTCTTACATTGAATAGTCAAACCTTTATAAGAACTCTTATATAAATAGTCAATCCTTTGTAAGAACTCTTACATTAAGTTGTCAAACCTTTATAGGAGCTGTTATATTAAATAGTCAAACTTTTAATCTGTATAAGAACTTTTACATTAAATAATCAAACGTTTATAAGAACTCTTTCATTGAGTTGTCAAACATTTATAAGAAATCTTAAATTTAATAACCATTCATTTTTATTACACAGTTTGTATTTAATTGTGAATAAAGGTCACAACCTCAATAGCAAATAGACAGAAGTGATGGTGGCAACAAAGAAAGAGACATCGCCGCAATGATCACTAAAGACTAGTGGAACAATATTAAAACAGGTAAATGAATTTAAATATATGGGAACATTCTTAACTTCACATGGTAGATGTACAAGAGAAGTAAGTTGCAGCATAGCTCAGGCGAAAGCAGCTTTCCAAAAAAACGAGGAAGATACTATGCAATAATTTTTTTTGCAAATAGAGACAAGAAAAAAGAGTTTTTAAATGTAATGTAGATCCAGTCTTAACATATTGATGTGAATCATGGACAATAGGACAACAGACAAGAAAATCACTGGAGTCTGTAGAAATGTGGTTTTACAGAAGAATGTTGAGAATACCATGGACAGCTAAGAAGAGTAATGAAAACGTTCTGAAAGAGGGCAAAGCAAAAAGAGAGCAAATTTCCAATATTAGGAAGAAACAATCATCATTTTTGGCCATGTAATGAAAAGAGAGCAGCTGAAATATATTGTAACAACTGGGAACATTGAGGGACGACGAGATAGAGGGAAACAAAAAGAAAAGATAGCAGACAGCTTAACAGAATGGCTTGGCAAAAGGTCAACAGAATTGATAAATAACTGTCGAGATCGAAAGTTGTGGACAGACATGATTATCTACGCCAGCAGGCATGGTACTTGATAATGGTGGCGATTTGCTAAATGACGTATCCAAATTTGTGCCAGATTAAGTTCTCACGGCTCGAATCTTGTGTTTCGAGAATCTGGCGGTAGTGTCAATGAGCATTTCAACCATCGAAAGTTATTGGAAATATCAGGTTAGTTCAGCTGTGAAGTCGCTTTTCTGTGTCTACCAAACAATCCTCCGCAACTATTTAGTGCTCAACTTACAGCTTTCAAGATCTATTAAATCACGGAAAAATTATGGAGAACAACGATCATCATCGTCACCAAGTAGTGTGCATGCTGGCTTAGATGATCATGTCTCTGCACAACTTTTCAGTTAGCTGATTTCCTGCGATGTTTATTCCCACTGTTTAACAATGACCACGTTGAGACTTCACTAATACTTTAGTAGCAAGCATTGCAGTTCCAATATCATTTGTATTATTAATTAATTCTAGAATAACATCACAAACATTAGATTCACTCAATTTGCTAAAGTTTAATTAATTAGTTAGTATGTTAGCTAGCTAGTTAGTTGAGTGGTAGTTCATTAGTTAATCACTTAATTAGCTAACTTTTTATTTAGTTAATTGATTATTTAATTAATTAGTTATTTATTTAGTTTGTTAGTTAGCTAGCTAGTTAATTAATTAATTAGTTAGTTATTTTGTGTGTTAATTAGTTAACTAGTTAATTAGTTTGCTAGTTAATTATTTAGTTAGTAAATTAGTTTGTTAAATAGTTAGTTAGTTAGTTAGTTACTTAGTTACTTAGTTAATTCATTATTAAGTTATTAGCGGCTTCAAATTTGTGAACAAATGCTAACATTTCGTCCTTAATTACGAACGTACAGTCGGTTTAATGATATACGAACGTCCATCATGATGACGTATCGCACACAACAATGGACGCGCCCTAAACGTACGGTTCACGTCACAGAATGTACCCAAAACGCAGGAAACACTGTAGCGTTGGCGCACAATCCCAAAAGTTGAACCTTCGGCCGACCTGGCAGTAAGACACTTGTAAGTCACCACAGAGAACATTAAATTATGGTAGAAGTCTGACCAGGTCGAGTCAAGCAGCCGCCATCGTTGATATTGCAACGAGATCTCACTTACATCGTAAATGAGCTGCGGAACATGGTGCTTGTCTGAAAGGCTGAGATCAAAAGCAGCATTCGAACATTTGGTGCTGTTAGACTTCTTAATGATTCGCATATTGATTTCAATTGTTATGACTTCAGCCACCAATATCATTTTTATTTCATGCGACAAATATTTCAATAACGAGATTACAATGGCGATCGGCGAAAACTCAACAGCTCACAAGTCAGGTCTTAAAAACGAAATATAAAAGATCAGAGCCAAGAGTAAACAACTTGATCGGAACACTGAGCACAGCCCTCTTAAGAAACAAATTAATAGAAATAATAGACGAAATAGAGAAGAGAAGATTTGAGATACTAGAGATATCTGACAAGGGAAGTGGCAGTAAGAATGCTCATAAAAGGATATATGTTTATTCATTCGGGAAAAAAATAAGGCAAAAAACGGTTTGGATTTATCGTGAATCCTTAAATAACTGGCTGTATTCAAGACATCCACAACGATTGAGAAAGAGTAATAACTTGAACAATGACAAGGGACCAGCAAACAGAAACAGCGTTGACTCTTTGTGCCAGAAGGCTTTTGTTAGAGTACTACATACAATTATAGGCATCATGTAATGACAATTACGCATAGAAACAGAAAGATGCATTTTTGATGAGCTGTCAGAGGAAATAAAAAGTAGATCTACAACAAACTAAATGTAATGGGAGACTTTAACGGAAAACTAGCCATCAACAACAAAAAATTATGAACAGTATCTAGGTTCTATTGCGGAAAAGAAATGAGAGCGGACAAAGAATATTAGACTTATGTAGACAACAACAACATTTTGTTACAAACACTTTCTATGATCACAAAGAATCACAACGTTACACGTGGTATAAAGGGGGGGGGGCAGCATTAATGGTCAAATCCAGATTGATTACATTCTAACATGAGTGATAAGAATATGCAACAAGAGTGGAGTGACAAGAATATGCAACAAGAGTGACAAGAATATGCAACAAGAGTGACAAGAATATGCAACAAAGTGATAAGAATATACAGTGCTACAGATGCAAAAAGCAACATCAAACAGCCTCTGCGACACTGGTCATTATTAGATTATAATGCTAACAGTCAGAATAGATATGATCAAGAATACAAGGAAAATACAAACTAAAAAGCAAGGCCCTATCAAGTCGTCAAACCTTGCAAATGATGGAATAAAAGAGCAATTGCAACATACAGTAGAAACAGCATTTAAACAATTACCACGAGAAGTGAGCAGCAATGTGAAGGAGGAATGGAAACAATACAAATCAACTTTAATCAAAATGACAAAAGAGTTATGAGGAAAAAAGAAAGTTGGAAGGAACCAAAATGATAGCAAATATGCACAATGGTGGAGCAGGAAGTAAAAGAAGCAGCTAAGAAGAAAAAACACTTATATAAAATATGGATACAATCACAAAATGAAGATTACTTAAATTACAAGATTCAACTCAGAGAAACCAACATAAAAGTCAAAACAATAAAAGAAGAATCACGGAAATACTACGGAATAATAGAAAATAAAAGAACAGCTGTAATAAATTTCGTTTAAAGAGTTAGTAATATAAAAGATAGATGAAATCTATAACGCAACAGAAATAATTAATACCCCAGATGGAAATGCTCTAATAGATCCAGTCAAAATAACTGACAGATGGAGGGAATACTTCAAGGAGCTTCTTAATCCTCTAGGCGAGATACAGAATAACTGACAGATGGAGGAAATACTTCAAGGAGCTTCTTAATCCTCTAGGCGAGATACAGAATAACTGACAGATGGAGGGAATACTTCAAGGAGCTTCTTAATCCTCTAGGCGAGATACAGAATAACTGACAGATGGAGGGAATACTTCAAGGAGCTTCTTAATCCTCTAGGCGAGATACAGAATAACTGACAGATGGAGGGAATACTTCAAGGAGCTTCTTAATCCTCTAGGCGAGATACAGAATAACTGACAGATGGAGGGAATACTTCAAGGAGCTTCTTAATCCTCTAGGCGAGATACAGAATAACTGACAGATGGAGGGAATACTTCAAGGAGCTTCTTAATCCTCTAGGCGAGATACAGAATAACTGACAGATGGAGGGAATACTTCAAGGAGCTTCTTAATCCTCTAGGCGAGATACAGAATAACTGACAGATGGAGGGAATACTTCAAGGAGCTTCTTAATCCTCTAGGCGAGATACAGAATAACTGACAGATGGAGGGAATACTTCAAGGAGCTTCTTAATCCTCTAGGCGAGATACAGAATAACTGACAGATGGAGGGAATACTTCAAGGAGCTTCTTAATCCTCTAGGCGAGATACAGAATAACTCAAGACCAGGAAATGACATCACTAGAACCAGAAATACTGTCAGAGATGGAAGTGGAGGTTAAAAAGTCGTCGAAATATAAATCGTCAGGAGCGGGTAGCAACAAGAATAACAGACAAAATAGCACCAGAATTTAGAAGCAGATGTTTACATAGAATTGTCAATGCAGCATGGGTACAACAACAAATACAATTAAAAATAATAATCCCCTTTTGGACGAATAAAGGAAACAGAAGAGGATGCTCACGATACCTAAATACCTCACAGCTGATTCATGCAAAAAAAGACATGCCAAGATTACAGAAACAAGAAAAAGACCTATTATAGAAACCCAGTTGACAGAAGAACAGATGGGATTTAGAAACAAACATAAAATATGCACAGATGCAATATTTACACTCAGACAGCTAATAGAGAACAACATAGAATATAAGAAAAGAATTTCTGCAAGCATTTGTCGACCAAGTGAAAGCTTTCGATAGAAAGGATATACATTAATATTATGGCTCAGTAAATACGTTATTAGATGTTGCAAGAGCTTATATAGTAACTGCAGAAGTGTGATTAGAGAAAATATAGGAACATCCAAACCATTCTCAGTAACATCTGGAGTAAGACAAGGGTGCCTGTTGTCAGCACTCATTGTTTATCACTGACATTGACTAAACATACAGTGATGCCAAATCACAGTGTGAAGATGTAAATAAATTACGTGTTGCTGACGACCAGGCCATAATAGATTTCAAAGAAACTGAACTTCAACAACATCCGCTGACCATGAATACAAAATGAAAAATGATTACAAGAAAAAAACAGAAGTCACACCAACAGGAAGACAAAGAAATACGTTAACACGACTACAAAACATCAAGTTATACAACAAGTACAAACTTAAATATATAGGAACAAAACTATCTGAAGAAGGTAACTTCGATAAAGAAATAGATATTCGATGCCACACTGCAAACGTAACATTGGGACAGCTATCCCCTACATTCAACACAAAGCCTACCCCCACAGGAAACATCTTATACAGATGTATAGTCACTCCCACATTGTTCTATCTGTTCTAACATGCGCTTCATGTAGTTTTACAAATGAATGTTGATCAAGCTGTGAATATCTAAAAAGTAGCGAGGAGAACGTTGCACAAGAAGCCAAAACAAATAAAAAGTAGCGAGGAGAACGTTGCACAAGAAGCCAAAACAAATAAAAAGTAGCGAGGAGAACGTTGCACAAGAAGCCAAAACAAATAAAAAGTAGCGAGGAGAACGTTGCACAAGAAGCCAAAACAAGTAAAAAGTAGCGAGGAGAACGTTGCACAAGAAGCCAAAACAAATAAAAAGTAGCGAGGAGAACGTTGCACAAGAAGCCAAAACAAATAACAAGTAGCGAGGAGAACGTTGTACAAGAAGCCAAAACAAATAAAAAGTAGCAAGGAGAACGTTGCACAAGAAGCCAAAACAAATAACAAGTAGCGAGGAGAACGTTGTACAAGAAGCCAAAACAAATAAAAAGTAGCGAGGAGAACGTTGTACAAGAAGCCAAAACAAATAACAAGTACTCATAGCCATCGACTGCCTCGTTGTCTTTGTGTCTACTCGTAGCCAACGACTGTCTCGTTTTCTTTGTGTCTACTCGTAGCCATCGACTGTCTCGTTTTCTTTGTGTCTACTCGTAGCCAACGACTGTCTCGTTTTCTTTGTGTCTACTCGTAGCCAACGACTGTCTCGTTTTCTTTGTGTCTACTCGTAGCCATCGACTGTCTCGTTGTCTTTGTGTCTACTCGTAGCCATCGACTGTCTCGTTTTCTTTGTGTCTACTCGTAGCCATCGACTGCCTCGTTTTCTTTGTGTCTACTCGTAGCCATCGACTGTCTCGTTGTCTTTGTGTCTGCTCATAGCCATCGACTGTCTCGTTGTCTTTGTGTCTGCTCATAGCCATCGACTGTCTCGTTGTCTTTGTGTCTACTCGTAGCCATCGACTGTCTCGTTTTCTTTGTGTCTACTCGTAGCCAACGACTGTCTCGTTTTCTTTGTGTCTACTCGTAGCCAACGACTGTCTCGTTTTCTTTGTGTCTACTCGTAGCCATCGACTGTCTCGTTGTCTTTGTGTCTACTCGTAGCCATCGACTGTCTCGTTTTCTTTGTGTCTACTCGTAGCCATCGACTGTCTCGTTGTCTTTGTGTCTACTCATAGCCATCGACTGTCTCGTTGTCTTTGTGTCTACTCATAGCCATCGACTGTCTCGTTGTCTTTGTGTCTACTCATAGCCATCGACTGTCTCGTTGTCTTTGTGTCTGCTCATAGCCATCGACTGTCTCGTTGTCTTTGTGTCTACTCGTAGCCATCGACTGTCTCGTTGTCTTTGTGTCTGCTCATAGCCATCGACTGTCTCGTTTTCTTTGTGTCTACTCGTAGCCAACGACTGTCTCGTTTTCTTTGTGTCTACTCGTAGCCAACGACTGTCTCGTTTTCTTTGTGTCTACTCGTAGCCATCGACTGTCTCGTTGTCTTTGTGTCTACTCGTAGCCACCGACTGTCTCGTTTTCTTTGTGTCTACTCGTAGCCATCGACTGCCTCGTTTTCTTTGTGTCTACTCGTAGCCATCGACTGTCTCGTTGTCTTTGTGTCTGCTCATAGCCATCGACTGTCTCGTTGTCTTTGTGTCTGCTCATAGCCATCGACTGTCTCGTTGTCTTTGTGTCTACTCGTAGCCATCGACTGTCTCGTTTTCTTTGTGTCTACTCGTAGCCAACGACTGTCTCGTTTTCTTTGTGTCTACTCGTAGCCAACGACTGTCTCGTTTTCTTTGTGTCTACTCGTAGCCATCGACTGTCTCGTTGTCTTTGTGTCTACTCGTAGCCATCGACTGTCTCGTTTTCTTTGTGTCTACTCGTAGCCATCGACTGTCTCGTTGTCTTTGTGTCTGCTCATAGCCATCGACTGTCTCGTTGTCTTTGTGTCTACTCATAGCCATCGACTGTCTCGTTGTCTTTGTGTCTACTCGTAGCCATCGACTGTCTCGTTGTCTTTGTGTCTACTCATAGCCATCGACTGTCTCGTTGTCTTTGTGTCTACTCATAGCCATCGACTGTCTCGTTGTCTTTGTGTCTACTCATAGCCATCGACTGTCTCGTTGTCTTTGTGTCTGCTCATAGCCATCGACTGTCTCGTTGTCTTTGTGTCTACTCGTAGCCATCGACTGTCTCGTTGTCTTTGTGTCTGCTCATAGCCATCGACTGTCTCGTTGTCTTTGTGTCTACTCATAGCCATCGACTGTCTCGTTGTCTTTGTGTCTACTTATAGCCATCGACTGTTTCGTTTTCTTTGTGTCTACTCGTAGCCATCGACTGTCTCGTTGTCTTTGTGTCTACTCATAGCCATCGACTGTCTCGTTGTCTTTGTGTCTGCTCATAGCCATCGAATGTCTCGTTGTCTTTGTGTCTACTCGTAGCCATCGACTGTCTCGTTGTCTTTGTGTCTGCTCATAGCCATCGACTGTCTCGTTTTCTTTGTGTCTACTCGTAGCCAACGACTGTCTCGTTTTCTTTGTGTCTACTCGTAGCCAACGACTGTCTCGTTTTCTTTGTGTCTACTCGTAGCCATCGACTGTCTCGTTGTCTTTGTGTCTACTCGTAGCCATCGACTGTCTCGTTTTCTTTGTGTCTACTCGTAGCCATCGACTGCCTCGTTTTCTTTGTGTCTACTCGTAGCCATCGACTGTCTCGTTGTCTTTGTGTCTGCTCATAGCCATCGACTGTCTCGTTGTCTTTGTGTCTGCTCATAGCCATCGACTGTCTCGTTGTCTTTGTGTCTACTCGTAGCCATCGACTGTCTCGTTTTCTTTGTGTCTACTCGTAGCCAACGACTGTCTCGTTTTCTTTGTGTCTACTCGTAGCCAACGACTGTCTCGTTTTCTTTGTGTCTACTCGTAGCCATCGACTGTCTCGTTGTCTTTGTGTCTACTCGTAGCCATCGACTGTCTCGTTTTCTTTGTGTCTACTCGTAGCCATCGACTGTCTCGTTGTCTTTGTGTCTGCTCATAGCCATCGACTGTCTCGTTGTCTTTGTGTCTACTCATAGCCATCGACTGTCTCGTTGTCTTTGTGTCTACTCGTAGCCATCGACTGTCTCGTTGTCTTTGTGTCTACTCATAGCCATCGACTGTCTCGTTGTCTTTGTGTCTACTCATAGCCATCGACTGTCTCGTTGTCTTTGTGTCTACTCATAGCCATCGACTGTCTCGTTGTCTTTGTGTCTGCTCATAGCCATCGACTGTCTCGTTGTCTTTGTGTCTACTCGTAGCCATCGACTGTCTCGTTGTCTTTGTGTCTGCTCATAGCCATCGACTGTCTCGTTGTCTTTGTGTCTACTCATAGCCATCGACTGTCTCGTTGTCTTTGTGTCTACTTATAGCCATCGACTGTTTCGTTTTCTTTGTTTCTACTCGTAGCCATCGACTGTCTCGTTGTCTTTGTGTCTACTCATAGCCATCGACTGTCTCGTTGTATTAACAACAATGTGCCCGTTACGACTGCATTGGGTGCTATTTTTGGTTCTGATTTGAAGAACTGCAATAGGTTCTCCTTGTGTTGTCTCTCTTATAATTCCGTTTGGGTGGTGATGTTGGCTTGTCTAGTCTAGTCTTATCCGGAAAGCTAAAAAATTCCATTTTCTAATTATTTTCTGGTTACAGTCATCTCTGTTTTGTGCATCATTCTAATCAATGACCACCGTCAGTGTTGGCACGAAGCAAATGTGGTTTCAAATATTGGACCCGGTTTCTGCTTTTATAAACAAACACACGTTGTGTTCACCATTTCATTTGATCTCATTTGTTGTTGTTCTTTCAAAGAATGTGTCATTAGTAATCCTTTCGTTTTGACTAGTTCCCTAAATCATTGACTTGCACCGCTTTGTACAAGTGTGATATTTCAAAACAATTACTTTCTTTCAACCTCGTTCTCTGTGATTCCTACAACAGCGTTAGTTAAATATGCAGCTTCAACATTTCAACTTTGTATCGATCCATTCATTATTTTATCTAAAAGAAGAATATTCAATACTCTCCTCCAAAGCCGACTTTTTGTTCGCCATATTCACCGATATTACTACAAAATATTTTTGTTCTAATTATCAACTCATAATTTTTCTTGAATTAGAACAAATTGTCGTAATTATCTTGTCAATAGCAGTGACATAAGGCTGGTAGTTGTTCGAAATTTCATTTGCATTGTACGTCGAAAGATTGGTTCAACATTATTACACATTATCACACACACACACACACACCTTGTTATATATATACACTTGATATCGACTAATAAACTGGGAGAACGAAGTAAAAAATAGCTCGTCCTGTAACAGCCGAATCGAAGAATAATGAGGAGAAATCCGTGTAGCTGGCAAAGCGGACACGTTCCTGGCAAGCTGCAGCTGCCTCTCTGGCATGAGAAACTTGCCATTAGACGGTCGTGACCTGCTTGGTAATAACAAGTATATTTTAGTTGTAACGCTTTGTGTATGCATGTCGATAATTATACAATAACAGTCAGCAAGTATATTTTTATGATGAAAGCAGATAAGCAAATGTATGTAGAAAATTACAGGGCGATGGCCAGCATAAGGGAGGTGGGGAAAATATTGAAATGAAAAGAGAGAAGTGAAAGTAAGACAGAGAGAAATATACAAATTGTGAGATACAAGAATGGGGTCAGAGGATAATAAGTGTGAAGATTTGATAGAGATAAGTTTGATAAAAAGTTTGAAAATTGTGAAGAGAGGGAGAGAGAGAGAGAGAGAGAGAGAGAGAGAGAGAGAGAGAGAGAGAGAACAATAACTGAAATAGAAAAATTGAATAATACAAAGAGATATAGAAAGTATAAGACTTGAGATGGTACACTAGAAAGACAGCAGATGCAGAAGTAGAACAATGGAGAGCGATGGCAAAAGCAATAGATAGAGAGATGAAGAGAGAGAAAACCTTGAGGGAAACAATGGAGAGAAGATAAAAGAGCAGAGAGTTTTGAGTTAGAACAATAAAGAAAGAAGGTAAACCAAGAGATAGAACGATTGAAATGATGAATGTGAAAAACATTAAGACATGTTAACTAACCGACAGAAGAAAGTAAAGAAACACTTAGAAACTGTAGCATTGGACAATATAAACTGTGACAAAGACACTCAGACACAAGCCGACAAACATAGCAGACACATACCGATAACATATACAAATAATGCATACAGAAAGGGATACACTGACAATGAGAGGTTAAGATATTTATGCCTTTACTAACAAAAAATCATGGATTGGAGATAATAAGAAAATTGACAGCTGGAGATCGGCAGAGATAAATAGACACAACGACATAGAGCAGAGAGGAAGGGGTAGAAAAATAGTCACATAGACAGAGCAGAGAGGAAGTGGTAGAAAATAGTCACATAGACAGAGCAGAGAGGAAGAGGTAGAAAAATAATCACATAGACAGAGCAGAGAGGAAGAGATAGAAAACTAGTCACATAGACAGAACAGAGAGGAAGGGGTAGAAAAATAGTCACATAGACAGAGCAGAGAGGAAAAGATAGAAAAATAGTCACATAGACAGAGCAGAGAGGAAGAGATAGAAAAATAGTCACATTGACAGAGCAGAGAGGAAGAGATAGAAAAATAGTCACATAGACAGAGCAGAGAGGAAGAGATAGAAAAATAGTCACATAGACAGAGCACAGAGGAAAATATAGAAAAATAGTCACATAGACAGAGCAGAGAGGAAGAGATAGAAAAATAGTCACATAGACTCAATCTTCGATTTCTGTTACTCCTTAAGATCCAACAGCAGGTGTACGTGTATTGATCGATATATGCTTCCTTCACACTGCTTGCTGTAGTAATTGAGTCTATTAGCATAGCTATGCTTTGTGTATCTTGTTCGTGTTTTTATCATGCTTGTGTGCAGCTTCCCCGTTGTCAACGGAATCACCAGCAACACACCTGTGTTCACGTCCTCATGAAAATGATGCTCGTCATATTTTTTAAAATGTATAGCTCTTGATGATGTTAGGACATCGTTTTTGACTCCAATTCCGAACATATAAAACACAGTCATCGGATTATCCCCGTCGCACATCAAACAACAGACCGTAATATTAGCGTATGGTCGGTCTAGGGATATACGATGAGCCATTATGATGACGTAGCACACACAACAATGGCTGCGCCAATAGATTCCTGATTACTCAAGTGAATGCAGCCTACAATGAACGAAACACGGTGCAAATTCCCTAAAGAGATAAAACTTAGGCTGACTTGACTTAGCAATCCACATTAATGAGTTGTAACGTGTAAATGACGTGCGTTAAACAATTCCAACAACGGTCATTGAACAGCACTCAGGTAAAGGTAAAGTACGAGACTTGAACCGGCGTCTTAGCACGCGAGTATATACCCATATGTGCTCGGCCGCCTATCCAGAAATGTACGGATATTTCTGTATAGTGTAGCCTCAAGCATCGAAACTCAGATGCGAAGCGACATTCCTCACCTTCCCAGGATAATATACCCTGGTACCCATTTCTGCCAACGGCTGGGTCGACCGTGGGGGTATTTTTTTTTTTTTATTCCAACCACGAGTACAATTCACACTGCTCCCAGCGGGAATTGAACACGGGTTGTCCGAACGTCGGTAGTCTAGTCGGGTGGTTTTCCCAACTAGGCTACCGAGGCCCCCTGAACAGCACTCAATGTGACGTAAACCGCATATCAACTCTAGACGGTGGATGGTCAAATTCACAACACTTGATTTGTCAAAAAGGCTGAATATTCCAGTTCGTACTACTCCGCTTCATCGGCGCAGATTTGTTAAGTAGAACATCATTTCGACTTTAATGCAGAAAATTGGAATGGAGAGCCGAAATTAATCAGACCCCAAATGCAACTTCTGCAGCGACCGAGAGAATGTGAACTAGTTCCACCATCTTGTAAACGGAAGTCCTCTTGGCCTATAACTTGGCATGCTTTGTTACACCGTATATCTATTTCTGTCTCTTGATTATTGTCTTGTCTTAACGTGCTACCCAGATATTTATAATTGTCTGCTTGTTTCAGGGTCGTATTGTCCTTTACAATTTTTAGTTTTTTTCTTTCTCGCTATTGCTGTTACTTCGGTTTTGTTTATGCTGATCTTCATGTTGTATTGTTTACAAGTGTTGTTTAGCCTATTGATATTTTCTTGCAGGTCCTCAGTTGTTTCATGTATCAGAACTTGGTCGTCTGCAAATAGTATTTCATTTATTTCGTCCTCTCTTCTGCTATTTTTTGTACGTATATTTTGTTATCTTTTGTGTTATCGCTTGCTATCATCATTGTTGGTATACTTCCTTTCCTTGGGCACGCTAATTTGCATATATTGTCCATATATGTGATGAAAAGTGGATGGGGGGGGGGGGGGGGGGAAGCACGCAGCCCTGTCTTACTCCGGAGTTAATGGTAAATAGCCTGCTGAGGATCTTACTGTAGTGCGACTATTTTCATAGAGGCTCTTACATATCTCTACTAGGTGGTGACTCACTCCGTACAAGGGGAATACGGACCACAGTTGTCCCCTGTCCACCCTATCTAACATCCATTTTGAGAATTTCATTTTCATGATCGCTCATTTCACAAGTCTCATTTGAACATAAAATTCCCAAACTTTTATAATAGAAATGGAATAAACACCTTTTATCATGTTTGAGAAAGAGAGTACAGACCTTCAAACATTGGCCATGCCATTCAGCTTAGCGTTAAACGACGCAGCCAACGAAACTCGAAAGCAAATATCAAAAGACAAAGAAACCATCAATAACTGAAGACATAATCACACTCTATAATGTATGAAGCAAGCTAAAACGCAGGAGAAACACTTCAGGAAGCAGCCAAGAATTCCAAGAAAGAAACCACGACATTCCAAGAGGTGTAAAAAAAAAAAAGAAGAAATAAAGGAGAAATGGATAGAGAAAAAATGAAAAGAAATAGAGGATAAATTAACAACAAAAACATTAATTAAACAACATATAAAATAATTAGAGAATTATCTGTGGAACTAACGAAATAGATCGACAATCATCATCTTCATCATGTGCCATACGGGTTGGCGTAGGCTATCATGTCCTTCCACAATCTTCTATCTACAGTGCATCGTATCAGTTCTGTTGTTGACTGTTTTCCATGCCATGACACCAAGCTATTCAGTATTTTCTCTTTTTCTCGTCCGCGATCTATTTTTCCTCTTATTTTGTTTGTTATAGCCAATTATTCCAACTTTCCTCTTCTCATGATGTACCCGAAAAATGTTGATTGTTTCTTTCTGATGTTTTTTAGGCGTTCCCTTTTTGTGTTGGCCTCTTTGAGAATTTCCTCATTGGTCATTTTAGCTATCCATGGAGCTTTCAACATTCTTCTGAGAAATCTCATCTCTGTGGCATCTAATTGTCTTTTCATTTGTTTGTCTACTGTCCATGATTCGCTTCCATAGGTCAGAACTAGTTCCATATAGCACCGATAAAATCTCTTTCTCACTTCTATTGACATAGATTTGTTGCATAAGATATTTTTCATTTTCTTAAATGCTATTTTGGCCAGAGCTATTCTGCTTTTTATTTTTGTGATGCTTCTTCCATCTGATGTTATTATTGTGCCCAAGTATTTGACGTGTAGCACTTGTTTCAAATTTGTCTTGTTTATTTTTATGCTGCACGATGGTGATAATTGTTTATTCGATATGACCATCACTTCTGTTTTCTTACTACTCAGACTGAGACCTTTTTTTGTTGCTTTCTTTTATTATTATTTCTAGCATATTTTGCAGCTTATTATCTGTCTGCTATTAAGACTGTCATCCGCACATCGCAAATTATTTATGTTGTGACCTTCAATTCCTTTTTTGTCTACTATTGATCTCATAATATGTTCGCTGTAAAGTGAAAACAAATCCGTCAACAGAACACAGCCTTGTCTGACTCCTTGTTTTATATATTTGAATTGTCCCTTTTGGTTGCTAATCCGTATAGCTGCTGTCTGTTGCCAATACATGTTTTTTATGATTCGCAGATTCTTGCCACAATGCTTAGTTTCTTCTGCATATCTATAATTTCCACATGCTTTACTTTGTCAAATGCTTTCGTGTAGTCTATAAAGCACATATATACATCTTTCTTTACCTCTATAGATCTTTCTATCAATGTTTTTAACATGTATATTGCATTATTGGTTCCCTTTCCTTCCACAAATCCACATTGTTCCTCACTTATTTCTGGTTTTATTTTGTTCCTTACACGTCTCATGATTATTCTTAGTAATATTTTAGTCATATGGCTCATGAGACTAATAGTGCGATGGGGGTCTTCACAATCAGTGGCTCCTGACTTCTTCGGTATGGCTACAAAGATAGATCTTCAGTAGATCTTCGGGTATGTGTCCAGTATTAGATATGTCATTGAGTAGCTTTGTTATGACTCCCAGCTCTCATAACGCATTTATCTCTTCGATTGTTATATTGTCGAGACCTGGAGCTTTGCCTCTTTTCATGTGTTGAATTGCGTCATCCACTTCACTCTGCATTTGAGGTGGTCCTGTGTCTTTGTTTGAAATATTTAACTCTTCATCATCAAAGAGTTGACTGATATTCTGTCTATCTTTCTATTGCCTCCTCCTGTCCCATCATTATATTTCCTTCCTTTGATTTCATACATCCTGAAACTTTGACTTCTTTTCTTCCTGTTAATTCATTTAACTGATTGTGCATAAATTGTGAGTCTTTCTTTTGTTGTTGTTGTTTTTCCATTTCTTCACATTTCTGCTTTAACCATCCCTCCTTTGCTTCTCTGCACTTGTTTTGGATCTCTTTGTGCAATATTTTGTATGTCCGTTCTTCTTTCTTATATTTTCGTCTTTCGCCCATTAGTTGTAATATTTCTTCTGTTATCCATTTCTTTTTGTTGATTCTTGTAGTCACTGGTATTACTTCTTTTGATGTTTGTTGAATCGATTGTTTGGGCATTTCTCACTGTTCATCGATGTCCTGTATTTTCTCAATAGCATTATATCTATTTTGTAATATCGTACTGTACTTATCACTCATCTGTTTATCTATTCTAAGCATATCTATTTCTAATTTTATATTTCTTGGGGATTTCTGTGTCTTCCACAGTTTTATTCTTATCTTTCCAACTACTGGTACATGGTCACTATTGCAATCTGCTCCTGGCCTTGTTTTAACAGATGTTAGCCCACTCCTGAATCTTCTCTGTACCATTATACAATCAATTTGATTGTGTACTTTTTTGTCTGTGCTTTGACTTGTCCATATTCGCCTAAGGTGTTGTTTGAACCAGGTGTTACCTATAATCATTTCATGTGTCTTTGCCCAGTCTATCAATCTATCCCCTCTGTCACTCGTCTCTCCAAGGTCATGTCCCCCAGTCACATTTTCCACTTTAGCTACCTTTGCATTGAAATTCCCCAAAATAATAGTTATTTTTTGGGATTTATACTGTTCCATGGCCATCTCTAGCGCGCAGTAAAAAGTGTCAATGTCTTCTTCTTCGCTATTACTTGTTGGTGCAAAAGCTTGAATTATGTTGATATCCATTGGAGATCGACACTAATACTTGTTAAATTAGGAAAACGTTTCACGGAAACTCGTGAGAGTATGAAAAGATAGATTGAAGACACCTCCTAACTGCCGAACACCGGAAGAAAACGATTTCCAACTCTACTACAGTCTGTAGTAGAAGAGGACTTTCCTAAACATGGCAATGAAATTGAAGTAATTGTGAAAAGTCTGAAGTCACAATAATCTCCCAGTGTGGAAAACATTACATCTGAACTGGCTCAGACAGGGGGAGTGACCCAAATAAATGTACTCACTTTTATATGTATCAAGATATGTGCAGACAGGAGGAGAGACCCAAATAAATGTACTCACTTTTATATGTATCAAGATATGTGCAGACAGGAGGAGAGATCCAAATAAATGTACTCACTGTTATCTGTATCAAGATATGTGCAGACATGAGGAGAGACCCAAATAAATGTACTCACTGTTATCTGTATCAAGATATGTGCAGACTGGAGGAGAGACCCAAATAAATGTACTCACTGTTATATGTATCAAGATATGTGCAGACTGGAGGAGAGACCCAAATAAATGTACTCACTGTTATCTGTATCAAGATATGTGCAGACTGGAGGAGAGACCCAAATAAATGTACTCACTGTTATCTGTATCAAGATATGTGCAGACTGGAGGAGAGACCCAAATAAATGTACTCACTGTTATATGTATCAAGATATGTGCAGACTGGAGGAGAGACCCAAATAAATGTACTCACTGTTATATGTATCAAGATATGTGCGGACAGGAGGAGAGACCCAAATAAATGTACTCACTGTTATCTGTATCAAGTTATTTGCAAACAGTGGGAGTGACCCAAATAAATGTACTCACTGTTATCTGTATCAAGCTATCCAAAGAAAGTTATATTATAAATACTCAATTAAAACTAGTCAGGAAAAATCATTGCTGAAGAACAGGGAGGCTTCCGTGGAGGTCAATGTACTACATAACAGATCTTCAATCCTAGAAGTGTCTGCGAGAAATATATCCAACACCAGCAACACTTATTTCATGTGTTCATAGACTTCAACCAATTAGTTGATTAGGCATGAAGCATCATAGGCGACGAGGAGGATGCACAACTTCGGTGCTAACATAGCTCGTAGTATATAACATCTATACGACAAACCTCAAGCGCACTTATCAATGGAAACAGAGAGGAACGTTTCATAACAACAGCTGGAGTTCCACATGACTGATGACAATCTCCTATCTTGATCAACACAATTCTTGGAAATAATCATGAAGGAGGCTAAATCTATAGTTTGCTGTGCTTCAGACGACCACAAACACTTATATAGATGTCAATCGAAAATAATAATATCGGGAAACACCCCAGCTGGCGTGACGCATTCAGCTTTACTAACAGGGGTGGTTGTGGTAGTAATGACGTCAGCCGTCTATATCTCCTATAGCTGAAAAAGTCACGCTTGTTGGTGTTTTTTTTTTTCTATTGTATTATCTGCCCGCGGACATCTACATAGTTGACTGTATAGAATAGTATTAAAGTACTGCCGGTGTTAGTGCAGAATTGTGAACAAACTGCTGGTGCCACTGATGGTCTAGCAGAGACAGAACAAGAACTAACCAAACTTATACGATTATGTGAAACAGCCAGCGCGAGGGAGAGCCTGACAAAACAAAGATGATGACCAATAGCCCCAGTTTAGCCACGCTTTACAGTGAATCGTTAAGCTCTATTAATGTTATCTATCCTGACAATCGACATCCTCTATTTATGTACATTTAAACGAGTCTGACTACAGCTGTCAATATTGCACAAATATAACAAAAGAAAGCTATCACGTGGTTGTAGAGTCAACAATAATTTGTCTTAATTGTTCTCATGTTCTTCATCAACGAATTTGTGTAAGTTGTATCTAAATAGACGTTAATTCTTGTCGATGTCAATTGTTTTTCTTCTATTGGACTTGAATGTAAAGTCATTAGTGCATTCCTTGATACCAGAAGTAATTTTGGAAAGAAAAAAAAGCAGGTGCATACTTCTTTACACATGGGTTTCTAGCTTGAAACTTTAAAGCTTGTGCCTTACACAGTTGTTTGTCATTGATTCTTTTTTATTGATTTGTCCATTTGTGTCTTTCCATGAAGATCAGATACACATACTTCTTTACACAAGGGTTTCTAGCTTGAAACTTTAAAGCTTGTGCCTTACACAGTTGTTTGTCATTGATTCTTTTTTATTGATTTGTCCATTTGTGTCTTTCCATGAAGATCAGATACACATACTTCTTTCTTATACATTCAAAGTGATTAGAAAAAAAAGTAATACTTAAAATAAATAAAAAATTATAAGAAATACTTTTGAGAGGAAAATTTGAACATTGGACCCCAGAAACTCACAGATTAGCTAATCTTTGCTCTTGGAACGTTAAATACTAACATTTTGCTTTTTGACGTGTGCTGTATCTGCTACGTTGAGGACTACAACTGTCTTTCTTTGTTTGGATATTGGATACGATGTTATTCCGGATGATTCTACTGCACGGGCGGTTGAGCAATTATGGATTTCCATTCCTTTGTAGTGATACCGGGGCTTTCGAATAACCATAACCATTACTAAAATATTGTTCATACATACATATTTTACTTGATCTAAACACATGTGAGTTATCTGTGAGTGGTGTCATACACTGAACCATTTCCACAGAATAGTAATGTTAAGAATGAGTGGAATGTACCTGGCTCATGATATCTTCATCCATAAATGTTGAACAATTGTCAAGATTAGAACTATAATGTCACTTTAAGACGAAAACAAAGAGCCGTGCTTACTTCAACGCTACATCGACTTCATTGTTGTAATTCCAAAGTGACACCAAGATCATTTCTCACACCGGTTGGTCGAATACAATTTTTCTGGTCTCACTAACTAGTCCTTGAGTCGATGCTGCACGTCAAGTTAGACAACGATTCCGTCTCATCGCCCATCATTTCTTAACCTGGCAACTCCCGAATTGTCTCCAGTCACCCGAGCTAAATCTCTTGTGAAAACATGTTCAACTCGAGAATTGTAAATGTCTGACAGATGTAATGAGACTCGTTTAAATGTACATAAATAGAGGGTGTCGATTTTTAGTTGATATAACATTAACAGAGCTTAACGATTCGCTGTAAAACCAGGCTCATGCCAAACAAATTCAAGAGGCAGTTGTGTGAAGAAAGGTCAACTGATGCTAAAAATCGACTACTTCTGCACCTGCTGCCGTTTTAGAGACATTTGTAACTTTCAAAAAGAACAATGATTGATTGAACTTATGATTTTGTTATCCACAATTTTTGAGGAATCAAAAATAGATAGAGGTAAGCTCACTTGTCTCCTCTTTATCATATTTTTCTACGTCATTACTTGGAATTGCCAAACATTAAAGTGTTAGCCCCATTAAGTCAGGCACAGTGAAGGATATTCTTATTTTAGACCGAAAACCGATATCAGTGGTCCAAACTTGGCAAGCAAGAAATGAAATTATTCGGGACCGGGTAAAAGTGTGTGTAAATAGAAAATTGAGCTAAAAATGGAGGCATAGTTCCAGGTAAATGGAGGAAACACCTATAGAAAATATGTACATGATATCACAGACAAGCTGAGATTGATTGTAGCTGAAGCCAAACATCTAAATATATAAAAGCTAGATGATGATGATGGAATGGTTCAGCTGTGCAGTTATAATAAGAATATACGAACCAACGTTTCGATTTAAAGTTGTCAGATGGAGACAAACAAAAACGGTAAACAAACCTGTGAAATACCAAGGCTAAATCAACTACGATAATTACAGAAACATGAAATAAAGCTTTTAATTGCGATATCTACAGATGTCACAATTCCAAGAAGAGTTAAAATGGACTTCACTAGAGTATCGGCGTCACGTGAGATGTAAACGTTATGTCCTCGGACACAATGCCATAAACATTTACAAGTTTCAATTATAAAGGTTTCACGACATCGCATGCAGATGGTCATGATAAAGCTCCCCTGGATGTCAACATTTACATTGGGGAAGATGATCTATGTCAACTGGTCGAAAACTCTTGGAAGTAATAAACAATTATTGTTCAAAACACCTTAATCCGTGGACATTCTTTCCATACCTTCTACCATGTTTCAGAGCACGATTGTTATCCACTCTTCTCACGTGACCCAGGCATCTTAGTCCCCGACTACTAAGTTCTGCCACTAAGGATTGGAGTTTTGGGCTCTTTGCAAGACGTTAAAATTAGTTACTTTGTCCTGCCATTTGATGTTCATTTTCTTTTGCTAGGGCAACGCCGCACATGAAATTTGTTTAATCTTTTCTCCTGCCCTGCATAGGTAGTCCAGGTTTCTGATCCGTATAAAAGTGTACAGAAAATTTGGTAAATTAGAATCCTAGTCCTGATTGTTAGTTTAGTACACCGCCCATGATCTATATTTAAATTTACCAAATGTCGAAACTTTCTTTCCGATGGGGGTATTTACCTATTCATCAAGTGAGACAGTGGTTGTGACCATAGAACTGTGGTGGGTAAACAGATTCAAGGAGCGTGTTATTTAATGTTGAGTTGAGGGTATGACTACACCTTGTTGGTGCACCACAGTCTTTTGGACAGTTATTGACCTGGAGAGTCACATGACCAGGCTAGACTGTCAATCATTGACTGCAGGATGGAGCAACCATTGCTGCATCACCAGCGAATAGAAGCTGCTAGATTACAATCACAGCTGTTTTAAACTTTGACCTCAGACGTGCTAGACTGAATAAGGAGCCGTCAGATCTTGTTCTGATATGGATGTCTTTAGAGCTTCACAAGTATTGTGTAGAAGAGCAACGACAATATTTCCAAATAGGCTAGCGGAATGGACACATCCTTGTTTGACTCCACAGTTCATCACAAAGGGCTAGAATGCCGTCGATCTGGATGGTGGCATACATGTTGTTGTGAAATGACTTTATTCATGTTAGCAATCTAGATGGTGATCAATATTTCCCAGGATCCTGTATAGACAAGCTCTACTCACGAAATCAAAAGCTTTTTGTGAGATCAACGAAGACAATCAATGGAGGTCTTCTCTGTTCCTTCCATCTCTCTTGTAGATGGGGAAAGTAACAATCGTTTCGATGATAGACGACCCAGCTGTAAACCCGCACTGTGTCTCGGGAAGGATACGTTCTACCAGATGCTGTAGGTGTTTTAGAATAATTATTGCGAATGCTTTTCCAATTGTACTCATGAGGGAGATAGCCCTATTTGAGCATACAACAATTAAATGTGTCAGCACAGCACGTGATTGCATCGTCTGTGACAGTTTTAACCTTCCCAAATCTGCGTAATTGTCTCAAATTAGATCTTCCCCATTTGTCTTATTTAAATATAAAGTCTTGAAATCTTATTGCAAGTATTGCTACTTGTGATCATTCTCTCTAAACAATGAGCCCAAATTAAATAATTTTTAATTGAAATCGAACTCACGACACTCAAGTCGACATATAGGCGTTTAGATTTAACTATAAATATATCTCATGTCATAACACGTCTTCTCTTAGCATTGTTTTAGTTTATTATTGATAAGACAAAATTGCAAGATATAACATAAGGAAAGTACTTGATATGATATTGATCGCTACATTAAAACTATAAGAACTAAACAAGGTAATATAATGTAAACAAAGAAAAACGTAACATGACCATATGCGGTCAGACCAGATATTTGTTAATGAAATGCAAATGAAAACACAAAATAAAATAAAATAAAATAAAATAAATAAACATGAAAGGCATGACCATACTGTGCATGTGTTCTCATTATGAATACCAGGTGATAGTTGTTGACCTCTTTAGCTGTACCTCCAGCGCCCACTAGGTGACAATTTGTGCGTTTGTTCCTGAGACCATTTTTTAAGAACATGTGACCAACTGAGCCCCACAGTCTGACCGCTAGGTTACATTCACTTTCTGTCGACTTTACCAGGCGAACACTTCTATGTTGTTTTACGTTTGGGTAACATTTATATTATTTATACTGTTCCATGGCCATCTCTAGCGCGCAGTAAAAAGTGTCAATGTCTTCTTCTTCGCTATTACTTGTTGGTGCAAAAGCTTGAATTATGTTGATATCCATTGGAGATCGACACTAATACTTGTTAAATTAGGAAAATGTTTCACGGAAACTCGTGAGAGTATGAAAAGATAGATTGAAGACACCTCCTAACTGCCGAACACCGGAAGAAAACGATTTCCAACTCTACTACAGTCTGTAGTAGAAGAGGACTTTCCTAAACATGGCAATGAAATTGAAGTAATTGTGAAAAGTCTGAAGTCACAATAATCTCCCAGTGTGGAAAACATTACATCTGAACTGGCTCAGACAGAGGGAGTGACCCAAATAAATGTACTCACTTTTATATGTATCAAGATATGTGCAGACAGGAGGAGAGACCCAAATAAATGTACTCACTGTTATCTGTATCAAGATATGTGCAGACATGAGGAGAGACCCAAATAAATGTACTCACTGTTATCTGTATCAAGCTATGTGCAGACATGAGGAGAGACCCAAATAAATGTACTCACTGTTATCTGTATCAAGATATGTGCAGACATGAGGAGAGACCCAAATAAATGTACTCACTGTTATCTGTATCAAGATATGTGCAGACATGAGGAGAGACCCAAATAAATGTACTCACTGTTATATGTATCAAGATATGTGCAGACATGAGGAGAGACCCAAATAAATGTACTCACTGTTATCTGTATCAAGATATGTGCAGACATGAGGAGAGACCCAAATAAATGTACTCACTGTTATCTGTATCAAGTTATTTGCAAACAGTGGGAGTGACCCAAATAAATGTACTTACTGTTATCTGTATCAAGATATGTGCGGACAGGAGGTGAGACCCAAATAAATGTACTCACTGTTATCTGTATCAAGTTATTTGCAAACAGTGGGAGTGACTCAAATAAATGTACTCACTGTTATCTGTATCAAGCTATCCAAAGAAAGTTATATTATAAATACTCAATTAAAACTAGTCAGGAAAAATCATTGCTGAAGAACAGGGAGGCTTCCGTGGTGGTTGACGTACTACATAACAGATCTTCAATCCTAGAAGTGTCTGCGAGAAATATATCCAACACCAGCAACACTTATTTCATGTGTTCATAGACTTCAACCAATTAGTTGATAGGGCATGAAGCATCATAGGCGACGAGGAGGATGCACAACTTCGGTGCTAACATAGCTCGTAGTATATAACATCTATACGACAAACCTCAAGCGCACTTATCAATGGAAACAGAGAGGAACGTTTCATAACAACAGCTGGAGTTCCACATGGCTGATGACAATCTCCTATCTTGATCAACACAATTCTTGGAAATAATCATGACGGAGGCTAAATCTATAGTTTGCTGTGCTTCAGACGACCACAAACACTTATATAGATGTCAATCGAAAATAATAATATCGGGAAACACCCCAGCTGGCGTGACGCATTCAGCTTTACTAACAGGGGTGGTTGTGGTAGTAATGACGTCAGCCGTCTATATCTCCTATAGCTGAAAAAGTCACGCTGGTTGGTGTTTTTTTTTCTATTGTATTATCTGCCAGCGGACATCTACATAGTTGACTGTATAGAATAGTATTAAAGTACTGCCGGTGTTAGTGCAGAATTGTGAACAAACTGCTGGTGCCACTGATGGTCTAGCAGAGACAGAACAAGAACTAACCAAACTTATACGATTATGTGAAACAGCCAGCGCGAGGGAGAGCCTGACAAAACAAAGATGATGACCAATAGCCCCAGTTTAGCCACGCTTTACAGTGAATCGTTAAGCTCTATTAATGTTATCTATCCTGACAATCGACATCCTCTATTTATGTACATTTAAACGAGTCTGACTACAGCTGTCAATATTGCACAAATATAACAAAAGAAAGCTATCACGTGGTTGTAGAGTCAACAATAATTTGTCTTAATTGTTCTCATGTTCTTCATCAACGAATTTGTGTAAGTTGTATCTAAATAGACGTTAATTCTTGTCGATGTCAATTGTTTTTCTTCTATTGGACTTGAATGTAAAGTCATTAGTGCATTCCTTGATACCAGAAGTAATTTTGGAAAGAAAAAAAAGCAGGTGCATACTTCTTTACACATGGGTTTCTAGCTTGAAACTTTAAAGCTTGTGCCTTATACAGTTGTTTGTCATTGATTCTTTTTTATTGATTTGTCCATTTGTGTCTTTCCATGAAGATCAGATACACATACTTCTTTACACAAGGGTTTCTAGCTTGAAACTTTAAAGCTTGTGCCTTACACAGTTGTTTGTCATTGATTCTTTTTTATTGATTTGTCCATTTGTGTCTTTCCATGAAGATCAGATACACATACTTCTTTCTTATACATTCAAAGTGATTAGAAAAAAAAGTAATACTTAAAATAAATAAAAAATTATAAGAAATACTTTTGAGAGGAAAATTTGAACATTGGACCCCAGAAACTCACAGATTAGCTAATCTTTGCTCTTGGAACGTTAAATACTAACATTTTGCTTTTTGACGTGTGCTGTATCTGCTACGTTGAGGACTACAACTGTCTTTCTTTGTTTGGATATTGGATACGATGTTATTCCGGATGATTCTACTGCACGGGCGGTTGAGCAATTATGGATTTCCATTCCTTTGTAGTGATACCGGGGCTTTCGAATAACCATAACCATTACTAAAATATTGTTCATACATACATATTTTACTTGATCTAAACACATGTGAGTTATCTGTGAGTGGTGTCATACACTGAACCATTTCCACAGAATAGTAATGTTAAGAATGAGTGGAATGTACCTGGCTCATGATATCTTCATCCATAAATGTTGAACAATTGTCAAGATTAGAACTATAATGTCACTTTAAGACGAAAACAAAGAGCCGTGCTTACTTCAACGCTACATCGACTTCATTGTTGTAATTCCAAAGTGACACCAAGATCATTTCTCACACCGGTTGGTCGAATACAATTTTTCTGGTCTCACTAACTAGTCCTTGAGTCGATGCTGCACGTCAAGTTAGACAACGATTCCGTCTCATCGCCCATCATTTCTTAACCTGGCAACTCCCGAATTGTCTCCAGTCACCCGAGCTAAATCTCTTGTGAAAACATGTTCAACTCGAGAATTGTAAATGTCTGACAGATGTAATGAGACTCGTTTAAATGTACATAAATAGAGGGTGTCGATTTTTAGTTGATATAACATTAACAGAGCTTAACGATTCGCTGTAAAACCAGGCTCATGCCAAACAAATTCAAGAGGCAGTTGTGTGAAGAAAGGTCAACTGATGCTAAAAATCGACTACTTCTGCACCTGCTGCCGTTTTAGAGACATTTGTAACTTTCAAAAAGAACAATGATTGATTGAACTTATGATTTTGTTATCCACAATTTTTGAGGAATCAAAAATAGATAGAGGTAAGCTCACTTGTCTCCTCTTTATCATATTTTTCTACGTCATTACTTGGAATTGCCAAACATTAAAGTGTTAGCCCCATTAAGTCAGGCACAGTGAAGGATATTCTTATTTTAGACCGAAAACCGATATCAGTGGTCCAAACTTGGCAAGCAAAAAATGAAATTATTCGGGACCGGGGACAAGTGTGTGTAAATAGAAAATTGAGCTAAAAATGGAGGCATAGTTCCAGGTAAATGGAGGAAACACCTATAGAAAATATGTACATGATATCACAGACAAGCTGAGATTGATTGTAGCTGAAGCCAAACATCTAAATATATAAAAGCTAGATGATGATGATGGAATGGTTCAGCTGTGCAGTTATAATAAGAATATACGAACCAACGTTTCGATTTAAAGTTGTCAGATGGAGACAAACAAAAACGGTAAACAAACCTGTGAAATACCAAGGCTAAATCAACTACGATAATTACAGAAACATGAAATAAAGCTTTTAATTGCGATATCTACAGATGTCACAATTCCAAGAAGAGTTAAAATGGACTTCACTAGAGTATCGGCGTCACGTGAGATGTAAACGTTATGTCCTCGGACACAATGCCATAAACATTTACAAGTTTCAATTATAAAGGTTTCACGACATCGCATGCAGATGGTCATGATAAAGCTCCCCTGGATGTCAACATTTACATTGGGGAAGATGATCTATGTCAACTGGTCGAAAACTCTTGGAAGTAATAAACAATTATTGTTCAAAACACCTTAATCCGTGGACATTCTTTCCATACCTTCTACCATGTTTCAGAGCACGATTGTTATCCACTCTTCTCACGTGACCCAGGCATCTTAGTCCCCGACTACTAAGTTCTGCCACTAAGGATTGGAGTTTTGGGCTCTTTGCAAGACGTTAAAATTAGTTACTTTGTCCTGCCATTTGATGTTCATTTTCTTTTGCTAGGGCAACGCCGCACATGAAATTTGTTTAATCTTTTCTCCTGCCCTGCATAGGTAGTCCAGGTTTCTGATCCGTATAAAAGTGTACAGAAAATTTGGTAAATTAGAATCCTAGTCCTGATTGTTAGTTTAGTACACCGCCCATGATCTATATTTAAATTTACCAAATGTCGAAACTTTCTTTCCGATGGGGGTATTTACCTATTCATCAAGTGAGACAGTGGTTGTGACCATAGAACTGTGGTGGGTAAACAGATTCAAGGAGCGTGTTATTTAATGTTGAGTTGAGGGTATGACTACACCTTGTTGGTGCACCACAGTCTTTTGGACAGTTATTGACCTGGAGAGTCACATGACCAGGCTAGACTGTCAATCATTGACTGCAGGATGGAGCAACCATTGCTGCATCACCAGCGAATAGAAGCTGCTAGATTACAATCACAGCTGTTTTAAACTTTGACCTCAGACGTGCTAGACTGAATAAGGAGCCGTCAGATCTTGTTCTGATATGGATGTCTTTAGAGCTTCACAAGTATTGTGTAGAAGAGCAACGACAATATTTCCAAATAGGCTAGCGGAATGGACACATCCTTGTTTGACTCCACAGTTCATCACAAAGGGCTAGAATGCCGTCGATCTGGATGGTGGCATACATGTTGTTGTGAAATGACTTTATTCATGTTAGCAATCTAGATGGTGATCAATATTTCCCAGGATCCTGTATAGACAAGCTCTACTCACGAAATCAAAAGCTTTTTGTGAGATCAACGAAGACAATCAATGGAGGTCTTCTCTGTTCCTTCCATCTCTCTTGTAGATGGGGAAAGTAACAATCGTTTCGATGATAGACGACCCAGCTGTAAACCCGCACTGTGTCTCGGGAAGGATACGTTCTACCAGATGCTGTAGGTGTTTTAGAATAATTATTGCGAATGCTTTTCCAATTGTACTCATGAGGGAGATAGCCCTATTTGAGCATACAACAATTAAATGTGTCAGCACAGCACGTGATTGCATCGTCTGTGACAGTTTTAACCTTCCCAAATCTGCGTAATTGTCTCAAATTAGATCTTCCCCATTTGTCTTATTTAAATATAAAGTCTTGAAATCTTATTGCAAGTATTGCTACTTGTGATCATTCTCTCTAAACAATGAGCCCAAATTAAATCATTTTTAATTGAAATCGAACTCACGACACTCAAGTCGACATATAGGCGTTTAGATTTAACTATAAATATATCTCATGTCATAACACGTCTTCTCTTAGCATTGTTTTAGTTTATTATTGATAAGACAAAATTGCAAGATATAACATAAGGAAAGTACTTGATATGATATTGATCGCTACATTAAAACTATAAGAACTAAACAAGGTAATATAATGTAAACAAAGAAAAACGTAACATGACCATATGCGGTCAGACCAGATATTTGTTAATGAAATGCAAATGAAAACACAAAATAAAATAAAATAAAATAAAATAAATAAACATGAAAGGCATGACCATACTGTGCATGTGTTCTCATTATGAATACCAGGTGATAGTTGTTGACCTCTTTAGCTGTACCTCCAGCGCCCACTAGGTGACAATTTGTGCGTTTGTTCCTGAGACCATTTTTTAAGAACATGTGACCAACTGAGCCCCACAGTCTGACCGCTAGGTTACATTCACTTTCTGTCGACTTTACCAGGCGAACACTTCTATGTTGTTTTACGTTTGGGTAACATTTATATTATTTATACTGTTCCATGGCCATCTCTAGCGCGCAGTAAAAAGTGTCAATGTCTTCTTCTTCGCTATTACTTGTTGGTGCAAAAGCTTGAATTATGTTGATATCCATTGGAGATCGACACTAATACTTGTTAAATTAGGAAAATGTTTCACGGAAACTCGTGAGAGTATGAAAAGATAGATTGAAGACACCTCCTAACTGCCGAACACCGGAAGAAAACGATTTCCAACTCTACTACAGTCTGTAGTAGAAGAGGACTTTCCTAAACATGGCAATGAAATTGAAGTAATTGTGAAAAGTCTGAAGTCACAATAATCTCCCAGTGTGGAAAACATTACATCTGAACTGGCTCAGACAGGGGGAGTGACCCAAATAAATGTACTCACTTTTATATGTATCAAGATATGTGCAGACAGGAGGAGAGACCCAAATAAATGTACTCACTGTTATCTGTATCAAGATATGTGCAGACATGAGGAGAGACCCAAATAAATGTACTCACTGTTATCTGTATCAAGCTATGTGCAGACATGAGGAGAGACCCAAATAAATGTACTCACTGTTATCTGTATCAAGATATGTGCAGACATGAGGAGAGACCCAAATAAATGTACTCACTGTTATCTGTATCAAGATATGTGCAGACATGAGGAGAGACCCAAATAAATGTACTCACTGTTATATGTATCAAGATATGTGCAGACATGAGGAGAGACCCAAATAAATGTACTCACTGTTATCTGTATCAAGATATGTGCAGACATGAGGAGAGACCCAAATAAATGTACTCACTGTTATCTGTATCAAGTTATTTGCAAACAGTGGGAGTGACCCAAATAAATGTACTTACTGTTATCTGTATCAAGATATGTGCGGACAGGAGGTGAGACCCAAATAAATGTACTCACTGTTATCTGTATCAAGTTATTTGCAAACAGTGGGAGTGACTCAAATAAATGTACTCACTGTTATCTGTATCAAGCTATCCAAAGAAAGTTATATTATAAATACTCAATTAAAACTAGTCAGGAAAAATCATTGCTGAAGAACAGGGAGGCTTCCGTGGTGGTTGACGTACTACATAACATATCTTCAATCCTAGAAGTGTCTGCGAGAAATATATCCAACACCAGCAACACTTATTTCATGTGTTCATAGACTTCAACCAATTAGTTGATAGGGCATGAAGCATCATAGGCGACGAGGAGGATGCACAACTTCGGTGCTAACATAGCTCGTAGTATATAACATCTATACGACAAACCTCAAGCGCACTTATCAATGGAAACAGAGAGGAACGTTTCATAACAACAGCTGGAGTTCCACATGGCTGATGACAATCTCCTATCTTGATCAACACAATTCTTGGAAATAATCATGACGGAGGCTAAATCTATAGTTTGCTGTGCTTCAGACGACCACAAACACTTATATAGATGTCAATCGAAAATAATAATATCGGGAAACACCCCAGCTGGCGTGACGCATTCAGCTTTACTAACAGGGGTGGTTGTGGTAGTAATGACGTCAGCCGTCTATATCTCCTATAGCTGAAAAAGTCACGCTTGTTGGTGTTTTTTTTTTCTATTGTATTATCTGCCAGCGGACATCTACATAGTTGACTGTATAGAATAGTATTAAAGTACTGCCGGTGTTAGTGCAGAATTGTGAACAAACTGCTGGTGCCACTGATGGTCTAGCAGAGACAAAACAAGAACTAACCAAACTTATACGATTATGTGAAACAGCCAGCGCGAGGGAGAGCCTGACAAAACAAAGATGATGACCAATAGCCCCAGTTTAGCCACGCTTTACAGTGAATCGTTAAGCTCTATTAATGTTATCTATCCTGACAATCGACATCCTCTATTTATGTACATTTAAACGAGTCTGACTACAGCTGTCAATATTGCACAAATATAACAAAAGAAAGCTATCACGTGGTTGTAGAGTCAACAATAATTTGTCTTAATTGTTCTCATGTTCTTCATCAACGAATTTGTGTAAGTTGTATCTAAATAGACGTTAATTCTTGTCGATGTCAATTGTTTTTCTTCTATTGGACTTGAATGTAAAGTCATTAGTGCATTCCTTGATACCAGAAGTAATTTTGGAAAGAAAAAAAAGCAGGTGCATACTTCTTTACACATGGGTTTCTAGCTTGAAACTTTAAAGCTTGTGCCTTATACAGTTGTTTGTCATTGATTCTTTTTTATTGATTTGTCCATTTGTGTCTTTCCATGAAGATCAGATACACATACTTCTTTACACAAGGGTTTCTAGCTTGAAACTTTAAAGCTTGTGCCTTACACAGTTGTTTGTCATTGATTCTTTTTTTATTGATTTGTCCATTTGTGTCTTTCCATGAAGATCAGATACACATACTTCTTTCTTATACATTCAAAGTGATTAGAAAAAAAAGTAATACTTAAAATAAATAAAAAATTATAAGAAATACTTTTGAGAGGAAAATTTGAACATTGGACCCCAGAAACTCACAGATTAGCTAATCTTTGCTCTTGGAACGTTAAATACTAACATTTTGCTTTTTGACGTGTGCTGTATCTGCTACGTTGAGGACTACAACTGTCTTTCTTTGTTTGGATATTGGATACGATGTTATTCCGGATGATTCTACTGCACGGGCGGTTGAGCAATTATGGATTTCCATTCCTTTGTAGTGATACCGGGGCTTTCGAATAACCATAACCATTACTAAAATATTGTTCATACATACATATTTTACTTGATCTAAACACATGTGAGTTATCTGTGAGTGGTGTCATACACTGAACCATTTCCACAGAATAGTAATGTTAAGAATGAGTGGAATGTACCTGGCTCATGATATCTTCATCCATAAATGTTGAACAATTGTCAAGATTAGAACTATAATGTCACTTTAAGACGAAAACAAAGAGCCGTGCTTACTTCAACGCTACATCGACTTCATTGTTGTAATTCCAAAGTGACACCAAGATCATTTCTCACACCGGTTGGTCGAATACAATTTTTCTGGTCTCACTAACTAGTCCTTGAGTCGATGCTGCACGTCAAGTTAGACAACGATTCCGTCTCATCGCCCATCATTTCTTAACCTGGCAACTCCCGAATTGTCTCCAGTCACCCGAGCTAAATCTCTTGTGAAAACATGTTCAACTCGAGAATTGTAAATGTCTGACAGATGTAATGAGACTCGTTTAAATGTACATAAATAGAGGGTGTCGATTTTTAGTTGATATAACATTAACAGAGCTTAACGATTCGCTGTAAAACCAGGCTCATGCCAAACAAATTCAAGAGGCAGTTGTGTGAAGAAAGGTCAACTGATGCTAAAAATCGACTACTTCTGCACCTGCTGCCGTTTTAGAGACATTTGTAACTTTCAAAAAGAACAATGATTGATTGAACTTATGATTTTGTTATCCACAATTTTTGAGGAATCAAAAATAGATAGAGGTAAGCTCACTTGTCTCCTCTTTATCATATTTTTCTACGTCATTACTTGGAATTGCCAAACATTAAAGTGTTAGCCCCATTAAGTCAGGCACAGTGAAGGATATTCTTATTTTAGACCGAAAAACCGATATCAGTGGTCCAAACTTGGCAAGCAAAAAATGAAATTATTCGGGACCGGGGACAAGTGTGTGTAAATAGAAAATTGAGCTAAAAATGGAGGCATAGTTCCAGGTAAATGGAGGAAACACCTATAGAAAATATGTACATGATATCACAGACAAGCTGAGATTGATTGTAGCTGAAGCCAAACATCTAAATATATAAAAGCTAGATGATGATGATGGAATGGTTCAGCTGTGCAGTTATAATAAGAATATACGAACCAACGTTTGGATTTAAAGTTGTCAGATGGAGACAAACAAACCTGTGAAATACCAAGGCTAAATCAACTACGATAATTATAGAAACATGAAATAAAGCTTTTAGTTGCGATATCTACAGATGTCACAATTCCAAGAAGAGTTAAAATGGACTTCACTAGAGTATCGGCGTCACGTGAGATGTAAACGTTATGTCCTCGGACACAATGCCATAAACATTTACACGTTTCAATCATAAAGGTTTCACGACATCGCATGCAGATGGTCATGATAAAGCTCCCCTGGATCTCAACATTTATATTGGGGAAGATGATCTATGTCAACTGGTCGAAAACTCTTGGAAGTAATAAACAATTATTGTTCAAAACACCTTAATCCGTGGACATTCTTTCCACACCTTATACCATGTTTCAGAGCACGATTGTTATCCACTCTTCTCACGTGACCCAGGCATCTTAGTCCCCGACTACTAAGTTCTGCCACTAAGGATTGGAGTTTTGGGCTCGTTGCAAGACGTTAAAATTAGTTTCCTATGTACTGCCATTTGATGTTCATTTTCTGTTGCGAGGGCAACGCCGCACATGACATTTTTTTAAATCTTTTCTCCTGCCCTGCATAGGTAGTCCAGGTTTCTGATCCGTATAAAAGTGTACAGAAAATTTGGTAAATTAGAATCCTAGTCCTGAGTGTTAGTTTAGTACACCGCCCATGATCTATGTTTAAATTTACCAAATGTCGAAACTGTCTTTCCGATGGGGGTAGTTACCTATTCATCAAGTGAGACAGTGGTTGTGACCATAGAACCGTGGTGGGTAAACAGATTCAAGGAGCGTGTTATTTAATGTTGAGTTGAGGGTATGACTACACCTTGTTGGTGCACCACAGTCTTTTGGACAGTTATTGACCTGGAGAGTCACATGACCAGGCTAGACTGTCAATCATTGACTGCAGGATGGAGCAACCATTGCTGCATCACCAGCGAATAGAAGCTGCTAGATTACAATCACAATTACAATCACGCTGTTTTAAAATTTGACCTCAGACGTGCTAGACTGAATAAGGAGCCGTCAGATCTTGTTCTGATATGGATGTCTTTAGAGCTTCAAAAGTATTGTGTAGAAGAGCAACGACAATATTTCCAAATAGGGTAGCGGCAAGGATACATCCTTGTTTGACTCCACAGTTCATCACAAAGGGCTAGAATGCCGTCGAACTGGATGGTGGCATACATGTTGTTGTGAAATGACTTTATTAATGTTAGCAATCTAGGTGGTGATCAATATTTTCCAGGATCCTGTATAGAAAAGCTCTACTCACGAAATCAAAAGCTTTTGTGAGATCAACGAAGACAATCAATGGAGGTCTTCTCTGTTCCTTCCATTTCTCTTGTAGATGGGGAAAGTAACAATCGTTTCGATGATTGACGACCCAGCTGTAAACCCGCACTGTGTCTAGGGAAGGATACGTTCTACCAGATGCTGTAGGCGTTTTAGAATAATTCTTGCGAATGCTTTTCCAATTGTACTCATGAGGGAGATAGCCCTACTTGAGCACACAACAATTAAATGTGTCAGCACAGCACGTGATTGCATCGTCTGTGACAGTTTTAACCTTCCCAAATCTGCGTAATTGTCTCAAATTAGATCTTCCCCATTTGTCTTATTTAAATATAAAGTCTTGAAATCTTATTGCAAGTATTGCTACTTGTGATCATTCTCTCTAAACAATGAGCCCAAATTAAATCATTTTTAACTGAAATCGAACTCACGACACTCAAGTCGACATATAGGCGTTTAGATTTAACTATAAATATATCTCATTTCATAACACGTCTTCTCTTAACATTGATTTAGTTTATTATTGATAAGACAAAATGTCAAGATATAACATAAGGAAAGTGCTTGATATGATATTGATCGCTACATTAAAACTATAAGAACTAAACAAGGTAATATAATGTAAACAAAGAAAAACGTAACATGACCATATGCGTTCAGACCAGATATATGTTAATGAAATGCAAATGACAACACAAAATAAAATAAAATAAATAAACATGAAAGGCATGACCATACTGTGCATGTGTTCTCATTGTGAATATCAGGTGATAGTTGTTGACCTCTTTAGCTGTACATCCAGCGCCCACTAGGTGACAATTTGTGCGTTTGTTCCTGGGACCATTTTTTAAGAACATGTGACCAACTGAGCCCCACAGTCTGACCGCTAGGTTACATTCACTTTCTGTCGACTTTACCAGGCGAACACTTCTATGTTTTTACGTTTGGGTAACATCGCCTGTATTCTGCGAAGTCTGTTCTGGCATGTCGTGCTCATCAATGACATTCTTAACCTTTCAGTTCCTGCTGTCACTCACATCGACACGAATACAAATAACATCGTTATATCCCCAGTTTAGTCAACATTAAATGTTAAGTTGTCCAAATGTTGTTTGCTTTGGAACAAGCTTCTTGAAACGTTACATTCGTTTTATTTGACAATCTCGCCTCTTCTAGCCCATTCTCGCCCCGTAGGTGTTAGCACGCTCTTCAAAACGCTCGAAAACATCTTCCAAGATTAGCTCTCGATTTTCCTCCCGAACTATGAAGCGTTTCTCATCACGGTGTCGACATTTCTATTCTGTTTATGTCCATAAGCGTTTCTCAATCACGGTGTCGACATTTCTGTTCTGTTCATGTCCATAAGCGTTTCTCATCACGGTGTCGACATTTCTGTTCTGTTCATGTCCATAAGCGTTTCTCATCACGGTGTCGACATTTCTGTTCTGTTCATGTCCATAAGCGTTTCTCATCACGGTGTCGACATTTCTGTTCTGTTCATGTCCATAAGCGTTTCTCATCACGGTGTCGACATTTCTGTTCTGTTCATGTCCATAAGCGTTTCTCATCATGGTGTCGACATTTCTGTTCTGTTCATGTTCATGATAAATACACTTTGTTGGATGCGTTTGTTTGATAGACCTTATACTAGACACTACATGGCAATATTTAACGTTAAAGGTATATCATTATTTTATATAAACAAACATATATCCACGGCAACAGAGCCTCATAATATGCTCGTTTCTCTCTTCAAACCTCTCAACTTGATTTCTTTCATTTTATGTTGTTTGTTGTTACAACTGCTTATTATAAAGTGTTAATTATGTGTTAGTGAATTATATTACCACTATAACTAGTACTAAGAATATTACTACTATAACTAGTACTGAGAATATTACTACTACAACTAGTACTAAGAATATTACTACTACAACTAGTACTGAGAATATTACTACTACGACTAGTACTGAGAATAATACTACTACGACTAGTACTGAGAATAATACTACTACGACTAGTACTGAGAATATTACTACTACGACTAGTACTAAGAATATTACTACTACAACTAGTACTAAGAATATTACTACTACAACTAGTACTAAGAATATTACTACTACAACTAGTACTGAGAATATTACTACTACAACTAGTACTAAGAATATTACTACTACAACTAGTACTAAGAATATTACTACTACAACTAGTACTGAGAATATTACTACTACAACTAGTACTAAGAATATTACTACTACAACTAGTACTAAGAATATTACTACTACAACTAGTACTGAGAATATTACTACTACGACTAGTACTGAGAATATTACTACTACAACTAGTACTAAGAATATTACTACTACAACTAGTACTGAGAATATTACTACTACGACTAGTACTAAGAATATTACTACTACGACTAGTACTAAGAATATTACTACTACGACTGCATTCACCCCACAATGCTCATTGAACTTAACAAGATTTGTGCTCACCTTGCCTACAAATAAAACCATAGGTAATATCGTCGTCCGACATTTAAAGGATTGGGATGAGCGAGTTTGTGGATGAGCGAGTTTGTGGATGAGCGAGTTTGTGGATGAGCGAGTTTGTGGATGAGCGAGTTTGTGGATGAGCGAGTTTGTGGATGAGCGAGTTTGTGGATGAGCGAGTTTGTGGATGAGCGAGTTTGTTGATGAGCGAGTTTGTTGATGAGCGAGTTTGTGGATGAGCGAGTTTGTGGATGAGCGAGTTTGTGGATGAGCGAGTTTGTTGATGAGCGAGTTTGTGGATGAGCGAGTTTGTTGATGAGCGAGTTTGTTGATGAGCGAGTTTGTTGATGAGCGACTTTGTGGATGAGCGAGTTTGTTGATGAGCGAGTTTGTTGATGAGCGAGTTTGTTGATGAGCGAGTTTGTGGATGAGCGAGTTTGTTGATGAGCGAGTTTGTTGATGAGCGAGTTTGTTGATGAGCGAGTTTGTTGATGAGCGAGTTTGTGGATAAGCGAGTTTGTGGATGAGCCTATTCGTGGATGAATGAGTTTGTGGATGAACGAGTATGTGGATTAGGGAGTTTGTGGATGAGCGAGTTTGAAAGTATGAGTTTGACATGAGACAGTCTGAGGATGAACATTTTTATAAATGTCATTTTGACAAAGAGAGAATTAGAAAGTGACAATCTAAGAATGAGAGTTTGAAAATGATAGTTTTAGAATAATAGTTTTAAAATACGAATTTGAAAATAAAAAGATAAAAACAAAAGTTTGAAAATGAAATTTTAGAATAAGATTTGAAGAATAAAGGGTTTTGAATGAGAGTTCGAGAAAGAGACATTATGAGGAGAAGAATTTGAAAATGAGACGTTCACAATAATAGTTTGAGAATGAGAGGGTTGGCTTGGTTTTATTTGCTTTCTTCAAACGGAGACCTAAATTTGTCATAACTTACTATCGGTCGATTTCGATTTCTGATCCTAGAAAATGTCACGTTTTGGCAATGCTAATATCCATTACAACGTTTTTATCATCAGGATGTAATCAATCTGGTTGTAGTGATTGAAAATGTGGTTGTGATTCTTTTTCAGATGGAGTTAAAGGTTGACAACACGTTAGTGGAAGAATGGATGTTCTGCTTGACATTAGGTGAAATGTCAGTCACATAGGGTGTGGTAAATAGCACAAAAACAAGATAAATGTGTGATCATGTCAGTGTTCATTGACACGTTGGTTGGGCTACCCAGAAGATGGAGGCAAACTGCTCCCTAATACTCAGGAAGGTCAACTAAATTTTACAAACCCTTTTTTGTGGGGAAATAATAGAAAAAGCTGCAGTAACTGGTCTGAGTGAGGTAACTATAACTAGTGAGTTGAAAGTGTTAAATAATGTATGCAGGGGCCAGCTTTTGTGTTTTTATTCTTTCGTGACGAAGATAATGGACACAACTGCACACTCAGAACAAGAAACAAGTGGCTGTACTTCATAGCTGACATCGCACATTATCTTTTTGTTAGCGTTAAGTCTGCATAAATCGCTGGACATAATTTCAGAATTATCTGAGGAGATTTGTAGATAGTTAATGTTTCTTCCCTCATTGTAAACATACAGATATATTATTGTAAATATACAAGTATATACTGATACACAAATATCAGTTGTAGAACCGGCTGACTTCTAGAGGAATAGTACACAGAAGATTGTTCTTCAATTGTAATGACTGAATTACAATATATTATATGTTTGTGATAATAATTCAAAATTAGAGCTATCAATTATGCAAGACATTTTTGTTTGTCGTTGTGCCTCTACCTATTACAGCAGAAATTGGTGTAATTATTTTCCTTAAAATGATTTTCAACTTATGTGACGTTAAATTGTGCAGTTGTATAGAAACATTTCGCTGATCAAACTCGTGAGTCCCTTTCTTTTAATTTACCTCTGTCAGATATAATCACTACATGAAGTAGAAATATTTCATTTTTATTATTGTTATTGTTGTGAAAGGCCCCAGTATTACTGCATACGAATTAAAATCCATAATTGCTCAACTTAGCTTAACTCTTGATGGCAAGAAACCACCTTCCGTTCTCCAAGATAGTTTTCAACCCATTGATCTTGTCAATTACTGCAAAAACAGTGACCACCTGTCCCTCTATCTTCTGTACTGCTTCGTGGGAAGAGGATGCCTAACTGTGAACACATATGTGAAAAGTCTGTGGCGGTGGATGGGGAGGATGAATCAGAAATGATCAACGGCCCAGAAAGCGAAAACAGCAAAGTGTGTGGTACACATTAGGCACATTCAGAACACGAAAGACGAATATGGCAGACCTCCGTGAAAGACATTGGAGCCTCATCACGTACTAGTCCAGAGGAAGCCAAGGAGAGGAATTCGAACTTATGTCGGAGGAAAGATTTTAAAATAAGTATTTGGAATGTTAGGACTCTATATCAAGAAGGGAAATTGGAAAATCTGATTCAAGAAGTAGAACGAATACATATAGATATTTAGGCATATCAGAGACAAGATGGAAAGAATGTGGGTACATAGAGGACGAAAAATATCATCATCATTATCATCATCAAGTACCGGGCCTAGTGGCGTAGGTGATCATGTCTCTCCACAACTTTCGATCTCGGCAGCTATTTATCATTTCTGTTGTTGACCTTCTGCCAAGCCATTCTCTTAAGCTGTCTGTTATTTTTTCTCTTTGCTTCCCTCTATCTCTGTGTCCCTCAATTTTTCCAGTTGTTACAATATATTCAAGTTGTTCTCTTCTCATTACATGGCCAAAAAATGATGATTGTCTCTTCCTAATATTGGAAGTTAGCTCTCTTTTTGCTTTGACCTCTCTCAGAACATTTTCATTACTCTTCTTAGCTGTACATGACATTATCAACATTCTTCTGTAAAACCACATTTCTACAGACTCCTGTGATTTTCTTGTCTGTTGTCCTATTTGTCCATGACTCGTAACATATGTTAAGACTGGCTCTACGTAACATTTAAGAACTCTTTTTCTTGTTTCTATTGTCAAAAATGGATTGCATTGTATTTTCCTCATTTTTTGGAAAGCTGCTTTTGCCTGAGCCATTCTGCATCTCACCTCTTTTGTACATCTTCCATCTGAGGTTAACAAAGTTTCCAAATATTTAAAGTCATTTACCTGTTTTAATATTGTTCCACTTGTCTTTATTTTGCACTGGGGTGATGTCTTTTTCTTTGTTGTTACCATTACCTCTGTCTTTTTGCTATTAAGGATGAGTCCTTTATTTTTGCCTAAATTGTTATTCCATGCATGCCCCTTATGGATCTTAAAATAATCTCACTATAAATATTAAACAAATCTGGTGACATCACACAACCCCCTTTTATTTGATGAAACATTCCCAATTGGTTTCCAGTTCTTATGGCCGCTGTTTGTTGCCAGTACATGTTCTTTATTATTCTTAGATCTTTGCTGTCTACGTTTATGCTTTCTAAAATTTTGATTATTTCTTGGTGCTTTACTTTGTCAAATGCTTTGGTATAATCTATGAAACATAGGTATAGATCTGTTTTCACCTCTATGGCTCTTTCTACTAAAGATCTTATGATATAAATGGCATTGCTTGTTCCTTTATCTCTAACAAAACCACACTGTTCATCGCTAATTTCTGGACTGATTTTGTTTCGCACTCTTCGCATGATGATTCTTAGTAATATCTTAGTAATGTGACTCATAAGGATTATTGTGCGATGATCATCGCATTCAATCGCACCCGTTTTCTTTGGTAGGGCTATGAATATTGATTTGAGTAGGTCGTCTGGTATATATCCGCTGTTGTAGATATCATTCAATATTTGTGTTTTTGCTTCTATTCCAAAATGACCCATGGCTTCCATCTCTTCTTTAGTTATATTATCTGGTCCAGGAGCTTTTCCTGCTTTCATATATGACTTCCACTTCTTCTTTGAGTATTTCTGGTCCTTCTCCATTATCCTTAATATTTACTTCTGTTCGTTCATCATTTTAAAGATCGTTAATTTTTTTCTTGTCCATCGTTCCCTTATGCTTTCTTGTTCAATCAACAGTTCTCCATCTTTTGATCTTAAACATCCAGTTTTTGATTGCGTTTTTCTTCCTGTTGATTCTTCAGTTTGTTTGTATATAGCTTTGGCATCTCCTGTTTGTTACATTTCAATCTCTTTGCATCTCTGTTTTAGCCATGCTTCTTTTGCTTCATTGCATTTTATTGCAATTTCTTTATTTAATCTCTTATACTCAACTTTATTTTCTTTACTTTTTCTTCTTTTGTCCATTAGCTGTAAAATGTCATCTGTCATCCATTTCTTTCTTGAATTTGTCCTCATTGATGGTATGAACTCTTTTGATGTTTGTTGCATTGATTCTTTTAGCATTTCCCACTCTTCATCAATGCTTTGTATCTTCTCTATTGCACTGTACCGTTTCCGAATTGTGATTTTATATTTGTCTTGCAACATCTTGTCGGATTTGAGTAAATCTAAATTTAATTTGATGTTAACCGAGGCTCGTTTTGTTGCTTTTTATTTTACTCTAAGCTTTCACACAACTGGATCACTATTGCAAATTAGATTTTTTACGCTAATTATATACGCTATTATAAATTATATTATATAGGCCATTGTAAATTATACACGACAATTATTGTAAATTACACACGACATATATTGTGAACTATACAAGTCAAGTTGTGTAAATTACACACGACAAATATTGTAAATTATACACAACAAATATTGTAAATTATACACGACAATTGTTGTAAATTACACACGACATACATTGTGAAATATAGAAGTCAAATTTTGTAAATTACACAAGTCAAATATTCTGAATTATACAATTCACATTTTGTAAATTACACACGACAAATATGGTGAATTATTCAAGATAAATTCTGTAAATTACACACGACAAATATTGTGAATTATTCAAGATAAATTTTGTAAATTATACACGACAAATATGGTGAATTATTCAAGATAAATTTTGTAAATTACACACGACAAATATTGTGAATTATTCAAGATAAATTTTGTAAATTACGCACGACAAATATTGTGTATAATGCAAGTCAAATTTTGTAAATTATACACGACAAATGTGAAACAATAACTGTTTGCCTGTTTCAGCAGTGCCACCGTTTCTTTCCACTTTCATTCTAATAATTCACACAGTTTCATTTTTCTTTTCTTTCATGAAAAATATCCGCCCTGATACAAAAGGGACGATTATATAGTTTCATTTTCTCAAAGTCAAACAACGTAAAAATAAACACATTTTTTCTTCAACACAGATTCGATATTTCTATAAAATCACATACCAATTTTCCTAAAAGGTTGGGACGGGCACACGGAATCTGGCAAAGACTGATCGTACTTTGTGTAGGCTGTTGCCCTTTATCTCAACACATCCGGTAATGTCTCCAGTCAATGGTATTGCCAGATTTGAATTTGTTTTGTGAGCAAATATGAGGTTCATAATGTGGTCGGATTTTGAGATGAACTGGACATTTACGAAACGTGAGTAAAGATATGTTAAGTTTAAGTAAATGAGCATACATTTGTATACGTCATCATCATCATTGAGTGCCGCCTCCACATCAAAGGTTGGCTACCAAGGAGCGCTATTCCGCTTTATCTCTTGCTTTGTTGGCTCAGGTCGTCATAGACTGATTGGTCCATCTTATGATGTTACTCGTCCGTGTTAGTCTTGGTCTGCCTCTTTTACCTTGTATTTTCCTTTCCAAGATTACTATTATTATATTTATTCATATTTTTTGCTTGTCATGTTTATTTCATTAAGTAATTGTTGTAGATCTTTAGGATTTTCTGCTAGTAATACAGTATCATCAGCATATCTTAGGTTATTGATTATCTTCCCATTAATGTTTAAGCCTGGCATCTCAGTGATGTTTTTAAAGATTTGCTCAGTGTATAGATTGAACAAGATTGATGATTGGATAATTATACATCATATGAAATAAACTGCACAACCATATTTGTTTATATACTCGTGGGGTCTAAATGTGTGAAAGACATTATAAGTTAACATAGCATTAGTAGTGAAACACTACGTCAAAGTTTCTTACATAAATATCAATGAAACGTGTCAAAGTCTTTTGCGTAAATACCAAAGAAACGGTGTGTCAAAGTCTCTTATATAATTACCTATGAAACATTGTGTTAAAGTCTCTTACAAAAATACCAACAAAATATTGTGTCAAAGTCTCTTACATAAATAACAACAAAATGGTGTGTCAAAGTTTCTTACATAAATACAAAAAGCGCTGTGTCAAAGTCTCTTACATAAATAAAAAAAACGCTATCACAAAGTCTCTTACATAAATACCAACAAAATTGTGTGTCAAAGTCTCTTACATAAATACCAAAAATAAAACGTTGTGTCAAAGTCTCTTATATAAACACCAACAAAGTGTTGTGCCAAAGTCTCTTAGATAAATACCAACAAAACGTTGTGTCAAAGTCTCTTACATAAGTACCAACAAAACGGTGTGTCAAAGTCTCTTACATAAAGACCAACACAACTTTGTGTCAAAGTCTTTTACATAAATACCAACAAAACGGTGTGTCAAAATCTCTTACATAAAGACCAACAAAAAGGTGTGTCAAAGTCTCTTACATAAATACCAACAAAAAGGTGTGTCAAAGTCTCTTACATAAATAAGAATGAAAGATGATCCAAAATAATGGCATAATTAACAGTGAGACGTTGCGTCAAATTGTGCGAACAGTAACTGCGCAGTAATCTGATCATCGGAAGTTTTCCCTACCGATCAAATGATCCGGGCATTGCATTTCTTGACACCCGCAATGGGTAGAAATTGGGGGAGGGGGGGGAAGAAGAGAAGAGATGGGGTAGGGGGGGGTTAGACTATGCCAGCCTGGTCACATCTCACAGGTATAATATATTATGTAATCATCATCATGTACCATACCAGTTGGCGTAGGCGATCATGTCCTTCCACAATCGTATATCAACACAAAGTAAAAAAGCAAAGAACCATGTCACGCCAAGTGGCGTATAGGGAATATCATGATGATGATCATCATAAATTTTACAGACCTTCAGCACATGATTTTTGGGGTAATGTGGTCGGTATTACGCCAGTGCCGCTTTATTTTCCAAAGAAAAAGCCGATACCCATTAAAGGCTGGGTGAACCTGGAAGCCGTGGATCAGGATCGAACCCGACCTCTCGTCCTTTGTGGTCCAGTTCACTAACCACTGAGCTATCGCGGCTCCCCAGTTCACTAACCACTGAGCTATCGCGGCTCCCCAGTTCACTAACCACTGAGCTATCGCGGCTCCCCAGTTCACTAACCACTGAGCTATCGCGGCTCCCCAGTTCACTAACCACTGAGCTATCGCGGCTCCCCAGTTCACTAACCACTGAGCTATCGCGGCTCCCCAGTTCACTAACCAGTGAGCTATCGCGGCTCCCCAGTTCACTAACCAGTGAGCTATCGCGGCTCCCCAGTTCACTAACCAGTGAGCTATCGCGGCTCCCCAGTTCACTAACCAGTGAGCTATCGCGGCTCCCCAGTTCACTAACCAGTGAGCTATCGCGGCTCCCCAGTTCACTAACCAGTGAGCTATCGCGGCTCCCCAGTTCACTAACCAGTGAGCTATCGCGGCTCCCCAGTTCACTAACCACTGAGCTAGAGCGGCTCCCCAGTTCACTAACCACTGAGCTAGAGCGGCTCCCCAGTCCACTAACCAGTGAGCTATCGCGGCTCCCCAGTTCACTAACCACTGAGCTATCGCGGCTCCCCAGTCCACTAACCAGTGAGCTATCGCGGCTCCCCAGTTCACTAACCAGTGAGCTATCGCGGCTCCCTTATATCCACAGTACATCGTATCAATTGTGTTGTCGACTGTTTTCCATATTATGACACCAATCTATCTAGTACCTTCTCTCATGTCGTCAGCGGTCTCTCTGTCCCTGTATTTTCCCAGTTGTAACCAAGTATTCCAACTGTCCACTTTTCATGATGTGCCAAAAATGTTGATTATTTCTTTCTGATGTTTTTTTTAAGAGCTCCCTTTTTGCGTTGGCTTCTTTGAGAATGTCGTCATTGGTCTTTTCAGCTGTCCAGGAAACTTTCAACATTCTTCTGAAAAATTCCGTCTTCGTGGCCTCTAATCGTCTTATAATTTGTTTGTCTGCTGTCCATGATTTGCATCTTAGGTCAGAATTGGTTCTATATAGCACAGATGAACTCTCTTTATCACGTCTATTGACATACACCTGTTACATAAGACGTTTTTCATTTTCTGAAATGCTATTTTTAGCCTGAGCTAATCTGCTTTTTATTTCTGTGGTGCATCTTCCATCTGATGTTATTATTGTTCGCAAGCATTTGACGCGTTGCACTTGTTTCAGATTTGTCTTGTTTATTTTTATGCTGCATGATGGTGAAGATTGTTTATTCGATATGACCATTAATTCTGTTTTCTTACTATTCATACTGAGATCATCTTTCTTATTGCTTTTTTTTTTTTTTTTTACAATTATTTCCATCATTTCTTGTAGTTCGAATCTGTCTCTGATAGATATTAAGACCGTGTCATCCGCATATCGCAAATTGTTTATGTTTTGACCGTTGACTTCAATTCCGTTTTTGTGCTACTGATCTCATATTTTTGCTGTAAAATGAAAATAACTCCGGCGGTAAAACACCGCCTTGTGTGGCTACTTGTTATATATGTTGGAACTGTCCTGTTTGGTTGTTAGTTCGTATAACTACTGTTTATTGCCAGTATATATTTTTTTATGATTCTCACATCCTTGTCATTAATGCTTAATTTCTCCAGCATATTAATTATTTCCGTATGCTTCTTTCTCTTTCCTTCTTCATTTGCCTTTCAGAGTCGAGGGGAGATTTAATTTGCGATTATTTGCTCTTCTGTTCGCCCTTGCTCCTGTTATATTCCTAGTGTTTCCAGTATTCCATCGATCCATCTTTTTCGTGGTCGGACTTGGTTCCGATATTGTCGCAACGTTTATTGAAGGCTGGTTGTGTTGGTGTTTTGATCTTTCAGCCTTACCACGTGGTCAAACAATTTTTTCTGTTGTTTCTTTATATATTCTATGGCAGGGTTTATTCCAAGCTATTTTCTCAGTTCTTCATTTCTGATCTCATCTCTCAGACTGTTTCCTGTCTTTCATCTAATAAATTTAATCTCAGAAGAGGTTATTTTTCTTGCATCTAAGGTCCAGTACTGGCATTGGTAGCACAACATTGGGATGAAGATTGTATTATCGAGTGCCCGTTTTGCCTCTAGTGTTATTTCCTTGTTGGACAATAGTGGTGGGATTCCAGGGCTGGCAATGGTAGCACAACGTTGAGACGAAGATTGTTTTGCCGAGTGCCCGTTTTGCCTCTAGTGTTATTTCCTAGTTTGGACAAAAGTGGTGATAGCTGTCCAATGATTTTCTCAGTAATATAACAAAAGCAGCTTTCCAAAAAATTAGGAAGACACTGTACAATCCAATTTTGACAACAGACACAAGAAAAATAGTTCTTAAATTTTATGTTGAGCTAGTCTTAACATATGGATGCGAATCATGGATAATAGGACAACAGACAAGAAAATCACTGGAGGCTGTAGAAATGTGAAATTTGTACATAAGAATGTTGGAAATACCATGGGCAGCTAAGAAGCGTAGTGAAGACGTTATGAAAGAGGCCAGAAAGAAATGAAAGAAATCTAATTTTCATAATTCGGAAGAAACAATCATCATTTTTTGACCAAGCAATGAGAAGGGAATAACTCTAATATATTTTGACTACTGGGACAATTGAGGGGCGAAGAGATAGAGGGAAGAAAGAGGACAAATGGAGCCGCGAAAGCTCAGTGGTTAGTGAATTAGACTACAAAGGACAAGAGGTAGGGTTCGATCCCAACGGACGGCTTCCAGGTTCACCCAGCCTTTAATGGGTACCGTATTTTTTCTGGGAAAGGAAAGCGGTACGGGCGTAATACCGACCATATTACCCCAAAAATCATTTACCGAATGTCTGTAAAGTCTATGGTCACTAATACCATATTCCCTATACACCACTTAGCGTGACGGGGGCACTTTACTTTTTTTTTAAAGAGAAAAAATAGCAAACAACTTAAGAGAATGGCTTGGCAGAAGGTCAACAACAGAAATGGTAAATAACTGTCGAGATCGAAAGTTGTGGAGAGACATGTTCCCCTACGCCAGCAGGCTTGGTACTTTATGATGATGATGATGATGATGATATTAACATTTCGTACTTTGCTCAATCATCTTTACTACTTGCATAAAGTATTCTTAGAGAAAATGTGTATAACAACGGGCATTACGGCCCTATTTCCGTGACAGATTCTGGAGCTCTGACAATTTACTCTCATATTTAACATAATAGATTAGAGATTTGTACATCTTCCTCCGCTGCAAGGGTCCATCTATATTGACAAGTTCCTTAATTTATTAACAAACCGAAGACAGAAAGCCGACTGGAAATGATCGACTCAAACTAAATAATTCCGTGAGAGTAGACTTTTAGAATAAATGAAGTGTCGTCTTTCAAAGGATTTACATTTCGCAATGAAGAATGTTTTGTAACAACACAAAATGTCGACAGATTTGATGACAACATAAAGCAATATAGTAAATATGAGTATTAAGATATTTGTAGACTGCCATCACCATCTTGTGTCGTCTTCCCATCAAGGGTTGGCTACCATGATTTGCTATTTCATTGTCTCTTGTTTGATCGTATAAGCTGTCACAGGTTCTCTTCTCCCTCTCTTGATGTGGTCTGTCTACTATAGATTCTCTCTGCCTCTAACTTGTTCACAATGTATTCCCCCCTCCAAGATACCATTCAGTAATTTGTAATCCCTTGTTGTGTCCTAAAAGGTCACTTGGCTTGTTCAGTTTGTTCAAAATGTCTTTCTTCATTTTCATCTGCTTTAGAGCGTCATTATTTGGTCTCTTACCTTTTCACCCAATTCTATCCCTTCTATAAATCTACATTTCGAGGATCTACATGTCTCTTATTTAGTGTCCATGTTTCTCCACCATTTATGAATTTGTTTGTGGAAGGCCTCGGTATCACTGCAAACGAATTAAACGGTCTCTGTGAGAGATTAACTCAGGTAAATTCAAAAGATCGGCCGTCAATCAGTCCGGCTCAGGATATTTCAGTTAACCAACTCAGGTAAAACCCCGATTGAAAAGAAAACGGACCTATGTTAAAAATAATAAAATATAATGCAGAAAAATCAATATTTTAAAAAACTTAAAATGACGGGAAATTTAAAATTATAGGCGATCTCGTTACTGATTGGGTCGCGGATCTCGCACTACACTTTTTTAGTGATCATGTGCCACCCTCATCACCATCATCTACCCTTCATGTCCTATCATCACCAACATACCACACAAGGTATCAAACCGATTACTATTCGGAGGCGGTCGGCATGTGAGGTGGAGGGGGGTATTAGGCGACAGGAGGCGACATGTAAAAAAAATGCTGACAAGCAATGACGTTGAAGGGGTATTGTTAGGAAAAGGATTAGGTAAATACGACTAGCTCGCGGCGGGAACGGGTTGGTCGGCACAGGTGTGTTATTGTAGTATCGCTAACATCATGTGCCCGGATAGCGGTTCTTGGGGAAAGATTATTGATCGTGTGTGTTATCGCTACCAACATCATCATGTGTCGTGTAGTAAGGTATGCTAATATTAAATAGTGACGCTCGCTCTTTCTCATTCAATGTAAAGCAAAACAAAATTCTATATTTCACAACTTTATTAATACATCATATATATATGTATATATATATATATATATATATATATATATATATATATATATATTACTGTCCGGTTGCTGATAATTTTAACCGTCTGGGTTTCTTACACAACCGCCCTCCATTTTGACAAAACCTTGATCAAAGCTGGAAAAGGTAATCGGTGACTCTGCTGAAACATCCTGGGCATCCATATTGGCTGCCGGATCTGTCGTCTGATTAACAAGAGTGAGGTCCCCTTGGTTAACAAAAAGGGGCGTGTAGTTGATCTGGTTAACAACAGGCGGCGTGTAGTTGAGGTTAGCATAAGCGTTTTCGAGACTGCCTTAACGCCATCTTTAGACAATGGAACTACCCCCTCTGCCTTCATGTCCTATCATCATTATGTGCCACCCTCAACAACATCATCAACTCTTCATGGCATATCATCATCATCATGTGCCACCCTCAACACCATCATCAACCCTTCATGTTCTATCATCATCATGTGCCACCCTCAACAACATCATCAACCATTCATGTCCTATCATCATCATGTGCCACCCTCAACAACAGCATCATCCCTTCATGGCCTATCATTATCATCATGTGCCACCCTCAACACCATCATCAACCCTTCATGTCCTATCATCATCATATGCCACCCTCAACAACATCATCAACCATTCATGGCCTATCATCATCATCATGTGCCACCCTCAACAACAGCATCATCCCTTCATGGCCTATCATCATCATGTGCCACCCTCAACACCATCATCATCCCTTCATGTCCTATCATCATCATCATCAGCATCATCATCATCAAGCCACACAAAGTATCAAACCGATTATTAGTGACACATCATCATGTGCCACCCTCAACACCATCATCATCCCTTCATGTCCTATCATAAAGCCACACAAAGTATCAACCAGCGAAATTCTCTCTCTCTCTCTCTCTTTCTCTGTCTCTCTCACATTCATGGTAAACCAAAACAAAATAGGCTCATGCTCAAAAAGTCGACCTCAAAACCATAAAAATCTACTCACATAAACATACTAGTTAGACACAACGAGCAGGAAGTTATATTCAAGGTCCAAAATTGTTGGACCAAATCACTAAAATTTTACCACCATAACACACAAATTTAGGCTCATATTCAAAAAGTCGATCTTAAAACTCTACAAATCTACTCCCATACTCATACTAGTTAGACACATCGAACAGATAGTTATATCCAATGTCAAAAAAAGTTAGACCAAATCGCAAGCATTTTACTCCCAGAACACAAAAATGTAGGCTCATATTAAAAAGTCGATCTTAAAACTCTACAAATCTACTCCCATACTCATACTAGTTAGACACAACGAACCGATCGTTATTTCTATAGCCAAAAAAAGTTTGGCCAAATCGCAAATATTTTATCCACAGAACACAAAAATGTAGGCTCATATTAAAAAAGTCGACCTAAAAATTTCAAAAAGCTACTCACATTCTCATACTAGTTAGACACATCGAACTGATCGTTATTTCTAAAGCCAAAAAAAAGTTTGGCCAAATCGTAAATATTTTACCCACAGAACACAAAAATATAGGTTCATATTAAAAAAGTCGACCTAAAAATCCCAAAAGCTACTCACATAGTCGTAATAGTTAGACACAGCGAGTAGAAAGTTATATTCTAGGTCCAAAAAGTTTGGCCAAATCACTAACAATTTACCCACAGAACAAAATAAATATAGACTCATATTAAAAAAGTCGACCTCAAAACCATAAAAATCTACTCCCATACTCATACTAGTTAGACACAACGAACCGATCGTTATTTCTAAAGCCAAAAAAGTTTGGCCAATTCGCAAATATTTTACCACCATAACACACAAATTTAGGCTCATATTCAAAAAGTCGACATCAAAACCATAAAAATCTACTCACATAGTCATACTAGTTAGACACAACGAGCAGGAAGTTATATTCAAGGTCCAAAATGTTGGACCAAATCGCTAAGATTTTACCACCATAACACATCCACGACCTCTCGAACCACGCACTTAACAAACTACAAACTTAATAAACCACAAACTCACGAACAACGAACTTAACAAACCACGAACTCACGAACCACAACATAACAAACCACGAACTCACGAAACACAAACTTAACTAACAACGAACTCACGAACCACGAACTTTAAAAACCACGTATTCACGAACTCACGAACCACATACTTAACATACCACGAACTCACGAACCACGACTCCACGAACCATGGACTTAACGAACCATCAACTCACGAACAACGAACCACGACCCCACGAACCACGACCCCACGATCCATGGACTTAACGAACCATCAACTCACGAACCACGATCCACGACCCCACGAACCATGGACTTAACGAACCAACAACTCACGAACCACGAACCACGACCCCACGAACCATGGACTTAACAAAGGCAGCGTCGAGGAGAGATATAATTTGCGGTCTCTTGCTCTTCTGTTCGCCTCTGCTGCTGGTATGTTTCCTAGCGCTTCTAATTGTACATCGACCCATCCTTTTTCGTGGTCGACAGTTGGGTCTGGTGTTCTCACAACATTTTGCTGAAGGCTCGTTGTGTTTTTGATCTGTCAGCCCTGTCACCTAGCCAAACTATTGTATCTGTTGTTTCCTTATATATTCTATGATGGGGGCTATTCCTAGCTTTCTTCTCAGTTCTTCATTTCTGAGCTTATCTCTCAGACTGTTTCCTGTCATTCGTCTAACACATTTCATCTCTGAGATCACAAAAATTTAGGCACATACTCAAAAAGTCGACCTCAAAACCATAAAAATCTACTCCCACACTCATCTAAAAGTTACACCAAAACCGCACGAGATTTGCACCGTGCAAAAACATGCACAAGTTTGACACGCGCACCAGTTTGGCACAATGCACCAATAGACATCCCCATAATAAAAAATTTACTTAAAAATCACTTTTATGATTGTTACGCCCCTTACGAAGGTGCTTAACACATCATAACATCATAGAATATATAAGGAAACAACAGATAAAATAGTTTGGCTAGGTGACAGGGCAGACAGATCAAAAACACAACGAGCCTTCAGCAAAATGTTGTGAGAACACCAGACCCAACTGTCGACCACGAAAAAGGATGGGTCGATGTACAATTAGAAGCACTAGGAAACATACCAGCAGCGGAGGCGAACAGAAGAGCAAGAGGCCGCAAATTATATCTCTCCTCGACGCTGCCTTTGTTAAGTCTATGGTTCGTGGGGTCGTGGTTCGTGGTTCGTGAGTTGATGGTTCGTTAAGTCCATGGTTCGTGGGGTCGTGGTTCGTGGTTCTTGAGTTGATGGTTCGTTAAGTCCATGGTTCGTGGGGTCGTGGTTCGTGGGGTCGTGGTTCGTTGTTCGTGAGTTGATGGTTCGTTAAGTCCATGGTTCGTGGAGTCGTGGTTCGTGAGTTCGTGGTTTGTTAAATATGTGGTTTGTGAGTTCGTGAATACGTGGTTTTTAAAGTTCGTGGTTCGTGAGTTCGTTGTTAGTTAAGTTTGTGTTTCGTGAGTTCGTGGTTTGTTATGTTTGTGGTTCGTGAGTTCGTGGTTTGTTAAGTTCGTTGTTCGTGAGTTTGTGGTTTATTAAGTTTGTAGTTTGTTAAGTGCGTGGTTCGAGAGGTCGTGGATGTGTTATGGTGGTAAAATCTTAGTGATTTGGTCCAACATTTTGGACCTTGAATATAACTTTCTACTCGCTGTGTCTAACTATTACGACTATGTGAGTAGCTTTTGGGATTTTTAGGTCGACTTTTTGAATATGAACCTATATTTTTGTATTCTGTGGGTAAAATATTTGCGATGTGGCCAAACTTTTTTTTGCCTTTAGAAATAACGATCGGTTCGATGTGTCTAACTAGTATGAGAATGTGAGTAGCTTTTTAAAATTTTTAGGTCGACTTTTTTAATATGAGCCTACATTTTTGTGTTCTGTGGGTAAAATATTTGCGATTTGGCCAAACTTTTTTTTGGCTTTAGAAATAACGATCGGTTCGTTGTGTCTAACTAGTATGAGTATGGGAGTAGATTTGTAGAGTTTTAAGATCGACTTTTTGAATATGAGGCTAAATCTGTGTGTTATGGTGGTAAAATCTTAGTGATTTGGTCCAACATTTTGGACCTTGAATATAACTTCCTGCTCGTTGTGTCTAACTAGTATGACTATGTGAGTAGATTTTTATGGTTTTGAGGTCGACTTTTTGAGTATGAGCCTATTTTGTTTTGGTTTACCATGAATGTGAGAGAGACAGAGAGAGAGAGAGAGAGAGAGAGAGAATTTCGCTGGTTGATACTTTGTGTGGCTTGATGATGATGATGCTGATGATGATGATGATAGGACATGAAGGGATGATGATGGTGTTGAGGGTGGCACATGATGATGATAGGCCGTGATGGGATGATGCTGTTGTTGAGGGTGGCACATGATGATGATGATAGGCCATGAATGGTTGATGATGTTGTTGAGGGTGGCATATGATGATGATAGGACATGAAGGGTTGATGATGGTGTTGAGGGTGGCACATGATGATGATGATAGGCCATGAAGGGATGATGCTGTTGTTGAGGGTGGCACATGATGATGATAGGACATGAATGGTTGATGATGGTGTTGAGGGTGGCACTTGATGATGATAGGCCATGAAGGGATGATGCTGTTGTTGAGGGTGGCACATGATGATGATGATAGGCCATGAATTGTTGATGATGTTGTTGAGGGTGGCATATGATGATGATAGGACATGAAGGGTTGATGATGGTGTTGAGGGGGGCACATGATGATGATGATAGGCCATGAAGGGATGATGCTGTTGTTGAGGGTGGCACATGATGATGATAGGCCATGAATGGTTGATGATGTTGTTGAGGGTGGCAAAATGATGATGATAGGACATGAAGGGTTGATGATGGTGTTGAGGGTGGCACATGATGATGATGATAGGCCATAAAGTGTTGATGATGTTGTTGAGGGTGGCACATGATGATGATAGGACATGAAGACAGAGGGGGTAGTTCCATTGTCTAAAGATGGCGTTAAGGCAGTCTCGAAAACGCTTATGCTAACCTCAACTACACGCCGCCTGTTGTTAACCAGATCAACTACACGCCCCTTTTTGTTAACCAAGGGGACCTCACTCTTGTTAATCAGACGACAGATCCGGCAGCCAATATGGATGCCCAGGATGTTTCAGCAGAGTCACCGATTTCCTATTCCAGGTTTGATCAAGGTTTTGTCAAAATGGAGGGCGGTTGTGTAGGAAACCCAGACGGTTAAGATTATCAGCAACCGGACAGTAATATAAATATATATATGATGTATTAATAAAGTTGTGAAATATAGAATTTTGTTTTGCTTTACATTGAATGAGAAAGAGCGAGCGTCACTATTTAATATTAGCACACCTTACTACACGACACATGATGATGTTGGTAGCGATAACACACACGATCAATAATCTTTCCACAAGAACCGCTATCCTGGCACATGATGTTAGCGATACTACAATAACACACCTGTGCCGACCAACCCGTTCCCGCCGCGAGCTAGTCGTATTTACCTAATCCTTTTCCTAACAATACCCCTTCAACGTCATTGCTTGTCAGCATTTTTTTTTACATGTCGCCTCCTGTCGCCTAATACCCCCCTCCACTTCACATGCCGACCGCCTCCGAATAATAATCGGTTTGATACTTTGTGTGGTATGTTGGTGATGATAGGACATGAAGGGTTGATGATGGTGTTGAGGGTGGCACATGATCACTAAAAAAATGTAGTGCGAGATCCGCGACCCAATCAGTTACGAGATCGCCTATAATTTTAAATTTCCCTTCATTTTAAGTTTTTAAAAATATTGATTTTTCAGCATTATATTTTATTATTTTTAACATAATTCCGTTTTCTTTTCAATCGGGGTTTTACCTGAGTTGGTTAACTGAAATATCCTGAGCCGGACTGATTGACGACCGATCTTTTGAATTTACCTGAGTTAATTTCTCAGACACAGTAGACCGTTCGACAAAGTGACGAAGTGGACCGTGTGGTAAGTGCCTGGCGTGTCACGCAGTCCCGTGTTCGAATCCTGGTGGGAGACTATTTTTTATTTTTAATAATTCTGAGTTTTTTTTTTACTTTCACAAATAAATATTTTTTAAATAATTCTGAATTTTTACTTTCACAAATATACTCTTTTAAAATACTCTTTCACAAATATTTTCATCTAACACACCGCGAGAGCCGATCACAACCCGCACGGAACGATAAGCTGATTACCAGCGAGACACGATCTTTTGAATTTACCTGAGTTAATCTCTCAGACACAGTAGACCGTTTCGACAAACTGACGAACCAAAAAAAAAATTACCCCCCCAAAAATAGTCAATTTCGAAAAAATATTTTTTGCACGGATTTGGTGCAAGTTTCGTGCAGTATCGGTGCCAAATCTATTGTCTTTCGGTGCATGCACGTGCACTTTTGGGATGGGTTCACAGCCACCTATACTACTTGTAATGTTCAACTATTTAAACAGTTTACTATTTCGTTGTATCTCCCGTATTTTTATATTTTGTTAATTAAAATTGATTACATTTGTTTTCATGTGCACAGATGTCTACAATATAATATTTATATATTTTCTTGTTTCCATAAACATTTAAAACCTTATCTTGTAATACGAAATTGATATTTTTTTTTACCGCTAGACACAGACAATTATAATTCCTGTCATTATATTATTAATTTACCACCCTCCCCTCCCCAACTCCCTACCCCCCCCCCCCCAAAAAAAAATATACATATAATAAATAAATAAAAATATTTTAAAAACCTTTTATATGAAATGATTTAACTCATCTGGTAATACAAAAGTTCCCGTTATTGGTTGGCGCGTTCACGGCTGTTCCTTTTTTCCTTTTTTTAAAAATTAACCTTAGTGTTTTTTTTTCAATAAAATAAATACTTTTCTCGTGCAGTGCGTTGTTTAAGTTATTTTGCTCTTTCTACTCGAGTATTCAAGTATTTACATTCTTCTTCAGTGTTTTCTCTTCTTGTCGTCCGTCCTTCGGACGTTGAGTAGGCGTTGAGATGTTGTGTTGTAGCTTTCAGCATGCTAGTTTATTTAACCCTTTCGGCCTGAACATCAATTTTCCCGACTGCATTTTTGAATGTTGGGTTGTCTTTCAACCAGACTCAACTTTGTTTAGCAAAACTGGCATCGAAAGAAGGTGGAGAAGACTCTAGACAAATCTGGTTCACCTATCCTGGTGATACCAGTCAGTTTTGAATCACTGACTGTTGTCAGCACTCGTGCTTAAAGGTGCATTCACTTTTGTTTGGATTTTAGATGGAGAGAATGGATAAGTGAATGGGTTCAAGAGGGCAGAAGGAATTAAGTGAGTTCAAGATGTGGAGAACAAATTATATATAGAATTAAAATATGAATGAATTAGATGTGGTGGTTTAAGATATGGTTAATGAATTAGATAACTAGATTACAGATATAGAGAATGAATTTTGATCCAAGATGTTGTGAATGATGTATGTATGTGTATTCCAAGTTGATTTGTAATTGATTAAAAATCTTACGACATAGCATGATTATTGTGCAATTAACATTTGAATGAAATAATATAAGGAATTTTAACTCCCTATACTCAGTAGTAAGAAAAAGAAATAACATCAGTTTCGAATTACACGATTACCGTTGTCTGGACATAATTGCATAATAAAATGTATTAGCGAAAGTGAAACTATTATCAATCTATACTGTAGTATAAATTATGTAGTTAAGAATATTTGTCAAAATACTTAATTCTTCTATTCAGTAAGTAGACATTTTTTTTAAATTTTTAATTCGAACTATAGGCATCATCATTATCATTAGGTCGCTTGTCAATTGCAGAACGTTGCATTCACCACAACCCGTCTGAATGAATCTCTGTCTCTAGCCAGATCTCCCACAGAACGTTGCATTCACCACAGCCGGTCTGAAAGTATCTCTGTTTCTAGCCAGATCCCCCACTTCTTCTGTTGTCATGTTCAAGGTCTCCTTGATGTCTTGAGACCACCTTCTTCTGCCCACAGACTAGAAACTTCTAGTAGTGATAGAGAGGAGTTTGAAAAAAAAACAATTAAAGGTCATGGTGTCAAAGTGATAGCTGCACATAAAATTGAAATTGATAAATATGAACTTCTGAAGTTTCAGAACATGCACTTTACATTTCATCAGAAAGTAACAATGAGCTGCTTATATATTCAGACTTGTGCATACTTCATCGATATGTCGATCTTTTTATGCATTAGTGATTTGTGGGGCAGCTTTCCTAATCTTTTAGTTTTTCTTGTTAGTTCATCAAAGTTGTCAGTCACTGTTTTCATATTTATTCTCTATTCATGAATTCATGTTTCCAAAGTATGTTTTTTCCCCAGTTTGTTATTTTTCATGAGTGCTCTCATGTCGTTTTCTTAAGTTCTTTTTTTTTTTTTTTTTCTTTCCTTCTATCACTTTTTCCATCTATTTTTCCAACTGTCAAGATTTGTTCCAACTTTTTCCTTTTTATTATACGACACACACACACACGTCTGGCGTTGGTAGCAATTTTTCTCTTTGGCTTGACCTCTATTAGAACATGTGTGTTACATATTTTCAAAAGCTATCCATCGTGTGGATGGAACCCTAATAAAGCAGGGTGTTAGACAAGGTTGTGTGCTGTCACCAGATTTGTTTAATATTTATAGTGAGAATATTTTAAGATCCATAAGGGGCATGTCTGGAATAACAATTGGAGGTCATAACATAAATAATCTAAGGTATGCTGATGATACAGTTTTAATCGCTAAGAGTGAAAATGGAACAATAGGACATCAGACATGAAAATCACTGGAGTCTGTAGAGATGTGGATTTGCAGAAGAATGTTGAGAGTACCATGTACAGCTAAGAAGAGTAATGAAGATGTTCTGAGAGAGGTCAAAGTAAAAAGAGAGCTAATTTCCAATATTAGAAAGAAACAATCATCATTCTTTGGCCATGTAATGAGAAGAGAACAACTGGAATATATTGTAACAACTGTGAAAATTAAGGGACGAAGAGATAGAGGGAAGCAAAGAGAATAAATAACAGACAGCTTACGAGAATGGCTTGGCAGAAGGTCAATAACAGAAATGATAAATAGCTGCCGAGATCTAAAGTTGTGGAGAGACATGATCACTTACGCCAGCAGGCCCGGTACTTGATGATTCATCGTGTTCTCAAAGTGTTGCTGTAAGAGCACATCCGATGTTCTTTAATCAGCTTAGACTTTTAACAATTTCTGTTTATTCGTTACTTTTCCTGTTTACTTATAAAGCAGCGAACCCAAGACTATGAAACGTCAATCCTTGATTTGGAACTGAGGACAAGGTTATACGGCAACACTCAACCAAGTTTGTCGTATGGAGGTAGTCGGGTCACTATACTCTCAGATCACGCCTCAGTTTACAATTACTGAGATCATACAGTTTACACTTACTTAGATCATACAGTTAACAATTACTGAGATCATACAGTTAACAATTACTGAGTTCATACAGTTTACAATTAATAACAAAGCAACATATAGCATCAAAATAGACTGCAGAACATTTTAGGATCATCATTTCCAACAGGACTGCATCATTCTCAACACTCTAAACTCACTCAAAAAAAGCTAACAATGGCACACAGAAGCTAGCCATGCACAACAAACTATGTGAAACTATGCTCTTAAAACACACTGCTGTATACGTAACCTAAAATCATAGTGCAGCTGACTGCTGAAGTTGTATGAAAGGTGGATAATGGCTAATTAGACTAAAGTTATAACATATATTATTCTAAGAATAATCCATTTTTCTCATAGACATGAAATAGATTAAATTAAGAAATAAAGGAAATCATGCGCGAAGCAAAATCAATAGCAAGTATACTATAAATAAATAAACAAAACCCATTGTAAAAGATGTATGAAGAAAGAAACTAAAAACTGAATGGCATTTGAAGATTTCAGGATCATGAAAATACAAGAAAGGAAGAGAAAAAACAATTCCGGCTAAACTGGTTTTGAAAATGAAATGGAATTTGAGTCACTGAAATAATGAAAAAAAAGGATAAAAATCGTGTACGAAACGGACTCAAATTTCTCAATTCGTGGCATATGTTTGTTATGATTATGAAAGAAAACTACAATTTCACCGTTCATGCATTGAATCACTAACTTTGTTAATATGTTGTTGATTACTTAAAGGGCGGTTCATCGACTCGAGGGGGGGGGGGGGGGGGGGGCGGGTGTGTTGTTTGAGACTAATGACGGGAAGTTCATACTCGAGGTAATAACGAGATCTTGTTGTTGAATCACTCGACGACTGCTTCTCTGACATAAAAGTTACAGGTTTTGTTTTGATGTGTTGTTGTCTGCAGCAATTTTTTTTTATATTTGCGTCTTCCTTACGAACGCATACTAAAGTTCAGTACTTCCCACTTTGATCGCATAAGTTTGGCTCATCTAGTTATTTCAGGCCAACAAACACTCGAAATCAGTACGTCCCTATTTGATCGTAATAGTTTGGCTCATTTAGTTATCTCTTACTTACTTAATGAAATAAACATGACAAGCAAAAAATATGGACTAGATACGAATATCAAAAAGACTAAAACTATGATCATAAACAAAGAAGATACTCAAAACCCACAAGTGGATATCAAAATTGAAGGAATAGACAGTTCAGAACTACAACTACCTTGGACATACCAGTACTATAACCAGTGATGGAAAATGTAAAACTGAAATAAACAAAATAGGAATGGCAAAAAGTAATTTTAATGTCATGAAGAACATACTAACATCAAAACAAATAACCCCAGGGCTAAAACTAAGAAAAGCAAAATGTTACACCTTCTCAATATTCCTATATGGTGCAGAAACATGGACATTAGACATGAAAACAGAACAGAGAATTGAAGCCTTTGAAATGTGGATATATAGAGGAATAGGTAAAATTGGATGGAAGGAAAAGAAAATAAACGATGAAGTCTTAAAACAACTAAAAATGAAAAGAGAACTACTAAACACAATTCAAACAAGACAAATGCGATTTTTGGGCCATGTTAAAAGACACAACAGCCTAATAAAAGTAATCCTGGAGGGGAAAATACAAGGTAAAAGAGGCAGACCAAGATTAACATGGACGAGTAACATCAAAAGATGGACAATTCAGCCTATGACAACATGCACCATCAAACCAAGAGACAGAGCAGAATGGCGCTCCATGGTAGCCAACCTACGTTGCGGAGAAGGCAATCGATGATGATTATAATGAGTTATCTCAGGCCAATAAACACTTGAAATCAGTACGTCCCTCTTTGATCATACTAGTTTGGCTCATCTAGTTATCTCAGGCCAACAAACACTTGAAATCAATACGTCCCTCTTTGATCATACTAGTTTGGCTCATCTAGTTATCTCAGGCCAACAAACACTTGAAATCAGTACGTCCCTCTTTGATCATACTAGTTTGGCTCATCTAGTTATCTCAGGCCAACAAACACTTGAAATCAGTACGTCCCTCTTTGATCATACTAGTTTGGCTCATCTAGTTATCTCAGGCCAACAAACACTTGAAATCAGTACGTCTCTCTTTGATCATACTAGTTTGGCTCATCTAGTTCTCTAAGGCCAACAAACATTTGAAATCAGTACGTCCCTCTTTGATCATACTAGTTTGGCTCATCTAGTTATCTCAGGTCAACACACTCTCGACTTCAGTACTTCCTTTTCCGATTTCTACCAAATATTCGGTTTCTAAAATCGCCACAAAAACTGCATTAAAATCATTAAAATTGACATACAGTTTCTGCGGCGGGAGTGGATGTAGCTCTTGGATGGCTCTATTAACCAGGGTTTGCGGTGTATTCTGCAATGAAATAGCTGATAGACTGTCTGGCAACCCTGACACTGACTGTGGCCTTACTCTGGACAAAGAGAACATTGATAAGTTTGTTCTTCATTCATTCAGAGAAGAGGTGGATGGGTGGGACAAGGATGTATACATTGAGAGAATGAGAAGATACAGGTGGAAAAGAGGTCTGGTCGATCCGGAATGCTTAGTGGGAAAAGCAGGTGTAACTAAAATCAACACCTTACAGGAACAATCACTCCACACACGATCCGAGAATGCTTAGTGGGAAAAGCAGGTGTAACTAAAATCAACACCTTACAGGAACAATCACTCCACACACGATCCGAGCATGCTGGGAATGGCGGTGATTGATGTTAAACACTTCACTCTTGTGCGAGAGTACATACTAAGAGACATGATTACTTTTATAATTTTCTTTCATTACATTTGTTTCTTTGTTTTTAAGGCTAGTAGTTAAAATAAAAAAAAGGTGTTCACAAATTATACAACGAAATGGGACTATGAATTATATTTACTATACTTCTAAATATTTGGAAGATAAATGCCATAAGCTTTCTAGCTTATTTTATAAGAGTTCATATCTTTTCTGATTCAAATTTCGATGCCGCAAGAATCAAGTCAGTTATGAAAGTAAAACATATCATTGCTCAAAATGTCCTTGTCTAGCAGTTAGAAGAAAACAAAGAAAGAAAGAAAGTAAGAAAAAGAAAGAAAGAAAGAAAGTAAGAAAGAAAGAAATGTCAGATAGCATCATTGTACGGAGTAAATTCTCGTTACCCAAGTCCATTGCTTGACGGCGCGTGTTGTCAGATCTTTCGCCAAGATCCGATGCTCTCTAATTGACTTTGTTCCAGTAACTGCGTGTGACGCTTGTGTCAAATTCTCATCAAAGCTAGGACGACTGTCACGCTCTATTTTCAAACCATAATTGGAGCTCAGACCTGACTGTAGAATCGCTGGATCTTTGATTCTCGTAGAGTCTAACTCGTCCCAATGTAGAGAAAACACCAGACAGCTTCTTTGCGTGAGTTGAGGGACTGCTTTCGTTTCTTCTCGTATAATGGATTAGGGAGTTCATTGACCGTTTGAACTGACCAATATTTGGAAGTAGCGCTGAAGTCTGATTATGAAGTGGCAGTCGGATCGCGTCCTATATTGAGTACGATTTACCTGAAGGTTTAAGTATTGTTGAGAAAAACAGTGGTTTGTAAACTGGCTGAGAACGGACAAACGATAACGATCGATTCTAATCGACGATTTCATCAAAACTTCAATGAAATAAATGTGAACCGGATAATTTACAAGGAAAGAAGGACTTCGTAATATTAATATTGACACTCTTTGTTTAGAATGTAACGACAGATTTTTTAACAAAATATGGGGACCAGTAAAAAGTAAAGTAAAGTAAAGAGCCCCGTCACGCCAAGTGGTGTAAAGGGAGTATGGTGTTAGTGACCATACATTTTACGGACCTTCGGCACATCATTTTTGGGGTAATGTGGTCGGTATTACGCCTGTGCTGCTTTACTTTCCCAGAAAAATCCGGTACCCATTAAAGGCTGGGTGAACCTTGAAGCCATCGGTTGGGATCGAACCCTATCTCTATGGCGACCAGTACCATACTCTAATTTCCCCAAAGGTGAGAGGTCCTGTTTGCTATTTCTTTAGTACTTAATGATAGTTTAATAGGTCTATTTAAAAAAAAGTATTTCTTGAAGACAATTTTGATTCAAAACGCTATTTAAATTGTAGACTGACACTTATATTATGATACGCAATCGTATGCTATACGTTAATTATCAATTTAGTTATAACTGAGGCATTTGAAAGCGGCGGTAGAGAGTGGCTGTCATTTCACAGCAGGACTGTTGATGATTTCATTCGTCGGTTTCAGATTCACACAACAACAGATGGGTTCCTGAATTTTTCTTCAAAATTATGGCGGCCTGGCGCTATACCGACAACATTTCTCAATCACTCAAGCACCTATTCACTCAATGATACACATATTCTCTTGAACACCGATAATTCTACCCACCTAAATATCTCCGCCACTCACTAACCGACCACCTCCCAATCAATCACTTACTAACCGATCATCCCCCAATCACTCACTAACCGACCATCCCCCAATCACTCACTCACTAACCAACCATCCCCCAATCACTCACTCACTAACCCACCATCCCCCAATTACTCACTCACTAACCGACCATCCTCCAATCACTCACTCACTAACCCACCATCCCCCAATCACTCACTCACTAACCGACCATCCTCCAATCACTCACTAACTAACCCACCATCCCCCAATCACTCACTCACTAACTAAAAAATCCATCTGGTAACTTATGCTCCCTTATTCACTTACTCGTAGTATCACTACTTGATAAATTCCTTCACCTATTCACTATAACTAAATTACGCACTATTTTACTTGATCACATTATCACCCATTCACCAAATCATTCACTACCTAAAGTATTATTATTATTCACCAATCTATTCATTGACTCATATTATAACTAATTCACCAATTCATCCACTGACTCATATTATAACTAATTCACCAATTTATTCACTGGCTCATACTAGAACTAATTCACCAATTCATTCACTAACAAATAAATCCTGACTTATTCACTGTCATATTTGTGTATGACACAATCACAAATTCATGAACTTACTTCACCAGCTACTCAGTCATTCATTCACCAAACAACCGACTCACTTAATCGCTTACCCGAGCACCCATTCTCTCATACAATCACTCACTAGCCTATCATAGTCTATCGCAACTACTGGCCAAATAATACAAGAAAACATCTATAAAGCTGAAGACATAATTGTGTATTGAAAATAAGTGTATATATTTTTAAAGCGACATAAAAAGGTGACGCAAAAAATACATAAAATGCAATGTTTGATCCTTTCATTCTATTTGCAATAGCGAGCAGATAATTCATTTTTAATATAAAATTATTTTTGAAAATGACCGCAGCGGTTTCTGTGTGAAATAAACGGAATATTCAAGCTAATATTTGTCCTCAAGTAAATGATCTAAGATAACCATCTTACCAGTGCAATTTGGAAAGACGGTTTCTTCACGAAACAGGCCTCTTTTCACTAACTTCTACAAGAAACTAAAAAAAACTAAACTAAATAATAGAATGTTAAAGTTTAAAATATTACACAATCTTATAACAACATTTCATAAAATTGCATAGCAGAAAATTGATTATTAAATGCAGCTAATAAACTTATTTGGAGATATTAGTGTGCAAAATAGATACACGTAATCACTCAAAACTATGGTTAAAAGCTTTACAAGTAACGTAACAAAGCCGTCAAAGAATATTACAAAACATACAGGAATAGTAACAATACATTTCGCAACGGGTGAATATACATTCGATATTCAACAGCCAAAAGAAATATAACATTAAGAAACTGCAAAAAAATATTCTTTAAAATACGAAAAAATGTCATAATAATTTATAACAAATATATGGCTGTGACATCAAATAGTGATGTTTAAAACGATTAAAAAAACTGTACAAATTACGTTAAATAAAATCTAGAAGTAAAGATGCAAAAAAAAAGCTCATTTTCAAGGAAATTCGTCTCAATAAACATAAGCACAAAGTAGGTTTTAAAATATTGAGGAAAACACACATGAAAATGAAATTTGCAATTTTAAGATAATTGAACAAAAGAAAATAAAACAAGGTTACAAAGGCTACTATTTTTTCATCAATAGACAAGCACACATGAGAAACACAGATACAACAATACAATAGTTATATGTGAATCATTGGGGTCTCGGTGAGTGGTTAGTGTGCCTGATTATTAGTCAGATAGGTCCCGATGAGTGGTTAATGTGCCTGATTATTGGTCACATGAGTCTCGGTGAGTGGTTAGTGTGCCTGATTATTGGTCACTTGGGTCTCAGTGAGTGGTTAGTGTGCCTGATTATTAGTCAGATAGGTCCCGGTGAGTGGTTAATGTGCCTGATTATTGGTCACATGAGTCTCGGTGAGTGGTTAATGTGCCTGATTATTGGTCACATGAGTCTCGGTGAGTGGTTAGTGTGTCTGATTATTGGTGAGATGTGAAGTACTGGCAGCCCTGCTAGATACCAACCATCTCATTAAAAAATGTTCCGTTTATGTAAAATTCTATCCACGAACGCCATATTCCGCTTATGCTAGCAACGCGTGGAGAGAACCTTACTATATAAGAAACCTTACAAAGTATTATAAGAAAATGACAAAATGCGTTAATACAAGTAAATGTCCTCTGTAAGATTTATAATTGTCTTGTAAGTCTTATTTGACTGATTTGAAAAATACCTTAACCTCCCCATGTCAGACAACATCTAATAATTTGCTTGAAAAAGTAAATGATGTCATATTTACATAACAGTAAAAGTAAAGTAAAGTACCCCCCGTCACGCCAAGTGGCGTATAGGGAAAATATGGTGTTAGTGACCCTATATTTCACAGACCTTCAGCACATGATTTTTGGGGTAATGTGGTCGGTATTACGCCCGTGCTGTTTTACTTTCCCAGTAAAAATCCGGTACCCATTTAAGGCTGGGTGAACCCGGAGCCGTCGGTTGGGATCGAACCCTACCCCTTGTCCGTAGTAGTCCAGTTCACTAACCACTGAGCTATCGCGGCTCCTACTAATTTTTAGGGAATTAGTAAAACCCAGGTGTCCTCGCCAGGGTACGAACCCCGGCTGTTGCCGTGGTAAGCCAACCGCCTATCGATTGCGCTAACCGGACACCCATATTTACATAACAACTCGATCCAAATAAATGTAAGAACAAATGGTAAAAAAGAAACCACCTTATTTAGTCGCCATATATTAAACACATCTTCTTCTCTTCTGCGATCATGACTCTTTCAGAGTAGGATTCCGGAATCTCTCATGAGGGCAGCGGTCTGTTTAAGTGAGTCGGTTGCCCCGTATAGTTTCTCTACCAGGGAGGTGGGTGTGGTCCACATTGTACTTCTCATGTCTGTGTACGGCCATATATTAAACACATCTTCTTCAGCGATCAGCTTTTGCTGTTGTTGGATCGAGAGGCACAGCCTCCAATCACTCCCTGGCACAGGCCAGTTGTAAACAAAATATGCTAAAGACAGACGCCTGGGCCAGCTAGTTCAAACTACACAACTAGTTGTCAACCATAATGCAACCCATCTACGCCCAACTTAATGTCTTTCGGAACATGGAGAGGTGTTTAGTCATAGAAAGCGGACGAACAACCTAAACACTGGAATTAAAATAAATAATGGTATTAATTTCATGCTTTAAAAAAACTAATTAATTTTAGTGAAAAATTATTAAAATAAACTCCAAAAAGTTACAATTATGTGTACGACAATCAATAACATTATTCCTTGTTATTATCAGATGAAGTAATTAGTTGCAAAGAAAAAAGAGGAGAATGTTAGAGAAAGAAATAGTACAGCACAAGAATTTTAATTAAAATGTGTCCAACGGTAGGAAAAGAAAATGCTCTCCCTTTTATATTACATTCTGCAGTGATTATTGTGTGTGATAGCGCTAAACAACTTAGCGCTGGGAATAACAAATAACATCAATATTAATTCAGAAAATTGGAAGATACGGGAAAGTGGAATAATGTAATGTTTCAATTAAGACAGTAAAGAAATAAACTCCAGTTATCTACAGGTACATAGAAAAACAGTAAAGAAACAACCAGTTATCTACAGGCACTTAGGAAGAAAGTAAAGAAACAAACTACAGTTATCTACAGATACTTACAAAAACAGTAAAGACACAAACCACTACAGATACTTATAAAGATGGGACAGAAACAAATCACATTTACCTACTATACAAAGCAAAAATTGAAATAAACTAGACAAAACAACATAAACGTACGAGCGCTAAAAAAAAACGAAACAGCACAAACATATTTAAAAATAAAATCACAAATCTATACAAAACCCAAAAATAATAACTTCGTGATTTTTTTAAAGTCTGAAATCTTCACAAATACTAAATTATAAACTTAAAACTATATTTTGGACATAGGCTTTATAAGCATTGTCTAGATCTCTCTTTGCACACTTACTAACTTGTAGTCATGTGATAATGATCATTTTATTGATCGCGACTTGATGAAATGTGAGACGGATAGCCTGTGTATTGAGACGTGGGCCCTCGGTCTAGCAAGTCTGTAAAATATGTCACGACAGTAATACTAGCGGATTTGCAGACTTCATAGAAAATGCGTTGAGATCGATAAATGGAAGTAAGTGAGGTCATCCGTTTTCCGAAACACATAAAAAAAGATTTTGCCCCGGTAGGTAGCCTTTGTTGTGAGCCAAACTAAGAATTTCTGAGACAGAAATTTCAGACACACATTTCTCATTTAATAAATATTAAATGTACATCGTCTTATATTTCAGGCCATTGTCTCTTCCTGTAATGGCCATAGAGATTTGCCTACTCCCTGGTAGTTAATAAAGCTGGATATAACCTGTCATCTGTAAGACAAGGATCATTTCGCAAGGTTCTGTATTTTATAACTACATTTTGCAATAATAATTGGGCCCAGGAAGGTTTTTTTCCGGTCGGAACGATCCGGAACGCGTTACACAAGCTTCTATGTATTTAACAGTTCTGACATATAAATGACAGTTTTTACAGGAAAAACCAAACTAAAATTCCTGAGGACATCATGCTGATGTCGTCAACAATATACAAGTAACTAACCACTTCAAGTGATTGCTATATTACTATTTTCTCGTTTATGATGATAGAGATACGGCCAACTTGTGTTTATTTGAAATATGTAGGGGAACTAAGTGAGGTCACAGCAAAGCAGAGCAACATCGTACAACTAATCCCCCTACAATTATTAAACACGTCCATATTGTTTTTCTTTTCCTCTTGACTTGTCGGAAAAGTTAAAAACAAAAAACAATCTTTGAAGGCTGTTGAATTAAGTGAGATATTAACTTCTCATAATAGACCATTTTAGAATGGGGGAGTCAGTTATTTCCCTCTCTCTTAATACCAATCCGGTGCGTTAGCTTTTGTTTATTCAAATAGATCAACTAGAGAGAATCAAGCAGAGGCTGAACAACAATCATTTCTATCACAAAGAAATCGCTAACGCCCTCCACGCTGTTCACGGTCTCTAGGTCTAGGTCTCCTACAGTTTGTATATAACACATACGAATAAGGTCTTTAGTAGGTGTTTTGGATTTAAAAAATAGAACGCAGATCACTATACGAACGAATAAGATTTCTAGAAAGTTTTAGATGAAGAAATAAAATGCAGGTCGCTATGGGAACAAATAAGATTGACAATAGTTCTTGATGAGGAAATAGAAGTGCTCATTTAATATTCAAGGTAAAGTAAGGTAAAGTACGAGACTTGAACCGGCGTCTTAGCACGCGAGTTTACACCCATATGTGCTCGGCCGTCTATCCAGAAATGTTCGGAGATTTCTGTATAGTGTCGCCTCAAGCATCGAAACTCAGATGCGAAGCGACATTCCTCACCTTCCCAGGGTAATACCCTGGAACCCATTTCTGCCAACGGCTGGGTCGACCGTGGGGGTATTTATTTTTTTCCAACCACGAGTACAATTCATACTGCTCCCAGCGGGAATCGAACACGGGTTGTCCGAACGTCGGTAGTCCAGTCGAGTGGTTTTCCCAACTAGGCTACCGAGGCCCCCACGGCCTCATTTAATATTTATTATCCATTGATGTGTCTATAGGAGTTCTATAGTAAGTTTTGTTTCATAGAGCGACAACACTTTCACGATAAAAAACTCTTTCTACAGACTAAAGCAATCTTCATCCCGCCCTGTCCAGCACACGTAGAATGAGGTAACCGATCACACGTTGATGTCATTGTAAGGAAAACGGAAACACTCTTGTCAATGGGTGCTGTAATAGAAGCTAGTACAAAAGGCGTTCCACTGAGATTCAGTGAGTAAACGGACAGGGTCAGAGTAAATCACATGAACATAGTCACCCTAGATCTCCCTCGAGATCAATCAAGGGAAGCGAACATAGAAAGTCAAGTCACTAAGATGTTTTGTCTCATTTTCTGTAGGGACGCTACTAGCGACTATTTCCTGCCTGGACAAGGGATGACCAACAGAAGACAAGAATTCATGATAGCCTTTTGTCCTTTAACTCAAACATTATTCTGACTGGACAAGAACCGCTCGATAACAATTTCTTAATTGACAAATCTTTTTGTTGATATAACTTCATTCTGCTGCTCATGAAGTGGGGTATGGATGGGGGGGACAAGGGAAGTATGTGGGTCGCCAGTTTCCTGGACCAGGCAAGTATGTGGGTCGCCAGTTTTACGGGGCAAGGAGAGTGTATAGGTCACCACCGGCTAGGAGGACACAAACCTGTTCATGTATTTCCTTACTTTTGAAATGTTGCTTTCTTAAGTTAGAATTTTACGCCCAAGACATCTGCTCCCATAGCTGCCCCCCCCCTTTTTCCCCCTTTTCCTTTTCACGCGTAGTTGTGCCACATTGCCTCAGTTTATAGATAAGTATATCTATGTATTTGGTCGCAATACGAGCTTCTGTCAGTAAGTAAAATAGAACATAGTATGCTATCATTATCATCATCAAGTACCTGGCCTGCTGGAGTAGCTGATAATGTCTCTCCACAACTTTCGATCTCGACAGTTATTTATCATTTTTGTTGTTGTTGACCTTCTACCAAACCATTCTCTTAAGCTGTCTGGTATCTTTTCTTTTTACTTCCCTCTATCTCTTCGTCCCTCAATTTTTCCAGTTGTTACAACATATTCCAGCTTTCTCTTCTCATTACATTGTCAAAAAATAATGATTGTTTCTTCCTAATATTGGAAATTAGCTCTCTTTTTGCTTTGGTCTTTTTCAAAACGTTTTAATTACTCTTCCTGTGTTACTGTCATTGTCTATTAAGAAATGGGTACCGGCTAAGTAAGTACCTATTTCTTAATAGACAGTGACAGTAACACCTAGCTGTCCATGGTATTCTCATAGTACTATAGTATGGTAAATTGTTATATTATTATAAGAATGTTCTCCATTAAAATAACTCACTGTTAAACTTGAAGGAATAAGTGGCCTGAAATGCTTCACCAAACTCGATATCTGTAAACAGTGGTTGTGTAGATACAAAATTAACAAATTAAGAATGGCCCTAAAAGGAAAGCCAACTAGATGCGACCTGTTTTAAGGTGTGCTCACGCATTTAAGAAAATAGATAGTAACTGTGAACCCATTTCTTTGAAATGATGGTAGGTCGCTTAGTAAAACAATTAATCAGCAATAGCCAATACCGCAGACTGTTTGGCATAATCAATTCACTGAAAAAGAACACATATCACCACTACAAGTTATGCTTGAGTTGGTGCAGTAGCGATGTGATTTGTGAGAAATCCACCGAAGACAAGTCGTCACATTCATCCCTTAACCGTCCTGGTTCATACAAATTGAAATAAATACAGTAGATTTTTTTTATTCAGTGAATGAAAGACGGTCCAATGACCGCCTTACTACACCGCCAAAGTAAAGGGCTTATGGGACAAAAGTATAGGCTCATTATAATCCCCTTCATCAAGCTGGAGGCAAGGCGGTTTCGCTTCCTCTTGATTTTGGTATGTACCAGTCGTATTATCTTTTACTCTCGTTTAGCGAGACTCATCCTCACCATCATGCAGCATAAAAATAAACAGGACAAATCTGAAACAAGTGCAACGCGTCAAATAATTGGGCACAATAATAATATCAGATGGAAGATGCATCACATAAATAAAAAGCAGAATAGCTCAGGACAAAATAGCATTTCAGAAAATGAAAAACGTCTTATGCAACAAAAATATGTCAATAGAAATGAGAAAGAGTTCATCGGTGATATAGAGCCAATTCTGACATATGGAAGCGAATTATGGACAGTAAACAAAGAAATAAAAAGACAATTAGATGCCACAGAGATGCGATTTCTATGAAGAATGTTGAAAGTTCCCTGGACAGCTGAAAAGACGAGCGAGGAAATTCTCAAAGAGGCGAACACAAAAAGGGAATTTATAAGAAAAATCATAACGAAACAATCAACATTTTTCGGGCACATTATGAGAAGAGGAAAGTTGGAATACTTGGTTACAACTGGTAAAATTCAAGGAAAGAGAGATCGCGGACAACAAATAGAGAAAATCCTGGATAGCTTGGTGTCATGGCATGGAAAACATTTAACAACATAACTGATACGATGTTTTGTGGATAGAAGATTGTGGAAGGACATGATCAACACGCCAACCTTTATGGCCCATGATGATGATGAACGAGACTCAGTAAAGTAAAAGGACCCTTTCAAGTCAGTCCTTTGGGAGTGATAGTGTACAAATATATAAATGATTGTATTTATTTGTATAATATATCACCAACCATTTATATTTTGCATTATCTCTAAAGCATCTTTAGGAATGTCAACGAAAAAATGCTACATTATCGTGGTTATTTATACTTTGCAGTACCTCTAAAACGTCATTGGGAATGTCAACGAAAAAATGCTACATTATCGTGGTTATTTATACTTTGCAGTACCTCTAAAACGTCATTGGGAATGTCAACGAAAAAATGCTACATTATCGTGGTTATTTATACTTTGCAGTAGCTCGTAAACGTCATTTTGTTAACGAAAAAAACACTTCATTAACGTGGTTATTTGTGTTGTACGTAACAGAAGCTATGAAGCTCAATGTTGTTTTATTAAAACAAGGTTCAGTTTTCTGCTTATTTTACTGTAGTCTTGAAAAATTGTGCAGCCATGGCTTTCTTAACAATCAACAAAACGAGAAGTTAATTTCTCGCTCATTTCCTACATCCCCACTAGTTAGTCGAAGGCCCCGGTATCACAGCAAACAAATTAAAATCCACAATTGCTTAACCGAAAGTGCCAGGGGGCTCATCGAATTAACATCTCATCTCATTGAAGGGTCCAAACAAAGAAATGCAGCTGCAGTCTCCATCACAACAGTAATAGCATACGCCAAAAGACGTAAAGAGAAGCTGCACCGAAAGTGAACGCAGTTGAGCTGTCCTTGACATTCGGCATACGATATCATCATTTATCGTAAAGCAATTAGAATATCGAAACATGATCCCGATGAAAGACAGCTCACGGTGTGCACAGAGCTCAGTAACTCCGGCAGCAAGCCGGACTTGGAATATGAAGAAACTGTAACAAGGGAAACTTTTCAGACAGAGCCTCCAAGGTTCCTGCCACCTATTCCCCCATATTGACCGGAATCCCATCCCCACTAGTTACCGAAGTGCAGACAACACGTTTTCCATTCTCGCAGGAAGCAGTGTGAATTGTACTCCTTGCTGGGAAAAATACCCCCGCGGTCGACCCAGCCGCTGGCAGAAAATGGTACCAGCGTACAACTCTGGGAAGTTCAGGAATTGCGTAAGTTATGATGCTTGAGGAGAAACAAGAGTGAAGTCTCCGAGCACTTCTGGACAGGTGGCCGAGCACATATTGGTAAAAACCAGCGTGCTAAGACGCCGATTCAAGTCTCGTATATTTACCTTTACTTTTCCTGTCCTAAATGTAAATTAAAAAAAAATAATTCAAATGTATTCCCCCTTGCTCAGTGATTTGAGTTATTTTTATGTTTCAAGCTAAGTTAACGGTATGGGTAGACTTAAGGCATTAAGATGCCCTGTAAAAGGGATAAACGTTGTTGCTGTTCTACCAGACATCAAACACTGTGTAGGCAGTGATTGCCTTGACATACAAATATTAGTCATAGCAAGCAACAACAACAAATGGGAAATAAATATTAACCTAGAGACGACATCAAACTGTTAGCTATGAAAACAATTCATTTGTCACTGGACCAATTCTATACTCATCTCATATATTCTATTATTAGCTTTTTTTTCGCTGTCTCAGTCTTTAGAGCTGTAGAATATTAGGTATATTTCAACAAACCAGTTTGTTATAAGACACGTATTTATGTTACAAATTATAAACAGAAGGTAAGCATTGTTATGATAACCATTGTCAAGTATCCTAACTGCTGACGTAGGTGATCACGTCTCTCTACGACATTTTGTCTATTCAGTTGACATCAAACCGAGTCATTATCTGAATCTGTATTGTTATTTTATTTTTAATTTGTCACATAGTTTTTCAGCTGGTAATTGTTCATGACGTGACGGAACACGATCATTGTTTGAACTGGTCCCTTTTCATGACATAACGTAACATGATGATTGTTTTCTTTCTACTCTGGTGGCAAAATTTCTTTTTTTTCCTTTCTGTCTCGTTACAATTCTTGAAGCTGACCTGGGATGCACCAACTCTCTTCAGCTCAAACATATTTCTCTATCCCATAATCATACATGGCGTTGGGGTACCACAGACGACAGACTTGCTCAAACGTCTCCTTGTATTTCTATCTTCTTCAGTCATTAGTTGGAACTAGGCAAGCCGAGGTATGTCCATTCTTTAATGTTATCTCCCCAACACTTTCTCTACCTCTTCATCTCACTCCTTTCATAGATCCCTGCAGCCTAGATTGTCAAGCCACACAGTCGAGATACGTGGCCGAACGAATTCATTTTGTGTTTCTTCACAATAATCACAAAACCATCATATACTCCGATTACCTGCCTTCCATTTTGCGATTTTTTGTTCATTCTCGATAAGATCTATAAGTGCATATATACATCTATTAGGTAATTTATATGATAAGATAAAATTATAATAAGAGTTATCCACAACCTTAAGATGGAGCCGCGATAGCTCAGTGGTTAGTGAACTGAACTACAAAGGACAAGGGGTAGGGTTCGATCTCAACCGACGGCTTCCGGGTTCACCCAGCCTTAAATGGGTGCCGGAATTTTTTCTGGGAAAGTAAATCTGCACGGGCGTAATACCGACCACGTTACCCCAAAAATCACGTGCTAAATGTCTGTAAAATATAGGGTCACAAACACCATATTTCCCTATACGCCACTTGGCGTGACGGGGTTACTTTACTTTTTTTTACTTACAACCTTAAGATAACTTCTGTAATTTATAGATCAATCTGATTTCTTTGATTTCCACAGATTTGTTATATGTTATCCACTGGACCACTATCATCTGTCAGGACTTACTCCACATAGCATTACATTTTTGTTGTTACACACATTGTCACGCAGAGGTTGCTCGTCTGCCTCACTCTCCAGAGAGCTCTTCTACAATTCGTTCACACTGCGCATCTCGCATCTGAAATAACGTTTAGTATTTACAGTGCCGGCGATAGACTGACTAATCGTAGAGATTCATTTATACCGTCTGCTCACAAAGTGGCACGTGAACCACAAATATTTATTTCAATTTGATGTCAGCCTGCTACTATCTTTGTTGTTTCAGTTTTTGTATGATATCTTGAATAACTACTTGTTTCTTTTTAAAAAAGAAATGATTGACTAATGTTGAAGTATACTTCTGTTTGTCTTTTCTATAAATGAGATTTCGATAGTATCATATTCTTCCTTTATATTTGTATTTTATTAATAATAAAACTCTTTCTGTTTATTTTATATATATATATATATATATATATATATATATATATATATATATATCCTACACAAGACTATACAGACGAACAAATAGAGGCATACTATGAAGATCTAAACACAGTTATGAAGCAGTGAAATCATCAGACACCTTGATTATAATGGGTGATATGAACGCTAAAGTAGAAAAAGGTAATATAAGACCATTATAGGAAATAACGGTTTAGGAAAAAGGAATAACAGAGGAGAAAGATTAATACAATTTTGTGAAGAAAACAGACTGATAATATGCAACACCTTCTTTGAGCACGAAAAAGGAAATTGTACACATGGAAAAGCCCTGGAGACAGGAAGAGGAATCAAATAGATTACATATGATAAAAGACAGATTCCGGAACAGCGTCAAGAAAGCCAAAACCTACCCAGGAACAGATATTAATTCAGACCACAATCCTGTAATGATAAAAATGAAAGTCAAATTAAAGAGAAACAAACAAAAAACTAATTCAGCAACATCAATAGATATAACAGCGTTAAACCAGAAAGATGTAAAAGAAACTTATACTGTACAAGTAAAGAACACATATCAGAAGCTGCTAGAAGAAAGGATTGAGCAGTGCAGAAGAGAAAATCCTGGGGGAAAAGTCACAACTAAATGGCAATGCATAAAAATCAGCATGCAAGAATCCTGCAACACCTTGCCCAAAAAGGAAAGTAACAAAAAACAAAAATGGATAACAGACAAAATATTAGAAAAAATGGAAGAAGGAAGACAAGCGAAAAACACTGCCAGATACAAGGATATAGACAATGAAATACGGAGAATGTGCAAAAAGGCAAAAGAAGACTGGCTCAACCAAAGATGTCTAGAAGTCGAAACTATGGAACGTAAATAAAACTTAAGAGAGATGCATACAGAAATAAAGAGGATGAATAATAAAGATAAAAATGCTGCAGGAAACGGATGTTTTGCAAACAAAGTGAGATGAATGCTAACAGACAACAAAGATATAATAGATAGATGGCAAGAATATGTACCAGAATTATTTCATGACGAAAGGGACAAAAAGCCAGACATAAAATGTACATACAACTATCTTCTTCTACTTTTCTTTTTCACTGATGCCTAAAAGGTGTCGTGGTTTATATCATTTGTCGTTCTTGTGCTGCTCGAATTGTCTGAATTAGTGATTTTCCTTTGTTGTTACATGTCTCTGTCACTGCATCTATCCATCTTTTTCTGGGTCTTCCTCTTGGTCTTTTTCCATGCATTCTCGAGAAGAACGCCCTTGATGGTGATTGGTGATGAACATACAACTATAAAATCCTGAAATCTGAAGTAGAAAAAGCTATAAAAACAATGAAAAAGGGAAAGGCAGCAGGACCTGACAATATACAGATAGAGATGGTACAAGCTCTAGAAGATTTTGACATCGAAGTGATCACAGACATATGCAATGACATATACTATACAGGATACATACCAAACAAACTAAAAGCATCAACTTTCATTGCATTGCCTAAAAAGAATGGTGCAGTTGAATCAGTGATTTCAGAACAATCATCCTAATGAGCCAAGTAACAACAATTTTAGTAAAAGTTATATAGGGAAGGATTCAGAATAAAATCAATACTGAATTAGATGAGCAACAATTTGGATTCAGGAAAAACAGTGGAACAAAAGAAGCCATATTTAGCATGAGAACGTTGATTGAAAAGTACATAGAAGTAAACAAAACCAATATATGCCTGCTTCATAGATTACACCAAAGCTTTCGATACAGACATACGACTAATATGTAATTTGTACTGGGAGCAAACAGCAATAATAAAATGTAACAAGGAGAATTCTACACCCATGGACATAAAAAAGAGGAGTAAGACAATGATGCATCCTATCACCAAGCTTGTTCAATCTATACACTGAGCAAATCTTTAAAAACATCTCAGAGATGCCAGGCCTAAACATTAATGGAAAGATAATCAATAACCTAAGATATGCTGATGATACTGTTCTACTAGCAGAAAATCCTAAAGATCTACAACAATTGTTTAATGTGATAAACATAACAATCAAAAAATATGGACTAGATATGAATATCAAAAAGACTAAAACTATGATCATAAACAAAGAAAATTCTCAAGATCTACAATTAAATATCACAGTTGAGGGAATACATCTGGAGACAGTTCAGAGCTACAACTACCTGGGACATACAATAACGAATGATGGAAAGTGTAAAATTGAAATAAACACAAGAATAGGTATGGCAAAAAGTAATTTTAATGCCGTGAAAAATATACTAACAACAAAACAAATATCAGCAGGGCTGAAACTAAGAATGGCAAAATGTTACATCTTCTCAATATTCCTGTAGAATACAGAAACATGGACATTAGACAAGAAAACAGAACAGAAAATTGAAGCCTTTGAAATGTGGATTTATTGAAGAATATGTAGAATTGGATGGAAAGAAAAGAAAACAAATGATAAAGTTTTAAAACAACTGAAAATAAAAAGAGAACTACTAAATACATTTAAGACGAGACAAATGAAATTTGTGGGGCATGTTCAAAGACACAACAGCCTACGAAAATTAATTTTGGAAGGGAAAATGCAAGGTAAAAGAGGCAGAGGCAGACCAAGACTAACATCAAAAGATGGACAAGTCAATCTATGACAGTCTGCACCATCAAAGCAAGAAACAGAGTAGAATGGCGATCCATGGTAGCCAACCTTCGTTGCGGAGAAGGCACTCGATGATGATAATATATATATCACAAGATCACATCGTCACTTTGAAACCTTCAACTTCAGCCTTTTCTCAGGCCCTTGAGATCAAATAACGTTTGTCTGCTCTTTGAACATGGCTGCATGACTAGGGATTACGCTTTGAAATTTGTAACATTAATTTTGCAAAATAGAATTGTGAGCATTATGTGAGCCTAAATGTAGGTTTGTTAACACAATATTCCCTTATAAATTAAGGATAGTGTTTTTGTTTATAACTTGTTTAAAATGTGTCTGGTCTCATTCTTGTGGGCAAAGCTTAGAAAGATAGATAGAAGTAAAGAAAAGAGTAGGAATGTTAAAAAGCAGGATGAGAGATATACTCACATTAAAGCAAATAAGAACTAAAATTATATTATAGCAAAATGCTATATCAACTCAAAATTCATGTAGAAACGAAGAGATTATTGAAGTTATCAGAGCAGAAAATTGAAGCCTTTGACAAATGGATCTTTGAAAGATGGGGAGAATTTGGTTTAAGGAAAAAAAGACAAACAAAGAAGTTCTGAATTAGTTGAAAAAAAAAAGAACAATATAACACAATTCCAAAAGTCAAGTGAGATTGTTGAGGTACGTGAAGAGACACAATACCCTAGTACAGGTCATCTTGGAGGGGAAGGTACACGGATTGATAACATTAACAAATGGACAGGTGACAACGTGCACAATCAAGACAAGAGGCAGAGTAAAATGGCGCTGAATGGTAGCCAACCTTCGATGTGAAGATGGCACTTAATGAATAAATGACGCTCAGTGGTAGCCAATTCTCGATGTGGAGATTGCACCTAATGAATAAATGACGCTCAATGGTAGCCAACCTTCGATGTGGAGATGGCACCTAATGAATAAATGACGCTCAGTGGTAGCCAATCCTCGATGTGGAGATTGCACCTAATGAATAAATGACGCTCAGTAATAGCCAACCTTCGGTGTGGAGACGGCACCTAATGAATAAGTGGCGCTCAATGGTAGCAAACCTTTGATGTGGAGATGGAACCTAATGAATAAGTGGCGCTCAATGGCAGCCAACCTTCGATGTGGAGATGGCACCTAATGAATAAATGGCGCTCAATGGTAGCCGACCTTTGATGTGGAGATGGCACCTAATGAATAAATGGCGCTCAATGGCAGCCAACCTTCGATGTGAAGATGGCACTTAATGAATAAATGACGCTCAGTGGTAGCCAATTCTCGATGTGGAGATTGCACCTAATGAATAAATGACGCTCAGTAATAGCCAACCTTCGGTGTGGAGACGGCACCTAATGAATAAGTGGCGCTCAATGGTAGCAAACCTTTGATGTGGAGACGGCACCTAATGAATAAATGGCGCTCAATGGTAGCAAACCTTTGATGTGGAGATGGCACCTAATGAATAAGTGGCGCTCAATGGTAGCCAACCTTCGATGTGGAGATGGCACCTAATTTATAAATGGCGCTCAATGGTAGCCGACCTTTGATGTAGAGATGGCACCTAATGAATAAATGGCGCTCAATGGTAGCCAACCTTCGATGTGGAGATGGCACCTAATGAATAAATGGCGCTCAATGGTAGCAAACCTTTGATGTGGAGATGGCACCTAATGAATAAGTGGCGCTCAATGGTAGCAAACCTTTGATGTGGAGATGGCACCTAATGAATAAATGGCGCTCAATGGTAGCCGACCTTTGATGTGGAGACGGTACCTAATGAATAAATGGCGCTCAATGGTAGCCGACCTTTGATGTGGAGACGGCACTTACTGAATGAATGAATTGATCTATAGATTCGGACGACTGATGATGTATGCGGATAATTGTTGTTGTTTTTTTTTTTATAATGCTTTTTCGTGGTTCATGGGTAGCCTAAATTTATAGGGTGTCATTGCTTCCTCTGTTCTATGGTATGAAACAATTAGAAGTATCAGCTACTAAGAAATGTGTTATTTGCTATGAACTACATTTGATAATAAGGACTTATGTTGTGTCGTTCAACTTATTTTAAGATTATAAATTATTGTTTACAGTGACGGTCATTAATGTGTAAACTTTCATTTTAGACCATCCTAATAACAACGGTTAGGTATCATCTCATTTCGTTAAGACATTATAAAGCTACAAATTTGACTCATTCGTCTCCAGGACTCGACCCAGCTCAATTTAAGCTGAAATCAAACATTGTCGTGGTGCTTGTATTTGTTCAGAAACTATGTTTACATTCATTTCTACAATCAGTCACATAGTTGACACAATTGCAGTATCTGTCTATTGATCTGGTATCAGTCAATGATATCTCTAGACAGGACTTCCCTTGTAAAGATGGTGGGTCTAGGTCACGTTCTCTCGATCGCTGCAGAAAGTGCATTCGGGATCTGATTAATTTCGGTTCTCCATTGCACTTTTCTGCGTTAAAATAAAAATGTTGATCTACTTATTACATCTGCGCCGCTAAAGCGAGGTCGTACGCCGACAACAGTCCATTTTTGACAAATCAAGTATTGTGAATGCGACCTTCCACCGTCTAGACTTGTTCTGGGCTTTGCGTCACACTGGTGCTGTTCATGAACGTTTTTGGAATTCCTTGACGCAAGTTATTTCCATGTTACTCATTAATGTAAACTACTTCGTCAGCCGCAGTTTTATCTCTTTAGGAAATTTGCACCGTGTTTTGTTCGTCGTAGGCTGTTTTCACTACAGTAATCATGAATCTAAAGGGAGCGAAATTGTTGTGTGTACGACGTTTTTGTGTGCTACGTCATCGTAATGGCTCATCGTACACAGGCCGTACGCTAATCTTACGGTCTGTTGTTCTATGCGCGACGGCGATAATCTGACGACTAACTGTGTGTCTATATGTTCGGAATTGGATTTAACAACTATGGCCTACAATCATCAAGTGCTATACATTTTTTAAAAGAAAATTTGTTTACAACGATCATCATTTTCAAGAGGACGTGATCTTCCGGTATAGTGTGAATAGGCGGCGGGAACATTTGAAGGCTATGCATGAAAAGTGTTCCTTCTTGCAGTTTCCTCATATTCAAAGTCCGGCTTGTTGCAGGAGCTACTGAGTTAAGTGCTCTGTGCACACCGTGAGCTGTGTGTCTCATACGTTTTGATCATGTTTTGATATTCCAATTGTTTAGGATGAATGATGATAACGTATGACAGGGAACAGTTGGCTGTGTTCACTTTCTGCTCGGTTTCGCCTTTGTTCTTTTGGCGTGTGCAGAGACAGCTACGGTGGGGACTACAGTTACCTTTCTTTATTTGGGAGATGAGATATTAATTTGGAGGATTACGCTGGCTCGGACGGTTGAGCAATTATGGATTTTCATTCGTTTGCAGTGATACCGGGGCCTTCCATAACCAAATAACCAAAGCTCTATCGCTTGTTTCATAACTCGTGCCCAACTTTTAAAATCGATAGCTTTTTAACCGCTTGTTGTAAGTTGTTCAAAATTTGCATGTAAAGTTATAATGATTAGAACCCAACAGGGAATTAATTTCATTAAAAAAAACATTTGGTTATTATTGTTGCTTATTTGATTTATATAAATTTATAACGACCCATTGATGTAGTCAAAACTTAATGTTTACAGTATTTTAAGTTAAAAATAGCGAGTAAAAATCCATACACGGTAAAATTGACGTGTTTGCACGCTTTTACCGTAGTTTTTTGACACAATTAGACACTTGTAAAAAACACGAGAAATAGTGTGTTCCATTTCCGTTCAGTCATAGGTGGAGACGTGGAACGATAACATTTATCATGAGTCTTAAAATGAAATTCTGCAGTTTACAAAACATCGCCATAAAAATGAATGACTATTTTTGCAAAGAGGCTAAACGAGGTAGATTATTTCATTCTTTAGAAAACCCTGAGAATAGGACAAGACACATTTTGGATTTATCTAAACGGTCATTTAATCGCTGGATTCAAGCACGTGACCGTCAATGTTCAAAATATACAAAATCACAAGGAAGAGCAAAAATATTGGATAATTTCGACAGTGAACTTATTAGAAGTGAAATTCGCAAAATGTTGGGTATGAATGAAACTTTTACAATAAGAAAATTAAAAGTATCGCTGAAAAAGAACAACAGTATTGAAATATCAAAGTCTACATTATGGAGGAATGTGAGAGCTGCAGGCTTTACATTCAGAAAGTATTCCAATGAACGAAACATCATCTGTGAGAAGCCACATATAGTAGTCATGAGAAGCAAGTACTTACGTGAAGTAAAAGAGGTGCGCAAGCAAGGTTATGATATTGTGTACTTGGATGAAACATGGATCAATGCTCACCACACTAACCAAAGGGAATGGCAGTCATCAGATGGAAAGATTAAGAGATTAATACCTAGCATCAAAGGACAGCGCTTGATAATTGCTCATGCAGGTAGTCGACAACATGGACTAATACAGAATGCAGAGCTCATTTTTCTTTCAAAATCCATAGACAATCGGAATTATCACTCTGAGATGAATGGTCACATATTTAGACATTGGATTGAAAATTCTGTTCTCCCATCACTAGATCGACCATCTTGCCTAATAATGGACAATGCAGCGTACCACAACATTGTTGCACTTGAAGATAAAGTCTCGACGTCATCCAGTACAAAAGATGCTATTAAGATATGGCTCACAAAGGAGCACATACAATTTAATAACATGTACTTAAAACCTGAATTACTATCTCTAGTAAAGCAAAAACAAAGGACAAAGATTTTTCAAATAGATAAGATTATCCAAGAGCACGGTCATATAAGTTTGAGGCTGCCACCTTACCCTGCTCATTTAAATCCAATAGAACAAATCTGGGCAAAATTAAAAGGACAAGTGGCAGATGAAAATACAACATTAAAAATATGCGATGTAAAGACTCTTGCTAATCTCGCTTTATTAAATATAGACAAAGATTATTGGGCTAAATGTGAAGACCACGTCTTAAAACAGGTAGAGGAATATTGTAAAAATGATGGTTTGTGGAATGTTCAACCCCAAACAGCTATTAATCTTTTAGACTCGTCTGATTCAGAATGAAAGTATATAGCCCCCACAATGTTGGCCCCTATATTACCTTAAATTAGTTCAACAAACGGTCCTTATCAGGACCACACAACTATGAAAATTGGACATACAGGTATACCTTGATATTATCGTCCGTCCTCGAACTGAGAAGACAATAATTCTCCTGGTGTTTTGTCTTATTAGGTTATTTCCCCATTACGGCCACGCCTTTCTATCTATCTATTGACCTTTCGAGCCGTAACCGGCCCATAGGGCGTAGACCAAGATACACCTTCTCCTATATGAATTTTTGTTCTAGCAGTTTTCTTTTAAAGATATTTTATCAAATCTCGCCATCTGTCTCTGTTCTGTGCAAGCAGTTCTATCTCATTGAGGGAGCCGATTCCTGCTGCTCTTGCCTCTCTCATCAATGTTCTTCTCAGTGTCTCCCTGGGTCTTCCTCTTTTTCTTTTACCTGTTGTTTCCCATATGAGGGCTTGCTTTGCTATTCGATTATTATCTCTTCTCATCACATGTCCAACGTATGACCATCGTCTTTTCTTTATTACTGAAGATAATAAAGAAAAGACGATGGTCATTTGGATTTATCTAAACGGTCATTTAATCGCTGGATTCAAGCACGTGAAGCACGCCTTTACCTAGTGAAAATTAATCATAGACCAGCAACTACGGTAATTTCTATTATTTAGGGGTTCACAATTTACAATTTTGACAAACATCAAAGAAATTCGCCGCTTTAAGAAAACTGCAGCTGCAAGATATTTGTTAAATATACATTTAAAGGGTCTTTTGCATTCTAATAACATTTGGATAATTTCAACAGTTTTTAACAAACGGTTACTGAGTAATAGCGTTTTGAAGTTGGGCACGTGATTTGAAACGAGCTATAGATAGTGTGTCCCCCTATATACGAGAACCTGATCCACTTGACATATCCGGGACACAACTCACTGGTTTTTGTCCCTCGTGACGAGAGCAGTACTCCAGGATTGTTTTGGTGACATTCTTGATTTTCAAGTTTGATGATTTAAGGCCCGCAATCTCAATGATGCCTCTACTGCTTGTTATCAATATTGTCTTTTACGTGCCTGGCATATTGTGGGCACTCAATTACTGGAGACAAATATTTTAGGCTTGACCATCTTCAATGATTTCAATATTCCAAACTGTTCAAGATTATCTCAATAAAAGCATCAACACATTTTCTCCCATGGCCATGATTTAATATTGAATTAATTGTTATTTACTTTTTTTTTCCTAGAACGCAGAAATGTGTATAAAATATTATTTTCAACCCCGTCTTTCTTGTTAGAAATCTGTTCTTCTAAATGTCATTGTTATAAAATACCACAAATTAATTCTTATAACAATTTATCTCGCTGTTATAAAATACCTCCCGTGTAACTCAATGTAAAATAACAATTTCTCTAGCACTTTTATCATTTTTTATAAAATTGCATTTTAAATTCAACCTTTCAGTTTTAATATAATCTTCAACAGATGGTGAATCCTAATCTTTTCATATCATTTTAGTATAGACAGAAACACTTATTTTGTGAATATTGCTGTAAGTGCATCACAATTATTTCAACGTTCATTGACAGCTAGTGCTAGGATTATCTTCTTGCTCTAGTTCATGTATTATGAGCTTGCGAAATGTGATTGTTTAAAGTGGGGCTCTAGCTGGTCCAAAGGTTAGACATTTACTTCTGGTCAAGAGGTTCCAACCACATCACAGTCGGTGGATCACGTTCATTTAGATTCAGTAGTTTTTTTTTCCGTGGTTTTACCTTTCCTTATTCTTGTGGTATTCATCTTAAAACTCGATGTCTAGCCCTTTCGGACAACGGTGAAGACACTAGGGCCCGTATGCACTATGCGCACGTTGAAGAATTCATGGCAATTTTGTAATTGAAGATAATCGTCTACATTTGCCACTGTCCGGACAATATTGTGAAGTACTCAATCCCTGTCAAAGACGGATGTGTCGGGCCGAAATGTGAAAATATTGCAGCTTGCAGTAATTTAGCGACGCACCGCATCGCATCCACACGAGCGAACGCTGAAGAGAAATAAAATGTAGAGTAGGCGAAACATTGTTTAATAGCAGTGTGTAACCCCTTTGTTGATATCTTAGATACGATTCTCTTAACAAAAATTGGAAGAACAATATGACGGTTGGTGATCAGATGGTGTCTGTTGTCTGATTGATGATAATTCGCTATTAACAACTGATGATCCATTCGCTATTGACAATTGATGATCATTCGCTATTGACAACTATTAAGCATTCGCTATTGACAACTGATGATCCATTCGCTATTGACAACTGATGATCATTCGCTATTGACAAATGATGATCCATTCGCTATTGACAATTGATCAGCACTCGCTATTGACAATTGATGATCATTCGCTATTGACAACTATTAAGCATTCGCTATTGACTACTATTAAACATTCGCTACTGACTACTAATAAGCATTCGCTATTGATTACTATTAAGCATTCGCTACTGACTACTATTAAGCATTCGCTATTGCCTACTATTAAGCATTCGCTACTGATTACTATTAAGCATTCGCTACTGATTACTATTAAGCATTCGCTACTGATTACTATTAAGCATTCGCTACTGATTACTATTAAGCATTCGCTACTGATTACTAATAAGCATTCGCTACTGATTACTATTAAGCATTCGCTACTGACTACTATTAAGCATTCGCTATTGACTACTATTAAGCATTCGCTACTGATTACTATTAAGCATTAGCTACTGATTACTATTAAGCATTTGCTACTGATTACTATTAAGCATTCGCTACTAATTACGGTTAAGCATTCGCTACTGACTACTATTAAGCATTCGCTACTGACTACTGATGATCATTAGCTCAACTACTAATGAAACTGTTGTTCTAAGAATGCAATAATTTGTAAGAGAGTTTTTAAAAGATGGGTAATTATAATCTACAAGGCGGTTATACAACCAACGAGCTACAGTAACAATAATGTGTGCATACTTATTTTACTTGAAACCAGGCAGAAGTCTTACACGATGCGTGGTAATGTAAATGTTAATTGACAATCTAGCTTGGCATAGGCATCTTCCTCCACCATATTTGCTCCCTCCTCCATAATCTATTCTTTGAAATCACATATTTGTGATGTTTTGCTAAAATCGTTTCTGATGAAATGTCCAGGGGATTAAATTGTCTGGGCTTCAACTCAGCAATAAACTAACAGCTCTCGTCCGCTGTCAATCGTTCCTTTCTAAAAATGTTCTGCCTGCTCAAGATGAATACTTAATCCTTGTTAAGATCAATATTATTTCCTTCAGTTTCCATTCCTCTATGATGTTTGTTATCCACGTCCCTAGCTCTCTTTTGACATGCAGAGCAATGAGTTTAGAGACGTTGAGAGGTTTTTGAAGCAATTATCTGTAGATTTGGAGATGAACGGAAGAAAAACAAAATAGTTATGGTTGTGTTTGTAATTGTGCTGTCAGTTTAAAGAAGTATAAAGCGTTTGCTAAATTTGTGACAATTAAGTTTTGTATGAAGACGGACAAAGGATTAAAAATACTGGAAGTAATATAGCATAAGCAGAGACGTGTGATAGCAGAAATTAGAAATGTGGGAGAAAATAATTCTGGAATTAAATAAAACATTAAAACAATTATCAGTCACAGTCATTAAATGCAGGTCTTTGGAAAGGATTAGATTTGTAGAGAGAAGCAGAAGAAACAAATTTATGGCATTAGAAGTCAAACATGTTATTTTATCTTACCATTATATGTTATTTTATATTTTTCTTTGACGTATTTGGATCATCGATACTGGGCTGGGGACACATTGTTTGGTCCTCCAGTCTTTTCCTTAATTAAATGTTCATCAGAACGCACTGATTAACTGTGCCAGTTTGGTAGTGGCTGATAATGTCTCGTATTCATCAAAATTATCTCTCTGTTCCTACAATATCAGGCTGTTACACTACAAAATGAACTCAATCGCTCTTCTTGGTGTGGAGTATCTGGTGCCTTGGTTAATCCTAATAAAGCATCAGTTGCAAGGTTCTCCCATAAAAATTATATCGATAACACGGAAACGCCGGTGGTACGAATGGGAGCTGGGGAGGTGACAAGGGACAGGTTGATGACGTACCTAGAAGTTAAGTTTGATCGCAGCCTGTGTTTTAGGGACCACGCAGACCATGTGATAGCAAAAGCCCGCACAGGATCAGCTGACTTAAAGGTCATGACAGCTGCTAAAATCAAGCAGAGGCCCTTCTGTTCCAGGGACTAGTCCTTGCACCAATCTAGTATGCCCTAGCAATTCTTACTGTCATTGCGACGCAGATGGGGAAAATACAGAATGAAGCCATGCGCATTATCTTGGGGTGTACGAGGGACACTCTCTGTGTAGCAATGGGTTATCTTCTTGACTTTCCAACCATGGATGACAGAATCAAGATCTACAGGGCACGAGCATACCTGAAGTTGAGTGCAGATAAAGAGCATCCATTGCACCAAGCGCTCAATACAGGGAAATGTAAAAAAAAAGTAAAGTACCCCAGTCACGCCAAGTGGCGTATAGGGAATGTGGTGTTAGTAACCATACATTTTACAAACCTTCCGCACATGATTTTTTGGGTAATGTGGTCAGTATTACGCCCGACCGCTTTACTTTCCTAGAAAAAAATCCGGTACCCATTAAAGGCTGGGTGAACCCGGAAGCCGTCGGTTGGAATCGAACCCTACCTCTTGTCCTTTGTAGTCCAGTTCACTAACCACTGAGCTATCGCGGCTCCCTACAGGGAAATGTGACAGGGTAAAAAGATGCAATCCGGGGTGAGTCGTGCAGAAGATGTCGTCAAACAGGTCTGTGGGCTTACCAATATCAACGCAGGTGAGGAGTGGATACGGGTGCCTAGGTGATTCATGGGGACATTTTCGTGCATTGTCACATTCGACTGGAAATGTAGGGAGAAGAACGCAGTCGTGGTCAATGCGGAGGTCAACGGTCTCATCTGGAATGACACCGATGAAGAAGATGCAGTCATCTATAGAGACGGATCTGTAATACGACACCAAAGGAGTGCATGGGCATTTAAAGCACGCTCGGCAGGCAGAATAGTCAAGGAAGACAGTGGCGCATACGTTATGACCACGGGTAGCATGACGATGGAGGTGGTGGAGGTGATGGCAGTGACCAGGGCATTCATTTGCTTAGAGTCACAAGACTACACCCACGCCTCTATACTGAGTGATTCGATGAGCATGATAAGAAAGGTGGAGGCGGGCTCTGTAAGCAGGCACTTGGTAGAGTCATTGCAGAAGTCAAAAATACGTTGCGTCACCTTTGTCTATGTACCTGGACATGCGGGGCTACGAAGAAATTAAAGAGCAGACAGGTTGGCTGGTTGTGCTGTTGTTGAAGATGTCCAACCAATGGATCTGGCGGATATCATCTTTGCCCTCTGAGATGTTTAAAGGGCGCAGGACTTCGACAACCATAAGTCCACGTCGCTCCTTCAGATCAAAGAGATGGGAATTGTTAAAATGGGCACAGCCAAAAACATGAAACTTAGGGGGCGTATAAGAAGTCGTATCAACCAACATCAACTGGAGTATCCAATCGCTGGACACTGCCGGACATGCTGAGGAGAGGATCTGAGCACCTATATTCGGAGTGCAATGATGATGACCCGCAAATAACTCAATAACTCAATATCAGACTATATGTTTATTCAGTGTAGGTAATTATGTAGTTTCACTTATTTTAGAATTTAATTTTACCTATGTCTGTGAGGCTGCTAATGATATATCTGCTCTATCGTTAAGTCGAACCGGCCACTCTATGTTCACGCTTTGTGAACGCTAGATAAACGTGGGACTAATAAGAAGATATTACTGCAGATATGTGTCCTATGTATTCACTCCAGCAGCCATTGCCTGCAGACAGAACCTGCCTGGACTTGGCGGATCAAGCTAATCAAGTCACTCAGTGCATGCACTGACACGAATGTAATCCTGTATCTTCAATCAAACATAAGCTCTTGTTATGTACACGATCTTCTCCATTGACGTAGTGCTTGTATAGTCCGTTTCTAAACTCATGCCTTTCTTCAAAATGCTGTAACGTAATAAACTTTTGGTTTTATTTGTTGAGATTTTGTATGTAAACTGTTTATTGCCAACACGTTATTTAAAATACAAAATTGAAAATAAAAACCATCTATTTATTTCCAGTGATTTTTTGTATTAAATAGCGTCACGATAATAAACTGTTTATATACGACATTTCAACAATGAAAACCAAACGGCTATTATATTACAGCATTTTGAAGTTGGGCATGAGTTTTGAACGGACTATAGTCCCTCTCCTTCAAAGCAAAACATGCACATCAGCACAAAGAAACAAAATGATGTATTTCCACTCTTTGTTATCTAAACATGGCTACTTACAAGTCACGAAGAAGAGATATGTTGGAGAAAAGCTATAAGAGTGATCACAAGACACAATCAGAAAGGACGTTATAAAAGAAACCTTTGGTACAGAGGACATTGGGCACAATACAGATACAACATATTAAATGGTTTGTACGTCTGAAGAGAACATGTAGTGATATCATCCAAAGTGTGCACACAAATTGATGAAACTCTACGACAGCATCGAGTGTCAATGACTGAGACTGAAGAAAGAACAAGTCTCTTTGATACTCAAGACGGTGAAAGAGTGCGTAAAGATAAAGTTGTAATTTATTTTGTGCAATTACCACTCAATAGTCAAACCATGCGTGCTCTCTGTTATATTTGTCTTTCATTCAACGTCAACCCTAAATTCAAACAGCGCCCACAAACATCTCAACCTTGACAACATCGGAAGGTGTTAGCGCATTTTGAAAACTCCGAAGCTCCGACGAGGGCTCACAGAGTGATTTTAGAAAACCTGATCAATATTGTAAAATATTATATTTTACTTTAGCAACAAGCAGCCTACCCATTTTAAATTGTAACTGTGACGAGTTCTTCTAGGTGAACAATATGAAGACGGGCCCTGCTTTTTATAGTCCGTTCCCAGTAAGACTGACTTCACTAACCTTGAGATGAGTGCTCAGTGAAGAGAAGACCGATCACTTTACAATTAGTTAACACCGGATATCCCCTGATGATGAAGCGAGATCACTTTACAATTAGCTAACACCGGATATCCCCTGATGATGAAGCGAGATCACTTTACAATTAGTTAACACCGGATATCCCCTGATGATGAAGCGAGATCTCTTTCAGTTATCAACATTTATTTGAAAAGTATCCACATTTCACGGTTTCAAATCACCCACATATGCATTGGTTGTGCACTCTATGAGAACTAGGCTGATTGCTAGTTCATTCGTTATAACAAATATTCTTTCTTGTATACTCTTTTATTTCTTTCTCTTTATTTATCTCTTTTGTTTCCTCAATATTTTTGTACTTGTTTTTGTGCAACGTTACTAACAAAACGTTTCATGTAATTGTGAATACTGTGTTGTCATTTCAACCCAAACTGTCTCATCAAATGATATTAAAACAAAATATATCAACTCGTATACATTTGTTTATTCCTGTTTGCTGTGTTCCATATTTTGGACTGCCCCCTCCTGGACTGAGCGTTATCAGCGATTCATAGCTGACCAAGACCCTGCTTCATCTCACAGTTGTGCTAATGAAAACCACCTGAAGATAAATAATAATAAATGAATATTATTTTGGAGGGAAACTTCCGAGGCGATAGATCAGCGAATCATTTCAAGGAAAGAGGCATGTTTACAACACTGGGGAATAAAAATAACGCGTGTTTGTAATGGCAAGGCACTGTGTCGAGGAACGCCAGTTTGATCCTATTTTGAGCTTGTTGCTCTTTGTTCTTTTCTGTTGTTGACTGTTTGGGATTTTTTTTTTCAGAGTTGCTACGCCGAAGACGCAAGTAGCTTATGTTTATACTTTGTAATGTTACGATTGCCTTGACCTAAACGATAATAGACAAGACTAGATAAAGAGACATTGACGAAGACACCTACTTGTAGAATGTAACGCTTCAGGCAGGAACCGACAAGCATGAACACACACATTGTGACGTCAAGAACACAATCACAGAAAGTGGCATTGTGCCCCAGGATGACAATTTGTATGATGACTTCTTGTGGTGGCGGTGCGCCACGAAAAGCGTGGAAACGAATCGAACATGATCGAAAGTATTAGTTTTTATAGTTGCTTTACAAGTCACTAAAAGTCTTGACATGATTGGCCGCTTCATCGATCTCTGGATATTGATCAAGAGAGAAGGAAGGAAACGGAGAAATAAAGCAATTACGTTATAAAAACATGTTATTGAAATTGAAAAAAAATGATATTACACTGAGAATATCCAGCAATGTAGAACACAGACCAGACAATAGGGGAGATAATTCAAATAGAACACAGTCGACATTGACATAGACTCAACGAGACTCTAAGGAAGAAGACCTATACCTCCTGCATGTTGACGACGTGTGTTTCAGACTACATCCATGACCTGCAATCTGTCAACAGCAACAAAGTCAACAGCAACAAAATCAATAGCAACAAAGTCAACAGCAACAAAATCAACAGCAGCAAAGTCAACAGCAACAAAGTCAACAGCAACCAAATCGAAATCAACAAAATCAAAAGCAACAAAGTGTACAGTAACAAAATCAACAGCAACAAAAACGACAGCATCAAAATCAAAAGCAACAAAATTAACAGCAACAAAGTCTACGGAAACAAAATCGACAGCAACAAAATCAAAAGCAGCAAAATGTACAGCAACAAAATCATCAGCATCAAAATCAACAGCAATAAAGTCTACGGAAACAAAATCGACAGCAACAAAATCAACAACAACAAAATCAGCAGCAACAAAGTCAACAACAACAACAAAATCAGCAGCAACAAAATCAACAACAACAAAAGCAACAGCATCAAAATCAGCAGCAACAAAATCAACAACAACAAAATCAACATCAACAAAATCAACAACAACAAAATCAACAACAACAAAATCAACAGCATCAAAATCAGCAGCAACAAAATCAACAACAACAAAATCAACAACAACAAAATCAACAGCATCAAAATCAGGAGCAACAAAATCAATAGCATCAAAATTAACAACAACAAAATCGGCAGCAACAAAATCAGCAACAATAAAATCAAAAACAACAAAATCAACAACAACAAAATCAACAACAACAAAATCAACAACATCAAAATCAACAGCATCAAAATCAACAAAAACAAAATCAACAACAACAAAATCAACAGCATTAAAATAACAACAACAAAATCAGCAACAACAAAATCAACAACAACAAAATCAACAACAACAAAATCAACAGCATCAAAATCAACAAAATCAACAGCAACAAAATCAACAACAACAAAATCAACAACAACAAAATCAACAACAACAAAATCATCAAAAACAAAATCTACAGCATCAAAATCAGCAGCAACAAAATCAACAGCATCAAAATCAACAACAACAAAATCAACAGCATCAAAATCAACAACAACAAAATCAGCTGCAACAAAATTAACAACAACAAAATGAACAGCAACAAAAATCGACAGCAATAAAGTAAACAGCAAGAAAATCAACGGCCATAAAATCAATGATTATAAGTCAACAGCAACAAAATCAACAGCAACAAATCAACAGTAAAAAAGTCAACATCAACAACGTCAACAGATACAAAATCAACAGCAAAAAGTCAACAGCTATAGGTCAACAGCAACAAAATCAACAGCAACAAAATCAACAGCAACAAAATCAACAGCAACAACGTCAACATCAACAAAGTCAACAGCAACAAAATCGACAGTAATAAAGCAAACAGCAACACAATCAACAGCATCAAAATGAACAGCATCAAAGTGAACAGCAACAAAATCCACAGCAACAAAATCGACAGCAATGAAGTCAACAGCAACAAAATCAATAGGAACAATATTCAACAGGAAAAAATCAACAGCAACAAAATTCAACAACTACAAAATCAACAGCAACAAAATCAACAGCAACAAAGTCAACAGCAACAAGCCAACAGAAACAAAGGCAACAGCAACAAAATCAACAGCAATAAAGTCAACAACTATAAGTCAACAGCAACAAAATCAACTACAACAAAATCAGCAACAACAAAATCAACAGCATCAAAATCAGGAGCAACAAAATCAACAGCATCAAAATTAACAACAACAAAATCAACAACAACAAAATCAACAACAACAAAATCAACAGCATCAAAATCAACGATAATAAAATCAGCTGCAACAAAATCAACAACAAAATCAGCAACAACACAATCAACAACAACAAAATCAACAACATCAAAATCAACAGCAACATAGTCTACGGAAATAAAATCGACAGCAACAAAATTAACAACAACAAAATCAACAATAACAAAATCGACAACATCAAAATCAACATCATCAAAATCAACAACAACAAAATCAACAGCATCAAAATCAACAGCAACAAAATTAACAGCAACAAAGTCTACATAAACAAAATCGACAGCAATAAAATTAACAACAAATAAATTAACACAACAAAAATCGACAGCAATATAGTAAACAGCAAGAAAATCAACAGCAAGAAAATCAATGACTATAAGTCAACAGCAATAAGGTCTACAGCAACAAAATCAACAGCAACAAAATCAACAGCAACAAAATCGACAATAATAACGTAAATAGCAACAAAATCAACAGCATCAAAGGGAACAGCAACAAAATCAACAGCAGCAAAATCAACAGCAACGAAATCGACAGCAATGAAATAAACAGCAACAAAATCAACAGCAATAAAGTCAACAACTATAAGTCAACAGCAACAAAATCAAAAGCAACAATATTCAACTGCAACAAAATCAACAACAACAAAATTCAACAACAACAAAACCAAAAGCAACAAAATCAACAGCAACAAAGTCAACAACAACAAAGCCAACAGAAGCGAAATCAACAACAATAAAGTCAACAGATATAAGTCAACAGCAACAAATAGACAGCATTAAAATCAGCAGCAACAAAATCAACAGCAACAAGTCAACAGCAACAAGCCAACAGCAACAAAGGCAACAGCAACAAAATCAACAGCATCAAAATCAACAACAACAAAACCAACAACAACAAAATCAGCAGCAACAAAGTCAACAACAACAAAATCAACAACAACAAAATCAACAGCATCAAAATCAACAGCAAAAAGGCAACAGCAACAAAATCAATAGCAATAAAGTCAACAACTATAAGTCAACAGCAACAAAATCAACAACAACAAAATCAACAGTATCAAAATCAACAACGACAAAATCAACAACAACAAAATCATCAGCATCAAAATCAACAACAACAAAATCAACAATAACAAAATCAACAACATCAAAATCATCAGCATCAAAATCAACAACAACAAAATCAACAATAACAACATCAAAATCAACAACATCATAATCAACAACAACAAAATCAACAACAACAAAATCAGCAACAACAAAATCAGCAACAACAACATCAACAACCACAAAATCAACAGCATCAAAATCAACAGCAAAAAGGCAACAGCAACAAAATCAATAGCAATAAAGTCAACAACTATAAGTCAACAACTATAAGTCAACAGCATCAAAATCAACAACCACAAAATCAACAACAACAAAATCATCAGCATCAAAATCAACAACAACAAAATCAACAATAACAAAATCAACAACATCAAAATCATCAGCATCAAAATCAAAAACAACAAAATCAACAAAAACAAAATCAACAACATCGAAATCAACAACATCAAAATCAACAACTTCAAAATCAAAAACAACAAAATCAACAACAACAAAATCAACAGCATCAAAATCAGCAACAACAAAATCAACAACAACAAAATCAACAACAAATTCAACAACAACAAAATCAACATCAACAAAATCAACAACAAAATTAAAATCAACAACAACAAAATCAACATCATCAAAATCAGCAGCAACAAAATCAGCAGCATCAAATCAACAACAACAAAATCAGCAGCATCAAAATCAACAACAACAAAATCGACAGCAACAAAATCAACAACAACAAAATCATCAGCATCAAAATCAACAGCAACAAAATTAACAGCAACAAATTCTACGGAAACAAATTCTACGGAAACAAAATCAACAGCAACAAAATCAAGAACAACAAAATTAACAACAACAAAATGAACAGCAAAAAAAATCGACAGCAATAAAGTAAACAGCAAGAAAATCAACAGCCTTAAAATCAATGGCTATAAGTCAACAGCTACAACGTCAACAGATACAAAATTAACAGCAAAAAAGTCAACAGCTATAGGTCGACAGCAACAAAATGAACAGCAACAACGTCAACAGCAACAAAGTCAACAGCAACAAAATCAACAGCAACAAAATCAACAGCAACAAAATCAACAGCATCAACATCGACAGCAATAAAGGAAATAGCTACAAAATCAACAGCAATAAAGTCAACAGCAACAAAATCAAAAGCAACAATATTCAACTGCAACAATATCAACAGAAACAAAATTCAACAGCAACAAAGTCAACAACAACAAAATCAACAACAACAAAATCAATAGCATCAAAATCAACAAAAACAAAATCAACAACAATAAAATCAACAGCATCAAAATCAGGAGCAACAAAATCAACAGCATCAAAATCAACAAAAACAAAATCAACAACAACAAAATCAACAGCATCAAAATCAGGAGCAACAAAATCAACAGCATCAAAATTAACAACAACAAAATCAACAACAACAAAATCAACAACAACAAAATCAACAGCATCAAAATCAACGATAACAAAATCAGCTGCAACAAAATCAACAACAAAATCAGCAACAACAAAATCAACAACAACAAAATCAACAACATCAAAATCAACAGCAACATAGTCTACGGAAATAAAATCGACTGCATCAAAATCAACAACAACAAAATCAACAATAAAAAAATCAACAACATCAAAATCATCAGCATCAAAATCAAAAACAACAAAATCAACAACAACAAAATCAACAACATCGAAATCAACAACATCAAAATCAACAACATCAAAATCAAAAACAACAAAATCAACAACAACAAAATCAACAGCATCAAAATCAGCAACAACAAAATCAACAACAACAAAATCAACAACAAATTCAACAACAACAAAATCAACATCAACAAAATCAACAACAAAATTAAAATCAACAACAACAAAATCAACATCATCAAAATCAGCAGCAACAAAATCATCAGCATCAAAATCAACAACAACAAAATCAGCAGCATCAAAATCAACAACAACAAATTCAACAATAACAAAATCAACAACATCAAAATCATCAGCATCAAAATGAAAAACAACAAAATCAACAACAACAAAATCAACAACATGGAAATCAACAACATCAAAATCAACAACATCAAAATCAAAAACAACAAAATCATCAACAACAAAATCAACAGCAACAAAATCAACAGCAACAAAATCAACAGCATCAAAATCGACAGCAATAAAGGAAATAGCTACAAAATCAACAGCAATAAAGTCAACAGCAACAAAATCAAAAGCAACAATATTCAACTGCAACAATATCAATTAAAAACAACAAAATCAACAACATCAAAATCAACAGCAACATAGTCTACGGAAATAAAATCGACAGCAACAAAATTAACAACAATAAAATAAACAATAACAAAATCGACAACATCAAAATCAACATCATCAAAATCAACAACAACAAAATCAACAGCATCAAAATCAACAGCAACAAAATTATCAGCAACAAAGTCAACATAAACAAAATCGACAGCAATAAAATTAACAACAAATAAATTAACACAACAAAAATCGACAACAATATAGTAAACAGCAAGAAAATCAACAGCCATAAAATCAATGACTATAAGTCAACAGCAATAAGGTCTACAGCAACAAAATCAACAGCAACAAAATCAACAGCAACAAAATCGACAATAATAACGTAAATAGCAACAAAATCAACAGCATCAAAGTGAACAGCAACAAAATCAACAGCAACAAAATCAACAGCAACGAAATCGACAGCAATGAAATAAACAGCAAAAAAATCAACAGCAATAAAGTCAACAACTATAAGTCAACAGCAACAAAATCAAAAGCAACAATATTCAACTGCAACAAAATCAACAACAACAAAATTCAACAACAACAAAACCAAAAGCAACAAAATCAACAGCAACAAAGTCAACAACAACAAAGTCAACAGAAGCGAAATCAACAACAATAAAGTCAACATATATAAGTCAACAGCAACAAATCAACAGCATTACAATCAGCAGCAACAAAATCAAAAGCAACAAGTCAACAGCAACAAGCCAACAGCAACAAAGGCAACAGCAACAAAATCAACAGCATCAAAATCAACAACCACAAAATCAACAACAACAAAATCATCAGCATCAAAATCAACAACAACAAAATCAACAATAACAAAATCAACAACATCAAAATCAACAACATCATAATCAACAACAACAAAATCAACAGCATCAAAATCAGCAACAACAAAATCAACAACAACAAAATCAACAACAAATTCAACAACAAGAAAATCAACATCAACAAAATCAACAACATCAAAATCAACAACAACAAAATCAACAACAAAATCAACAACAACAAAATCAACAACAACAAAATCAACAACATCCAAATCCACAGCAACATAGTCTACGGAAATAAAATCGACAGCAACAAAATCAAAAACAACAAAATCAACAACAACAAAATCAACAACATCGAAATCAACAACATCAAAATCAACAACATCAAAATCAAAAACAACAAAATCAACAACAACAAAATCAACAGCATCAAAATCAGCAACAACAAAATCAACAACAACAAAATCAACTACAAATTCAACAACAACAAAATCAACATCAACAAAATCAACAACAAAATTAAAATCAACAACAACAAAATCAACATCATCAAAATCAGCAGCAACAAAATCAGCAGCATCAAAATCAACAACAACAAAATCAGCAGCATCAAAATCAACAACAACAAAATCGACAGCAACAAAATCAACAACAACAAAATCATCAGCATCAAAATCAACAGCAACAAAATTAACAGCAACAAATTCTACGGAAACAAATTCTACGGAAACAAAATCAACAGCAACAAAATCAAGAACAACAAAATTAACAACAACAAAATGAACAGCAAAAAAAATCGACAGCAATAAAGTAAACAGCAAGAAAATCAACAGCCTTAAAATCAATGGCTATAAGTCAACAGCTACAACGTCAACAGATACAAAATTAACAGCAAAAAAGTCAACAGCTATAGGTCGACAGCAACAAAATGAACAGCAACAACGTCAACAGCAACAAAGTCAACAGCAACAAAATCAACAGCAACAAAATCAACAGCAACAAAATCAACAGCAACAAAATCAACAGCATCAACATCGACAGCAATAAAGGAAATAGCTACAAAATCAACAGCAATAAAGTCAACAGCAACAAAATCAAAAGCAACAATATTCAACTGCAACAATATCAACAGAAACAAAATTCAACAGCAACAAAGTCAACAACAACAAAATCAACAACAACAAAATCAACAGCATCAAAATCAACAAAAACAAAATCAACAACAATAAAATCAACAGCATCAAAATCAGGAGCAACAAAATCAACAGCATCAAAATCAACAAAAACAAAATCAACAACAACAAAATCAACAGCATCAAAATCAGGAGCAACAAAATCAACAGCATCAAAATTAACAACAACAAAATCAACAGCAACAAAATCAACAGCAACAAAATCAACAGCATCAACATCGACAGCAATAAAGGAAATAGCTACAAAATCAACAGCAATAAAGTCAACAGCAACAAAATCAAAAGCAACATATTCAACTGCAACAATATCAACAGAAACAAAATTCAACAGCAACAAAGTCAACAACAACAAAATCAACAACAACAAAATCAACAGCATCAAAATCAACAAAAACAAAATCAACAACAATAAAATCAACAGCATCAAAATCAGGAGCAACAAAATCAACAGCATCAAAATCAACGATAACAAAATCAGCTGCAACAAAATCAACAACAAAATCAGCAACAACAAAATCAACAACAACAAAATCAACAACATCAAAATCAACAGCAACATAGTCTACGGAAATAAAATCGACTGCATCAAAATCAACAACAACAAAATCAACAATAAAAAAATCAACAACATCAAAATCATCAGCATCAAAATCAAAAACAACAAAATCAACAACAACAAAATCAACAACATCGAAATCAACAACATCAAAATCAACAACATCAAAATCAAAAACAACAAAATCAACAACAACAAAATCAACAACAACAAAATCAACAACATCGAAATCAACAACATCAAAATCAACAACATCAAAATCAAAAACAACAAAATCAACAACAACAAAATCAACAACAACAAAATCAACAACAAATTCAACAACAACAAAATCAACATCAACAAAATCAACAACAAAATTAAAATCAACAACAACAAAATCAACATCATCAAAATCAACAACAACAAAATCAGCTGCAACAAAATTAACAACAGAATCAACAACAACAAAATCAACAACAACAAAATCAACAACAACAAAATCAACAACATCCAAATCCACAGCAACATAGTCTACGGAAATAAAATCGACAGCAACAAAATCAACAACAACAAAATTAACAGCAACAAATTCTACGGAAACAAATTCTACGGAAACAAAATCAACAGCAACAAAATCAACAACAACAAAATTAACAACAAAATGAACAGCAAAAAAAATCGACAGCAATAAAGTAAACAGCAAGAAAATCAACAGCCTTAAAATCAATGACTATAAGTCAACAGCTACAACGTCAACAGATACAAAATTAACAGCAAAAAGTCAACAGCTATAGGTCAACAGCAACAAAATGAACAGCAACAACGTCAACAGCAACAAAGTCAACAGCAACAAAATCAACAGCAACAAAATCAACAGCAACAAAATCAACAGCATCAAAATCGACAGCAATAAAGGAAATAGCTACAAAATCAACAGCAATAAAGTCAACAGCAACAAAATCAAAAGCAACAATAATCAACTGCAACAATATCAACAGAAACAAAATTCAACAGCTACAAAGTCAACAACAACAAAATCAACAACAACAAAATCAACAGCATCAAAATTAACAACAACAAAATCAACAACAACAAAATCAACAACAACAAAATCAACAGCATCAAAATCAACGATAACAAAATCAGCTGCAACAAAATCAACAACAAAATCAGCAACAACAAAATCAACAACAACAAATTCAACAACATCAAAATCAACAGCAACATAGTCTACGGAAATAAAATCGACAGCAACAAAATTAACAACAATAAAATAAACAATAACAAAATCGACAACATCAAAATCAACATCATCAAAATCAACAACAACAAAATCAACAGCATCAAAATCAACAGCAACAAAATTATCAGCAACAAAGTCAACATAAACAAAATCGACAGCAATAAAATTAACAACAAATAAATTAACACAACAAAAATCGACAGCAATATAGTAAACAGCAAGAAAATCAACAGCCATAAAATCAATGACTATAAGTCAACAGCAATAAGGTCTACAGCAACAAAATCAACAGCAACAAAATCAACAGCAACAAAATCGACAATAATAACGTAAATAGCAACAAAATCAACAGCATCAAAGTGAACAGCAACAAAATAAACAGCAGCAAAATCAACAGCAACGAAATCGACAGCAATGAAATAAACAGCAACAAAATCAACAGCAATAAAGTCAACAACTATAAGTCAACAGCAACAAAATCAAAAGCAACAATATTCAACTGCAACAAAATCAACAACAACAAAATTCAACAACAACAAAACCAAAAGCAACAAAATCAACAGCAACAAAGTCAACAACAACAAAGTCAACAGAAGCGAAATCAACAACAATAAAGTCAACAGATATAAGTCAACAGCAACAAATCAACAGCATTAAAATCAGCAGCAACAAAATCAACAGCAACAAGTCAACAGCAACAAGCCAACAGCAACAAAGGCAACAGCAACAAAATCAACAGCATCAAAATCAACAACATCATAATCAACAACAACAAAATCAACAACAACAAAATCAGTTACAACAAAATCAGCAACAACAACATCAACAACCACAAAATCAACAGCATCAAAATCAACAGCAAAGAGGCAACAGCAACACAATCAATAGCAATAAAGTCAACAACTATAAGTCAACAACTATAAGTCAACAGCAACAAAATCAACAACAACAAAATCAACAGCATCAAAATCAACAACCAGAAAATCAACAACAACAAAATCATCAGCATCAAAATCAACAATAACAAAATCAACAACATCAAAATCATCAGCATCAAAATCAAAAACAACAAAATCAACAACAACAAAATCAACAACATCAAAATCAACAACATCAAAATCAAAAACAACAAAATCAACAACAACAAAATCAACAGCATCAAAATCAGCAAAAACAAAATCAACAACAACAAAATCAACAACAAATTCAACAACAACAAAATCAACATCAACAAAATCAACAACAAAATTAAAATCAACAACAACAAAATCAACATCATCAAAATCTGCAGCAACAAAATCATCAGCATCAAAATCAACAACAACAAAATCAGCAGCATCAAAATCAACAACAACAAAATCAACAATAACAAAATCAACAGCAACAAAATCAACAGCAACAAAATCGACAATAATAACGTAAATAGCAACACAATCAACAGCATCAAAATGAACAGCATCAAAGTGAACAGCAACAAAATCCACAGCAACAAAATCGACAGCAATGAAGTCAACAGCAACAAAATCAATAGGAACAATATTCAACAGGAAAAAATCAACAGCAACAAAATTCAACAACTACAAAATCAACAGCAACAAAATCAACAGCAACAAAGTCAACAGCAACAAGCCAACAGAAACAAAGGCAACAGCAACAAAATCAACAGCAATAAAGTCAACAACTATAAGTCAACAGCAACAAAATCAACTACAACAAAATCAGCAGCAACAAAGTCAACAACAAAAACAATATCAGCAGCAACAAAATCAACAAAAACAAAATCAACAGCATCAAAATTAACAACAACAAAATCAACAACAACAAAATCAACAACAACAGAATCAACAGCATCAAAATCAACGATAATAAAATCAGCTGCAACAAAATCAACAACAAAATCAGCAACAACAAAATCAACAACAACAAAATCAACAACATCAAAATTAACAACAACAAAATCAACAACAACAAAATCAACAACAACAAAATCAACAGCATCAAAATCAACGATAATAAAATCAGCTGCAACAAAATCAACAACAACAAAATCAACAACAACAAAATCAACAACAACAGAATCAACAGCATCAAAATCAACGATAATAAAATCAGCTGCAACAAAATCAACAACAAAATCAGCAACAACAAAATCAACAACAACAAAATCAACAACATCAAAATTAACAACAACAAAATCAACAACAACAAAATCAACAACAACAGAATCAACAGCATCAAAATCAACGATAATAAAATCAGCTGCAACAAAATCAACAACAAAATCAGCAACAACAAAATCAACAACAACAAAATCAACAACATCAAAATTAACAACAACAAAATCAGCAACAACAAAATCAACAACAACAAAATCAACAACATCAAAATCAACAGCAACATAGTCTACGGAAATAAAATCGACAGCAACAAAATTAACAACAACAAAATCAACAATAACAAAATCGACAACATCAAAATCAACATCATCAAAATCAACAACAACAAAATTACTAGCATCAAAATCAACAGCAACAAAGTCAACATAAACAAAATCGACAGCAATAAAATTAACAACAAATAAATTAACACAACAAAAATCGACAGCAATATAGTAAACAGCAAGAAAATCAACAGCCATAAAATCAATGACTATAAGTCAACAGCAATAAGGTCTACAGCAACAAAATCAACAGCAACAAAATCAACAGCAACAAAATCAACAGCAACAAAATCGACAATAATAACGTAAATAGCAACAAAATCAACAGCATCAAAGTGAACAGCAACAAAATAAACAGCAGCAAATTCAACAGCAACGAAATCGACAGCAATGAAATAAACAGCAACAAAATCAACAGCAATAAAGTCAACAACTATAAGTCAACAGCAACAAAATCAAAAGCAACAATATTCAACTGCAACAAAATCAACAACAACAAAATTCAACAACAACAAAACCAAAAGCAACAAAATCAACAGCAACAAAGTCAACAACAACAAAGTCAAAAGAAGCGAAATCAACAACAATAAAGTCAACAGATATAAGTCAACAGCAACAAATCAACAGCATTAAAATCAGCAGCAACAAAATCAACAGCAACAAGTCAACAGCAACAAGCCAACAGCAACAAAGGCAACAGCAACAAAATCAACAGCATCAAAATCAACAACATCATAATCAACAACAACAAAATCAACAACAACAAAATCAGTTACAACAAAATCAGCAACAACAACATCAACAACCACAAAATCAACAGCATCAAAATCAACAGCAAAGAGGCAACAGCAACAAAATCAATAGCAATAAAGTCAACAACTATAAGTCAACAACTATAAGTCAACAGCAACAAAATCAACAACAACAAAATCAACAGCATCAAAATCAACAACCAGAAAATCAACAACAACAAAATCATCAGCATCAAAATCAACAATAACAAAATCAACAACATCAAAATCATCAGCATCAAAATCAAAAACAACAAAATCAACAACAACAAAATCAACAACATCAAAATCAACAACATCAAAATCAAAAACAACAAAATCAACAACAACAAAATCAACAGCATCAAAATCAGCAAAAACAAAATCAACAACAACAAAATCAACAACAAATTCAACAACAACAAAATCAACATCAACAAAATCAACAACAAAATTAAAATCAACAACAACAAAATCAACATCATCAAAATCTGCAGCAACAAAATCATCAGCATCAAAATCAACAACAACAAAATCAGCAGCATCAAAATCAACAACAACAAAATCAACAATAACAAAATCAACAGCAACAAAATCAACAGCAACAAAATCGACAATAATAACGTAAATAGCAACACAATCAACAGCATCAAAATGAACAGCATCAAAGTGAACAGCAACAAAATCCACAGCAACAAAATCGACAGCAATGAAGTCAACAGCAACAAAATCAATAGGAACAATATTCAACAGGAAAAAATCAACAGCAACAAAATTCAACAACTACAAAATCAACAGCAACAAAATCAACAGCAACAAAGTCAACAGCAACAAGCCAACAGAAACAAAGGCAACAGCAACAAAATCAACAGCAATAAAGTCAACAACTATAAGTCAACAGCAACAAAATCAACTACAACAAAATCAGCAGCAACAAAGTCAACAACAAAAACAATATCAGCAGCAACAAAATCAACAAAAACAAAATCAACAACAACAAAATCAACAGCATCAAAATCAACAAAAACAAAATCAACAACAACAAAATCAACAGCATCAAAATCAGGAGCAACAAAATCAACAGCATCAAAATTAACAACAACAAAATCAACAACAACAAAATCAACAACAACAGAATCAACAGCATCAAAATCAACGATAATAAAATCAGCTGCAACAAAATCAACAACAAAATCAGCAACAACAAAATCAACAACAACAAAATCAACAACATCAAAATTAACAACAACAAAATCAACAACAACAAAATCAACAACAACAAAATCAACAGCATCAAAATCAACGATAATAAAATCAGCTGCAACAAAATCAACAACAAAATCAGCAACAACAAAATCAACAACAACAAAATCAACAACATCAAAATCAACAGCAACATAGTCTACGGAAATAAAATCGACAGCAACAAAATTAACAACAACAAAATCAACAATAACAAAATCGACAACATCAAAATCAACATCATCAAAATCAACAACAACAAAATTACTAGCATCAAAATCAACAGCAACAAAGTCTACATAAACAAAATCGACAGCAATAAAATTAACAACAAATAAATTAACACAACAAAAATCGACAGCAATATAGTAAACAGCAAGAAAATCAACAGCAAGAAAATCAATGACTATAAGTCAACAGCAATAAGGTCTACAGCAACAAAATCAACAGCAACAAAATCAACAGCAACGAAATCGACAGCAATGAAATAAACAGCAACAAAATCAACAGCAATAAAGTCAACAACTATAAGTCAACAGCAACAAAATCAAAAGCAACAATATTCAACAGCAACAAAATCAACAACAACAAAATTCAACAACAACAAAACCAAAAGCAACAAAATCAACAGCAACAAAGTCAACAACAACAAAGTCAACAGAAGCGAAATCAACAACAATAAAGTCAACAGATATAATTCAACAGCAACAAATAGACAGCATTAAAATCAGCAGCAACAAAATCAACAGCAACAAGTCAACAGCAACAAGCCAACAGCAACAAAGGCAACAGCAACAAAATCAACAGCATCAAAATCAACAACAACAAAACCAACAACAACAAAATCAGCAGCAACAAAGTCAACTACAACAAAATCAACAACAACAAAATCAACAGCATCAACATCATCAACAACAAAATCCACAACATCAAAATCAACAAAAACAAAATCACCTGCAACAAAGTCAACAGCAGCAAGCCAACAGCAAAAAGGCAACAGCAACAAAATCAATAGCAATAAAGTCAACAACTATAAGTCAACAGCAACAAAATCAACAACAACAAAATCAACAGTATCAAAATCAACAACGACAAAATCAACAACAACAAAATCATCAGCATCAAAATCAACAACAACAAAATCAACAATAACAAAAACAACAACATCAAAATCATCAGCATCAAAATCAACAACAACAAAATCAACAATAACAAAATCAACAACATCAAAATCAACAACATCATAATCAACAACAACAAAATCAACAACAACAAAATCATCAACAACCACAAAATCAACAGCATCAAAATCAACAGCAAAAAGGCAACAGCAACAAAATCAATAGCAATAAAGTCAACAACTATAAGTCAACAACTATAAGTCAACAGCAACAAAATCAACAACAACAAAATCAACAACAACAAAATCATCAGCATCAAAATCAACAACAACAAAATCAACAATAACAAAATCAACAACATCAAAATCATCAGCATCAAAATCAAAAACAACAAAATCAACAACAACAAAATCAACAACATCGAAATCAACAACATCAAAATCATCAGCATCAAAATCAAAAACAACAAAATCAACAACAACAAAATCAACAACATCGAAATCAACAACATCAAAATCAACATCAACAAAATCAACAACATCAAAATCAACAACAACAAAAACAACAGCATCAAAATCAGCAGCAACGAAACCAGCAGCATCAAAATCAACAACAACAAAATCAGCAGCAACAAAATCAACAGCATCAAAATCAACGATAACAAAATCAGCTGCAACAAAATCAACAACAAAATCAGCAACAACAAAATCAACAACAACAAAATCAACAACAAATTCAACAACAACAAAATCAACATCAACAAAATCAACAACAAAATTAAAATCAACAACAACAAAATCAACATCATCAAAATCAGCAGCAACAAAATCATCAGCATCAAAATCAACAACAACAAAATCAGCAGCATCAAAATCAACAACAACAAATTCAACAATAACAAAATCAACAACATCAAAATCATCAGCATCAAAATGAAAAACAACAAAATCAACAACAACAAAATCAACAACATGGAAATCAACAACATCAAAATCAACAACATCAAAATCAAAAACAACAAAATCATCAACAACAAAATCAACAGCAACAAAATCAACAGCAACAAAATCAACAGCATCAAAATCGACAGCAATAAAGGAAATAGCTACAAAATCAACAGCAATAAAGTCAACAGCAACAAAATCAAAAGCAACAATATTCAACTGCAACAATATCAATTAAAAACAACAAAATCAACAACATCAAAATCAACAGCAACATAGTCTACGGAAATAAAATCGACAGCAACAAAATTAACAACAATAAAATAAACAATAACAAAATCGACAACATCAAAATCAACATCATCAAAATCAACAACAACAAAATCAACAGCATCAAAATCAACAGCAACAAAATTATCAGCAACAAAGTCAACATAAACAAAATCGACAGCAATAAAATTAACAACAAATAAATTAACACAACAAAAATCGACAACAATATAGTAAACAGCAAGAAAATCAACAGCCATAAAATCAATGACTATAAGTCAACAGCAATAAGGTCTACAGCAACAAAATCAACAGCAACAAAATCAACAGCAACAAAATCGACAATAATAACGTAAATAGCAACAAAATCAACAGCATCAAAGTGAACAGCAACAAAATCAACAGCAACAAAATCAACAGCAACGAAATCGACAGCAATGAAATAAACAGCAAAAAAATCAACAGCAATAAAGTCAACAACTATAAGTCAACAGCAACAAAATCAAAAGCAACAATATTCAACTGCAACAAAATCAACAACAACAAAATTCAACAACAACAAAACCAAAAGCAACAAAATCAACAGCAACAAAGTCAACAACAACAAAGTCAACAGAAGCGAAATCAACAACAATAAAGTCAACATATATAAGTCAACAGCAACAAATCAACAGCATTACAATCAGCAGCAACAAAATCAACAGCAACAAGTCAACAGCAACAAGCCAACTGCAACAAAGGCAACAGCAACAAAATCAACAGCATCAAAATCAACAACAACAAAACCAACAACAACAAAATCAGCAGCAACAAAGTCAACAGCAACAAAATCAACAACAACAAAATCAACGACAACAAAATCAACAACAACAAAATCAACAGCATCAAAATCAACAAAAAAAAAATTGGCAGCAACAAAATCAACAGCAACAAAATCAACAACAACAAAATCAACAGCATCAACATCATCAACAACAAAATCCACAACATCAAAATCAACAAAAACAAAATCACCTGCAACAAAGTCAACAGCAGCAAGCCAACAGCAAAAAGGCAACAGCAACAAAATCAACAGCAACAAAGTCAACAACAACAAAGTCAACAGAAGCGAAATCAACAACAATAAAGTCAACATATATAAGTCAACAGCAACAAATCAACAGCATTACAATCAGCAGCAACAAAATCAACAGCAACAAGTCAACAGCAACAAGCCAACAGCAACAAAGGCAACAGCAACAAAATCAACAGCATCAAAATCAACAACAACAAAACCAACAACAACAAAATCAGCAGCAACAAAGTCAACAGCAACAAAATCAACAACAACAAAATCAACGACAACAAAATCAACAACAACAAAATCAACAGCATCAAAATCAACAAAAAAAAAATTGGCAGCAACAAAATCAACAGCAACAAAATCAACAACAACAAAATCAACAGCATCAACATCATCAACAACAAAATCCACAACATCAAAATCAACAAAAACAAAATCACCTGCAACAAAGTCAACAGCAGCAAGCCAACAGCAAAAAGGCAACAGCAACAAAATCAATAGCAATAAAGTCAACAACTATAAGTCAACAACTATAAGTCAACAGCAACAAAATCAACAACAACAAAATCAACAGCATCAAAATCAACAACCACAAAATCAACAACAACAAAATCATCAGCATCAAAATCAACAACAACAAAATCAACAATAACAAAATCAACAACATCAAAATCAACAACATCATAATCAACAACAACAAAATCAACAGCATCAAAATCAGCAACAACAAAATCAACAACAACAAATTCAACAACAAGAAAATCAACATCAACAAAATCAACAACATCAAAATCAACAATAACAAAATCAACAACAAAATTAAAAACAACAAAATCAACAACAACAAAATCAACAACAACAAAATCAGCAGCAACAAAATCAACAGCATCAAAATCAACAACAACAAAATCAGCTGCAACAAAATTAACAACAGAATCAACAACAACAAAATCAACAACAACAAAATCAACAACAACAAAATCAACAACATCCAAATCCACAGCAACATAGTCTACGGAAATAAAATCGACAGCAACAAAATCAACAACAACAAAATCAACAACAAAATCATCAGCATCAAAATCAACAGCAACAAAATTAACAGCAACAAATTCTACGGAAACAAAATCAACAGCAACAAAATCAACAACAACAAAATTAACAACAACAAAATGAACAGCAAAAAAAATCGACAGCAATAAAGTAAACAGCAAGAAAATCAACAGCCTTAAAATCAATGACTATAAGTCAACAGCTACAACGTCAACAGATACAATATTTACAGCAAAAAAGTCAACAGCTATAGGTCAACAGCAACAAAATGAACAGCAACAACGTCAACAGCAACAAAGTCAACAGCAACAAAATCAACAGCAACAAAATCAACAGCAACAAAATCAACAGCATCAAAATCGACAGCAATAAAGGAAATAGCTACAAAATCAACAGCAATAAAGTCAACAGCAACAAAATCAAAAGCAACAATATTCAACTGCAACAATATCAACAGAAACAAAATTCAACAGCAACAAAGTCAACAACAACAAAGTCAACAGAAGCAAAATCAACAACAATAAAGTCAACAGCTATAAGTCAACAGCAACAAATCAACAGCATTAAAATCAGCAGCAACAAAATCAACAGCAACAAAGTCAACAGCAACAAGCCAACAGCAACAAAGGCAACAGCAACAAAATCAACAGCAATAAAGTCAACAACTATAAGTCAACAGCAACAAAATCAACAGCAACAAAATCGACAGCATCAAAATCAACAGCAACAAAATTTAAAGCAACAAAGTCTACGGAAACAAAATCGACAGCAACAAAATGAACAACAACAAAGTCAACAGCAACAAAATCAACAGCAACAAAATCGACAGCATCAAAATCAACAGCAACAAAATTTAAAGCAACAAAGTCTACGGAAACAAAATCGACAGCAACAAAATGAACAACAACAAAATCAACAGCAACAAAGTCAACAGCAACAAAATCAACAACAACAAAATCAACAACAAAGTCATCAGCAACAAAATCAACAGCAACATAATCAACAGCATCAAAATCAACAGCAAAAAGGCAACAGCAACAAAATCAATAGCAATAAAGTCAACAACTATAAGTCAACAGCAACAAAATCAACAACAACAAAATCAACAGCATCAAAATCAACAACCACAAAATCAACAACAACAAAATCATCAGCATCAAAATCAACAACAAAATCAACAATAACAAAATCAACAACATCAAAATCATCAGCATCATAATCAAAAACAACAAAATCAACAACAACGAAATCAACAACATCAAAATCAACAACATCAAAATCAAAAACAACAAAATTAACAACAAATAAATCAACAGCATCAAAATCAGCAACAACAAAATCAACAACAACAAAATCAACAACAAATTCAACAACAACAAAATCAACATCAACAAAATCAACAACATCAAAATCAACAACAACAAAATCAACAACAAAATTAAAAACAACAAAATCAACAACAACAAAATCAACAGCATTAAAATCAGCAGCAACAAAATCAGCAGCATCAAAATCAACAACAACAAAATCAGCAGCATCAAAATCAACAACAAAATCAACAACAAAGTCATCAGCAACAAAATCAACAGCAACATAACCAACAGCAATTAAGTCAATAGCAACAAAGTCGACAGCAACATTATTAACAGAAGCAAAACCAATAGCAATAAAGTCAACATCATAGCGACAGTTTAATCCTTGAACATCCGAGGTCGACGATAAGCGATACGAAATTACATAATCGATGTTGGTGAGCCACCACCGACGGTTACAATACCGACAGTTCAAAGTAAAGGTGTTCCGAAGACGAGCTATTTTTATCACGTATAATCAGTAATCGACCCACTCCTGCCTGCCGAATTACGCCGTTGACAAACAAGCCACGTGTACGCGAGTGTATATAAAAGAGCGTTGCAAATAAAAGTCAATATAGAATACTGTCATCACGAAAAGGACATCAATGTGCTGGATTAAAGCTAAGAGAAGTAAACGATCGGATATAGACGGTAGATTAGACCAAAAGGGTTGCACAGAAAAAGTGTAGTTATTGTGTGGCGATTATATTGTAAGCTTTAGAATTCAATGCAGCAGGAGGTCGACGCCTGGGAGTCATGACCCAGACGGGCCCACCTCCCTTTGAGTATCAAAAAGCTAAAAGGCAGAAACAAATACTCGACGTGCACCCCTTCTGATAATCAGATTGCCTCCTGCTGCGAAGTTGTGTATAAAGCGTTTCATATAACATAGTAAATGTGCAACAAGCTTTATTATAACTATTTTTAAAGCACGAGTATACTAGACCAAAGGGTCGACCACGAAAAAGATGGATCGACGGAATACTAGAAGTACTAGGAAACATAACAGCAGCAGAGGTGAACAGAAGAGTAAAAGACCGCAAATTATATCTCCCCTCGACGCTGAAAGGCAAATTAGGAGAGAAAGAAGAGTATTCTTTTAAATTTGTGTAGTGTTAGCTTCATTTAAAAAAAAATACTTTTGTCATTGGTATCTGTTGCATAGTTTTTGTTTCTCTTAGCTCTAACCTTGATTGGAAAAATTGTCTCATAATTCGCCGCATTGAGTGTGGTAGAGATAAAGATAGCCCCCTAGCAACTACTGCTTGGTAATGAAATGTTAGTATCTTCCTTATTCTAAGCCTTAAATGCATGATGCAGGATTACCTGTTCCCTTCCTCGATACCTTTCCTTGCTAAATAAAATCTTAGGTACCCATTTAAAGAGTCTGGGAGGAAAATATTGAAAGCGGAATAGATGTTGCCATAAATGAAACCTGGAATCCGAACCGAAAAGTCGGCATGTGAGTGCACTAACCACAAAGCCATGTAGCTCTCCAAGTAGCATGACTTTATAGTGTTTACTCGTACAGATTTTGCATATTGTACCTTGAAACACACAAGCTCGTCGACAACACCATCAGAGAATGTTAGAACATCAATTCTCAAACAGTCTTTATCTGGGTGCATTTCTTGATGAAGAAATTTCCAGGAAAGTCACAATTTTAAAAAGTAAATGCTGAAGAGACATGTTGGTCTAGGTGACAAATCCAAGAATGAGCACGTGGCCAGGTAGGAAATACTCAATTGTCTGTTAAATTTGTTTTCCCGGGAGAGACAATTCTTAATGCAAGCAGCTGATGCCTGGCGGGAATATCAAAGCAACCCCTAACGAAGATGTCTCCAAGAAATGCATGCTCAGCACGTATTCCCTGAACAGCAAGGTGGGAATTACGAGCAAGGCAATGCAATGTTAACACTTGCAAAGAACATGCGTAACAAGCTTTATTAGATTTTTTCTTAATATTTCCTTTATTATATTTAGTTTTTATTTCTAAAAGTATATTTTGTAATTAGTAACTATTGAACACTTTTTAGCCTGCGTAAGCACCTTCATTTTTTTATGTAATGGAAACATATATGAATGACCGTGAATGGAAAGCATCTATCATACGTCGAGGTAAACATTACATTCGTTCATCGATGATTAATTCCAGTAGCTGATTGTGTAACTGGCAACATTGTATGAATAATCCAGCTTCTTATGTCTTTATAATGAACATAAGAGACAATAGAACGAGAGAGAGACACACACAGAGAGAGAGAGAGAGAGAGAGCAAACTCAAAGAATAAGGAGGTTGTGGTACAGTACTCGCACCACAATCAGAAGGTATCCGGTTCGAAGCACATTTAGAGCATTTAAGAAATATTTTCTCAGTGAACCCTAATCTCAAGTTGGTTAACTCGGCTGACTAATCCTATATGAAGCGAGTAATGTCCCATGTAGAGGTAAAGGCATCAAGATGCACCAAGATGCGTAGCAGCTGTAAAGCTTATGATAATAGCAATACTAAAACAAAGAAGAAAAAAGTGGTATGGTGACAGCTTTACGTGGTAATGGACGAAACAAAAGTCGACGTTTCGGCCAAGTAGGCCTTCATCTGGACGAACAACAAACACAAAAAATATATATAAGGATATATTAACAAATCTAACTACATGGCGATAATATGCTAGATACTCAAAAGAAGAAAATAAAAAAAGAGGTCACTTACCTGTGTTCCTGAGCGTGGTGAGTCTTCAAAAAGGAAGTCAGTCTTCAAAAAGGAAGTCAGTCTTCAAAAAGGAAGTCATTCTTCAAAAAGGAAGTCAGTCTTCAAAAAGGAAGTCAGTCTTCAAAAAGGAAGTCATTCTTCAAAAAGGAAGTCAGTATTCAAAAAGGAAGTCAATCTTCAAAAAGGAAGTCAGTCTTCAAAAAGGAAGTCAGTCTTCAAAAAGGAAGTCATTCTTCAAAAAGGAAGTCAGTATTCAAAAAGGAAGTCAATCTTCAAAAAGGAAGTCAGTCTTCAAAAAGGAAGTCAGTCTTCAAAAAGGAAGTCATTCTTCAAAAATGAAGTCAGTATTCAAAAAGGAAGTCAATCTTCAAAAAGGAAGTCAGTCTTCAAAAAGGAAGTCAGTATTCAAAAATGAAGTCAATCTTCAAAAAGGAAGTCAGTCTTCAAAAAGAAAGGTCAGTCTCATATTATCGCCATGTAGTTAGATTTGTTAATATATCTTTATATATATTTGTGTGTGTTTCTTGTTCGTCCAGATGAAGGCCTACTTGGCCGAAACGTCGACTTTCGTTTCGTCCATTACCACGTAAAGCTGTCACCATACCACTTTTTTCTTCTTTTTTAAGTATTGCTAATGTCCCTTTTGGAAAAAAGGAATCATTGTTAAGATCCCAAAAAAGGGCAATCTTAGAGATTGTAACAATTGGAGAGGCGTGACACTTTTGTCAGTTGCCTCAAAATTATTCTGTAAAATCATCCTAAATAGAATAAAGGATTCAATAGATACAGTAATGCGTGAAGAACAGGCTGGGTTTAGAAAAGGGAGAAGCTGTCTTGACCACATTTTCACTCTACGACTTATATTGGAGGAACACATTGAAAAGCAAAAACCTTTTGTACTTAACTTCATCGACTTCAAAAAAGCATTTGATAGTATTCATAGAGATTCTTTGTGGAAAATTCTGAAGCAATATGGCTTACCATCAAAAATCATAAATATTATCAAAGACATGTATGATGGTTACACATGTGCAGTTCGAACAGAGGAAGGACTGAGCGAATGTTTCCCAATAGAAACTGGGGTTAAACAAGGATGTATTTTATCGCCCTTGTTATTTGGAATTGTTATGGACTTCATAATGAAGAAATGCTGCACTGGTAATAAAGGCATCGAATGGATACAAGGAGACCATTTGGAGGACCTGGACTTTGCTGATGACATAGTTCTCATCAGCAATCAGATAAAAACGATGCAGGAAAACACAAATGAACTATCATCAATAGCCAGCAAAATTGGGCTTGAGGTCAATCATGAAAAGACTAAAGTCATGAAAAGTTTAATTCCAACAAGTGACAAAATATACATGGAAAACAAACCAGTAGAAGAGATCGATCACTTCATCTATCTTGGAAGTCACATTGATCGAGAAGGGGATACGAGCAAAGAAATTAGAATCAGACTGGCTAAAGCAGCAATGTCTTTCAGAAGCCTTGAAAAGTTGTGGAAATCAAAACTCATTAGCACAAACACAAAACTTAGGCTATTCAAATCAAATGTACTATCAACCCTTACGTATGCGTGTGAAAGCTGGAAAACAACAAGAGATATAGAAACAAAGTTGAACGCATTCGAAAATAAATGTCTAAGGAAAATACTTGGTATAGAATGGAACGAATTCAAAACAAACGAGGAAATTAGAGAAATCGCCAATCAACCACTAATATCTTCAGTAATAAAGAAAAGACGATGGTCATACGTTGGACATGTGATGAGAAGAGATAATAATCGAATAGCAAAGCAAGCCCTCATATGGGAAACAACAGGTAAAAGAAAAAGAGGAAGACCCAGGGAGACACTGAGAAGAACATTGATGAGAGAGGCAAGAGCAGCAGGAATCGGCTCCCTCAATGAGATAGAACTGCTTGCACAGAACAGAGGCAGATGGCGAGATTTGATAAAATATCTTTAAAAGAAAACTGCTAGAACAAAAATTCATATAGGAGAAGGTGTATCTTGGTCTACGCCCTATGGGCCGGTTACGGCTCGAAAGGTCAATAGATAGATAGATAGAATGTCCCTTGTTCAGATTAATCACGTAAAGGAACTTCGTCATATTTCACAGAAAGAAAAGATATTTTAATCACAAAATTAGGAGACGCTTCAAGTTAGTGCTTGGTAAACGGGTCTGATGAAGTCAAAAGTTCCAGATCACTCCGGATCGACGGCTTCTAGAACCGCTCAAACCTAAATGAGTACCAGACAGTCAGTGAACTAATAAGGCACTGGTGTAGTTCTGACCACAGTACCATAGAATTGTGCCGGTGGTAAAAAATATGTGAAAACTTGAACCATATAAAGAAATCAAGGAAGAAAGTGGGAACTTGTAGTAGAAACAGTCAAATTTTGTTGCAGAAACAGAGGAAGTAAAAGATTATAAAAAAAAGGGTGGTAATAGTAGTATTATAGTAGAAGTAGATATAGAAACAGGGTGTTAGACAAGGTTGTGTGCTGTCACCAGATTTGTTTAAAATTTATAGTGAGATTATTTTAAGATCCATAAGGGACATGCCTGGAATAACAATTGGAGGTCATAATATAAATACTCTAAGATATGCTGATGATACAGTCTTAATCGCTAAGAGTGAAAATGGGTTACAAAAAAGGTTAGACATTATAGTGAAAGGAAGCAAAAATAAAGGACTCAGCCTTAATAGCAAAAAGACAGAAGTTATGGTAACAACAAAGAAAAAGACATCACCTCAGTGCAAAATAAAGACAACTGGAACAATATTAAAACAAGTAAATTAATTTAAATATTTGGGAACTTTGTTAACCTCAGACGGCAGATATACAAAAGAGGTGAGATGCAGAATGGCTCAGGCAAAAGCAGCTTTCCAAAAAATGAGGAAGATACTATGCAATCCATTTTTGACAATAGAAACAAGATAAAGAGTTCTTAAATGTTATGTAGAGCCAGTCTTAACATATGGATGCTAATCATGGACAATAGGACAACAGACAAGAAATTCACTGGAGTCTGTAGAAATGTGGTTTTACAGAAGAATGTTGAGAGTACCATGGACAGCTAAGAAGAGTAATGAAGATGTTCTGAGAGAGGTCAGAGCAAAAAGAGAGCTAAGTTCCAATATTAGGAAGAAACAATCATCATTTTTTGGTCATGTAATGAGAAGAGAACAACTTGAATATATTGTAACAACTGGAAAAATTGAGGGACGAAGAAATAGAGGGAAGCAGATGAGAAAAAATAACAGACTGCTTAAGAGAATGGCTTGGCAGAAGGTCAACAACAGAAATGACAAATAGCTGCCGAGATCGAAAGTTGTGGAGAGACATGATCATCTACGCCAGTAGGCCCGGTACTTGATGATGATGAGATATAGAAAAAAAAGTTAACAAAAAAAGACAAAAAATACTACAAAATTACATCCTTAATTGTAAATATTCCTTTTTTTCAAAGTCTTTCTTTTGTGATTTGTCTTTCTAAAAATGTCAATGTATAAAGTGTTCGCCTGTAATGCTGCATATCTGCATCACTATATTTGAATATCTGTACCACCATATATTTATGTATATATTTGTGTCATCACTTTTTTCAAAACCCTACATAATAACATCTATAATTATTCCATGAATATTTTTTTGTTATTACCCAAACGACCATATATTTTTAACCTATATTAACTCATTTGTATTACGTTATTGTTATCGAATTATTTGCGAGTCATCGTCATTGCACATGTAATCGGAACATGTCCATAGGTGCTCAGATCCCCTCATCAGCAAAGTCCCGCAGCGTCCAGCGACTGACGACTTCAGTTGATAAGTCTTCTTATACACCCACTAAGTTTCTCATTTCTGGCTGTGCCCATCTTAACTCCGATTTCCATCATCCGAAGAAGTGGCGTAGATCTGTGTTTGTCGAAGTCCTGTGCTCTTCCCACATCTCGGAGGGCATTGATGAATATATTTCAGTTGTTCTCTTCTCATTACATGGCCAAAAAATGATGATTGTTTCTTCCTAATAGTGGAAATTAGTTCTCTTTTTGCTTTGACCTCTCTCAGAACATCTTCATTACTCTTCTTAGCTGTCCATGGTATTCTCAACATTCTTCTGTAAAACCACATTTCTACAGACTCCAGTGAACTTCTTGTCTGTTGTCCTATTGTCCATGATTAACATCCATATGATAAGACTGGCTCTACATAACATTTAAGAACTCTTTTTCTTGTTTCTATTGTCAAAAATGGATTGCATAGTATCTTCCTCATTTTTTGGAAAGCTGCTTTTGCCTGAGCCATTCTACATCTCACCTCTTTTGTATATCTTCCGTCTGAGGTTAACAAAGTTCCCAAATATTTAAATTAATTTACTTGTTTTAATATTGTTCCACTTGTCTTTATTTTGCACTGAGGTGATGTCTTTTTCTTTGTTGTTACCATTACCTGTGTCTTTTTGCTATTAAGGCTGAGTCTTTTATTTTTGCTTTCTTTCACTATAATGTCTAACCTTTTTTGTAACTCATTTTCACTCTTAGCGATTAAGACTGTATCATCAGCATACCTTAGATTATTTATATTATGACCTCCAATTGTTATTCCAGGCATGTCCCTTATGGATCTTAAAATTGATATTTTCATGATAGAATCAGACAATAATCATCTAATACGCAGAACACACTTTAACGTATCAAATAGGATTCTACATAGAAACTATACTCACTTAATACACTCAAACACAGAAACAGGAATTCTACATAGAAACTATACTCTTTAATACAAACACAGCAAACAGGAATTTTACATAGAAACTATACTCACTTAATAAACTCAAACACAGAAACAGGAATTCTACATAGAAACTATACTCACTTAATACAAACACAGCAAACAGGAATTCTACACAGAAACTATAATCATTAATACAAACACAACAAACAGGAATTCTACACAGAAACTATTCTCATTAATACAAACACAACAAACAGGAATTCTACACAGAAACTATTCTCATTAATACACATACAGCAAACAGGAATTCTACACAGAAACTATTCTCATTAATACACATACAGCAAACAGGAATTCTACACAGAAACTATACTCACTTAATACAAACACAGCAAACAGGAATTCTACACAGAAACTATTCTCATTAATACAAACACAACAAACGGGAATTCTACACAGAAACTATTCTCATTAATACAAACACAACAAACAGGAATTCTACACAGAAACTATTCTCTTTAATACACATACAGCAAACAGGAATTCTACGCAGAAACTATTCTCATTAATACAAACACAGCAAACAGGAATTCTACACAGAAACTATACTCACTTAATACAAACACAGCAAACAGGAATTATACACAGAAACTATACTTAATACACACTAAGAAAGCACATTAAGTAGTAAACTTCACAGAAACACAAGCGCGCGTATTAAAACAACAAGTATCGAATACACAACGCACAAAATACAAACGCACTCAGGACAAATAAAAACTGTACAAATAATACACATATTGATACTATACACTAAATAGAGAGCGGAAGTAGAGAAGTGGGTAGTGAAATAGTTCACAAAGGACAAGAGAGTGAGTTCGATTCCAACTGACGGATACTACTTTCACCTTGCATTAACTTGATTTTTCGGAGAACGTAGGGCGGCCGTGCGTGACACTGACCATATCACCCATAAAATTGTCGTTGATCTTTCAAAATATGGAGGTTAACACAATATTACCCTTACGAACGAAAGCGTGGCCAACAAAAGTATCACGATTTAATGGCATTTGCTCCAGAATATAAATGTAAAAAAAAAAAAATAAACTAAAAACTCATTTTATTGATATTTTAAAAATTGATGTTCTGGTTTAGATCAGCAAATCAATTCTCCTGCTGCCTATTAATTTACATCCCATCATATATAAATTGGGTTTTTTTTTTATCATATAAAAAAGTTTGTTATTTTCTCAATATTATTCATATGTATTTGTTATTTACATACACAACCACTGGTGTCTGGATCTTGATGATCTAAGCTCAAGTACAAACTATCGGAACTGCCGCGAGTTTTAGGTGAAGCCCTGCGGTGACTTCAATCTCTGTCTCAACGAGGCCTGTTAGCGTTAACTGCCGGACAATGGAGAGACTGCTGGGCAAGAATCACCGGGTGTCTGGAGGCCTGCAATAACTTCATGGTAACTATACAAAAGAAACAATTGATGGGACCGAGTCGGAACATAAAAATTGACCAGAAATTGCCATTTTAAAGGACGCAATTTTCAACGAGTAAAGAAATAATTTTGTTGCCCACTTTACAAGAAATAATGGTAGCGAGTAGCATTTTGTTGATTCTAAAGTTGAAGCGGAGCAGCACAAACACAAACAGATGTCTACATATCCCTTTAATATTTATATCCCTTTTATATTTATATCCCTTTTATATTTATATCCCTTTTATATTTATTTCCCTTTTCGTTTTGTCAGACGGTTTGGTGGAGGCTATTGTGTATGCTTTTTTTTAGAGGTTTTGTTTTGTCGATCAGCTTCTCTTATGTCTGATTCTAACAATGTTTGACAAACACACACAGCCACAGAATGAACCAGTCCGATAAACTGATAAACAGGGTTTTCCATCTTTTCTCATGAGTCTTTTCTCTTCCATGTTTTGTCATTGTACAGTATCCAATGATGTTATGCCATTTTTTTATACAGGCTTTCCATGATGTGCGATCTCTTGCTATATGTTCCCAGTTCATTTTCACAGATGGAGAAGTCATTCACAGTTGATTTACAAATATCTCTATATCGTAGTTTATGTGTGCCGATTGTCTTTCCACATGTGTTAGTTCACTATGTAGTATTTGCTTAGGTGTGCGGTTTCCTTCAATTTGCTGAACGTTCCCCAGCCATCTTAACCTTCGGCTTCTGAGCATTGCCATGATTAACTCTTTTACTACCACAGGTCAGTGTACTGCACTGCTGGTTTTTTGTAAAAAGACCAGCGTACACTGTATTGTATGGCTGACGGTCACCAAGCGTTTGTTTTGTTCCTGGCTTATTTAAACACTTTTTTAAAAGTTGGAACAAGTGAAAATATCTAGCAAAATGTTTATTTTTACAGAATTTGACATTAGGCAATGGTATTCGATTACTTTGTAAGAAAAAAATAAAAGATTTTCATGAGATATAATTTTCCTTTACTTTCGCAGACGATCCCACTAAATCGCCTCATTTCTCAATGCGATTTAAATCAAGCTATTTATTTCAAACAATTTTAGAATCGATTCTAATGTTAGTAACGAATCATAGCACAACGTTTTTATATTATTCGATTACAGTTTAGTCTTGGGGTAAATAAAAAACCGGATTTTCAAAAGTCTAAATTTACATATTTGTATAAGGCAAATATAGACTTAAATATAGACTGCTTCCGGTGTCATGGCGACTACGTGTTGTCGTTTTTATATACCGGCTTTTGTTGATATATTTAAATGATTTACGCGTCAGTCTAGTTGTGAAATTATGTGTTGCTATTCCCGTTTTTTGGTAAATGTTTTACTTCTGACGGGTGAATGGACTCTGAACTTTACCGATATTTAAGTGGAATAAACGAGCTTGTGTCGTGTGTTCGCGGTTCGATAGACAAGCACATGGTTCGACAACAATGGCGCCGGCTGGGTGTGTTCAACCCATATGTGAAATATCTGTGACGGTGGATGGGGCGGAAGAATTAGAAATGATCAACGGCCCAGAAAGCGAAAACAGCAAAGTGTGTGGTACACATGAGGCATATTCAGAACACGAAAGGCGAATATGGCAGACCACCCTGAAAGAGATTGGAGCCTCATCACGTATTCCAAAAAAGTCATGGAGAGAAATTCTAACTACTGTTTTAGGAACGAGATAAAAATAGCCACATGGAATGTTAGGACCTTATACCAACAAGGAAAACTAGAAAATCTTATGGTAGAAGCAGAGCGATTAATCATAAATATTTTAGGCATATCAGAAACAAGATGGAAGGAAAGTGGATACATACAAGACGATAAATATACATTTATATACTCAGGTAACACAACAGAACATCAAAGAGGGGTAGGCATACTAATAAAATGAGAACTACAAAAATATATAAATACTCACTTGACATACAATGATAGGATTATATTAAAAAATGAAGGCAAAGCCATTTGACATAGCAATAATACAGACATACGCGCCAACTCAAGACTATACAGATGAACAAATAGAAGCATACTATGAAGATCTAAATACGGTCATGAAGCAAGTGAAATCTTCTGACATCTTGATTGTAATGGGTGACATAAACGCAAAAGTAGGAAAAGGCAGATATAAGACTATTATAGGAAATCATGGTTTAGGAAAAAGAAATAACAGAGGAGAAAGATTAATTCAATTTTGTGAAGAAAACAGACTGATAATATGTAACACCTACTTTGAGCAAGAGAAAAGGAAATTATACACATTGAAAAGCCCTGGAGATAGAAAGAGGAATCAAATAAATTAGATAATGATAAAAGACAGATTCCGGAACAGCGTCACGAAAGTCAAAACCTATCCAGGAGCAGATATTAATTCAGATCACAATCCTGCAATGATTAAAATGAAAATCAAATTAAAAAGAAACAAAACAAAATACTAATTCAGCAACACCAATAGATATAACAGCGTTAAACAATAAATATGTAAAAGAAACTTATACTGTACAAGTAAAGAACACATATCAGAAGCTGCTAGAAGAAGGGATCGAGCAGTACAGATGAGAAAATACTGAGGAAAAAGTCGCAACCAAATGGCAATGCATAAAAAACAGCATATAAGAATCCTGCATCACCTTACCCAAAAAGAAGAGTAACAAAAAACAAAAATTGATAACTGACAACATTTTAGAAAAAATTGAAGAGAGAAGACAAACGAAGAACACTGTCAGATACAAGAAAATTGACAATGAAATACGAAAAATGTGCAAAAAAGCAAAAGAAGACTGGCTCAACCAAAGATGTCTAGAAGTCGAAACTATGGAAAGTAAACAAAATTAAGAGGAATGCACACAGAAATAAAAAGAATGACTAATAAAAACAAAAAAGCTGCAGGAAGCGGATGTATTGCAAACAAAGAGGGAAGAATGATAACAGACAACAAAGATATAATCGATAGATGGCAGGAATACATAACAGAATTATTTTATGACGTAAGGGACAAAAAACCATTTATAAAATGTACATCCAGCTATAAAATCCTAAAATCTGAAGTAGAAAAAGCTATAAAAACAATGAAAAAGGGAAAAGCAGCAGGAACTGACAATATACAGATAGAGATGATACAGGCACTAGAAGATTTCGGCATTGAAGTGATCACAGACATATGCAATGACATATACCATACAGGATACATACCAAATGAACTAACAACATCAACTTGCATTGCATTGCCTAAAAAGAATGGTGCAGTTGAATGCAGTGATTTGAGAACAATAAGCTAATGTACCAGGTAACCAACATTTTATCAAAAGTTATACAGGGAAGGATTCAGAATAAAAATCAATACTGAATTAGATGAAGTGCAATTCGGATTCAGGAAAAACAGTGGAACAAAAGAAGCCATATTCAGCATGAGGACATTGATAGAAAAGTACATAGAAGTAAACAAACCAATATATGCCTGCTTCATAGACTACACTAAAGCATTTGATAGAATACACCATAATCAACTTATAGACTGCCTAAAAGATATAAATCTGGATGACACAGACATACGACTTATATGTAATTTGTACTGGGAGCAAACAACAATAATAAAATATAACAAGGAGAACTCTACACTCATTGATATAAAAAGAGGAGTAAGACAAGGATGCATCCTATCACCAAGCTTGTTCAATTTATACACTGAGCAAATCTTTAAAAACATCACTGAGATGCCAGGCCTAAACATTAATGAGAAGATAATCAATAACCTAAGATATGCTGATGATACTGTACTACTAGCAGAAAATCCTAAAGATTTACAATTACTTAATGTAATAAACATGATAAGCAAACAATATGAACTGGATATGAATATCAAACAGACTAAAAATGTTCATAAACAAAGAAAATTCTCAAGACCTACAATTAAATATTAAAGTGGAAGGAATACATCTAGAGACAGTTCAGAACTATAACTACCTGGGACATACTATAACCAGTGATGGAAAATGTACAACAGAAATAAATAAAAGGATAGGAATGGCAAAAAGTAATTTCAATGCCATGTAAAATATACTAACATTAAAAAATAACACCAGGGCTAAAACTAAGAATAGCAAAATGTTACATCTTCTCAATATTCCTGTGTGGTGCAGAAACATGGACATTAGACAAAAAAAACAGAACAGAAAACTCAAGCCTTTGAAATGTGGATATATAGAAGAATAGGTAGAATTGAATAGAAAGAAAAGAAAACAAACGAGGAAGTTTTAAAACAACTGAAAATAAAAGAGAGAACTACTAAATACAATTAAGACAAGACAAATGACATGTTTGTGGCATGTTAAACGACACAACAGCCTAATAAAAGTAATATTGGAAAGGAAAATACAAGGTAAAAGAGGTAGAGGCAGATCAAGACTAACATGGACGAGTAACATCAAAAGATGGCAAAATCAGCCTATGGCAATCTGCATCATCAAAGCAAGAGACAGAGTGGAATTGTGTTCCATGGTAGCCAAAATGCGATGCCGAGACGGCACTCATTGATGATGATGATAGACTCAAGTCATGTCGTGTGGCACAAAATGTTATAAACATACAAATTGTTTAGCTCTTGTTGTGCTAATTGTGAAGGAAAATGGTGTATATATCTAAATTTATTAATTCTGAATGGATTTAATTATAAAAACAACGCGAATATGATCGATCACATGACAAGATCTGTTAAGCGAAATGTGAAAAAAAATGTTTATCACAGAATCTGAGACATTTTTCTATAAATTATTTTATTATTTAAAGATTTTTGTTTGCCACATATGTACTCCTACTTCAATCTTCGTTTACTTGATGTATAAAACACATAGATTTTCTCAAAAATTGCATTGTTAATGAGATTTCTCTCTCTCTCTCTCTCTCTCTCTCTCTCTCTCTCTCTCTCTCTCTCTGCGATGAGGACTCAATCAGAGTAGGATTCCAGACTCTCACATGAAGTCAGCTGTCAGTTTAAGTGTGTTTATCACCCCCACAGACAGAACATCACAATTAGAGTCTGCCAGATCCACTCTGATCTAACACCCGTTAAAACGTTGCACTGTGTTCTGTGCCAGTGGCCCAGTGCATCCGATTTCAAAAAAAAAAAAAAGTACCCCCGTCACGCCAAGTGGCGTATAGGGAAATATGGTGTTAGTGACCCTATATTTTACAGACCTTCAGCACATGATTTTTGGGGTAATGTGGTCGGTATTACGCCCGTGCTGCTTTTACTTTCCCAGAAAAAATCCGGTACCCATTTAAGGCTGGGTGAACCCGGAGCCGTCGGTTGGGATCGAACCCTACCCCTTGTCCGTAGTAGTCCAGTTCACTAACCACTGAGCTATCGCGGCTCCTACTATTTTTAGGGAATTAGTAAAACCCAGGTGTCCTCGCCAGGATTACGAACCCGGCTGTTGCCGTGGTAAGCCAACCGCCTATCGATTGCGCTAACCGGACACCCCATCCGATTTCAGCCAGCTTTTTATTCAGGTTTGCTTTCCGTTGATTGTCCTCAATCTTCCTGCAATGCAGCAGATTGTCTTTTCTGTATGGGGATTCTGCCCTTAGATGGTCGGCCCTCCCAGGTTTACAAGCACCATCTGCCCGAGTCACTAGAGGTGACTAACATAGACATGAACACACAAAGATATGAGATATGACTAAACACAGACACACATAAAGATATGAGACATGATTAACACGGACACACCAAGGTATGAGATATGACTAACATGACACACACCAAGATATGAGCCATGGCTAGCACACACACAGACACACAAGCTAAGATATGAGCCATGGCTAGCACAGAAATACACTAAGATATGAGCCATGGCTAGCACAGAAACACATTAAGATATGAGCCATGGCTTCAATGAAACACACCAAGATATGAACCATGTCTAGCACAGAAACACATTAAGATAGAGCCATGGCTAGTGCGGAAGTACACTAAGATATGATGAATCATGGCCAGCACAGACAAACTCTAAGATATGAACCCTGGTCAGCACAGACACAGATGAGATTTTTAAGACAGCGGTGTCCTTCAATTATTTTCTCCATAAATTCTGTTGGGACTGGGCGAATCTCCCCGTGTGTTTTCTTTGGTAGGAAAAGAGTTGAATATGTCTACATAGTGATTTGTTTAACATGCGACAATTCCCTCTTTTGAGAAACGGACGTTTCAGTTTCATTAAAAAATAATATTGTTGATGCATTTGAGATTTGATAGAATTCTTCAACGAGAAAGTCGTTTTACTATCACATGAAAGTGAATTTCAAATAACTAGTCTAAGAATTAGCATTTCTGTACTTCATAATGTCCATCAATGTCATCAAGTTAAAAAAGAAACATTAAGAGTGAAATACAACACATGAATGTCACTGGATGATTCTTCGTTTGGTTGTTCCCATGGAAACTGAGGAAGTAGTGGCTTCCATGTTTGTACTTATCGATACAGCAACATTCAAAGGCAAACATTCTGATTGGCTTCATGTGGGAGGTAACCGTGGTAGAACAATGTTTAGAGAAGTGGTCTAGAGAGGAGAACAGTTTGAGTTCGATCCCTACCAACGGTTTCTACGTCTTCACTATCTCGAACTGGTAAACGATGTTTTTGTGTGTGAAAGAAATATAGCACTGGTGTAATGCTGACCATATATCTACACATGTCAAAGTCGAGAATATATGCGCATCAACACATATCCATATTCATATATGTCACACAGATTATCTTTTGTCTTATTCATTTCAAATGGAGATTAGATTGTCAAGCAACCCTAAATAAATGTAACCTGGCTTTTTTTGTCATTAATGCGTCGTCCATGAGACTCCCCAGTATATGACTATGTGTATGATGTTAAGGATATAAAATGTGTATGATGTTAAGGATATAAAATGTGTATGATGTTAAGGATATACAATGTGTATGATGTTAAGGATATAAAATGTGTATGATGTTAAGGATATACAATGTGTATGATGTTAAGGATATAAAATGTGTATGATGTTAAGGATATAAAATGTGTATGTAAAATGCTGTATTGATATGCGTATTAGAGAATGAAGGCCAGGATTCGATAATTACTTTTATTATTTGAATGTCAGTTGGCTCCTCGTGTGATGTATGTAACCAGATTACTAAAGACTTCCAGTTTCTTCACCTACAGATATCCTTGCATCACCGAATCCAAATCATCGTCGTTAATTTATTCGTAAATTTAGGCACTCATACATACTCAGATATACACACAAGTGCGCATTCATATTTTAATGAAAAGCCCCATTCATGACATGTCAAAACTAGGACACCCGATACCTGATAACCCAGACTCCAGCTAATAGAAGGCAATATAAAAACCTCCACCACAGTTTTGACTTCACGGACACCAACCACGACCACAGTTTTCACTTCACGGACACCAACCAGCACCACGGTTCTAACTTCACGGACACCAACCACCACCACAGTTCTAACTTCACGAACACCAACCACCACCACGGTTTTAACTTCACGGACACCAACCACCACCACGGTTCTAACTTCACGGACACCAACCACCACCACATTTCTAACTTCACGGACACCAACCACCACCACAGTTCTAACTTCACGAACACCAACCACCACAGCAGTTCTAACTTCACAGACACCAAAAACCACCACAGTTCTAACTTCACGGACACCAACCACCACCACGGTTCTACCTTCACGGACACCAACCGCCACCACGGCTCTAACTTCACGGACACCAACCACCACCACGGTTCTAACTTCACGGACACCAACCACCACCACGGTTCTACCTTCACGGACACCAACCACCACCACGGTTCTAACTTCACGAACACCAACCACCACAGCAGTTCTAACTTCACGGACACCAAAAACCACCACAGTTCTAACTTCACGGACACCAAAATCACCACAGTTCTAACTTCACGGACATCAACCACCACACAGTTCTAACTTCACGGACACCAACCACCACCACAGTTCTAACTTCACGGACACCAACCACCACCACAGTTCTAACTTCACGGACACCAAAAATCACCACAGTTCTAACTTCACGGACAACAAAAACCACCACAGTTCTAACTTCACGGACACCAACCACCACCACATTTCTTACTTCACGGACACCAACCACCACCACAGTTCTAACTTCACGGACACCAAACTACCACAGTTCTAACTTCACGGACACCAACCACCACCACAGTTCTAACTTCACGGACACCAACCACCACCACAGTTCTAACTTCACGGACACCAACCACCACCACAGTTCTAACTTCACGGACACCAACCACCACAGCAGTTTTAACTTCACGGACACCAACCACCACCACAGTTCTAACTTCACGGACACCAACCACCACCACAGTTCTAACTTCACGGACACCAACCACCACCACAGTTCTAACTTCACGGACACCAACCACCACCACAGTTCTAACTTCACGGACACCAACCACCACCACAGTTCTAACTTCACGGACACCACAACCAATTAATTACGAATGCATCAATACACATTTACAACGCTTTCCACGGCAATAACAAAGAACAGTAATTCATGTTGACTTAACAACGATTTATCTTCCTTGCATCAGATAAAGCTATTTAATTGTTCTCAAGTCGTAGCCTTGATTTGCCAACTCTTAATGTGTCCAATCAAATAATCTCTCCTTGTTGTGGCTTGCAAGATCGATGCGTAGAGAGAAAATACAACACACAGGCAGTGCTCAAATAACCACTGCTATTTAGTCTACAGGTGAACACAATCACGTTGCAATTGCCATCTCTTCGTAAGTTTATCAGTCCTAACTATCATCATGTTACATGCTTTGGAACATTCATTTCACAAGTCTTTCCCCGTGCATTCTTCTCTTTAGTTCAGCTCTGTATGTTTGCTTTGTTTCCTTCGCCACTCTATCACCCTATACCAGATTATTCTCCTTTCTCTATTTTATTTTATAGGGTCCACAAATCTTATGTTACCACGTTCACAATTTTTTTAAACAAAGAAACATTATTTTTCTGCATAACCTCATCCAATCATGAAGTTCTTAACACAACACTGAAGCCACATAGGAAGTTTTAAAACATGTTTAATTTAAACAAACGTCTGTGCAAATATTGGAAGCAAATAGTATATTATCTGTTGTTCAAATTAAAAAAACGTATATTTTTACTATTATTCCAAAACATCATTTATTATCACGAGACATTTGAGGATTTCTCATAAAACATCATATATGTGCTTGAATCGAAATATTACACGATGGCTTAAAATTGTGCGAAACATAATCTGAGTGCGAAAAAAATGTCAAGTCACGTGGTATACACTCATATATCAAACTATGCTTTTGCGTGCTTATTGAACGTATCAAAGTGAAAGACTTACATAGGAAACGTTGAGTGAAAACAAGTAAGGAGATGTCAACATATTGCAAAGTATTGTAACAAGGACAGATAGAAATGCCATAAGTAAATAAATGCAACAAAGAAGACCGAGTAAGTAAACTTAACATACAAATAAAAACAAGTATAAAATGTTTAATACGAGAACAACAAAATATGATACAGAAATTACGGACATTGTGCTACTAATTTCAAACATGGAAATAGTAAAAGACAAAAGAAAGACCAGAACTACTGAAATAAAAATTACTAGAATAATTCTTAAAATAAAATAAGGTAAAAAAAAAAAAGAGTTCTCAGAAAATTTTTTGTTAAAACAGAGGCACAAGGTTGACAACCCGGCACATTTTTGTTTAAACAGAGGCACAACGTTGACAACCCGGCACATTTTTGTTTAAACAGAGACACAACGTTGACAACCCGGCACATTTTTGTTTAAACAGAGGCACAACGTTGACAACCCGGCACATTTTTGTTTAAACAGAGGCACAACGTTGACAACGCGCCACATTTTTGTTTAAAGAGAGACACAACGTTGACAACCCGGCACATTTTTGTTTAAACAGAGCACAACGTTGACAACCCGGCACATTTTTGTTTAAAGAGAGACACAACGTTGACAACCCGGCACATTTTTGTTTAAACAGAGGCACAACGTTGACAACCCAGCACATTTTTGTTTAAAGAGAGACACAACGTTGACAACCCGGCACATTTTTGTTTAAACAGAGGCACAACGTTGACAACCCGGCACATTTTTGTTTAAACAGAGGCACAACGTTGACAACCCGGCACATTTTTGTTTAAACAGAGACACAACGTTGACAACCCGGCACATTTTTGTTTAAACAGAGGCACAACGTTGACAACCCGGCACATTTTTGTTTAAACAGAGGCACAATGTTGACAACCCGGCACATTTTTGTTTAAAGAGAGACACAACGTTGACAACCCGGCACATTTTTGTTTAAAGAGAGACACAACGTTGACAACCCGGCACATTTTTGTTTAAAGAGAGACACAACGTTGACAACCCGGCACATTTTTGTTAAACAGAGGCACAACGTTGACAACCCGGCACATTTTTGTTTAAACAGAGGCACAACGTTGACAACCCGGCACATTTTTGTTTAAAGAGAGACACAACGTTGACAACCCGGCACATTTTTGTTTAAAGAGAGATACATCGTTGATAGCCTGGCACATTTATCAACTGGGGACGATTCGACATTTTATGTGATCACCTCTGCTAACCTTTCTATAGTCCGTTTATAAATTCCTGAACACGTTTGCTTGAGATCGAGGTAAGAACTACCTGTTTGATCGCACTCATGTTGTGCTTGCCTCCTTTGTTCCATGACGTTTTATGAATACTTGTTGCGCTGCGACATTTGATCTAGTTTGCTAGATTTATCATTTAGACTATATTTAAATCAACCTCACTGAATTGGACCTACTTTTAGCAGATCTCAGTTGTGTTGTTCTGAAAATAGTTTTGTGTTCACGTTGAAAAAAGCCGAAAAAAATAAAAATTCTTGTTTTCCCCGTGCACCAATGCTACTTTCAGTTGTAACCAGTAAAAAAGTAGCGTTATGTGGCGGAGGTATTCATGTTAAAGGCGTATCCAATTAATATTGTGAAATTATTGTGGTATTAATATTGTTTTCAAAAACTGACATTTATATCAACATCATGATGAGTTTGAAGTTAATATTTATGTCTATGCAAAAGGTTACCGTTTTACTGTATCAGCACTTTCGTAAAACCTGGGTAAATGCTCACCACACCTATGCTAAAGAATGGCAATCACTACTTGACGCTGGGCTTATTTTCCAATCAAAAAGTATCGACGGAAGGGACTATCACACAGAGATGAATTTGAAACAATTTCAGGCATTGGTTGGAGAACGATCTTCTTCCAATCCTGGATCTGGACTTCATGTTTAGTCATTTGTAATACATTTTATTAAAATGCTGTGTCTGCGGAAGAGATAGTACCAACTGAATCAAATACAAAAGACCAAACTAGGACATGGCTTGCTAAGGAAAATATCAAATTCGGCGACATATATTTAGAACCCGAGCTGTGAGAACACAAATAAGAGAAAGTTGTATCATATTGACATAATCATTGAGCAATACGACCACACTTCTCTGTGACTCCCTGCATATAATGCGCACCTCATCTCGATCACACTTGTGTGGGCTAAAATTAAAGTATAAGTTGCAGAGCAGAGCATGACGTTTACAATGTGTGATGTTGAAGTTGTGATACGTGAGTCTCTCTCAAAAATAGACATCCAGTTCTGGAAGAATTGTGTTGCACATGTGCTCTGGGTGGAAGACGATTACTGGCAACGAGATGGATTACAAGTTGTTCAGGTATGAACCGTTATCAACAGTTTGGAATATTCAGATTTAGAATTATGAAGAATATATTTTGTTGACAAATTGAATAAAATCCTGGGATGTTTAACCGTGTGTTATGCAAATGGTTAATTGTATGTACAATGTCAATAAATATATTTCCATATCAAAATGCGTCTACTATCATTCAATTTGGGGTGCAGTCAGACACTCTAATCTTTAATGGTAATATATGCGATTACTCATAACAGACAACGCACACAATTACGTGATCTATAAAAATTTTGTGTAGATACGCCACTGAAAAGAATTAATGTGTTTACTGTAAAATTTAAAGTTTGAATCAACTTATTTGCAAAAGTTCTAAGCTATCAAAGGAATTCGCCGATGCGCAAAATCTGTTGAATAAAGAATGGTAATATTTGTTGCGTCCTGGGTATTTTTTTTCGTTCGCCAGCTTTTTTATCTCTGACGAAGTCCCTAGAGACAAGGAACTGAATTTTGCGTGTTAATCCATTTTTCCCTGCAGCTGTGTGCACAGGAGTCCTTCGCCGCACAGGCAGGGTATTCTATATGCAAACAGCGGCATGCTAAAAATCATTGCGATGTAACAGGAGGTTTTCACGTAAATCGAAAGCAACTGTATTCATGAATTTATGAACAGAGTATAACGATTATATGTTGTCAGAAAACTGTCAGAACTCGTGTTGGAGTCTGTTCTACAACATTTTACACCTCAACAAATTTTAATATTTTCGTTTTTGCAGCACCATGATCTCACCATACATTCCTATTCATTGACATTTTCTTACTTGTTTTCTAAGTCTATTTTCAGAGAGAAAGAGAGAGAGGGGGGGGGAGAGATGGCGAAACGGGCAGATAAACAGACGAGATAGATAGATAGATAGATAGATAGATAGATAGATAGATAGATAGATAGATAGATAGATAGATAGATAGATAGATAGATAGATAGATAGATAGATAGATAGATAGATAGATAGATAGATAGATAGATAGATAGATAGATAGATAGATAGATAGATAGAAGATAGATAGATAGATAGATAGATAGATAGATAGATAGATAGATAGATAGATAGATAGATATAGATAGAATAGGGATGGGTGGATGGGTGGTGGATTGATGGATGGGATGGATGGATGGACGGACGGACGGACGGACGGACGGACGGACGGACGGACGGACGGACGGACGGACGGACAGACAGACAGACAGATAGATAGAGATAGATAGATAGATAGATAGATAGATAGATAGATAGATAGATAGATAGATAGATAGATAGATAGATAGATAGATAGATAGATAGATAGATAGATAGATAGATAGATAGATAGATAGATAGATAGATAGATAGATAGATAGATAGATAGATAGATAGATAGATAGAAAGATAGATATATAGATAGATCATCATCATCATCATGTACCCTGCCGGTTGGCGTAGGCGATCATGTCCCTCCACAATCTTCTATCCACAGTGCATCGTATCAGTTCTGTTGTTGACTGTTTTCCATGCCATGACACCAAGCTATCCAGTATTTTCTCTCTTTGTCGTCCGCGATCTCTCTTTCCTTTTATTTTGCCAGTTGTAACCAAGTATTCCAACTTTCCTCTTCTCATGATGTGCCCAAAATATGTTGATTGCTTCTTTCTGATTTTTTTTAAGAACTCCCTTTTTCTGTTGGCCTCTTTGAGAACTTCCTCATTGGTCTTTTTATCTGTCCAGGGAACTTTCAACATTCTTCTGAGAAATCCCATCGCTGTGGCCTCTAACCGTCTTTTCATTTGTTTGTCTACTGTCCATGATTTGCTTCCATAGGTCATAATTGGTTCTTTTAAGCACTGATGAACTCTCTTTCTCATTTTTATTGACATAGATTTGTTGCATAAGATATTTTTCATTTTCTTAAATGCTATTTTGGCCTGAGCTATTCTGCTTTTTATTTCTGTGGTGCATCTCCCATCTGATGTAATTATTGTGCCCAAGTATTTAAACGTTGCAATTGTTTTAGATTTGTCTCGTTTATTTTTATGCTGCATGATGGTGAGGATTGTTTCTTCGATATAACCATTACAGATAGATAGATATATAGATAGATAGATAGATAGATAGATAGATAGATAGATAGATAGATAGATAGATAGATAGATAGATAGATAGATAGATAGATAGATAGATAGATAGATAGATAGATAGATAGATAGATAGATAGATAGATAGATAGATAGATAGATAGATAGATAGGTAGGTAGGTAGGCAGGTAGGCAGGCAGGCAGGCAGGCAGGCAGGCAGGCAGGCAGGTAGGTAGGTAGGCAGGTAGGTAGGTAGGTAGGTAGATAGAAAGATAGGTAGAAGCATGAGACAGAGATATACCGGACCTAGGGTTTGAGAGAGTTAAATAACGTGCTAAGAGGGAGAAAGTTAATAGAGTTAACAGGGTAATGACCGGGAGACGTTTAAGTTATTTAGCCAAGGCTAACACTGGTCAGTTTGAAGGACATCTCGGCATAAATTATGGCAACGCGAATAAAGATGATGAGCCCAACTAGAGGGTTGAACTAGTCAGTTCTCGGCCGACCTCGAGCAGACGTATTATTAGATAAAGAATTGTGTTAGCGGTTCGGATGACATTTCGAGAATGGTTGACATCATGATATTGAAGGGTAGATAGCTAGAATTTAAATAGAAAGATCAGCCATCAAGTTAGCGAAATGAAGTCAAGCTGGACATAGTGTAATTTAGACATTTGGGTCCATGAAGGTCAGTCTTAACTGACTTAGTTCTGTTAGAGATAGTTAAGTGCAGCTGAGCAGCAGTTGTTGAATTATATATTTCACTCATCATCATCTTAATCGTCACCACCATCATCATCATCATGCGTCATACCGGTTGGCGTAAGCGATTCTTTCTCACTCACTTCTTTTGACATTCATATATTGCAAAAATATCTAAGAATAATAAAGAACATATACTGGCAACAAACAGAGGCCATTAGGGAAACCAAATGGGAATGTTTCAACAAATAAAACAGGGTGTTAGACAAGGTTGTGTGCTGTCACCAGATTTGTTTAATATGTATAGTGAGATTATTTTAAGATCCATAAGGGACATGCCTGGAATAACAATTGGAGGTCATAATATAAATAATCTATGGTATGCTGATGATACAGTCTTAATCGCTAAGAGTAAAAATGAGTTACAAGAATGTTGGACATTATAGTGAAAGAAAGCAAAAATAAAGGACTCAGCCTTAATAGCAAAAAGACAGAGGTAATGGTAGCAACAAAGAAAAAGACATCACCTCAGTGCAAAATAAAGACAAGTGGAACAATATTAAAACAGGTAAATGAATTTAAATATTTGGGAACTTTGTTAACCTCAGACGGAAGATGTACAAAAGAGGTGAGCTGCAGAATGGTTCAGGCAAAAGCAGCTTTCCAAAAAATGAGGAAGATACTATGCAATCCATTTTTGACAATAGAAACAAGAAAAAAAGTTCTTAAATGGTATGTAGAGCCAGTCTTAACATATGGATGCGAATCATGGACAATAGGACAACTGTCAAGAAAATCACTGGAGTCTGTAGAAATGGGGTTTTACAGAAGAATGTTGAGAGTACCATGGACAACTAAGAAGAGTAATGAAGATGTTCTGAGAGAGGTCACAGCGGAAAGAGAGCTAATTTCCAATATTAGGAAGAAACAATCATCATTTTTTGGCCATGTAATGAGAAGAGAACAACTGGAATATATTGTAACAACTGGAAAAATTGAGGGACGAAGAGATAGAGGGAAGCAAAGAGAAAAAATAACAGACAGCTTAAGAGAATGGCTTGGCAGAAGGTCAACAACAGAAATGATAAATAGCTGCCGAGATCGAAAGTTGTGGAGAGACATGATCACCTACGCCAGTAGGCCCGGTACTTGATGATGATATTGCAAAAGATGTTTTTCATATTTTGAAATGCCATTTTGAACTCAACTATTCTGCTTTTTACTTCTGTAGTGCATCTTCCATCTGATGTTATTATTGTACACAAGTATTTGATGCCTTGCACTTGTTTCATATTTATCCCACTTATCTTTATGTTGCATGGTTGTGATAATTGTTTCTTCGTTATGATAATTATTTCTGTTTTCTTACTTTTCAGACTGAGGCATTTCTTGAATCTTTCTTTTACTATTATTTCTATCATTTCTTGTAGTTCATTCTCTGTCTCTGCCATAAATAAATAGACTGATATCCACATATCGCTAATTATTTATGTTGTGACCGTTGACTTCAGTTCCTTTTTTGTCTACTATCGATTTCATAATATGTTCGCTGTAAAGTGAAACAAATCCGGCGACAGAACACAGCCTTGTATGACTCCTTATTTTATATATTGGAACTGTCTTGTTTGGCTGCTAATTCTTATGTCTGCTATTTGCTGCCAGTACATGTTTTTCATTATGGGGAGGGGGGAGGGGGGAGGAGAGAAACACAACGGGAAAAGAATTAGTAGATAAGCGGTACACATGGTTGATTGACGCGACGTTGTATGCATATGTTATCAGTAGTATGCATATGTAATCAGTAGTAAGACGACCATCTATGATATTGGCCACATCTGTAATAAGTAATAAATACCTATAATAATAAGCCATTTATCCCATAGAGTGATATAAAGAGAGACAGACAGAGAAAGAGACATGAGTTCTTGTTTATGTGGTTTGGAGGCTTGTAAAAAAACGTAAAGAGACCCGTCACGCCAAGTGACGTATAGGGAATAAGATGTTTGTGACCATAAGATTTTTACAGATCTTCGGCACATGATATTTGGGGTAATGTGGTCGCTTTACTTTCCCAGAAAAAAAACCGGTAAACATTTGAAGGCTGGGTGAACCTAGAAGCCGTCGATCATGATCGAACCCGACCTCCTATCCTTCGTAGTCCAGTTCACTAACCACTGATCTATCGCGGCTCCCTGATTGGAGGCTTGGCTGTTATCATATTTTATTATTTATGATAGTATTTTATATAAATGTGCACTCGGCGATGTTGGTTAAACATCTTAACAATGCTAGATGTCGACTGTAATTGAAATACGACCTGCATACCCAGACTAAATAGAAACTGCTCTGGGCGGATACAGTACACTGGGCTGCTGTACTAGGCTTTTTGGTTCAGATAGAAATTTATAATTAAAGAAAAAACATGGTACTTTAGAACAATTATTTATGTTTTTTGTCCTTCATGTGACCTAAATTAATGTTTTGTACGCAGAGTGTTTACCTTACCCGTTTATGTGTACTGAAATATTGCTTTGTACGCTAGGTGTTTATGTAACTATTTTATGTGTACTGACTTAATGCTTTGTACGCTGGGTGTTTATGTAACCATTTTATGTGTACTGAATTAATGCTTTGTACGCTGGGTGTTTATGTAACCATTTTATGTGTACTGACTTAATGCTTTGTACGCTGGGTGTTTATGTAACCATTTTATGTGTACTGAATTAATGTTTCGTATACCACGAAGAACATGTGTACAATACCATCATAGCAGTAAAATTAAAGTTACTGAGGGCATATATCTTACCTATATCAACATATGTCTGTGCATCACAGACAAATATCGTAAACAGCAAGGATGAAAATCGATTTATTCAAAACAAAATGCTACTGAAAAATCCTTAAGATACTTTGGATAAAGAAAACAGCAATATAAATACATATTAAATTGCATATGAAAAACCTTAAACATTAAACAGAATTGGCTTACAAAAGCCATTATAAAGAGGAAATTAAAATATCAAGACCACATAAAAAGGCACAGCGGACTGTAAATAAGAACAATGAAAGACATGACTCGAGGACGAGACAGAGGTTATCTATCTCTCTTTATTATCTTTCTTTATTATCTCTCTTTATTATTTCTCTTTATTATCTATAAGAATGTGGCTTCAAGACACAAATGAGACCTTGAACATGGCAGCAGAAGAAGTGAGAGATCCAGCTAGAAACAGATTCTAAAATTTGGCTCTGGTGATTGCAACGTTCTGCAAATGACATACGTCCTAATGATGATGATAATACCATGTGTTTATATTACTTCAACATGTGAACTGAGTTGATCATTTGTGCACTAAGTGTTTATGTTGTGGGTATGCTCTCTTGAAAAAAAAAAGTACCTAATAAAAATGACGGCGATGAAGAAAAAACGATACAGGAAAAAAGAAAGAAAATTAAAGAAAGCTTTTTTAACATTGTGTCATTTGATCAATTTAATCAGGAATGTCCGTACACGCTCAAACGAAAAGAGAATTATCTATACATGAAGGTTTATTGGTTCAGACATCAAACATGGAAGCTACGGGCTAAGATTGAATGCGACTCTATTGATTTCTGATTACAATTTATCAGATGAGTCCCTGTATTACAGCCAATCCGATTTAGCAATGTATAAATATTGTTTGATATAAAACTTCATTAGAGAGAACGACCAGATTTCTGTGTGACATAAATGTCAGCTTGAGTACGATTGGAAGAGTTTTAATATTGCGGCGAGCTTCTCAAGACGTTAGGCTGTGACATTTCATAAACATACAGGAAAACAATTTGATGTTAAAATATATACAGGAACATGTTGAGAATTTTAAGAGCAGATAAAACAATGGATCACAATGTGCAGTTTCATTTCCTGGAATCGTAATCCTTGTCCTGAAGTCTGCTATTTTCAAGTAATGTGTCCTTACTGTAGATGGCTCTAGTCAGACGTGTTGTCCAAAATTGTGTAATTCTTTGAAGTTTGATAAAATCACTGACAGGAACTGTTCCTACGATTTTTTTCTGTTTCATTTACTTTCGCTCCATTCCATCTTGTTTTGTTTCCAGGATTTTCTTGTCAACTCCGCTTTCATTATTTGATTTATGTTTATTTTTCAAAGACTCTCTATGACTGACATTTGATCAACAATTTAGGAGGCACAAACATTGCATCTGCCAACTTTTTTCTTTATTGTACAGTAATATTATATTAACACTTCCACATAATTCTTGGAGTATGTTTCATTCCTAATTGGTTTGATTAATTATCTGACTTCATCATTTATATATATATATTCTAATTTTCTCCGGCTTGGTATTGAACCGTTGATCAGAGGTTTAACAAGCCGCTATCGTAAAAACGATGTTGTTAATGAAACGTAGACCTGATACAGAATGTGTAAATTAGCAGTAGATAGTAGTGATAGTTTTTTCGGCCCTAAAACAACAACAAAAATAGGATTCTGGAATGTGCGAACAATGGCCGCTCCGACGAAACATGCACAGGTCGCGAGCGAGATGGACAGATACGATCTAGATATTTTAGGATTAAGCGAAATGCGCTGGCTTGGAACAGGTAGGAGATCTATTGATAATAAAATAGTAGTTTTTTCTGGAAGGGAAGATGGAAAACACCGTGAAGGAGTAGGCATAATGATGACAGACAAAGCTGCAAGAAGTTTATTAGAATGGGAACCGGTAAATAGCCGTCTGATACGAACACGATACAAAACAAAACATGGAAGACTTTCAATTATTCAATGTTATGCGCCTACTAACGAAGCTGATGATGAAGTTAAGGACGTTTTTTATAACCAACTGCAACAACTTATAAACAAAATACCAAAACACGATCTTTTAATTGTAATGGGAGACTTCAACGCCAAAGTAGGACAAGATAACGCAGGAGTGGAACATGTGATGGGGAGAGAAGGCTGTAATACAACAAGTCAGAATGGAGAAAGATTAATAGAATTATGTTTAATAGAAAATTTAGTTATAGGTGGGACATTATTTCCACACAAAAATATTCACAAAACAACATGGATATCTCCTGACGATAGAACATCAAATCAAATTGACCACCTATGTATTAAACAACAATTCAGATCATCATTAATAGATGTAAGAGCTTACAGAGGTGCTGATGTTAATAGTGACCACAACCTGTGCATTGGGAAAATAAGATTAAAATTTAGAAACCAACAGAAGAGGTCAATTACACATAAATTGATAGTCATAAACTGAAAGATGAAGCCATAAAGGAAAAGTTTAACATAGAGCTAAGTAATTGTTATTCAGCACTCGGTGAAATAGACTTAGATATCAATGAAATGTGGGACTCACAGAGCAAAATACTAATGACAGCAGCAGAAGCAAGTGCCGGACTGAAGAAAATGGAAAAACGAGCTTGGATCTCAGACACCACATGGAAATACATCAAAGAAAGAAGAGAAGCAAAGAGAGCCGTGACTAATGTAAAGACAGATCTTGGAAAGGTTCTGGCAAAAGCAACATACAAAGAATTAGACAACAAAGTGAAAAGTTCGGCAAGAAGAGATACAAGAGCTTATATAGACAACTTGGCAGAGAAAGCAGAGACAGCTGCAATTACAGGAGACAGCAGAACTCTCTATACAGTACAAAAGATGCTGACAAACACCTATACATCCAGTGGAACACCAATTCTAGACAAATCTGGATTAATGCTAACAACAAGCGCAGACATAAAAGCCCGTTGGGCAGAACACTTCAAAGAAATTCTTAACCGTCCACTACCTCACAGTTTAATAGATTTTGAAGCTGAAACACCAGCAGCAGAATTAGATGTAAATTTAGATGACTTCACCTTGAGTGAAATAGAAACCACCTTAAAGCTAATGACCAATAACAAGGCTGCTGGAGAGGATAAGTTAACAGCTGAGATCCTCAAGGCAATTGATAGCCATAATTTAATACATCTCCAAAAAATGTTCAACATCATTTGGAAAACAGAGAAGACGCCTCATAAATGGAAAAAAGGAATCATTGTTAAGATCCCAAAAAAGGGCAATCTTAGAGATTGTAACAACTGGAGAGGCGTGACACTTTTGTCAGTTGCCTCAAAGTTATTCTGTAAAATCATCCTAAATAGAATAAAGGATTCAATAGATACAGTAATGCGTGAAGAACAGGCTGGGTTTAGAAAAGGGAGAAGCTGTCTTGACCACATTTTCACTCTACGACTTATATTGGAGGAACATATTGAAAAGCAAAAACCTTTTGTACTTAACTTCATCGACTTCAAAAAAGCATTTGATAGTATTCATAGAGATTCTTTGTGGAAAATTCTGAAGCAATATGGTTTACCATCAAAAATCATAAATATTATCAAAGACATGTATGATGGTTACACATGTGCAGTTCGAACAGAGGAAGGACTGAGCGAATGTTTCCCAATAGAAACTGGGGTTAAACAAGGATGTATTTTATCGCCCTTGTTATTTGGAATTGTTATGGACTTCATAATGAAGAAATGCTGCACTGGTAATAAAGGCATCGAATGTATACAAGGAGACCATTTGGAGGACCTCGACTTTGCTGATGACATAGTTCTCATCAGCAGTCAGATAAAAACGATGCAGGAAAACACAAATGAACTATCATCAATAGCCAGCAAAATTGGGCTTGAGGTCAATCATGAAAAGACTAAAGTCATGAAAAGTTTAATTCCAACAAGTGACAAAATATACATGGAAAACAAACCAGTAGAAGAGATCGATCACTTTATCTATCTTGGAAGTCACATTGATCGAGAAGGGGATACGAGCAAAGAAATTAGAATCAGACTGGCTAAAGCAGCAATGTCTTTCAGAAGCCTTGAAAAGTTGTGGAAATCAAAACTCATTAGCACAAACACAAAACTTAGGCTATTCAAATCAAATGTACTATCAACCCTTACGTATGCGTGTGAAAGCTGGAAAACAACAAGAGATATAGAAACAAAGTTGAACGCATTCGAAAATAAATGTCTAAGGAAAATACTTGGTATAGAATGGAACGAATTCAAAACAAACGAGGAAATTAGAGAAATCGCCAATCAACCACTAATATCTTCAGTAATAAAGAAAAGACGATGGTCATACGTTGGACATGTGATGAGAAGAGATAATAATCGAATAGCAAAGCAAGCCCTCATATGGGAAACAACAGGTAAAAGAAAAAGAGGAAGACCCAAGGAGACACTGAGAAGAACATTGATGAGAGAGGCAAGAGCAGCAGGAATCGGCTCCCTCAATGAGATAGAACTGCTTGCACAGAACAGAGACAGATGGCGAGATTTAATAAAATATCTTTAAAAGAAAACTGCTAGAACAAAAATTCATATAGGAGAAGGTGTATCTTGGTCTACGCCCTATGGGCCGGTTACGGCTCGAAAGGTCAATAGATATATATATATAAGGAGAAAAAGGAGTGACATGCCTGCACAGAATTTTCGATGTAGCATGGCATGAAGAAAAAGCCCCAGAAGATTGACAACAAGGAATCTTCGTACAAATATGGAAAAAAGAATGGTTGCAAGAAAGAATGCAGTCAATATAGAATTATTTACGCTTCTCATCCATGTAGGAAAGTTTTAAGCCAACATTGTGGAAACAAGGCCGAGACCGATAATAGAACTACAGTTAAGCAATTCTCAAATGGGGTTCCGAAAAAAAACAGAGAATGTACTGACGCACTATTCACACTAAAACAGCTTGCAGAAAAAACGACAGAATACAATCAAAACTTATACATAGCCGTCATTAACCAGGAAAGAGCATTCGACAGAGTAAACAGAGAACAACTGTGGAAGATACTAACAACGTACGGAGTAAGCCAACATCTAACCAACTGAATTAAAATTCTCTACATCAACAGCAGCTGCAGGGTCAGAACAGCAGCAGGCTACACAGACCACTTTCAAGTTAGATCAGGTGTAAGACAGGGCTGCGTACTATCCCACCAACTGTTTATTACATACATGGACTATATATGCAAGTTAGCCAACTCAATGGAGACGGAAGAAATCAACGAACATCCGCAGACGATCAGACACTAATACATGGCAAAATAGAAGACCAAAAAGAACACTTAAATAGATTGAACAGAAATGACACAAAATACAACATGAAAATCAACATCAACAAAACAGAAGTCATGAATAGCGAACAAAAACAGAACATCCACATAACTATATACGGCAGACAACTAAAACAAATAAAGGAATTTAAATATCTAGGAAGTCTAGTGACAAGCGACAGTTTACAAAACAGCAGAAACAGACTCAAGATGCAACAAAGCTTGTCAAATCATTGGACAACTATTCATTGGATCGCTATCATTGCTATTCTCCAATAAATAATTATCCCCAGAAGCAAAACGGGCCCTCTACAATACAATTTTCATCCCAACGTTGTGCTACCAATGCTACTTCTGGACCCTAGACGTAAGAACAATAAGAAAATAACCTCTACTGAGATGACATTTATTGGACGAATGACAGGAAACAGCTTGAGAGATAAGATCAGAAATAAAGAACTGAGAAAATAGCTAGGAATAACCCACGCCATCAATGGGAGCCGCGATAGCTCACTGGTTAGTGAACTGGACTACAAAAGACAAGAGGTCGGGTTCGATCTTAACCGACGGCTTCCGGGTTCACCCAGCCTTAAATGGGTACCGGATTTTTTTTTTCTTCTGGGAAAGTAAAGCGGGTGTAATACCGAGCACATTATCCCAAAAATCACGTGCTTAAAATTTATGGTCACTAACACCATATTCCCTAAACGCCACTTGACGTGACCGGGGAATCTTTCATCATCATCGAGTGCCTTCTCCGCAACGAAGGTTGGCTACCGTGGATCGCCATTCTACTCTGTTTCTTGCTTTGATGGTGCAGGCTGTCATAGATTGACCTGTCCATCTTTTAATGTTACTCGTCCATGTTAGTCCTGGTCCGCCTCCGTCTCTTCCACCTTGTATTTTTCCTTCCAAAATTACTTTTAGTAGGCTGTTGTGTCTTTAACGTGCTCCAAAAATTTCATTTATCATGTCTTAATTGTGTTCAGCAGTTCTCTTTTTATTTTCAGTTGTTTTAAAACTTCATCTTTTGTTTTCCTTTACCTCCATCCAATTCTACCTATTCTTCTATAAATCCACATTTCAAAGGCTTCAATTTTCTGTTTTGTTTTCTTGTCTAATGTCCATGTTTCTGCACCATACAGGAACACTGAGAAGATGTAACATTTTGCCATACTCAGCTTCAGCCCTGCTGATATTTGTTTTGTTGTTAGTATATTTTTCATGGCATTAAAATTATCTTTAGCCATATCTATTCTTTTGTTTATTTCAATTTTTTTACATTTTCCATCATTGGTTATAGTATGTACCAGGTAGTTGTAGCTCTGGACTGTCTCCAGATGTATTTCCTCCACTGCGAAATTTAATTGTAGGTCCTGAGAATTGTTCTCGTCTATGATCACAGTTTTAGTCCCCTTGATATTCACATACAGTCCATATTTTTTGCTTGTTTTGTTTATCACATTAAGCAATTCTTGTAGGTATCTTTATTTTTATATAATATGTAAAGAAACAACAGATAAAATTGCTATGGCAATGGATAAAATGGAGAAAAGGGAGAAAGATCAAAATACAGTGAGAATGCAATTGACGTTCCGAGAATATCTGAACTAAAGGCCGACAACGAAGAAGATGGACTGGCGGAATATTGGAAACACTAGGAAACAACAGCAGCAGATACAACAGAAGAGCAAAGGACCGCAAATTATATCTCCTCTCGATGTTCAAAAACAAATGAAGAAGGAAAGAACTAGAAGAAGAAAAACGATTGATATAAAGAGGAGATGAAAGTAATGACAAATCAAATTGGTCTAGAAGATTCAAAAAAGTACCTGAATGAAATAAAGAGTGGAGGAAGTAAATCATTTTGTATATCTGTTAAGTTGTATCCGAATAGAGACACAAAGAACTGAATTAGAATCCCAATAGCAATGGGAGCAGTCTTTCTTCTTCTATGCTTTCTTCTATGCCGTTGGCGTCAAGGGGGAGAAGCAATCTGCGATTCTTTGCTCTTCTGTTGGCCTCTTCTGATGTTATTCCTCCTAGTGACTCTAGTATTCCCTTTATCCATCTCTTTCTCGGTCTTCCTCTTAATCTGGCGTTTTCGTAGCGTTTGTTTATGGCTCTTTGAGTCATTGTTAGTTCTTTTTGTCTTGTTATGTGGCCGAAACCAATTTATATATTGTTTCTTTATGTATTCGATGGTTGGTTCAATTTCGAGTTTCTTCCTCAGGTCAGCGTTTCTTACTCTGTCCCTTATGCAGTTTCCTGTCATTCTTCTGAAACATTTCATTTCGGTCTTCGTTATCTTTCTGATTGTTCTAGAGTCCAGCGTCCAATTCTGGCACTGATAGCACAGCGTTGGTAGAATAAGTGATTTGTATATTGCCCTTTTTGCTTCCGTAGTTACGGCAGCAGTGACTTTCAGAAACCTGGGGAAAAAAATATGGAAATCAAAATTACTAAACACAAAATCAAATCTTAGAATTATAAAATAAAATGTGTTATTCACCCTTATTTGTGCACGCGAGAGCTGGACAACAAGACCATAAAAAAGGGAAACAAATTAGATATATTTGAAAACAAATGTTGACATTAGCCTCAGGAAACTACATCGTTCGTACACCGAGGTTGAATTTAAGACTAGTACAGTAGAGATGATAATGCATCCAACTATAATAGATAAATAGGTAGATAGATAGATAGATAGATAGATAGATAGATAGATAGATAGATAGATAGATAGATAGATAGATAGATAGATAGATAGATAGATAGATAGATAGATAGATAGATAGATAGATAGATAGATAGATAGATAGATAGATAGATAGATAGATAGATAGATAGATAGATAGATAGATAGATAGATAGATAGATAGATAGATAGATAGATAGATAGATAGATAGATAGATAGATAGATAGATAGATAGATAGATAGATAGATAGATAGATAGATAGATAGATTAGATAGATAGATAGATAGATGGATAGATGGATGGATGGATGGATGGATGGCTGGATGGATGGATGGATGGATGGATGGATGGATGGATGGATGGATGGATGGATGGATGGATAGATTATAGGTTATCTCCAGACCTCTGCTGGACATTTCCAGCCACCATGCAACATCAATCTTAAAATTATTCATGAGTTGATATAACCTCTGTCGTTTATCTTTGAAAGCAACACGCTGTGACCTGCTTAGGTCGAATGTGAACACAAACGATATACCAGAAATCAATTAAATTAACACTCCTGTTCAATACATTCAATTAATGGATATATTTTATTTATTTGTCCATACCTTTTTAATATTGCAACATTTTTTGATAGCAGCAATGAATATTAAAATAGTTCAAGAAAAATTACCTCTACATGTATGGCCCCTTTACGTCTTGTCAGATGGTTTTAGTGAAGGATGTTGTGTAATATTTTGTTTTTTTTTATTTAGTCGAACGGCTTCTGTCGTGGCTGATTCTACCAATGTTTGACAAACACACTCGGCTACAGAATGAACAAGTCAGGCCCACTGATCCACAGGATGTTAAATCTTTTTTCTTGAGTTAACCTCTACATGGACAATTACAAAGGACTATTAAATATTGTAATGACGTCAATTCCTGCATCCCCTCCCTTCCCGACAGTGATCTCACAAACGTGCATCTAACAACCATACTAAAGCTTTAAATGTCATAACCAACATCGATTGTTCAATGATTGTAACTGTAGGCACTCTAAACAAATCAACGAAATGTCGAGTAACAGCAGCTATAGTTTATTTTAAAAAAGTGATATTTCGTCCTTAATAATGGCGGCGGTTATAGTGCGCGTGCAAAGTTCAGTAGCTAGCTACGGTGAGTCAAACACATAGCGCAATCAATTACCAGAATGAAGCTCAGATAATGATCTCGTCAATGTAATGTAGAACCGGGCCTATCATACAATGGTTAATACAGGACAATCTGACATCAGACAAGCAACTATTTGTAGATCAAGGGTATTTGTTTACAGATGAATGTTAAGAAGTCCATCCTATACTAAAAAGAGTAAGTTCGATGTCATCAAAGAGACTAAGGTTCAATCAAACGGTATTACCAACAACAAGAGGAAACGATAATTACACATTTCGGGCGAGGTAATAAACAACAGCAACATTATGACGCAAGCAAACTCTTTGTATAGAGCTTCGCAGCAGGAAGAAATCTGATCATCCGAAGAACTCCCGTCACACAAATGTGTTGACCATTTATCGTCTTGACACTGTGTCAAAGCAGGGGTGGGAGGGAGTGTGCCTGCCTGGTACATGACTCTCTGGCCTCGGCGTTCTGCTGCATTCGAAACTGATAGATATATTTTTTGTATGTGATAGAAGAGATTCTGGTCCACATTATACGTTGTGTATGTGATAGAAGAGATTCTGGTCCACATTATACGTTGTGTATGTGATAGAAGAGATTCTGGTCTCCATTATATGTTGTGTATGTGATAGAAGAGATTCTGGTCCACATTATACGTTGTGTATGTGATAGAAGAGATTCTGGTCTCCATTATATGTTGTGTATGTGATAGAAGAGATTCTGGTCCACATTATACGTTGTGTATGTGATAGAAGAGATTCTGGTCCACATTATACGTTGTGTATGTGATAGAAGAGATTCTGGTCCCCATTATATGTTGTGTATGTGATAGAAGAGATTTTGGTTCACTTTATACGTTGTGTATGTGATAAAAGATAATTATGGCTTAGGCGAGAGAAATGAAAGAAGTGAGAAACTTATTGACTGGGCAAGAACACACAACATGATGATAGGAAACACCTGGTTTAAGCAACATCCAAGACGACTGTGGACATGGAAAAGCCCAGGGGACAACGCACGTAATCAAATTGATTATATAATGATAAGCAATAGATTTAGAAACAGTCTGGTGTGTTTGAAAACTAGACCAGGGGCAGATTGCAATAGTGAACATGTACCAGTTGTGGGAAAGCTTAGAGTAAAATTAAAAACAACAAAACGAGCCTCAGTTAACATCAAATTAAATTTAGATTTACTAAAATCTGACAAGAAGCTGCAAGACAAATATAAAATCACAATTCAGAACTGGTGCAAATCAATAGAGAAGATACAAAGCATTGATGAACAGTGGGAAATGCTAAAAGAGTCAATGCAACAAACATCAAAAGAGTTCATACCACCAGTGAGGACAAATTCAAGGAAGAAATGGATGACAGATGATATTTTGCAGCTAATGGATACAAGAAGAAATAAAGAAAATAAAGATGAGTATAAGAGATTAAACACAGAAATTGTAGTAAAATGCAATGAAGCAAAAGAAGCATGGCTAAAATAGAGATGAAAAGAGACTGAAATGCAACAAAAAGGAGATGCTAAAGCTATATATAAACAAATTGAGGAATTAACAGGAAGAAAAAAATGAAATAAAAAACTGGATGTCTAAGATCAAAGGAAGGAGAACTGTTGATTGATCGAGAAAACATAAGGGAACGATGGACAGAATACATCAAAGATCTTTATAATGATGAACGAACGGAAGTAAATATTAAGGATAATGGAGAAGGACCTGAAATACTCAGAGAAGTGGAAGATGCCTTGCGCAATATGAAAGCAGGCAAAGCACCTGGACCAGATAATATAACTAAAGAAGAGATTGAAGCCATGGGTGATTTTGGAATAGAAATAATAACAAAAATATTGAATGATATCTACAACAGCGGATATATACCAGACGACATGCTCAAATCAATATTCATAGCCTTACCAAAGAAATCGGGTGCGATTGAATGCGATGACCATCGCACAATAAGCCTTATGAGTCATATGACTAAGATATTACTAAGAATCATCATGCGAAGAGTGCGAAACAAAATCGGTCCAGAAATTAGCGATGAACAGTGTGGTTTTGTTAGAGATAAAGGAACAAGCAATGCCATTTATATCATAAAATCTTTAGTAGAAAGAGCCATAGAGGTGAAAACAGATCTATACCTATGTTTCATAGATTACACCAAGGCATTTGACGAAGTAAAGCACCATGAAATTATCAAAATTTTAGAAAGCATAAACGTAGACAGCAAAGATCTAAGAATAATAAAGAACATGTACTGGCAAAAAGCAGCGGCCATAAGAACTGGAAACCAATTTGGGAATGTTTCAACAAATAAAACAGGGTGTTAGACAAAGTTGTGTGCTATCACCAGATTTGTTTACTATTTAAAGTGAGATTATTTTAAGATCCATAAGGGACATGCCTGGAATAACAATTGGAGGTCATAATATAAATAATCTAAGGTATGCTGATGATACAGTCTTAATCGCTAAGAGTGAAAATGAGTTACAAGAAATTATAGTGAAAGAAGGCAAAAATAAAGGACTCATCCTTAATAGCAAAAAGACAGAGGTAATGGTAACAACAAAGAAAAAGACATCACCTCAGTGCAAAATAAAGACAAGTGGAACAATATTAAAACAGGTAAATGCAACTAAATATTTGGGAACTTTGTTAACCTCAGATGGAAGATGTACAAAAGAGGTGAGATGCAGAATGGCTCAGACTAAAGCAGCTTTCCAAAAAATGAGGAAGATACTATGTAATCCATTTTTGACAATAGAAACAAGAAAGAGAGTTCATAAATGTTATGTAGAGTCGGTCTTAACATATAGATGCGAATCATGGACAAAAGAACAACTGTCAAGAAAATCACTGGAGTCTGTAGAAATGTGGTTTTACAGAAGAATGTTGAGAATGCCATGGACAGCTATGAGGAGTAATGAAAATGTTCTGAAAGAGGTCAAATCAAAAAGAGAGCTAATTTCCAATATTAGGAAGAAACAATCATCATTTTTGGTCATGTAATGAGAAGAGAACAACTGGAATATATTGTAACAACTTGAACAATTGAGGGACAAAGAGATAGAGGGAAGCAAAAAGAAAAAAATACCAGACAGTTTAAGAGAATGGCTTGGCAGAAGTTCAACAACAGAAATGATAAATAGCTGTCAAGATCGAAAGTTGTGGAGAGACATGATCACCTACGCCAGCAGGCCCGGTACTTGATGATGAGGATGGTGGTGATGATGTCTATGATAATAGATATTTGAAAATGTGACAAGTTTAACCCATATGGTGTGAAATCATCCAAACCGTACATGTTGTACAATGTCTGTTGTAGCGTCTTTTATGATCAGATTTAATAGGCTGTCGCAGAATTCTACTCAAGTCTTGTTTCACAACCGTGAACTTATACCAAGACAACTAAAATATCATCAACAAACAGCTGTGCTGTCTACAGTCTGGACCTGTGCTGGTCAAAGGTTGAACAAGATGACTACGTCAGTTTGTATTTATTTTATTTCCTCAACAAAGTCGATCCCTACATTCTAAAAGTTCCGTCTCGTTCATTGGTACAAGCGGCCTCCCAACAAAACGGTGTGAGAGCTACCGTTACTCGAGGGATTTCTCTGCATGCTGGAACGAAAATATTAGTGTAACGTGTTGATTGTATACTTTAAGATGTCCGTCCGTGTTCTCTTGGTAATAGCTGCATTTTCATATCTTTTTTGTTTAAATTATATTATTTATCTAATTATATAATCTCCGTATAATTAAACCTTAATCTGTTATTACACTTTTTTCCCTCGTGTCCACAAATGTGATGGAGAGCTTTTAACAATTTACATCATGTTCACAAATTGCTGGTTATTACTTCACGACAGACAGGTTATTATGATGTTTTCAGTGCGATCCACAATTACCTGCCCAATTCTACCCTGGCCCATTACTGAACGTTTTCCATTTGTCTTGTCTTATTACTAACAAATAAACAGCAAAAAATACTAACAAAAGTTAAGATACGTCAACACTTTGAAACATCCATACTTCACATTGCATAATGATGGTCAGATCACCATTACTTGTATTGTTCTTTCCTTTTTCCACTTCCATGGCCTAGTTAGTTAATCGATAGATTATCCTCAATGCGCAACGAACAATTCCGTAATTGTAGGGATTTACTCGTAAGTATATCTCTCAACGTGTAGCGAACCCCCAGTTCAGTGTTGATTTACCAGTTTCTTTTGTCTCCCTAAGTAGCGCTCTTCATTGACGTGAAGCTCGTGCGGTCTGTTCCTTGTTGTAGATTCGCATTCATTGCTTAAAGTCACTTGCCCTCCATGAGAGCTCTGAGATTGGTTAATTTCTTGGCCATTCTCCACAACATTCTACCCAATCTGTCTTCTCGTTCATTCTCTCCTGTACACAAATTAAGGGGATTTTAATCAGCCATCACCTCTTCAGAGACCCCACTAACTACGAGCAAAGCCCATTTATCCCACTACGTCCTGATCATGCTCACTGAATCTCTGAGAATGTATATGTGGATACAATGTAGTATCTCCAGCAAAACTTGCCTTAATTACTCCCACGACTTTTATCATCTTAACTTCTTTAACAAGTCACCCGCAGCCTATGCTATGAAGGTCTCTGTGTATTAACTATACCGAACAAAAGACTCACATCTGAATACGACTACTTCACCCTCAGTAGTGCAGTCAGCCTTTTGATTCAGAATATAAACTGGAGATATGATCTTTGCTTTAGGTATCCTGCAAGAAAAGTCTACAGATAAGAAAAGAAAGAAGTTTGCTACACTCGCCATCGCTGAATTGGCTACAATTCCAGGAAACGTTAGAATATAAATAAAAAGAACAACTGAGAGACGCAATAAATAAAGAGGGAAGTAAATGGTTAAAATAATGTTTAATTTAAAAATTACACAGATTTTATGTTATTGTTACGGTCACATATGAAGATTTTGATTCTCATCCATGCACTTCTTTAGCTGTGGGAACTGTCTGCTTTGCACGAGCAATAACTGCTATAAAAATGTCCGGATTTTTTTTTTAAATCAGGAGGAAATACATATAATAGGTATTGACCGCTTCATCTACGCATTGGGAAACAAACATCATAATTTAGAAAGTGCGGGGCAATTATGCTTGTTTTATTTTGTATTTGTGTGCGCGGGCATATGTCCTTTAATTTATAGTGAAAAGATATATTTTCTCTACATTAATACAGATTATTAATTTTTAGAGCAAATATTTCTGATATCAGTTCCATAAAAATCTTCATACTATATTGTAAGATAAACATTGAATTTGCGTCGTACTGACAGTAAGAATTGCTGGGGCATACTCGATTGGTGCCAGTCCCTGGAACAGAAGGGTAAGTAGCCTCTGCTTGATGTTAGCAACTGCCAAGACCTTCATGGCGGCCAATCCATTGTTGGCGTTTGTTATCACATGGTCTACGTGGTCCCGAAAACACAGGCTGCGATCAAACTTAACTCCTAGCTGTGGCATATTCTCTATGATACCGCAATATCATCGACAAAAGTCATAGTTCTTTCCTGGATCTCATTTATACAAATTAGAAAACGAATTAGTGATAGTACTCCGCCGTGTAGGGCGCCTTGTTAAATTTTTGGCTTTCTTACTCAGTTTTCCTGCCGCTCTGTCTTGTAGATATTGAGATATCCAGTTTAGCTTGTTTCCAGAACTACCACAGAAAAGTGGATTATGATTTTCATCGATTTTAGTTTATTGATCCAGCAGCTGACTAAGCTTGTAGCTCTGTTGTGTGAGCCCACACGATCACCATCCATCGTCATCAAACCCTGTTGCTTGGCCTTGCAGCTGTTGCCCTCTTCTTGATAAGGCACCAGCCACTCAACTTCATACCATGTATATTAGCTTATATGATTCAGCAGTTGCCATTAATAACTATTTAAAATTGTCGTTAATAGTGCATTGTTATTAATTGTAACTATAAGTCTTTTCCTTTATCGTCCGCCTTTGAACGAACGAAATAGCAATGCTGGTTTATGAATTCACATGGTACAATTCATAGCGATCAACATCACCTCCACAATGCTTGTTAAAGAATATATGTATGTATATATATGTATGTATTCATCATCATCATCAAATTGCATCTTCTCTGTAGAACGTTACCTTAATCACCGTCGGAAAGAATCTATATCTAACTAGGTCGCCTACTTCTTCTTTTGTCATGTTCAGGGTCTCTTTAATGTCTTGCAACCTTCTTCTGTGCCTGTCCTTAAGGGTTCGCCCATAAAACATGCTTTTCATTATCGTTTTTTCCAGCCCGCGGTGTCTAATTGACTTGAAAAAAGATCCAACGAGATATTGGGGCACATGTGCTATTGTCACATATTATATTTGTATTGTTGTGCTATTGTCACATATCATATTTGTATTGTTGTGCTATTGTCACATATTATATTTGTATTGTTGTACTATTGTACAACAAAACCAAACTAACCGGTGTCTATTAATCAATAAACCATAGGTGAGGAAGCATTTTTAATCGCATACTGACTATAATCTCCAATTGCTGATGTCAGTCTCCAAGCAGATCCACAGCGTGTTGTGCTCCTCCAGAGAGTAGAGAATCTAATCCCTGAGAGCCATCACTTGTTGTCTCGCACTGACTGGTGTAGGCGACAGAATGGAGAATGCGTTTTGTATTCCCTGGAGATCAAGTACCAAACCAAGAATCATTATTTCAAAATCTCTTATACACTTCATTTTGCTTTCATTTTATACTTGACACCACATGATCCGCTAAAGTATATAGGTCTAGTTACCTTCAGTAGATGGCGAAGTGTGTTTGCACTAATGGTTCCGGTAGCTCGATGTTTGTGCACACACCAAGTCTCTCTTCCAGTATATTGCTTATATTTGTTAGAGGTTGAATGGTTGCAATCTCAAGGCTGATGGCGGTGTCCATAGAGAACATTTAGTGAGTGCCTGGCAGACTTCATCAGTTTTCAAGGGAATTGCAGACATGTATTGCCAATGACAATACTTGAACGCTACCAATTGGTTGGATTTACAGAATATTGTAGGTGACGTCATATATATATGTTACATTTTTTAGAGTAAGATAATTTTTGTGATAAATGATGTTTTGAAAACGTTGAAATAAATGTATTTGCATTTAACAGTGTAGCATATTGACAACATTGTGGGTGTTTTGTGACACACATTCGTGATCATTCTCATGAACTGACGGATTTTGTTCAAAAATAAAAGCAAATCTTCAAATCAATACCACTCTTTTTATTTTCAGACAAATGGCAGAACAATCATTCGGCATGACTCATACAATTGTATAGACGAAAATAAACATTACCGGTGGAAATGTTTTTTATTGATCAATCATAGACCGTCACAGACAACGACAGAAAGGTAGCAATTTTGTGAAGTGATTCTGTCTTGTTGTGATACTTTTTAGGTTAGTTCCTGTTCTGTCTCGAAGTCACAATGACGGACATTTCTTGTTCGAGGTTTCTTAAACTACAAATACATCATTCGAATCAGTCAGAGTAAACGAAATGTAGGAAGAATAATAATATTATTGTATGTGTATCATACACATACAAAGTTGAACGCATTCGAAAATAAATGTCTTAGGAAAATACTTGGTATAGCGTGGAACGAATTCAAAACAAACGAGGAAATTAGAGAAATCGCCAATCAACCACTAATATCTTCAGTAATAAAGAAAAGACGATGGTCATATGTTGGACATGTGATGAGAAGAGATAATAACCGAATAGCAAAGCAAGCCCTCATGTGGGAAACAACAGGTAAGAGAAAAAGAGGAAGACCCAGGGAGACACTAAGAAGAACTTTGATGAGAGAGGCAAGAGCAGCAGGATTCGGCTCCCTCAATGAGATAGAGAAGCTTGCACAGAACAGAGACAAATGGCGAGATTTGATAAAATATCTTTAAAAGAAAACTGCTAGAACAAAAATTCAGATAGGAGAAGGAGTATCTTGATCTATGCCCTATGGACCGGCTACGGCTCGAAAGGTCAATAGATATATGTGTATCATATTACAAGAAACTCAAGAATCTGTCAATTTTCAGTTCTGGTATCAGGGATGCATTACGGTAGAAGATTTCACAGCATCCATGGTTCCAAAACGGAAACATGGATGCTCGAACAAATAACGTAACAAATGCATATGTGGAGTGTAACGGTGTAATCGGTAAGGGTTTAGATCGATGAGGGTTTAGATCCATCTCTCAATAACACTTTTTCTCGCAATGACACATTTTCCTAATGAAATTCCCCGCTCCCATCCTATCATGTATTCACCCTATAGTACCAGTTTCTGTCACTTCCAAATTCTGTCTACTACTTCGTCCCATTCTAGGTTCTCCCCCCCCCCTCCCACCACAACTCCATTGCTTCTATCTCTTCATTTTTTTTCAAACCCACAGTAATTCCCTACGTCACATTCAGAATGCATTCCTTCCCCTGCCACAAATTAACTCCTCAATCTAAGTCCTGCCATCATCATCGGTTGAACGTCCCAGGCGAGCAATCAATGAATGCCCTAGTGGCTTGTATATAAACCCACTATTAGTCAGCCAGGACTGATAGACGTTGGCGCTGGGTCACTCCCTCACGACACTCACTGCCATCTGTCAAGGACACCACCGATCCCGGCGCTACATTGAGAGCTGATATGTCCCCTGGTGGTTCTAAATAACCCAACGACCCAATCACTCAAGCACTCTTGCTGGTTTATGTTTGAGTGAATTTAGGACAAGAATAGGCTAGAAACTCAAGAACTGAAACATTTGACAAAATGGGAGGACTTTTTCTAATGATCAGATTAGCCTCTGCTGCAATCTGTTCTTATCTTCAGATGTAATGTTGGTTCTACAATATTACCTTTAGTGTAACCTACACTCTTCAGAAAAATTGTCATCTTGACATTTTACTTATAATGGGTGACATGAATGCCAAAGTAGGAAAAGGAAAATATAACAACATAAAAGGACAGCATGACCTAGGAAAATGTAACGAAAGATGAGAAAGACTAATACAATTTAAGGGGAAAAAGATGGGTAATATGTAACACCTAATTTGAGCTACATACAAGAAAGCTGTATACATGGAAAGTCCTGACAACAAAACGAAGATAAACATAGACAACTTAATGACCAAAGATAGATTTAGAAACACCATCTACAAATCAAGACATTACTAAGAGCTGATATTATCTCACTTCCCTGTTATGATCAAAATAAAAATAAAACTAAAGAGAAACAAACAGATGAATAATACACAAATAATACCGATGGATATAACAGCTCTCAATCAAGTAAAAATTCAACATGATTATACAATACAAGTAAAAAAATACATACCAAAAATTGTTAGAAGAAAGAATGGAACAACACAAAGGGAAAATCCTGATGAAAAGTTACAAGCAAATGGCTATGCATAAATGAAAGCACACAAGAAGTCAACATCTTACCTAAAAAGGAAAAGATCAAGAAACAAACATTGATGACTGAAGCCATGTTAGAAAACAATGGATAAAAAGGCAGGCAAAGAACACCAGCTAATACAAAAAAAACATAGATAATGACATCCACAATATCTGCAGACAGGCAAAGGATGACTGACTCAAAGATGATTGGAAATAGAAACCATGGATAAGAAACAACATTTAAACGGGATGCACACAGAAATAAAAATAATGACCAACAAGATGAAAAAAGTCAAATATGGGGAATGTATTGTAAACATAGAAGGAGAAAAGTTAACAGACAAGAAAGATATAATTAACAGATGGCAGGAATATATAGCAGAACTGTTTGAGGATGAAGGAGATCATGAACCAACCATAAATGACATACCAAGTTACAAAAACTTAAAATCTGATGTAGAGAAAAAGTATAGGGCCAGACAAAACTAGGATAGAGATGATAAAAACCCTAAAAATATTTGGCATAAAAATGATCACAGACCTATACAATGACATATACAACATAGGATACATACAATGTGACCTTAAAACATCAATATTGATTAACTTGCCCAAGAAGACCAGAGCTGGGGAGTACAGTGACTTTAGAACAATAAGTTTGATGAGCCATATAACAGAAGTCTTACTTTAAGTTACACAGGGATGAATTCAAAATAAAATCAAAATGAAATTAACAGAACAATTTGGATTTAGAAAGAATACCGGGACAAGGAAAGTCATCTTCTGTATGAGTACATTGATAGAAAAATAGATTCTGCATACGTTCTGCCTCCAATGAATTAGACTCTCCTTCGCTTCCTCGTGAGTATCAATTCTCATGATAATTTCTAATCATCATCATCATCATCGAGTGCCTTCTCCGCAACGAAAGTTGGCTACCATGGAGCGCCATTCTGCTCTGTCTCTTGCTTTGATGGTGCATGTTGTCATAGGCTGATTTGGCCAACTTTTGATGTTACTCGCCCATGTTAGTCTTGGTCCGCCTCTGCCTCTTTTACCTTGTATTTTCCCCTCCAGGATTACTTTTAGTAGGCTGTTGTGTCTTTTAACATGGCCCAAAAATCGCATTTGTCTTGTTTGATTTGTGTTCAGTAGTTCTCATTTCATTTTTAGTTGTTTTAAGACTTCATCGTTTGTTTTCTTTTCCTTCCATCCAAATCTACCTATTCTTCTATATATCCACATTTCAAAGGCTTCAATTCTTTGTTCTGTTTTTTTGTCTGATGTCCATGTTTCTGCACCATATAGGAATATTGAGAAGATGTAACATTTTGCTATTTTTAGTTTTAGCCCTGGTGTTATTTGTTTTGATGTTTGTATGTTCTTCATGACATTAAAATTACTTTTTGCCATTCCTATTCTTTTGTTTATTTCAGTTTTATATTTTCCATCAATGGTTATAGTATGCCCAAGGTAGTTGTTCTGAATTGTATCCAGGTCTATTCCTTCTATTTTGATATCCACTTGATTTTGAGTATCTTCTTTATTTGTGATCATAGTTTTATACTTTTTGACATTCATATCTAGTCCATATTTTTTGCTTGTCGTGTTTATTTCATTAAGTAATTGTTGTAGATCTTTAGAATTTTCTGCTAGCAGTACAGTATCGTCAGCATATCTCAGGTTATTGATTATCGTTCCATTAATTTGTAGGCCTGGCATCTCTGTGATGTTTTTAAAGATTTGCTCAGTGTATAGATTGAACAAGCTTGGTGATAGGATGCATCCCTGTCTTACTCCACATTTTATATCAATGGGTGTAGAGTTCTTGTTATATTTTACTATTGCTGTTTTCTAATCGATGTTTGATCACACGAAACAATTTGGTAATTTTGCTAAAGAAGTGCTGCAAATGAAGTGCCTCATATGTTACTGTTTTATATGATTAGCTATGTTATCTTGTTATGTTATGTTATGTTATGTTGTTATGTTATGTTATGTTATTTTATATTATGTTATGTTATTATATGTATAGTAAGTAAGTTATGTAAGCAACATCAATACTCCAGATCCAGATGTACAACACGTGATCCGACGAATTATCGAGAAACTCAGAGGAGTTTCCTTGCGGAGGAGGACCTTGACCCAAGTGCACGAACTCCGTAATCTTGCTAGGAAAGCATCGGTGTGGGTAAGTTATTGCTGACAATTGTACCCAAAGGCCATTGTTGATGCATCTCATTTCGATTTCCAACTGCCAGGGATCCGATAACGTGCTCGAGTGTACATGGGGATCTGACTTCTTTTACCGTTGTCCGAGAGGACTAGACATCATCTGGATCTATCCGGTAGGGCTAGACATCATCTGGATCTTTCCGAGAAGGCTAGACATCATCTGGATCTAATCGAGAGGGCTAGATATCATTTGGATCTAGTCGAGAGGGCTAGACATTATCTGGATCTAATCGAGAGGGCTAGACATTATCTGGATCTAATCGAGAGGGCTAGACATTATCTGGATCTAATCGAGAGGGCTAGACATTATCTGGATCTAATCAAGAGAGCTAGACATTATCTGGATCTAATCGAGAGGGCTAGATATCATTTGGATCTAATCGAGAGGGCTAGACATTATCTGGATCTAATCGAGAGGGCTAGACATTATCTGGATCTAATCGAGAGGGCTAGACATTATCTGGATCTAATCGAGAGGGCTAGACATTATCTGGATCTAATCAAGAGAGCTAGACATTATCTGGATCTAATTGAGAGGGCTAGATATCATTTGGATCTAATCGAGAGGGCTAGACATTATCTGGATCTAATCGAGAGGGCTAGACATCATTTGGATCTAATCGAGAGGGCTAGACATCATATGGATCTAATCGAGAGGGCTAGACATCATTTGGATCTAATCGAGAGGGCTAGACATCATATGGCTCTAATCGAGAGGGCTAGACATCATATGGATCTAATCGAGATGGCTAGACATCATATGGCTCTAATCGAGAGGGCTAGACATCATATGGATCTAATCGAGAGGGCTAGACATCATATGGATCTAATCGAGAGGGCTAGACATCATATGGATCTAATCGAGAGGCTAGACATCATATGGTTCTAATCAAGAGGGCTAGACATCATTTGGATCTAATCGAGAGGGCTAGACATCATATGGCTCTAATCGAGAGGGCTAGACATCATTTGGATCTAATCGAGAGGGCTAGACATCATTTGGATCTAATCGAGAGGGCTAGACATCATGTGGATCTAATCGAGAGGGCTAGACATTATTTGGATCTAATCGAGAGGGCTAGACATCATTTGGATCTAATCGAGAGGGCTAGACATCATCTGGTTCTCACTACCCAGAGACCGATGATGAGTAAAGGTACGAATAAACATCCAATTGGAAAATAGAAACATTTGCTGCTCCTACTGGGACCTCTCGTTAAGAGGTCGATATTTAATCTCAAGACCACACAGCGACTCTGTCACTGTTTACAGTTGGTGCTCTACATTGATGTCACTGTTCCTCTCTCTCTCTCTCTCTACCTCTCTCTCTCTCTCTCTCTCTCTCTCTCTCTGCGATCAAGACTCAATCAGAGTAGGATTCCAGACTCTCTCATGAAGTCAGCTGTCTGTTTAAGCGAATCGATTGCCCCATTTAGTTTTTCTTCCAGGGAGGTGGGCGTGGACCACATTGCTCTTCTCAAGTCTGTGTACTGGGGGCAGTCCTGTAGAACATGTTTTGTAGTCAAATTGTCCAGTGTACAGTGGCATTGGCTGGTTGTACCTATTTCGAATTTGGTGAACATGTGATTTCTCATTCTATTGTGGCCAGTGCGTAGGCGAAGTATAATGACTTGATCCCTTCTTGATAGTTGGTGGTATCCATCACTCTCGTTATGCTTTGGGTGTTCTCGTTTCCATTTTTCATGGAACAGACCCTTGAGGATGGATTTGGCTTCATCATAACTGAGCGGATGGTTCTCTTGTGGTAATCTCCCTCCCTCTTTAGCTAATTTGTTTGCGCGTTCGTTCCCGTGGATTTTACACTGTGATGGTACCCACTGAATGACCACTCTCTGGAAGTTATTGAAAAGTTGGTCCAGGGTTGTTCTCAAGTCATCTAGTTCATTGTTCTTGTGGCTTTTTAGAGCTGATAATACTGACAGTGCATCAGTCAGAATCACCAATTTATTGTGCATGTTATTTTTGTGTTGAGTAGCCAGTGTTGCAGCATCTCTGATGGCATCAGTTTCTGCTTTAAATTTGTCTGAGAATTTTCCAGTAGCTATTGACTTGGTGATCTCGTCCTGATTATTCAGCGTCAAGAACTCACCCCCCCCCCCTTTCCATTTATGATGCATTTGTAGCAGAGCAATCTGTGTATATGTGGGACCAAGAGTCCTGTGGGTAGGTATTTTTTCTTCTACGTGTTTTCTTTCTGTGTCTGATTGGGTGCCTTTATTTATGATTTCTGTTATATTTTCCTAAACTTTTGGTATTTTATGCTTTCCATGAGGAGACATATCATATGGGTCCAAGGATTTCGATATTGTTTGGGAAAGTACTGGATCTCCAGTAGTTAGTTCATTGGCAATTGCAGCGAAGTTGTTCCTCTTTAGTCGTACAATTCCAGAACCAGTTATTCTTTGGTGCATCAGGTGGCTAAGGAGTTTTCTTTATTTCTCCGCTTGTTGCAATACTTTAGTGACCCGTCTGTCATCTAAGGGTTGTAAACCTGTTACTGTTTCTAGAGTCTTAATAGGTTTAGATTTCATAGCACCAGTGATGATACGGGCAGCTTGGTTCTGTATTCTGTTAATTTTGCTAAGGTGTGATTTGGAAGCCATAGCCCAGGCTGTGACTCCATACTCTAGAACTGGTCTGACTCTTGCTACGTATAGTCTTTTCAAAATATTGCTGTCCCCCCCCCCCCCCCAGTCCGTTCCTGCCAATTTATTCATAATATTTGTTCGTTTTCTTGCTTTTTTCCTTGCTCTGTCTATCTGATTTTTCCAAGTCATTCAGCGATTCATGGTGACGCAAAGATATGTTGGGTTTTGGTCAATAGGGAGTGTATGGTCTTTTATCTTCAAGTTTACTGAGAGTGTGTTTCTTGATAGGCTAAAAATTGTACATGTAGTGTTTTTTCGTTGATTGGTAAGAAACACGTGTTCGTCCTTTTTTCAAGTTCACCTAGGGCATCTTGCATCCTGGTTCCAGCCACCGTTTACAGTGTCAATGTTTACAGTAGGTGCTCCACATTGATGTCACTATTTGCAGTAGGTTCCCCACATTGATGTCACTGGTTACAGTAGGTGCCCCACATTGATGTCACTATTTACAGTAGGTGCCCCACATTGATGTCACTGTTTACAGTAGGTGCTCCACATTGATGTCACTATTTGCAGTAGGTGATCCACATTGATGTCACTGTTTACAGTAGGTGCTCCACATTGATGTCACTATTTACAGTAGGTGCCCCACATTGATGTCACTGTTTACAGTAGGTGCTCCACTTTGATGTCACTGTTTACAGTAGGTGCTCCACATTGATGTCACTATTTGCAGTAGGTGCTCCACTTTGATGTCACTGTTTATAGTAGGTGCTCCACATTGATGTCACTATTTGCAGTAGGTGCTCCACATTGATGTCACTGTTTGCAGTAGGTGCTCCACATTGATGTCACTGTTTGCAGTAGGTGCTCCACATTGATGTCACTGTTTGCAGTAGGTGCTCCACATTGATGTCACTGTTTGCAGTAGGTGCTCCACATTGATGTCACTATTTGCAGTAGGTGCTCCACATTGATGTCACTATTTGCAGTAGGTGCTCCACATTGATGTCACTATTTGCAGTAGGTGCTCCACATTGATGTCACTATTTGCAGTATGTGCTCCACATTGATGTCACTATTTGCAGTAGGTGCTCCACATTGATGTCACTATTTGCAGTAGGAGCTCCACATTGAGGTCACTATTTGCAGTAGGAGCTCCACATTGATGTCACTATTTACAGTAGGTGCTCCACTTTGATGTTACTGTTTACAGTTGGTGCTCCGCATTGATGTCACTGTTTACAGTAGGCGCTCCACATTGATGTCACTGTTTACAGTAGATGCTCCACATTGATGTCACTGTTTACAGTAGATGCTCCACATTGATGTCACTGTTTACAGTAGATGCTCCATATTGATGTCACTGTTTGCAGTAGGTGCCCCACATTGATGTCACTGTTTACAGTAGGTGCTCCACATTGACGTTACTGTTTACAGTAGGTGCTCTACATTGATGTCACTGTTTACAGTAGGCGCTGCACATTGATGTCTCTGTTTACAGTAGGCGCTCCACATTGATGTCACTGTTTACAGTAGATGCTCCACATTGATGTCACTGTTTACAGTAGATGCTCCACATTGATGTCACTGTTTACAGTAGATGCTCCATATTGATGTCACTGTTTGCAGTAGGTGCTCCATATTGATGTCACTGTTTGCAGTAGGTGCCCCACAGTGATGTCACTGTTTACAGTAGATGCTCCACATTGATGTCACTATTTGTAGTTGGTGCCCCACCTTGATGACTCAGTGCCACTTTACTGATGTTGTAAAACAACTGAAGAAATAGAAAATAGACCCATGCTCCTTGCTTCCAAATATTAACAAATGCCCAAGAAAGATACTTTGTTTGGAATGAATCCAAGACTAGTTCAGAAATAAGAGAAATGACAAGGTATCCTAAAAATAACATCTATAATGAAGAGAAGAAGGTGATCATATGTTGGTGATATGATGAGAACAGAATCTCAAGGCAAGCCCTCAAATGGAAACAGAGGGGTAAAGAAAAAAAATTCTAGCTAGAAAAACACTGATGCGGAGCATTAAAGCGAGAAGCGATAACAGCGGGCATCTGCTCCACTGTCGGAGTTGAGAGGTTCGCCCAGAACAGGAACGTGTAGGGAGATACAACATGGGTTATGTGCAAAATCTCAAGCTTAGTATAGTAGATCGTCAAACAGGGAGAGTTTCGAACTTGTACACAACGGCTAGAAAAGCAAGTATGCTGAGGCGATAACAGCGGACATCGCGCTGCTGGAGTTACAAAGCTTACCCAGAACACGTACTTGCGGCGAGATATTTACGGGATCTGTGGGAAGTCTGGTACTTGATAACGAAGATCGTCAAACAGGGAGAGTAATATATCTCCACTAGGGCATAAAGAGACACTAGTTCATGTGTAACATTCACTTCACTTTCCTATCTTCAGAACAACCGAAACAACCGATGGGTTGATAGTCAGATAATTTCGGTTCATCACATTTGGCCGAACTCTTCAAGTGTCCGTTTCTTGTTTCAGAATGAAGATGTAACACTCTTCCAACTGGTTCTTCTGATTGCGCATTATTTCACTTGTATCTACATCTTCCATTTCTTCTTATGCCACGAAACCCATTCACTGTCAAGATTTCGCTTTACAAACGATCATGCTAAGGTGGTGATAATGGCAGGCTTTTCCAAGACAGAATAACCACTCATTCCAGAATCACGAGTCCACCCCCTACCACCTCATCGGTCGGTCTTATCAAATGTCCCTCCTTTAATGTCATGGACTTCTTGAACGCGACATTAATTAATATGGTTCATATGTTTAACGTTGCTGGCATTTATTTGTTGATATCTAGTAAATGTAACTCTTGCCAATAATCAATTCTCTTGTTGCTGATTTATTTGTTGATATCTAGTAAATGTAACTCTTGCCAATAATCAATTCTCTTGTTACTGATTTATTTGAAGCCCTCTTGTTGAAAATGTTACATTTACTGTCCATGTGTTTGCTCATGTTTCAACATTATTGCTAAATCAATACAACAGTTTGGCTTTGACGCTATTGGACGTTTACCGCGGAATTTATCGACAGTTTTCGTGCCTTTTTAAAGTGCTTCTGTACTTCAAGCCTACTTTGCTCCTGCAATTCAACAATCTTTTATCTATTAACACTTCTTGCCCGAGATATGTCCTGTCTTCACAGTTTCTGTGTCGTCCAATCTTTATAGTGTTCGAATGAAATATATTTCTAATTTTGTTTTTAGAAGTGTAGATCTGTAACATTTTTCTTGTTGTAATATATGGTCATTTCATAACGTTCTCAAAATTAATCTTACCAATGGTGTCCCCCAATAGATAATAATGTACTTATAATTTATCCTCGATTGTGGAATCAAAGTAGTAATCGAAACTGCCTTATTTTTTCTTCACGAACATGCTCAAATTGAACTGGTTATGAAAAATATGTACCTGACTTGCGGATTTCAAATTATGGAAAGAGATAATACAGAGTACACTGCAAGGTTTACATACAAATAAGAGATTGTACTAGACGGGTAGAATTGTACCTACTTGTGAATTGTTACTATTTCATATTTATAAACCAGTGTTACTTCTGTCACAACTGAGCATCGAACTCTTTAGACCAACATATTTATAAAATAACATACTTATGACTTTCTTCTTAAAAAATAACATTACTTCTGACCTACTTCTTATAAAATAATATTACTTCTGACCTACTTCTTATAAATAACGTTACTTCTGACCTACTTCTTATAAAATAACGTTACTTCTGACCTACTTCTTATAAAATAACATTACATCTGACCTACTTTTTAAATAAAATAAAATTACCGATTGACCTACTTCTTATAAAGTAACAATGTTTGTAACCTAATACTACCGCTAACCTAACTTCATATCAAGTAACATTATATATGATCTAGCTAACGAAGTATTTTTTCTGACCTTCGCGTCAGGTCTATTTCCCCTACCCCTTGGCACTGGTTTTATTATAAGACAGCTAAGCTGGTTAATCGTTGAAATATTACTGCTATAATCTAGACACAAATCTGAGGTAAGCACAACACAATGTTTCGTTTAATTTAGTTCAGAATAATTTAGGTTTAGTCCACTGGCAAACATCATTGCACATCAAACTAGTTAGATCTCATCCGGGGAATCAACGAGTAGCGACTAACGACACCGGTTTTGTGTTAGTTGATGTCTGCCTACGTAGCGCTCTCGTCTGGTATCTCCCACCTTGACAAGATGTTTGTGAAATCTGTTCATGGCTGCGGATTCGGGGTAATTTTTTTAGTGGTTGTTCGTCCACTATTTCCGAGGGCATTCAGAATGTCAAGTTGTCCGTTGCCCTTCCGCACTCATCATCAGCCAAACTGGCAAGTCTGTCAACGCGTTCATTACCTTTCACACCACGTGCTCTTACGTAAAAATGAAGCAGACACTTGCTAGCACAGACCTTCCCAGAGACTCTAACCACTACCGTCGAGCACAGACAATAGCGACTTTTCTGAGCATGCGCACTCATTAAAACAGCGAAACGATTTGTATATTAAATAAGGGTTAGGGACATTGTTAAGTATATAATAATACTAGATACGGGCGGCTGAAGAAATAAAACACAAAATCTAACAATGTTAAACGTTCATTAGGTTATTGTACATGTAATTGTTTCATGTTTTGTGATTGACTTCATAGGGAAGAGCATGGTAGAGCAGAGTTCAGAGAAGCGGCGTACTGAAGAGAAAGGCGAGGAGTTCGATCTCAATCAACGGTCTCTGCCTTCATCCAAACTTGAATGGTTAATTATTTTTTTTTTATGTGAAAGAAATATAGCACTGGCGTATTGCAGACCACTTTATCAACGAAATTCAGAGAGATCGTCTAGAATATACGCTCACAAACGCCATATTTTCTATACGGCGCGGTGATTATGAACTATGTTATTTGAGCAGCGTGTAGATGTTTGGGAGGCCTGTGTGAGTGAGGACCTCTACGTTTGTCACTTTGTCCTTCCAGGTGAACCAAGAACATCGCCCATGGAATGCATTTAGCTTTCTCTCTTGCTTTGTTTAAGTTGTCCATGATTCGCTGTCATACAGGAGGATATTAATTATGCAGACATTGTAAACTGCGGCCTTTGTTTTTATTAAAAATTTCAAAACGTCCATAATACCACAGCGGATTACAACAATTGTACAAAAGTACAATACAGTTATACTCATTCACAATAGTAATGTACAATACAGTTATACTCATACACAATAGTAATGTACAATATAGTTATACTCATACACAATAGTAATGTACAATACAGTTATACTCATACACAATAGTAATGTACAATACAGTTATACTCATACACAATAGTAATGTACAATACAGTTATACTCATACACAATAATAATGGACAATACAGTTATACTCATACGCAATAGTAATGTACAATACAGTTATACTCATACACAATAGTAATGTACAATACAGTTATACTCATACACAATAGTAATGTACAATACAGTTATAATCATATACAATAGTAAAGTACAATACAGTTATACCCATACACAATAGTAATGTACCATACAGTTATACTCACATACAATAGTAATATACACCCGTACACAATTGTAGGCTACAACAGTTAATCCCATACACGCAAGAAAGTTACAACCCCACTATAGCCTTTGTCATTATTCGTTGGACAGTTGTTTTTATTATGTTTAAGTCATATATAAGTTATAAGTTATACAAGAAATGATTCAGAATAAAATCAATACTAAATAGATGAGCAGCAATTTGGATTTAGAAAAAAATAGTGGGACAAAAGAAGCCCTATTCTGCATGAGAACATTAATCGAAGAGTACACAGAAGTAAAAAAAAAAAAAAACAATATATGCCTGCCTCATAGACTACACCAAAGCTTTTGATAAAATGCCTAAAAGAGATACATCTAGATAACATGGACATATGACTAATATGTAATTTATGTTGGGAGCAAACAGCAATAATAAAATATTACATAGTGAACTCTACACCCATTGATATAAAAAGAGGAGCAACACAGGAATGCATCCTATCACCAAGATTGTTCAATCTATATACTGAGCAAATTTTTAACATCACATAGATGCCAGGCCTAAACATTAATTAAAAAATAATCAATAACCTAAGCTATGCTGATGATACTGTTCAACTAGCAGAAAATCCTAAAGATCTACAACAATTGCTTAATGAAATAAACATAACAAGAAAAAAGTATGGATTAGATATGAATATCAAAAAGACTAATACTATGATCATAAACAAAAAGAATACTCAAAACCCACAAGCCAATATCAAAATTAAAGGAATAAACCTGGAGATAGTTCAGAACTACAACTACCTTGGACATACTACAACCAGTGATGGAAAATATAAAACTGAAATAAACAAAAGAATAGGAATGGCAAAAAGTAATTTTAATATCATGAAAAATATACTAACATCAAAACAAATAACACCGAGGATAAAAATATGAATAGCAAAATGCTATATCTTCTCAACATTCCTGTATGGTGCAGAAACATGGACATTAGACAAGAAAACAGAACAAAGAATCGAAGCCTTTGAAATATGGATATATAAAAGAATAGGTAGAATTGGATAGAAATAAAAGAAAAGAAAACAAACAATGAAGTCTTAAAACAAATAAAAATGAAAATGGAACTACTGAACACAATTCAAACAAGACAAATGCGATTTTTGTGCCATGTTAAAAAACACAACAGCCTACTAAAAGTAATCTTGGAGTGGAAAATGCAGGGTAAAAGAAGCAGACCAAGGCTAATATGGACGAGTAACATCAAAAGATGGACAAATCAGCCTATGACAACCTTGACCCATCAAAGCAAGAGATACAGCAGAATGGCCCTCCATGGCAGCCAACCTTCGTTGCGGAGATGGCACTCGATGATGATGAAGTCATATATTTAAATAAATTATACATATAGTTGAGACAGTTATACAACTGTGATATAACCACACAAGATTGTAGCAAACACTAATATAAGAAATAATGATTTGTTTAACATTCGGTAGTTCAGTTGTAAGTGAAATCTTCTAAGTTCAAGAGGTCGAGAACAAGAGGTACGATAGATTCTAGGTTCACCCAGCCTTCAATGAGTACTCGAATGTTCCAGGAGTGAAAGACGAAATCCTGAATACATCACGGTAACAATAAGCTTTTGAAGGTTTATAGAACAAAGATATGTGCACTAGTGGCATAATGTTGTGTGTTCCTCCAGGCGGCATTGCGGGCTATTTCATTTTCTTTCATTCAAGTTTCGCCAACAGGGGAAATGACTCTGTGAAATCTCTGATCGTGTAAGTTCGCTCTAACAAGATATCATCTTTGACAATGAGAAACTGAGCAGCGACAATCAGTTTTAATAGCAACAGCAGCTCTGCCATTATCATAAACCTGATGTAGCTTAGACTCCTTATAACAAGAGCTCCAATGGCTGACAATATCGACCCTCGACAACTTCATGCATTTTTTTTTAGATAGCGCCTTTATTATAAGAATGCTTGTTGAGGTTTAGAAGTTTTAGGATTTGCGGATATGTTCGACTGGGTGCTCAGTCGTCTCATGTGGCAGAGTCCCCAAGACCAGTTGTCGGAAGTGTGCTCACAAGCCACAGTAAGTAAGTAAAGTACCCCTGTCACGCCAAGTGGCGTATAGGGAATATGGTGTAAGTGACCATACATTTTACAAACCTTCGGCACATGATTTTTGGGGAAGTATAGTCGGTATTACGCCCTTCGTTGCAGAGACGGCACTCGAAGAGGATGATGATGGTCGGTATTACGCCCGTGCCGCTTTACTTTCTCAGAAAAAAAAATCCGGTACCCATTAAAGTCTCTGAAGCCACAGTACTCTGCTTCAGGTCTGAAGAATTTTTTTTTCCTTTGGGCTGGTCCGGGGTGGGGGGGGGGGAAGGGGGAGATGGGTGGGCTGTATCTGCAGAGCTTTTCCACACAGTTTACTGCTGGTTCGTATTTTTCCAGTTCAATTCTTTCTATTCTTTATCAGCTCTTCTTCTGTGAGTGTCTACTTTTACTCTTGTTATGAATCCAGCCATCTGTAAACAGACTCACTTCCATCGTCTACTTTCTTGAAATTCTGGAATCAACTTGTCTGCTCAAAGTTCCCACCCACCGTTTGAAATGCTTCCGCCTTTCTATGTTCCGGAATATCGTGGTGACATTCCCCTACAGATCTATTTTCCCTTTGCGGGTCAACAAACACATATCAGCTTTATTTTTATGGACGATCTTGTTTTGAGCAAGACTTGATTTAGTTTCAAAGACAGACCTTGCACTCTAGAAGGTGCAACAAAGTTATATAATAAAAAAGACAACAAGAAAGCTCATTAACATAAGAGAGAAGCTGTGTCCCAAGTAAACAGACATAGCACACAAACAATTAATGTAGATTATAATTGTGGCGGTAGCGAGGTAATTAGTGAACTCATCTACTGTCTCATCGACTAAGTCAGCAACTCAGTAAGCAATGCGCTTCCAATTCAATTTCGTTTAGAACAACACAGCTTACAGTTGATTCAATATCTGAAAACTTCATCATAAATGTTTTCTGGAAATTAAGGCGGTCTGGTGAAATGCTAAATACATTACCAATGAATGTATTCATGCTCGCTGACAAATATTGTAAAAAAAACACCATTCCAAAACTATACTAATATCATACTAATATCATACTAATACCATACTAACACCATACTAATACCATACTAACACCATACTAATACGATATTAACATCATGCTGATACTATACTAACACCATACTAATACCATATTCACAACATATTAATAGTATACTAACACAATACTAAAATCATACTAATACTATACTAACACCATACTAATACCATACTAACATCATACTAATACCATACAACATCACACTAATACCATACTAACATCATACTAATACCATACTAACACAATACTAATACTATACTAACACCAAACTAATACGATATTAACACAATACTAATACCATACTAACACCATGCTGATACCATACTTACAACATATTAATAGCCTACTAACACAATACTAAAACCAAAGTAACACCATACTAAAAGCATACTAATATTATACTAATACCATACTAATACCATACTAACATTATGCGCCGTAAACCACTCTGTGATTACGTGTACCCGTTATATGTTAATACTAGCAGCTATGCGCTGTGCGAGAACCGGCATATATGAGTATTGAAATCACAATTAATTGTTATCTTCATAATGGCAGATAAAATCTGACTACGGTTCTCCAACACGCGTTTGTCTCTAAAAACAAACTATGATGTTGTTCACGATGTAAGAAAGAGGAAAGTAACCGTCTCCATCCTTCTAAAATATTTTGATTTTTTTTCAATGAATGTCGAGCTAAAAAGCGGGATGTATGAGAGCTTCAACTGTAAACATTAAAACATCGTCTGAAATTGGGGATATATGAGAGGAAAAATTAAAAAATAGAAAAAAAGGGTATGTTAGAAGCCTTACGTGATTAGTAGACGATACAGACCAAACGACGTTTCGGCCCAATAGGCCTTCAGCAGGAACAAACAAAAAAAACACACACACGGATATATAAGTAAAACTAATCCTACATAGCTAGCCAGTAACGAAACATCCAAAACAAAAATAATCGAAATATGTTAGAGAAAATAAAAATGTCTTCCCTGTGTGTCAGACCGAGGTCAAAATGAAAAGAAAATGGTAACCTGAGTGTGGCTGTCGTATATGTGCAGAAATGTGCGGAAGTGCACACAGAACCAGAGGAGTTCACACCGGGGTCAGTGTGCAAACACAAAGGAGAAAGAATAGAACAGTAGACTAATAGGTGCTCAAAAGGCGGTAAGAGTGAGATGTCTGAGAGAGGGGTACGATAAAAACAAATGAGGGGTAAGGAGCACAGAACAAAGATATAGAGGAGAACACCGAAGTATCTCATTGGGGACTAGAGGAGGAGAAATATAAATAGCATGGCAAAGTAGATAGACCAAAGAGCCCAAATATGTGCAGTAGAGAAGGCTATGCAAAAGGGAAGGAGTTACCAAAAGGAAACTTTGTGTATGAGTGTGATACATTCATTCCTCGTGGGGTCAGCGAACCATACTGGACTATGAGGCGATTTTCCAAAGTATAGGGGCTGCGGTCGCCAGAGTGACAAAGGACAATCCCAGTGACACGGTTGTCGTCTTTGCCCTTGAGATCCGGGGAGTTGAAGTGGGAAGACACTGGAGTACCAGTATTCTGTTGGACATCTCGTAGATGTTCACAAAATCTTTCCGCTAATCTTCTCCCAGACTCACCAATATACTGAAGGGAGGTCAAAAAGTAATGCACACCAATTTTTTTCTCGGAAACTATTCGGGCAAAATGTGTGAAATTTTCACAGATTGTAGCTGAACATCCCCTTTAGACTACCTATTTGTCAACATAATCTCCGTCCAAGCGTATTGCCTAACGCCAACGCGAAGCTAGGTCATGAATGCCTCGTTTGTACCAAGTTTTGTCCTGCTCGCGTAGCCATTTTTTAACTGCACGGATCACATCCTCATCATTGTCAAAGTGTTTCCCACGCAGGCATTTTTTAAGTGGTCCAAACAGATGAAAATCTGAGGGAGCCAGATCAGGGCTGTAAGGAGGATGGGGCAGTACAGTCCAACCAAATTTGTTGATTGCTTCCCGTGTTACCAGACTTGTGTGAGGGCGTGCATTGTCATGTTGAAGCAACAAATCTGCAGATGGCTTATTAGGTCGAACTCTGTGGAACCGATTTTTGAGTTTTGTCAGTGTATTGATGTAAGCTGTCGAGTTGATTGTCTCACCTCTTGTCATTACATCAACAAGAATCACACCATCAATGTCCCAGAAGACAGTGATCATCACCTTTCCGGCTGATGGAGATGTTTTGAGTTTTTTTCTTTTTGGTGACTGCGGATGATGCCATTCCATTGACTGCATTTTTGTTTCAGGCTCATAATAATGTGCCCACGTTTCGTCACCGGTAACAATTTTTGGACAAAAACATTTCTCCTTCAACACCGAAACGCTCCAACAATTCAGAACAGAATGTTTTCCTTTGAACTCTGTGATCATTTGTTAGGCACCGAGGAATCCATCGAGCGCAAATCTTTGAATATCCGAGAGTTTTAAAAATTGCGATTGCACTTCCCTTGCTGACTGTAAGCTGCAATGCCAATTGCTGACTAGTGATACGCCTATCCTTACGAATAATGGCATCAGCTCGGTTTAACATGTCTGTGCTGGTAGCCGAGGCAACACGTCCAGAACGCGGTAAATCATGCAGCTCCACTCGTACACTTTCTGCAGCTTTAATTCTCTGAACCCAGCGACTAACTGTGCTCCTATCGACTGCAGAACATTTTTACACTGCACACAGTCGTTTATGAATGTTTGCCACAGTTTCTTTTTCCGCAACCAGAAATTCTATGACAATTCGCTGTTTGTAATGGACATTGTTGACAAGCTCCATTTTAACGGTTCATAGATTGCGTAATATTTTTCAGAATGCTGTGCAATTTGATGCACATAATTGGAACATGTCATATTCCAAGTGTGCAAAATTTCATATTCCTATCTTTATTATTAGCCGAGAAAAAAATTGGTGTGCATTACTTTTTGACCTCCCTACGTAGGTCATGTGGCATCGTTGGCATATGATGGCATAAATGATGTTGCGGGACACACATGTGAAGCCATGCTTGATCTCGAACCGTCCATTAGGGAATAAGACCGAGTCAGTAGGGGCACATAGGCACAGGTGATACAGTTACGACCACAAGGGGCCGTACCGAAGTGTTGAGGGTGGGAGCGAGGGAGATGGCTCCTAACCAAAATATATCTCAAATTCCTGTCGCGCTTGAAAGCGATCATTGGGGGAATCACTAAAAAGTAGACGGGTAGTGGGATCAAAGAGGAGAATGGAACGGTAGCGGTTGAGTATCTTCACAGCAGCTAAGTTGTGAGGATGATATGTGAGGGTGAGTATAGTTCTCTCAGAGGGGGGGGGCGGTTGGAAGGAGTGAGTGCCTCGGGACGGGAGATAAGGAGGACTCGCTTGAGGGCAGACTGGAGGATCGAGTCTGGATAAAGTCGGCGGCTGAAGAAACCTAACCTGAGGTGAGCCTGTTGGAGGAAATCTTGGTCATCCTGGCAGATGCGACGGAGACGCAATAACTGAGAGAACGGAATAGAATCACGACAAGAAGGTGAATGGGATGAAGTGTAGAGAAGATAGCAATGGGCGTCTGTGGGTTTATAGAAAACCGAGGTATGGAGGCCAGAAGTACCCAAAGAAACGATAAGATCTAGGAAGGTGACAGAGGAAGTGGATATACAAGATGTGATCTTGACAGCTTTGTGATAGCTACCAATATAGTCGATAAACCTGGAGTAGTCATCCTCAGGCAGATCGGTAAGTCCGAAGCAGTCATCAATGTACCGAAGGTATATGATGGGAAGGGGACCTTGATATGAATTGAGAATTTAGTGCTCAAGGTAACCCATAAATAGGCAAGCATAGCTGGGGCCCATCATGGTGCCCATGGCCACTCCACTAACCTGGTCATAGAAGTTACCATCAAACTCAAAGGTGTTGAGGTTGAGTACAAGCTCAGTAAGGCGGAGAAGGTATCCACAGAGAGGTGTAGTTTCTGGTAAAGAAAGAAACGTAGAGCCAAGAGGCCGTCCGAGTGAGGAATAGAGGTGTAGAGGGAGCAAACATCAAGGGTAAAAAGTCGGTATGAGCGACCATGGGAGAGAGAGATGGAAGAGAAGATACTCAAGGCATGGTTAGTGTTCTTGACATATGAAGGAAGACTGGCAACCATTGACTAGAAGACACTGTCTAGATAGTCAGATATGTGTTCAGTCGGGCAAGCACACGCTGCCATTATGGGGCGTCCTGGATTGTCGATTTTGTGAATTTTGGGGAGCATATAGAAAGATGGTTTCCCAAGACCACTATTCGGGATAATGAGGCGGGACGCTCTAGGAGGAAGGAGGTTGTCACGGATCAGTTCCTTGATGGTAGATTGGACCCGCTTATTGTGGAGGACAGTAGCGTCGTCAGGACATGGTTTATAAAACATGGTATTGGATCGTTGTTTCTTACCCTCTGAAATGTATAAGTCTTTGCGCCAAACTACTAACCTCATCATCATCATCGTGTGCCTTCTCCGCAACGAAGGTTGGCTACCATGGATCGCAATTCTACTCTGTTTCTTGCTTTGATGGTGCAGACTGACATAGATTGACTTGTCCATCTTTTGATGTTACTCGTCCATGTTAGTCTTGGTCTGCCCCTGCCTCTTTTACCTTGTATTTTTCATTCCAATATTACTTTTAGTAGGCTGTTGTGTCTTTTAACATGACCCGAAAATTTCATTTGTCTTGTCTTAATTGTGTGTAGTAGTTCTCTTTTTATTTTCAGTTGTTTTAAAACTTTATCGTTTGTTATCTTTTGTTTCCATCCAATTCTACGTATTCTTCTATAAATCCACATTTCAAAGGCTTCAATTTTCTGTTCTGTTTTCTTGTCTAATGTCCATGTTTCTGCATCATGCAGGAATATTGAGAAGATGTAATATTTTGCCATTCGTAGTTTCAGCCCTGTTGATATTTGTTTTGTTGTTAGTATATTTTTCATAGCATTAAAATTACTTTTTGCCATACCTATTCTTTTGTTTATTTCAGTTTTGCATTTTCCATCATTAGTTATAGTGTTAAGGCAAAAAAATGCAAATGAATGCATACAAATGCGAAGCTGCAGTAAAGCTGAATTGTGAGGGAAAATTGAAAAAAATAGAAAAAAAAGGTATGGTAAAAGCTTTACGTGGTTAGTAGACGTATGTCCCAGGTAGTTGTACCTCTGGACTGTCTCATCAACTGTGATATTTAATTGTAGGTCTTGAGAATTTTCTGCTAGTAGAACAGTATAATCAGCATATCTCAGGTTATTGATTATCTTTCCATTAATGTTTAGGTCTGGTATCTGAGATGTTTTAAAGATTTAAGAACAAGCTTGGTGATAGGATGCATCCTTGTCTTACTCCTCTTTTTATGTCCATGGGTGTAGAGTTCTCCTTGTTATATCTTATTATTGCTGTTTGCTCCCAGTACAAATTATATATTAGTCGTATGTCTGCATCGTCTAGATTTATATCCTTTAGGCAGTCTATAAGTTGGTTATGGTGTATTCCATCAAAAGCTTTGGTGTAGTCTATAAAGCAGGCATATATTGGTTTGTTTACTTCTGTGTACTTTTCAATCAATGTTCTCATGCTGAATATGGCTTCTTTTGTCCCACTGTTTTTCATGAATCCAAATTGTTGCTCATCTAATTCAGTATTGATTTTATTCTGAATCCTTCCCTGTGTAACTTTTGTAAAATTTTTGTTACCCGGCTTATTGTTCTGAAGTCACTGCATTCAACTGCACCATTCTTTTTAGACAATGCAATGAAAGTTGATGTTTTTAGATCGTTTGGTATGCATCCTGTATGGTATATGTCATTGCATAAGTCTGTAATCACTTCGACGCCAAACTCTTCTAGAGCCTGTATCATCTCTATTTGTATATTGTCAGGCCCTGCTGCTTTTCCCTTTTTCATTGTTTTTATAGCTTTTTCTATTTCAGATTTCAGGATTTTATAGTTGTATGTACATTTTATGTCTGGCTTTTTGTCCCTTTCGTCATGAAATAATTCTGTTAAATATTCTTGCCATCTATCTATTATATCTTTGTTGTCTGTTAGCATTCTTCCCTCTTTGTTTGCAATACATCCGTTCCCTATAGCTTTTTTGTCTTTATTCGTCATCCTCTTTATTTCTGTGTGCATCTCTCTTAAGTTTTGTTTACTTTCCATGGGTTCGACTTCTAGACATCTTTGGTTGAGCCAGTCTTCTTTTGCCTTTTTGCACATTCTCCGTATTTCATTTTCTATATCCTTGTATCTGGCAGTGTTTTTCGATTGTCTTCTTTCTTCCATTTTTTCTAAGATTTTGTCAGTTACCCATTTTTGTTTTTTGTTACTTTCCTTTTTGGGCAAGGTGTTGCAGGATTCTTGCATGCTGCTTTTTATGCATTGTCATTTTGTTGTGACTTTTTACTCAGGATTTTCTCTTCTGTACTGCTCAATCCCCTCTTCTAGTAGCTTCTGATATGTGTTCTTTACTTGTACAGTATACGTTTCTTGTACATCTTTCTGGTTTAACGCTGTTATATCTATTGGTGTTGCTGAATTAGTTTTTTGTTTGCTTCTCTTTAATTTGATTTTCATTTTTATCATTACAGGATTGTGGTCTGAATTAATGTCTGCTCCTGGGTAGGTTTTGGCTTTCTTGACGGTGTTCCTGAATCTGTCTTTTATCATTATGTAATCTATTTGATTTCTCTTTATGTCTCCAGGGCTTTTCCATGTGTATAATTTCTTTTTCTCTTGCTCAAAGAAGGTGTTGCATATTATCAGTCTGTTTTCTTCACAAAATTGTATTAATCTTTCTCCTCTGTTATTCCTTTTTCCTAGACCATGATTTCCTATTATGGTCTTATATTTACCTTTTCCTACTTTAGCGTTCATATCACCCATTATAATCAAGATGTCTGATGATTTCTCTTGATTCATAACTGTGTTTAGATCTTCATAGTATGCCTCTACCATCTCTCCAAACTACCAACGCTCCCCCTTTATCAGCCGGTTTGATGACAATGTCCTCTCGGCGGCGGAGATTAGAGAGGGCCCGATAAATTAGAGCGGTGAAGTTTTCTAGGGCACAGTTGTTGTATCTCACGTGAGGTGAGATCTTCTTGAAAATGATCTGTGCCGGTCATTAAACACTTGAGTCTCGACACCAGCCGTAGACGCTGAGTGCGCAGGTGGGAGACTAGCCTGGTGTGGTTGGCTAGAACGAGAATCATACGATGGTCTTTCAATACTATCAAATCGCCTAATTTCACTAAGGCTAGGCTGGTGGACAAGGGGGGTGAACTTAGACCGGAACCCATGTGGGGGGGGGGGGGAATCTTTAATCGTATACGATTTTGGAGGAAATTAACGTGGCAACTAAATCTGGTAAGCATATAAGTAGTAAAGGCGAGTTCAGTGGATAAAGAAGAGATGTCTGTAGGTAAATACTGGAAGGCTAAAAGAGTACCCCGGCATATGGAGTTCGAAAACTTTTTAAGAGAAAACTTTTTGTCGGTGAAAAGAGCAAGGGAAAGGACTGGGCTAACACGAGCGTAGAAGACCTGAAACTAAAATGTGGAATGAGTGATGATGGTGATCACAACAATGATAACAATGTTGTAGGTGGCAAACGTACAGAAACTAAATGATAAAAATGGCAGTCTAGTAAAAGGACTAAACTGAGATAAAATACTAAAGTAAACACTTAGGACGAAATACAAACATAAAGTAGCAGCGGTATTGTACTATAGTCCGTTCAGAAATTCATAATCACACCTGAATTAGCTTTGCATGATAACCGCTTGTTATTTTGCTTTCAAATTTTGAATTTAATCTTAGAATATTGATGACGTTATTGAAATATTTTTTGCTCTGAGAAATTTGATCTAGTTTTAAAGTTTTCTTCTTTAGCCTATATTAAATTCAAGGGAACAGGCAAATAATTGCGATGCTGCGGTGAAGCTGGTAGCAAAAGGCCAGTGGTGAGGAGTGTAGAACACTCCAAGGTATGAAGACAGCTTCACAAGGGAGGAACACAACACAATACTGACGTTTCGGCCAAATCGTATACGATTTAGCGTTCATATCACCCATTATAATCAAGATGTCTGATGATTTCTCTTGCTTCATAACTGTGTTTAGATCTTCATAGTATGCCTCTACCGAAAAAAGAGGCCGAAACGTCAGTATTGTGTTGTGTTCCTCCCTTGTGAAGCTGTCTTCATACCTTGGAGTGTTCTACACTCCTCACCACTGGCCTTATATTAAATTCACCTTGTTCGAATTTGACACCATTTTAGGATATATACATTAATTTGGTGCGGTCGTTCACGTAAAATAGTTTGGCTATTGCATAAACACTAACTTCAGGAAAATCCCGTGCACAAAACTGAATTGTTATTGAACGACATGACGCACCACGGCCTGGGCATTAATTACCGAAGGGAAGGCGTATCTTTATTAATTTTGTGAAGACTCAATAGACAATTTGTTGACTTTAAATACCAACATTTATATCTAAATTACAATGAGTTTGAAATGCAAATTTATAACTATGCAAAAGGTTACTGTTTTACTATATCAGCACTTCCTTAGGGAATCCAAGATGGGGCATTTATATTGTGATATTCATGACCCAGAGATACGAACGCAACTCGCGTTTGGTCTTAAAAAATCGTCATTTTCTCGTTGGATTAAACAAGACTCAGAATGCACTCATGTCAATCAAGGAAGGAAAAGGAGCCGGCTTCACTTTCAGAAAAACTGTTGGGGGCAGGAATATTATTTGTGAAAAACCACACTTGGTCATTGCTCGAAGCAAATACCTGAGACAGATCCGTGAGCGGCGGAGTGAACGGTATGATATTGTATATTTGGACGAATCATGGGTCAACGCACACCACACCTATGCTAAAGAGTGGCAGTCAGTAAATGGCAAACTCAAAAGAACAATTCCGAGCAGCAAAGGCCAGCGCATTATATTAACGCATGCTGGAAGCACTGAAAACGGCCTTGTCCATGGTGCGGGACTTATTTTCCAATCAAAAAGTACCGAGGTAGGGACTACCATACTGAAATGAATGGAAACATTTTCAGGCACTGGTTGGAGTACGATCTTTTACCAATCCTGGAGAGACCCTCATGCATAGTCATGGATAATGCATCATACCACAATGCCGTATCAGAGGAAGACAAAGTGCCTACTGCATCAAATACAAAAGAGCAAATTAGGACATGGCTTGCGAATGAAAATGTCAAATTTGACGACACATATTTAAAACCCGAATTGTTACAACTTGTGAAGAATACGAATAAGAAAAAGGTGTCCCATGTTGACAAAATCATTGAGAAATACGGCTACACCTCTCTTCGACTCCCTGCATATCATGCGCACCTTAATCCAATCGAACTTGTCTGGGCTCACGTCAAAGGACAAGTTGCAAAACAGAACAGGACGTTTAAAATGTGTGGTGTTGAAGTTCTGACACGCGAGTCTCTCTCAAAAATAGACATTCCGTTCTGGAAGAAGTGTGTTGACCATGTGCTGCGGATGGAAGATGAGTACTGGAAACGAGATGGATCACTATTTGTCCAGCCAGTAATGATTATCAACCTCTTGGAATCTTCAGATTCGGAATGATTAAAATTAAGATGAATTCAATTCCAGCTGCAGTTAGGACGTCCTGGGGTCTAATGGTGACCGAAGGACAAGACTAATTGTAACCAATTGCATTCATGTTTGCAAATACACATAAGGAACAACACCCACAATTAAGCACTATGTAGATACGCCTCTGACAAGATTTGCAGTAAACTGGAAAATTTAACACGATTACTGTAAACTCTAAAATTTGAATCAACTTGTGTGATGTCGTCATAAAAGAGCAAAGGAATTCGCTGATGTGCAAAATCTGTTGTGTTTGTGGAATACAAAATACCAAAATCTTTGCGTCATCAATATTCTAAGATTGCATGAAATTTTGAAACCAAAATAACAAGCGGTTATCACGCAAAACTAATTCAGGTGTGATTATGAATTTCTGAACGGACTATAGTAAGGGGTTAAGGCAAAGAAATGCAAATGAATGCATAAAAATGCGAAGCTGCAGTAAAGCTGAATGTGAGGAAAAATTAAAAAATAGAAAAAATGGTATGTTAGAAGCCTTACGTGATTAGTAGACGACACAGACCAAATGACGTTCCGGCCCAATAGGCCTTCAGCAGGAACAAACAATATATATATGAGAGCTTTGATCTTAAAACAACTCAAAAATGAAAAGAGAAATAATAAACACAATTCAAACAAGACAAATGAGATGTTTGGGCCATGTTAAAAGACACAACAGCCTACGAAAAGTAATCATGGAGGGGAAAATACAAGGTAAAAGAGGCAGAGGCAGACCAAGACTAACATGGACGAGTAACATCAAAAGATGGACAAACCAGCCTATGACAACCTGCATCATCAAAGCAAGAGACAGAGCAGAATGGCGCTCCATGGTAGTCAACCTTCGATGCGGAGATGGCACTCAATGATGAGAGCTTCACTGTAAACATTGCACATTGTCTGAAATTAGGGATACATGAGAGCTGCACTGTAAACATTTAAAAATTGTATGAGATGGAGGATATATAAGAGCTTCACTGTAAACATTCAGATCAACCCACTCAGCTAATGCAGCAGTGTTTAACAACTGAGAAATATGTCCCCGGACCCCCTACCCCCCCCCCCCCCAAATCCACCTCTGTAGCTCTCTTGAATTAAAACAATATTCCTCGTGACACAAAGATCCGGCAGTCGCCCCAGTGCTACAGATTAATAACTTCATTGGAAACGTCTTCTCCTCCTACTTATTTTAGAATCATTTTGCACATTGCGAAGCCACTTATTCCACAATCAGTTGTCTAGTACGCACAAATCATGTTAATCATGGATATCCACAACGCTTGATTCACTGAAAAGCCGCTGCCAGGTACACGTTCACCACAGCGCCGGTGCAAAATCTTAAAGTTGAATCCTTAGTTAATTTAGCACGTGTCAGCACTGGACTTCTTCTTTTTAAAACCACTTGGTCACTAAAAATGCCTCGACTGGGTGTACGAACTCCGTATCACTTGCTCAAATCATTAAAGTGGGACCTCTGGTTCACTTTAATTGAGCCATCTTCATATGAAAGCAGAAATTAATCAGTCCACAAAAGTAAACCATGCTGAGGTGCAAAATCATGCAACACAAACTCTATTCTACCATCTTTGAAACGCAAGATGACAGACACCAATCGCTTATCGCAATTATTTCATACACTATTCTGTCAGTTCCCGTGAATGGAAAAATAACTAATGAGACAAATATGTACAAGTGGATGTTTGGTGTTCATATTTGGTTGGTGCTCACAGGTTTACAATGTACTCTAGTGTCGGAACTCAACAAAACATAGATACATCTGTAACAACTTGCTGGAGGCTGTATATTAAAGCAAATGTTGTATTTGATAAACAATACTATTTCTACTTTATAATGTCCACGTGGTGAACTTTGCGTTCAGACACTAACCGTTAGTAAAATATGTCACATCAGATCTGATTAGCCCTGCAGGGATGTCACATTATCTGTCATTATCTCGACCCAGAACGTTACATTAGGTGCTATTAACTAGGACCAAGCAAATACATTTACAACTCAGAGCCCTTCTCTAGATTGCAGCAACATACCTGCTGAATGGCTGGCTCTGAATATCTGATTTTGTAAAATGACTGAACCCTCCTTCTCAACATGTGACGCCAAAAGCGACCGTTCTGGGGTGCATGACGGGAATATCTGGTCCCAACACGCTTCCGGCGCTTCTTCCTAGTTTATTTAAACTTAACATTCATCGCTTCCTTGGTTCAATAAATTCATCACCACCGATGCAATGTTTATATAAACTCATTTTCGCTTCTCTCTTTGTTCCATACAAACATGCCTAGCAATAAATTTGTTCCGTTAACTTACCATCAGAGACTCCTTTATTTGAATAAACCCTTCTTTTTCACCTCCATAGCATTAAAGAAGAACTAAGAATCCCATCGTGCTCCGTAACGAATGTACCATTAGGAGAGTGTAGTGTAGTGATAATGCACTGGCTTAGCTCTGAAGTGAACGTGTGTTCGATCGCTGTTTGAAATTATTCAGTTTGGTTCGATCCCAGTTTGATGTCTTTCATGTTATTGTTGTTGACGTCATGTCAGTAGTTGATACAAACAGAAGGACTTTGACTCAGTAAAAGCCACGACTCCAGGTAGGGTCGAGCCAAGTTGGATGTCCTCCAAGTAGGTTCGAGCCAAGTTTGATGTCCTCCAAGTAGGTTCGAGCCAAGTTTGATGTCCTCCAAGTAGGGTCGAGCCAAGTTTGATGTCCTCCAAATAGGTTCGAGCCAAGTTTGATGTCCTCCAAGTAGGGTCGAGCCAAGTTGGATGTCCTCCAAATAGGTTCGAGCCAAGTTTGATGTCCTCCAAATAGGTTCGAGCCAAGTTTGATGTCCTCCAAGTAGGGTCGAGCCAAGTTTTATGTCCTCCAAATAGGTTCGAGCCAAGTTTGATGTCCTCCAAGTAGGGTCGAGCCAAGTTTGATGTCCTCCAAATAGGTTCGAGCCAAGTTTGATATCCTCCAAGTAGGGTCGAGCCAAGTTGGATGTCCTCCAAATAGGTTCGAGCCAAGTTTGATGTCCTCCAAGTAGGTTCGAGCCAAGTTTGATGTCTTCCATGTAGGTTCGGGCCACGTTTGATGTCTTCCAAGTAGGTTCGAGCCAAGTTTGATGTCCTCCAAGTTGGTTCGAGCCACGTTTGATGTCCTCCAAGTAGGGTCGAGCCAAATTTGATGTCCTCCAAGTAGGGTCGAGCCAAGTTTGATGTCATCCAAGTAGGGTCGAGCCAAGTTTGATGTCCTCCAAGTAGTTTAAAGCCAAGTTTGATGTCTTCCAAGTAGAGTCATCCATCCATAGTTTGATGTCCTCCAAGTAGGGTCAAGCCAAGTTTGATGTCCTCCAAGTAGGTTCGAGTCAAGTTTGATGTCCTCCAAGTAGGGTCGTGCAAAGTTTGATGTCATCCAAGTAGGTTCGATCCCAGTTTCTGAAGCCCTCTAAGTAGGTTCGGTCGTAGTTTGATGTCCTCCAAGTAGGGTCGAGCCAAGTTTGATGCCATCAAGTAGGTTCGAGCCAAGTTTGATGTCCTCCAAGTAGGGTCGTGCCAAATTTGATGTCATCCAAGTAGAGTCAAGCCAAGTTTGATGTCATCCAAGTAGGGTCGAGCCAAGTTTGATGTCCTCCAAATAGGTTCGAGCCAAGTTTGATGTCCTCCAAGTAGGGTCGAGCCAAGTTTTATGTCCTCCAAATAGGTTCGTGGCAAGTTTGATATCCTCTAAGTAGGTTCGGTCGTAGTTTGATGTCCTCCAAATAGGTTCGAGCCAAGTTTGATATCCTCCAAGTAGGGTCGAGCCAAGTTGGATGTCCTCCAAATAGGTTCGAGCCAAGTTTGATGTCTTCCGTGTAGGTTCAGGCCACGTTTGATGTCTTCCAAGTAGGTTCGAGCCACGTTTGATGTCCTCCAAGTTGGTTCGAGCCACGTTTGATGTCCTCCAAGTAGGGTCGAGCCAAGTTTGATGTCATCCAAGTAGGGTCGAGCCAAGTTTGATGTCATCCAAGTAGGTTAAAGCCAAGTTTGATGTCTTCCAAGTAGAGTCATCCATCCATAGTTTGATGTCCTCCAAGTAGGGTCAAGCCAAGTTTGATGTCCTCCAAGTAGGTTCGAGTCAAGTTTGATGTCCTCCAAGTAGGGTCGAGCCAAGTTTGATGTGTTCCAAGTTGGTTCGATCCCAGTATTGTATGTCCACCAAGTAGGGTCAAGCACAGTTTGATGTCCTCCAAGTAAAGTTGATCTCATTTTCCTACCTTCCAAGTAGACTCGATCCCATTTTGCTGCCGTCTATGTAGAGTCGATCCCATTATCCTGCCGTACATGTAAAGTCGATCTTATTATCCTGCCGTCAATGTAGAATCGATCCCATTATCCTGCCGTCCATGTAGAGTCGATCCCACTTTGCTGCCGTCCAAGTAGACTCGATCGCATTTTGCTGCCGTCCATGTAGAATCGATCCCTTTATCCTGCCGTCCATGTAGAGTCGATTCCACTTTGCTGCCGTCCATGTAGAGTCGATTTCATTTTGATGCCGTCCATGTAGAGTCGATCCATTTTTCTGCCGTCCATGTAGAGTCGATCCCATTTTTCTGCCGTCCATGTAGAGTCGATCCCATTTTGCTGCCGTCCATGTAGAGTCGATTTCATTTTGATGCCGTCCATGTAGAGTCGATCCCATTTTGCTGCCGTCCATGTAGAGTCGATCCCATTTTGCTGCCGTCCATGTAGAGTCGATCCCATTTTGTTGCCTTCCATGTAGAGTCGATCCCATTTTGTTGCCTTCCATGTAGAGTCGATCCCATTTTGTTGCCTTCCATGTAGAGTCGATCCCATTTTGTTGACTTCCGTGTAGAGTCGATCCCATTTTGCTGCCGTCCATGTAGAGTCGATTCCATTTTGCTGCCGTCCATGTAGAGTCGATCCCATTTTGCTGCCGTCCATGTAGAGTCGATCCCATTTTGTTGCCTTCCATGTAGAGTCGACCCCATTTTGTTGCCTTCCATGTAGAGTCGACCCCATTGTGTTGACTTCCATGTAGAGTCGACCCCATTTTGTTGCCTTCCATGTAGAGTCGACCCCATTTTGTTGCATTTCATGTAGAGTCGGTCCCATTTTGTTGCCTTCCATGTAGATTCGGCCCCATTTTGTTGCCTTCCATGTAGAGTCGATCCCATTTTGTTGCCTTCCATGTAGAGTTGACCCCATTTTGTTGCCTTCCATGTAGAGTCGATCCCATTTTGTTGCCTTCCATGTAGAGTCGATCCCATTTTGTTGCCCACCAAGTACGATAGACGCGTACACTAGTGCCTATTGTGTTTGGGAAGGTAACAATTTGACAGTGAGGCAATGATGTGACCACCTCATCTCAACATAGTGTGATCATTTACACTAAAATGCCATATTCCATTCCCTGAACATAAAATACTGCAGGGCATCATTAAATGAAAAAATAGAACCGGACCTATGTGGAAATGTTAACGGCAGACATACAGAACAAAGAAAACATATGCTGAACATAATTAAAAAAATGGCAGAATAGGAAGTCAGCAACAGAACTGATAACAAACTAACAGTAGAGATATAAACACTCACCAGCTACAGCTTTCACAGTGGTTAGTGAAGAGAGATAGATAGAAAAAGAAAGAAAAATCACCGCCATATCACGTGATGGTGTATAGCGAACATGGTTTTGGAGTCATTATTTTTAAAAATAGATCTTTGGTACTTAATTTCTGTATGTAATGTGGTCAGTATTACGCCCAGACCGTCTTTCTTTCGCAGGAAAAAAAAACAGGTTCCTACTTCACCATCATCATCAAGTGCCGTCTCGGCATCGAATTTTGGCTAACATTGAATGCCATTCCGCTCTGTCTCTTGCTTTGATGTTGCAGGTTGTCATAGACGTATCCATCTTTTGATGTTACTCGTACACGTTAGTCTTGGTTTCCCTCTGCCTCTTTTACCTTGTATTTTCCCCTCCAAAATTACTTTTAGAAGGCTGCTGTGTCTTTTAACATGCCCCAATAAAATGTGTCTTGTTTGAATTGTGATTAGTAGTTCCCTTTTTATTTTTAGTTATTTTACGACCACATCATTTGTTTTCTTTCCATTCAATTCTATTCTTCTATAAATCTACATTTCAAAGGCTTCAATTTTTTTTTTTCGTGTCTAATGTCCATGTTTCTGCACCATACAGCAGTGTTGAAAGATGTTACATTTTGCTATTCTTATTTTTAGCCTTGGTGTTATTTGGTTTCATGTTAGTATGTTCTTCATGACATTAAAATTACTTTTTGCCATTCCTATTCTCTTGTTTATTTCAGTTGTATATTTTCCATTACTGGTTATATTATTCCAAGGTAGGTGTAGTTCCGAACTGTCCACAGGTCTATTCCTTCAATTTTGATATCTACTTATAGGTTTTGAGTATTTTTTTTTATGATCATAGTTTTAGTCCTTTTGATATTCATATCTATTCCATATTTTTTGCTTGTCATGTTTATTTCATTAAGTAGTTGTAGGTCTTTAGAATTTTCTGCTAGTAATACAGTATCATCAGCATATCTTAAGTTATTGATTATCTTTCCATTAATGTTTAGGCCTGATATTCTGTGATGTTTTAAAGATTTGCTCAGTGTATAGATTGAACAAGCTTGGTAATAGGATGCATCCCTGTCTTACTCCACTTTTTATATCCATGGGTTTAGAGTTCTCTTTGTTATATTTTATTATTGATGTTTATTCCCAGTATAAATTACGTATTAATCGTATGTCTGTGTCATCTAGATGTATCTCTTTTAGGCATTCTGTAAAGTTCTTTATGGTGTATTCTATCAAAAGCTTTGGTGTAGTCTATGAAGGAAGCATATATTGGTTTGTTTACTTCTGTGTATTTTTCGATTGATGTCCTTATGCAGAATATGGCTTATTTTGTACCATCGTTTTTCCTAAATCTAAATTCATGTTCTTATTTTGTTTAATTTATTTTATTCTGAATCCTTCCTTGTATAACTTAGCAAGATTTTTGTTACATGGCTCTTTAGGTCTATTGTTCGAAAATCACTGTTTTCAACAGCACCATTCTTTTTAAGCAATGTAATGAACGTTGATGTTTGTTTTCAGTTCATTGGGTGTGTACTATTGGTTCTTATTTATTTATGAGTAAACCTGGCAACGGTTGATCAGGGTCGAACCTGATCTCTTGTCCATGGTAGTGCAAATCACTAACCACTGAGCTATCGTTGCACTCTGTGATCAGATATCCAACTACAAAAGGCAGAATGTCTAGTTCACTAACCACTGAGCTATCGTTGTACTCTGTGATCAGATATCCAACTACAAAAGGCAGAATGTCGAGTTCACTAACCACTGAGCTATCGTTGCACTCTGTGATCAGATATCCAACTACAAAAGGCAGAATGTCGAGTTCACTAACCACTGAGCTATCGTTGCACTCTGTGATCAGATATCCAACTACAAAAGGCAGAATGTCTAGTTCACTAACCACTGAGCTATAGTTGTACTCTGTGATCAGATATCCAACTACAAAAGGCAGAATGTCGAGTTCGAAGGCTACATGTCTTACCTAACCTTAAATGGGTACCGGGTTTTCCGTGAGAAAAAATGGCGGCCAGCCGTGATACCAACATTACATATACAAAAATGTTCTGTTGGTCACTGAAAACTATGGACCTACCTAAAAGCATGGAGAGACCCATGACTCTTTTTTCTTACGCCAATAGACTCTGCACTTGATAATGAAGAAAAGTAAGGAACTGTAACAATGTCTAAGAGATTTACAGTTACCTCCCCACAAACTTAAAAGTGAATGAACAAATATCGCAAACTTATAACATTAACTAGGTCAAACTCGCAAATGTTTAACAATAACTGAGAACCATGATATGTTGTATACAAACCAAGGATGTAATGTTGCTCACATTTCAAGCTAATTCAATGTGTACAAGTAACTTGCGATATCGTACAATCGTCAAATAAACGTCTATAAGATTCAAACTTCCATAATAGCAACATCCCTTATTGAAAAACATCTACTATTTGATATTGCGATTTCCATTCAGAACTAGGTCTTCTAAGGCAGACTTCAACCTGGCGCTAATTGCCCAACTTCAACTTCAGGCACCTTCCATTGACAGGGTCTTTGACCTAATCTCTGCAAGAGCTGCGTCTTGTTCCTGAAAGGTCTCAACGGATCTTGTGTGAAAATCTGAAGTAAAAGATTACTTCAAAAGTCAGTAATATGTCACGTGAATCTTTAAATATGGGAAGCAAATGCAGCTAATTACTCTTCCTTTGCGAGATGAATGTGACGAGAATACGTGATTCCGCGAGATGAGCACTTTAGCCAGCAGCACTTAGAGCGGGCACAAGAGGAACAACATTTAGATGGAGATTTGAGGACTTGCTTGGGAAAAATGACACCACGAGAGAACAATTGATTGGGTTTAATGGCTGCTTCCACAGTTAATGTCAACGCTGCAGGAGATAACGAAAATTTCAATGTGGAAGAATTAGGGACAGTAAATGTCGAAGTTTGAAGATAGTATATAAGGAGAGTGGTTGATGAAAGGTACAAAACAGGAGATCAATTAGAATGGTTGATGCAAGGTACAAAGAGGAAGAAATTATGACTTAGGAAAATAATGATTATATAAAATTAGAAAAGTACTTAAGAAATTCTACTCATTATCATCATCAAGTACCGGGCCTGCTGGCGTAAGTGATCATGTCTCTCCACAACTTTCGATCTCGGCAGCTATTTATCATTTCTGTTGTTGACCTTCTGCCAAGTAATTCTCTTAAGCTGTCTGTTATTTTTTCTCTTTGCTTCCCTCTATCTCTTCGTCCCTCAATTTTTCCAGTTGTTACAATATATTCCAGTTGTTCTCTTCTCATTACATGGCCAAAAAATGATGATTGTTTCTTCCTAATATTGGAAATTAGCTATCTTTTTGCTTTGACCTCTCTCAGAACATCTTCATTACTCTTATTAACTGTTCATGGAACTCTCAACATTCTTCTGTAAAACTACATTTCTACAGACTCCAGTCATTTTCTTGTCTGTTGTCTATTGTCCATGATTCGCATCCATATGTTAAGACTGGCTCTACGTAACATTTAAGAACTCTTTTTCTTGTTTCTGTTGTCAAAAATGGATTGCATAGTATATCCTCATTTTTTTGGAAAGGTGCTTTTGCCTAAGCCATTCTGCATCTCACCTTTTTTGTTCATCTTCCGTCTGAGGTTAACAAAGTTCCCAAATATTTAAATGCATTTACCTATTTTAATATTACTCCACTTGTCTTTATTTTGCACTGAGGTGATGTCTTTTTCTTTGTTGTTACCATTACTTCTGTCTTTTTGCTATTAAGGCTGAGTCCTTTATTTTTGCTTTCTTTCACTATAATGTCCAACATTTCTTGTAACTCATTTTCACTCTTAGCGATTAAGACAAATTCGACTAATGAATAGAAATGAGGTGTTTCTCGCAGGTCGCCCTGTTTCTAGGTTCACATAACAATATGATAGATCTGTTTTATTTAGTCGAAGGCCCGGTATCACAGTAAATTAATTAAAATCCATAACTGCCGAAACGCCTCCGCCAGTGGAATCATCAAAATTAAAACTCATCTCATTGAAGGAAGCAAAGACAGGCCTCTGCAGTCCCCATTGTAACAGCTACATCATCATCATCATCATCATCGAGTGTCATCTCCGCTTCGAAGGTTGGCTACCATGGAGCGCCATTCTGCTCTGTCTCTAGCTTTGATGGTGCATGTTGTCATAGGCTGGTTTGTCCATCTTTTGATGTTACTCGTCCATGTTAGTCTTGGTCTGCCTCTGCCTCTTTTACCTTGTATTTTCCCCTCCAGGATTACTTTTAGTAGACTGTCTTTTAACATGGCCCAAAAATCGCATTTGTCTTGTTTGAATTGTGTTCAGTGGTTCTCTTTTCCTTTTTAGTTGTTTTAAAACTTCATCGTTTGTTTTCTTTTCCTTCCATCCAATTCTACCTATTCTTCTATAAATCCACATTTCAAAGGCTTTAATACTCTGTTCTGTTTTCTTGTCTAATGTCCATGTTTTTGCACCATATCGGAATGTTGAGAAGACATAAAATTTTGCTATTCGTAGTTTGAGCCCTGGTGTTATTTCTTTTGATGTTAGTATATGCTTCATGACATTAAAATTACTTTTTGCCATTCCTATTCTTTTGTTTATTTCAGTTTTACATTTTCCATCACTGGTTATTGTATAGCCAAGGTAATTGTAGTTCTGAACTGTCTATAGGTCTATGCCTTCAATTTTGATATCCACTTGTGGGTTTTGAGTATTTTCTTTGTTTATGATCATAGTTTTAGTCTTTTCTATATTCATAACTAGTCCATATTTTTTGCTTAAACACGACAAGCAAAACAGCTACAGCACACGCCAAAATACATAAGGCCAAGCGGTCGCGAAAGTGAACGCAGCTGAACTATCTTTCGTCATACGATATAATTATTCATCATAAGCAATCGGAATGTTAAAACACGATCCGGAAGAAAAACACAGCTGACGATGTGCACTAAACTCAGTAGCTTCAACAGCAAGCAGGACTTGGAATATGGGGAAACTGCAACAAAAGGGACACATTTCACACTGAGCCTGACAGATCTACAAAGCTGACCACGCTATAAGAAAAAGGTCTTTGATAACAAAAAGGCATCAACATCATGATAACAAACCGGGACACCAAGACCATGATAACAAAGACGGACACTAAGACCATGATAACAAAGAGGGACACCAAGACAATGATAACAGACAGGGACACCAAGACAATGATTACAAACAGGGACACCAAGACAATGATAACAAACAGGAACACCAAGACAATGATAACAAACAGGGACACTAAGACCATGATAACAAAGAGGGACACCAAGACAATGATAACAAACAGGGACTCCAAGACGATGATAACAAACAGGGACACCAAGACAATGATAACAAACAGGGACACCAAGACCATGATAACAAAGAGGGACACCAAGACAATGATAACAAAGAGGGACACCAAGACAATTATAACAAACAGAAACACCAAGACAATGATAACAAACAGGAACACCAAGACAATGATAACAAAGAGGGAGACCAAGACAATTATAACAAACAGGAACACCAAGACAATGATAACAAACAGGAACACCAAGACAATTATAACAAACAGGAACACGAAGACAATGATAACAAACAGGGACACCAAGACAATGATAACAAACAGGGACACTAAGACCATGATAACAAAGAGGGACACCAAGACAATGATAACAAACAGGGACAACAAGACAATGATAACAAACAGGGACACCAAGACAATGATAACAAAGAGGGACACCAAGACAATGATAACAAAGAGGAACACCAAGACAATGGTAACAAACAGGAACACCAAGACAATGATAACAAAGAGGGACACTAAGACCATGATAACAAACAGGGACACCAAGACAATGATAACAAAGAGGGACACCAAGACAATTATAACAAACAGAAACACCAAGACAATGATAACAAACAGGAACACCAAGACAATGATAACAAAGAGGGAGACCAAGACAATTATAACAAACAGGAACACCAAGACAATGATAACAAACAGGAACACCAAGACAATTATAACAAACAGGAACACGAAGACAATGATAACAAACAGGGACACCAAGACAATGATAACAAAGAGGGACACTAAGACCATGATAACAAACAGGGACACCAAGACAATGATAACAAAGAGGGACACCAAAACAAGGATAACAAACAGGAACACCAAGACCATGATAACAAAGAGGGATACCAATACAATGATAACAAAGAGGGACACCAAGACAATGATAAAAAGAGGGACACCAAGACAATGATAACAAAGAGGGACACCAAGACAATGATAAAAAAGAGGGACACCAATACAATGATAACAAAGAGGGACACCAAGACAATGATAACAAACAGGAACACCAAGACAATGATAACAAAGACGGACACTAAGACCATGATAACAAAGAGGGACACCAAGACAATGATAACAGACAGGGACACCAAGACAATGATAACAAACAGGAACACCAAGACAATGATAACAAAGAGGGACACCAAGACAATGATAACAGACAGGGACACCAAGACAATGATAACAAACAGGAACACCAAGACAATGATAACAAGGAGGGACACCAAGACAATGATAACAAACAGGAACACCAAGACAATGATAACAAAGAGGGACACCAAGACAATGATAAAAATATGAGGCACAAACACCAAAATAACAAAAAGGGGAACAAACACCATGACAATAAAGAGGGACACCAAGACAACGATAAAAATATGAGGCACAAACACCATAATAACAAACAGGGGCACAAACACCATATCAACAGACAAAGGCACCATTATGATAACAAGCAGGCGCGTCAACAGCATGATAAGAAACAGTTACATCAACGTCATGATAACATATAGCGGCATCGAAAATATGTAACAAACAGGGGCATCAATATCATGGAAATTAACATGAGCAAAAAATTTATAACAACAAACAGGGGCAACAACACCATGATAACAAACACCCTGAAAATGTAACATTTTTATTGATGACAAAGCACCCTATGGCAACTGGTTAGTCTGTGGTTTTGCTGTGGGAGAAGGCTCGTTGCCTAATGACAGCTTCTAGCTGGTTCATATAGTCATCTTGGTAACGGTCATAGTAGACCTTTTCGATGTAGCAATTTTAAATTATTTCTGTGTTGATTTTTTGCTAAAGATTCAACGGCTTTTAATATTTCTGTATTTAATGTTTCATCATCATCATGCGCCGTACCGGTTGGCGTTGGCGATCATGCCCTTCCACAATCTTCTATCCACAGTGCATCGTATCAGTTCTGTTGTTGACTGTTTTCCATGCCATGGCACCAAGCTATCCAGTATTTTCTCTCTTTGTCGTCCGCGATCTCTCGTTCCTTTTACTTTGCTACTTGTAACCAAGTAATCCGACTTTCCTCTTCTCATGATGTGCCCAAAAAATGTTCATTGCTTCTTTCTGATGTTTTTTAAGAGCTCCCGTTTTGTGTTGGCCTCTTTGAGAACTTTCTCATTGGTCTTTTTAGTTGTCCAGGGAACTTTCAACATTCTTTTGAGAAATCCCATCTCTGTGGCCTCTAATCATCTTTTCATTTGTTTGTATATTGTCCATGATTCGCTTTCATAGGTGAGTATTAGTTCTATATAGCATCGATGAACTCTCTTTCTCATTTCTATTTACATAGATTTGTTGCATAAGATATTTTTTCATTTTTTAAAATGCTATTTTGGCCTGAGCTATTCTACTTTTTTTTTCTATTACATCTTCCATCTGATGTTATCACTGTGCCCAAGTATTTCAAACGTTGCACTTGATTCAGATTTGTCTTGTTTATTTTTATATTCCATGATGACGATGATTGTTTCTTCGATATAACCATTACTTCTGTTTTCTTACTTTTCAGACTGAGACCTTTCTTGTTGCTTTCTTTTATTATTATATCTATCATTTCTTGTAGCTCATTCTCTGTCTCTGCTATTAAGACTGTGTCATCCGCATATCGTAAATTATTTATGTTGGGACCGTTGACTTCAATTCCGTTTTTGTCTACTATTGATCTCATAATATGTTCGCTGTAAAGTGAAAACAAATCTGGCGACAGAACACAAACCTTGTCTGACTCCTTGTTTTATAAATAGAAACTGTCCTGTTTGGTTGTTAATTCGTATAGCTGTTGTTTGTTGCCAGAACATGTTTTTTTTATGATTCGCAGATCCTTGCCATCAATGTTTAATTTCTCTAGCATATTGATTATTTCCACATGCTTTACTTTGTCAAATGCTTTCGTGTAGTCTATAAAGCACATATACAGATCTTTCTTTAGCTCTATAGATCTTTCTATCAATGTTCTTAAGATATATATTGTTACTTGACATATATTATAGACAGATACAGATCTTTTACTTGACATATATTATAGACAGATACAGATCTTTTACTTGACATATATTATAGACAGATACAGATCTTTTACTTGACATATATTATAGACAGATACAGATCTTTTACTTGACATATATTATAGACAGATACAGATCTTTTACTTGACATATGTTATAGACAGATACAGATCTTTTACTTGACATATATTATAGACAGATACAGATCTTTTACTTGACATATGTTATAGACAGATACAGATCTTTTACTTGACATATATTATAGACAGATACAGATCTTTTACTTGACATATATTATAGACAGATACAGATCTTTTACTTGACATATGTTATAGACAGATACAGATCTTTTACTTGACATATATTATAGACAGATACAGATCTTTTACTTGACATATGTTATAGACAGATACAGATCTTTTACTTGACATATATTATAGACAGATACAGATCTTTTACTTGACATATATTATAGACAGATACAGATCTTTTACTTGACATATATTATAGACAGATAGAGATCTTTTACTTGACATATATTATAGACAGATACAGATCTTTTACTTGACATATATTATAGACAGATACAGATCTTTTACTTGAGATATATTATAGACAGATACAGATCTTTTACTTGACATATATTATAGACAGATACAGATCTTTTACTTGACATATATTATAGACAGATACAGATCTTTTACTTGACATATATTATAGACAGATACAGATCTTTTACTTGACATATATTATAGACAGATACAGATCTTTTACTTGACATATATTATAGACAGATACAGATCTTTTACTTGACATATATTATAGACAGATACAGATCTTTTACTTGACATATATTATAGACAGATACAGATCTTTTACTTGACATATATTATAGACAGATACAGATCTTTTACTTGACATATATTATAGACAGATAGAGATCTTTTACTTGACATATATTATACACAGATACAGATCTTATCTTGACATTTATTAAAGACACATAAGGATCTTTATCTTGACATATATTATAGACAGATAAAGATCTTTTACTTAACATATATTATAGACAGATACAGATCTTATCTTGACATATAGTATACACAGATAAAGATATTTATCTTGACATATATTAAACACAGATCTTTATACAACATTGTAAGAAATCAAGATGCAAACAACAACAAAAGAAAACACAACGAACAAGCACAGAGAAAACACAGAAACAGCCTGAATTAGAATTAGTGGTCGCCACACCTTGCCACGCCCTTGAGCGACTACACTTCATAACAACGCCAGCAAGTCATCAAAAAAAGGATAACCTCTTGTGACAACTCACACTTTACAACACAATTGTATCCTGGATTTCCTGTTATCAAGTATTAGCCGCAAACACAAATAAGTTGAAATACTTGTTATGTAAAAAAAAAACATAGGCAAGGGACATGACAAGCCGTGTAGTAGTTTCCGAGAGGTTAGACTAAATATAACCACAGTAGATAATCATATATTTCTTATACGATGACACTTCCATGTAGAGACACAAGCACAATTACTACATACATGGTATGTTTTTAAATTACTCGACAAACGCCACAAATAAAAATTTAAAAAATCAGATAACGATAGACGATTTTAATTGGAATCCGCACGCATCAATGCCGTCTGGCCATTACAAAAACCTGCCACTTTTTTGTTACATGTTTTTCTCAGTGCCATATACAGGGTCCGACAATTAAGTAATGCGAATGATTTTATTGTGTTCAAGAAAACAATGTCATCTATGAAGCAAAGCATGAAATCCAAAGAGGCATCTATGATGTGACAACCTTTCATCGGCCCCCGATAAGCAGACGATAAACAAGCCGCCATTGTGTTAACCTAGTTAGTTAACATTAAATTGTGTTTAACACTCGGGCGGGAAAAGTGCAATTGAGACAGTTGACTTGTCGCGACAAGTTTATGAGGATAATTGTTTATCTCGTGCACAAATGTTCTCGTGCACGGCTTGGTGGTACTCATGATTCATAGGTAATATGAAAGCTATTACACATACAGATAGGCTTGGAAGACGGATTATTTCAGTTCATAATGAGGAATTCATTGCAAAAGTCAGAGAACGGATACTAGAAGATCATTGTTTGTCTGTGATACAAGAAGTTCATTGTTTGACTGTAATACAAGAAGATTGTTGTTTGTCTGTGATACAAGAAGATCATTGTTTGACTGTAATACAAGAAGATTGTTGTTTGTCTGTGATACAAGAAGATCGCTGTTTGTCTGTAATACAAGAAGATCGCTGTTTGTCTGTGATACAAGAAGTTCATTGTTTGACTGTAATACAAGAAGATTGTTGTTTGTCTGTGATACAAGAAGATCATTGTTTGACTGTAATACAAGAAGATTGTTGTTTGTCTGTGATACAAGAAGTTCATTGTTTGACTGTAATACAAGAAGATTGTTGTTTGTCTGTGATACAAGAAGATCGCTGTTTGTCTGTGATACAAAAGACCGCTGTTTGTCTGTGAGACAAGAAGATCGCTGTTTGTCTGTGATACAAGAAGATCGCTGTTTGTCTGTGATAAAAGAAGATCGTTGTTTGTCTGTGATACAAGAAGATCATTGTTTGTCTGTGATACAAGAAGATCGTTGTTTGTCTGTGATACAAGAAGATCGTTGTTTGTCTGTGATACAAGAATATCGCTGTTTGTCTGTGATACAAGAAGATCATTGTTTGTGTGTGATACAAGAAGATCATTGTTTGTCTGTGATACAAGAAGATCATTGTTTGTGTGTGATACAAGAAGTTCATTGTTTGTCTGTGATACAAGAAGATCCTTGTTTGACTGTGATACAAGAAGATCGTTGTTTGTGTGTGATACAAGAACATCGTTGTTTGTGTGTGATACAAGAAGATCGTTGTTTGACTGTGATACAAGAAGATCATTGTTTGACTGTGATACAAGAAGATCGCTGTTTGACTGTGATACAAGAAGATCGTTGTTTGTGTGTGATACAAGAAGATCATTGTTTGTCTGTGATACAAGAAGATCATTGTTTGTGTGTGATACAAGAAGATCGTTGTTTGTCTGTAATACAAGAAGATCGTTGTTTGTCTGTGATACAAGAAGATCATTGTTTGTCTGTAATACAAGAAGATCGTTGTTTGTCTGTGATACAAGAAGATCATTGTTTGTGTGTGATACAAGAAGATCGTTGTTTGACTGTGATACAAGAAGATCGTTTTTTGTCTGTGATACAAGAAGATCGTTGTTTGTCTGTAATACAAGAAGATCGTTGTTTGTCTGTGATACAAGAAGATCGCTGTTTGTCTGTGAGACAAGAAGATCGCTGTTTTTCTGTGATACAAGAAGATCGTTGTTTGTCTGTGATACAAGAAGATCTTTCTCTATTTTCTACTCCTGTGGATTAAAAAAATGTGTGTGTGTGCATGAACGCAATAATCATGTACATAGTTCATTTTATTTGTTTCCTCGCACGTATTTAACCGTTGTACTTATAGTGTGTAATTTTTTTCACTTAGTTCAGATAAGAATTTTCTTTACTTCATGAAATGATCGGAAAGACATAGCAATACGTTCAGATTTACGTCTTACACAATATTTGTGTGCTCATTTAACGGAACCTTAATGCTGTTAAATCTAATGTTTCTAATGTAATCATGTATTTTTCCCTTCCACATTTTCTATCTGGAAACTCGACAGATATTAAATGATGTTATATTTCCTTGCGCTAAGACCACTAGGGAGACATTCCCGAACCCAACCAAAAAAAAAATCAATGCTCTCATTTTTACTTTGTGTCGCAATTAATTTCCTATTTGTTTGTCATAACCATTAGTTTATTTTTATTTTCCTGGTTCCCTCGTTATTGTCGGCAAATTACATAAATACATTGTTAAGGTTTAGTTATTATCATTATTATTATTTTGGATTGTGAAATATTTGTATTTGTTTGTCTGTTACTGTTATGTATTTGTGTACCACGAGGTCGATTGGAACATTTTCATCTACATCGTCAAGACAGGTCACGACTAGAACATTCGACCAGTGTGTTAGCACATGTGTTTATGATTTAACATATTAAGCTTTCCTTGATATATGCATTGCATTGGTGTTTAATTGCTCTTTTTTGGTAATTTACATTTTATTACTCTCGAGAAGTTAGTTACAGACCTTCAGAGTTTTAATTTCACTCCGACGTTGATGTTGTGGCACACGTTCTTCATGGCATTAATGTTTGCTTCTTATTGCTGGTCTTCTTCTGATCTTATTCTGGGAAACTCAAGACAAAAAATGTAGATTGTACGAGCCAGTTCAAGACAAAAATGTAGATTGTAAGAGCCAGTTCAAGACAAAAATGTAGATTGTAAGAGCGAGTTCAAGACAAAAATGTAGATTTTAAGAGCCAGTTCAAGACAAAGTGTACATTGTAAGAGCCAGTTCAAGGCAAAAATGTAAATTGCAACAGCCAGTTCAAGACAAAAATGTAGATTATAAGAGACAGTTCCGGACAAAAATGTAGTTTGTAAAAGCCAGTTCAGGACAAAAATGTAGATTGTAAGAGCCAGTTCAGGACAAAATTGTAGATTTCAACAGCCAGTTCTGTTATAGATTGAGCCAGTGAGAGCATGGGATCAGGTAACTTAGTGTTACCCGCTTCTCAATAGATAATAGCAGTGAGAAATGGTAACGACCACAAGTTGTAGAAACAAAGTAAGGGAGTAAAAGTTTATATGGGTAGGGTCCTCAGACATAACAAGGACATCCACCAAGGGAATGATGCAGTGTCCAGAATTGTTGGCGGCATATAATAGTTAGGTCCATGGAGATTTCCATGCGGGTTTTCACAACAGGTTGTTGTGAAAGTGACCATCACGCAAATAGCATGCGTTCATCCCATGACTTTAGCCCGTCTGATAAACAAGGTGTTTTCATCAAACCAGGAGAGGTCAGAATCGTGAAGTAATATAGAAGTCACGAAAATAAGCTGTTGTTGTCAAAGTCTTGGTCAGTTGAGAGACAAGAGTTCAGATCTCGGACACGAATATGCAGGTGACCAGAAGAGCGCAAGTGGTCACTTGGCAACAGTTTTGATTGGCTGCTGAGTCTCAGGTGAAAGACAGTAGTTGAGTATGTAAACTACACAACAGGAAAGAGTAAGAAGTTCAGTATGAAGTTCAGTTCAGGAGGAAGCAAGTTAGAGAGACAGAATAGTCAGAACAGTTAGAAAGTTAAGATTAGAAAGTGAAGCCAGTTAGTTAGGAAGTTAGAATCTCCAAGATGTAGTGTAAGTCAGTTAGAAGTTATTAAACACGGTTGGTAGATAATATTATGACTTTACCTGTGAAGTGATTGTGTTTCCATTTTAAAGTATTACAAAAATTGCGTTTCATAGTCTTACAATTTCGTAAGTAAGCAAATGTCTGATGAATAAGTTGTATACAATTTATGCATTTGGGACTGATCATAAACACCGGCGATTTGCCTCAGAGAAGTCCAAAATTAAATAACATTAGTTTAAGATAAATGCATTCACCACTAGTAGATCATTGTGCCGACAGAAATCAATAAACTGATTATCATTATGTATTCAAGAAAGACTCTGTCATGAATTACCTGTTATGTGTGTTGGTCAGCTAAATCAATGTGATGTGTTGTCAAGAAGTACAAAGGTAATGTCAACAAATAAATAACATTAAGATAATAAATACACTATAACAGTAGAAGACAAAAAATGTAGATTGTAAGAGCCATTTCAAGACAAAATTGTAGATTTTAAAAGCCAGTTCAAGACAAATATGTAGATTTCAACAGCCAGTTCAAGACAAAAATGTAAATTGTAAGATCCAGTTCAAGAAAAAAATGTAGATTACAAGAGCCAGTTCAGGACAAAAATGTAGATTGTAAGAGCCAGTTAAGGACACAAATGTAGATTGTAAGAGCCAGTTCAAGAAAAAAATGTAGATTGTAAGAGCCAGTTCAGGACAAAGAAGTAGAATGTAAGAACCAGTTTAATACAAAAATGTAGATTGTAAGAGCCAGTTCAAGATAAAATTGCGATTGCAACATCCAGTTCAAAACAAAAATGTAGATTGCAACATCCAGATCAAAACAAAAGTGTAGATTGCAACATCCAGTTGAAAACAAAAATGTAGATTGCAATATCCAGTTGAAAAATGTAGATTGCAACATCCAGTTCAAAACAAAAATGTAGATTGCAACATCCAGTTCAAAACAAAAATGTAGATTGCCACATCCATTTCAAAACAAAAATGTAGATTGCAAGAACCAGGTGAATGAAAAAATGTAGATTGTAAGAGCCAGTTCAGGACACAAATGTAGATTGTAAGAGCCAGTTCAAGAAAAAAAATGTAGATTGTAAGAGCCAGTTCAGGACAAAGAAGTAGATTGTAAGAGCCAGTTTAAGACAAAAATGTAGATTGTAAGAGCCAGTTCAAGATAAAATTGTAGATTGCAACATCCAGTTCAAAACAAAAATGTAGATTGCAACATCCAGATCAAAACAAAAGTGTAGATTGCAACATCCAGTTGAAAACAAAAATGTAGATTGCAATATCCAGTTGAAAACAAAAATGTAGATTGCAGCATCCAGTTCAAAACAAAAATGTAGATTGCAACATCCAGTTGAAAACAAAAATGTAGATTGCAACATCCAGTTCAAAACAAAAATGTAGATTGCAACATCCAGTTCAAAACAAAAATGTAGATTGCCACATCCAGTTCAAAACAAAAATGTAGATTGCAACATCCAGTTCAAAACAAAAATGTAGATTGCAACATCCAGTTCAAAACAAAAATGTAGATTGCCACATCCAGTTCAAAACAAAAATGTAGATTGCAAGAACCAGGTGAATGATCATCTATGACGATCATCATTTTCAGGAGGGTGTGATCTTCCGGGCAATGTGATGGATAGGCGGCAGGAACCATTGAAGGCTATGTCTGCAAAGTGTTCCTTGTTGCAGTTTCCTCATGTTCCAAGTCCGGCTTGTTGCAGGAGCTACTGAGTTAAGTGCTCTGTGCACACCGTGAGCTGTGTGTCTCATCCATTTTGATCATGTTTCTATACTCCAATTGTGTACGATGAATGATGATATCGTATGACAGGGAACAGTTGGCTGTGTTCACTTTCTGTGCGGTTTCGCCTTATGTCTTTTGGCGTGTGCTGAGACTGCTATGATGGGGACTACAGTTACCTTTCTTTTTTGGAAGATGAGTTATAATTCGGATGATTCCACTGGCACGGGCGGTTGAGCAATTATGGATTTTAATTCGCTTGCAGTGATACCGAGGCCTTCCATAACCAATAACCAATAACCAATGACCAGGTGAATGAAAAAAATGTAGATTGTAAGAGCCATTTCAAGACAAAATTGTAGATTATAAGAGCCAGTTCAAGACAAATATGTAGATTGCAACAGCCAGTTCAAGACAAAAATGTAGATTGTAAGAGTCAGTTCACAACACAAATGTATATTGTCAGAGTCAATTCAAGACAAAAATATTGATTGTAAGAGCCAGTTAAAGAAAAAAATGTAGATCGTCATCGCCAGTTAAAAATGTAAATTGTCATCACCAGGTTTACAAGTCTTTAGTTGATGATACTTTAGTAGGTTTGGTCAATTCTCTTATCCTGAAACATGATTTGAAAATAATTATGCTTTAATAAGTTAACAATTATCATCAGATATGACTTAAATTGTTACACTTTTTGTGCTTACAATTTAATTATTTAACACCAGAAAATGTTAAATTTATCAAATGTTTAAATATTTATTCTCATAGACGTTATTTGGGTTAAAATATCAACAGCATTAATTGTATCTTGTGTATTGTGAATTATAACCGTTCTAATAAAACACTTCCTCTTCATCTTTTTCCACTAATACCTAAAAGGTGTCGTGGTTTATATCGTTTGTCGTTTTTGAGCTGCTTGAATTATCTGAATTAGTGATTTTCCTTTGTTGTTACATGTCACTGTCACCGCATCTATCCATCTTCTTCTGTGTCTTCCTCTTGGTCTTTTAATAAAACATCAGTGTCAAAAATAAGTGGAAGGTACTTACCTCATGACATATTTACCCATATTTGTTACAATATGTTTATGATTATGACTAAAATACTATTTTGATATTAAAGGAAATAACTGTGGACAAAATAAACATGTAGCTTCTCCTCGCCTGGGCCAAGACAAAAATATAGGTTGTAATAGACAGTTAAAGATAAAAATGTAGTTGTAATAGACAGTTAAAGATAAAAATGTACGTTGTAATAGACAGTTAAAGAATAAAATGTAGGTTGTAATAGACAGTTAAAGATATAAATGTAGGTTGTAATAGATAGGTAAAGATAGAAATGTAGGTTGTAATAGACAGTTAAAGAATAAAATGTAGGTTTTAATAGACAGTTAAAGAATAAAATGTAGGTTGTAATAGACAGTTAAAGAATAAAATGTAGGTTGCAATAGACAGTTAAAGAATAAAATTTAGGTTGTAATAGACAGTTAAAGAATAAAATGTAGGTTGTAATAGACAGTTAAAGATATAAATGTAGGTTGTAATAGACAGTTAAAGATAGAAATGTAGGTTGTAATAGACAGTTAAAGATATAAATGTAGGTTGTAATAGACAATTAAAGTTATACATGTAGGTTGTAATAGACAGTTAAAGATATAAATGTAGGTTGTAATAGACAGTTAAAGTTATACATGTATTTTGTAATAGACAGTTAAAGATAAAAATGTAGGTTGTAATAGACAGTTAAAGTTATAAATGTAGGTTGTAATAGACAGTTAAAGATATAAATGTAGGTTGTAATAGACAGTTAAAGATATAAATGTAGGTTGTACTAGACAGTTAAAGATAAAAATGTAGGTTGTAATAGACAGTTAAAGATAGAAATGTAGGTTGTAATAGACAGTTAAAGAATAAAATGTAGGTTGTAATAGATAGGTAAAGATATAAATGTAGGTTGTACTAGACAGTTAAAGATAAAAATGTAGGTTGTAATAGACAGTTAAAGACACAAAATGTAGGTTGTAACAAACAGTTAAAGATATAAATGTAGGTTGTAATAAACAGTTAAGGACACAAAATGTAGGTTGTAATAAACAGTTAAAGATATAAATGTAGGTTGTAATAAACAGTTAAAGACACAAAATGTAGGTTGTAATAAACAGCTAAAGATATAAATGTAGGTTGTAATAAACAGTTAAAGACACAAAATGTAGGTTGTAATAAACCGTTAAAGATATAAATGTAGGTTCTAATAAACAGTTAAAGACACAAAATGTAGGTTGTAATATACAGTTAAAGATATAAATGTAGGTTGTAATAGACAGTTGAAGATATAAATGTAGGTTGTAATAGACAGTTAAAGACAGAAATGTAGGAAATAATCGAGTTAAAGACAAAAACGTAGGTTGTCAGCGCCCTAGGCAAGACGACAATTTTAGGATGTCATCGCTAGAGTCACGACGAAACGTTGTTGTTGTCGCTAGAGTCAAGAAAAAAAATGTAGGATATCATCGTTAGATTAGAATCAAGACAAAAATGTAGGATATCATTGTTAGATTAGAGTCAAGGCAAAAATGTAGGTTATCATCGTTAGATTAGAATCAAGACAAAAATGTAGGTTATCATCGTTAGATTAGAATCAAGGCAAAAATGTAGGATATCATCGTTAGATTAGAATCAAGGCAAAAATGTAGGTAATCATCGGCAGGCGCAAGACAAAAATGTAGGTTATCATCGTTAGATTAGAGTCAAGGCAAAAATGTAGGTTATCATCGTTAGATTAGAATCAAGACAAAAATGTAGGTTATCATCGTTAGATTAGAATCAAGGCAAAAATGTAGGATATCATCGTTAGGATAGAGTCAAGGCAAAAATGTAGGATATCATCGTTAGATGAGAGTCAAGGCAAAAATGTAGGATATCATGTTAGATTAGAGTCAAGGCAAAAATGTAGGATATTATCGTTAGATTAGAGTCAACGCAAAAATGTAGGATATCATTGTTTGATTAGAGTCAAGGCAAAAATATAAGATATCATCGTTAGATTAGAGTCAAGGCGAAAATATAAGATATCATCGTTAGATTAGAGTCAAGACAAAAATGTAGGTTATCATCGTTAGATTAGAGTCAAGGCAAAAATGTAGGATATCATCGTTAGATTAGAGTCAAGGCAGAAATGTAGGTTATTATCGTTAGATTAGAGTCAAGGCAAAATTGTAGGATATCATCATTAGATTAGAGTCAAGGCAGAAATGTAGGTTATCATCGTTAGATTAGAGTCAAGGTAAAAATGTAGGTTATTATCGTTAGATTAGAGTCAAGGCAAAAATGTAGGATATCGTCGTTAGATTAGAGTAAAGATAGAACTGTAGGATATCATTGTTAGATTAGAGTCAATGCAGAAATGTAGGATATCATCGTTAGATTAGAGTCAATGCAGAAATGTAGAATATCATCGTTAGATTAGAGTCAAGGCAAAAATGTAGGATATCATCGTTAGATTAGAGTCAATGCAGAAATGTAGGATATCATCGTTAGATTAGAGTAAAGGTAGAAATGTAGAATATCATCGTTAGATTAGAGTCAATGCAGAAATGTAGGATATCATCGTTACATTAGAGTCAAGGCAAAAATGTAGGATATCATCGTTAGATTAGAGTCAAGGCAAAAATATAAAATATCATCGTTAGATTAGAGTCAATGCAGAAATGTAGGATATCATCGTTAGATTAGAGTCAAGGTAGAAATGTAGGATATCATACGCCGGAGCAAGACAAAAATTTAGGTTATCATCGTTAGATTAGAGTCAAGGCAAAAATATAAGATATCATCGTTAGATTAGAGTCAAGACAAAAGTGTAGGATATCATAGGCAGGAGCAAGACAAAAATTTAGGTTATCATCGGCAGGAGCAAGACAAAAATGTAGGTTATCATCGCCAGGAGCAAGACAAAAATGTAAGTTGTCATCGCCAGAAGGAAGACAAAAATGTAAGTTGTCATCGCCAGAATTAAGACAAAAATGTAAGTTGTCATCGCCAGAAGTAAGACAAAAATGTAAGTTGTCATCGCCAGAAGTAAGACAAAAATGTAAGTTGTCATCGCCAGAAGGAAAGACAAAAATGTAGGTTGTCATCGCCAGAAGGAAGACAAAAATGTAGGTTGTCATCGCCTGAAGTAAGACAAAAATGTAAGTTGTCATCGCCAGAAGTAAGACAAAAATGTAAGTTGTCATCGCCAGAAGTAAGACAAAAATGTAAGTTGTCATCGCCAGAAGTAAGACAAAATGTAAGTTGTCATCGCCAGAAGTAAGACAAAAATGTAAGTTGTCATCGCCAGAAGCCACACAAAAGCGTAGATTGTTATCGTTAGAGTCGACACAAAATTGTAGGTTATCACCGCCAGTTCAAGAGAAAAAATGTATGCCGTCATTCTCTCGAGTAAAGACAAAAATGTAGGTTATCAGCGCTAGAATCAATACAATAACATAAGTCATCATCGCTAGTCAAGACGGGTATGTCGTCTCCCCAACCCGCCTTATTTATTTACTTGTTTGTTCTTACAACTGTATTCTTTTTAAATTCTTTGCCTCAACGAATGTTTAGCCCATGGGTTAAACCTCCACTCAACGTTACCAATTCGAAGAAAAGGATAAACGCCTACAGTAATAAACAGATTAACGGAAATAGTATCCAGTGAACAAAACTGCAGAGTGCCTGAAAACGCCCCCTGATGTGATATGAGCATCCTTTTGATACCAAAGGTAATATAATATCTCAAAGATTTGTGTTAACTCTTTCCGTACGTTTGACGCACTGTACGCTATGCCGAGTTCAGCCATGCACGTTTCGCCGCATAGTGCGTCACCCTTAAATTCATTAGTTTGAATCGTCATCAAACCATATTTTGTATACATATCTTGTAAAATCTTGGTATTGGTGAAATCTAATACATTGTTTAATTATATACAAATTTCATATATAATATGTTGCATGTTAGATAAATATAAATATGGAGTTTGATTCTGAAAACCGTGAAAAATATTGTTTGTGAAATCTCTTCCGTTGATTGATAAAAATCTTCAGTACGGAAAGAGTTAAATGTTACAAATATTCAATGTGGGCCCCGTGACACGGCAGATATCTGCTCGATTGTACATTTCCTGTCATATTCGACGCCTATTCTACAGCACAAATTGCTTTCTGTTGTTTTGTGGGCGGCGTGTTGGGAAATCTGTGTGTATGAGTACGGCTGGTTTTTCAACTTAAACTTGTATGTTTCAGTTACATTTGTGCTTCTTACAAGTCTCTGCACACACTGGATTTATAGAGACAAGCACAAAGAAATGGGTACATTCTTTTTTCGGACATTCGGTATTTAACACTTACCAGTATTGTAATAATATTGCATATATTGAGTGTCTAATTAGAGAGTATAGAATGATAGATAGACGTATTTGCACTAAAAGCGATATAGAAATGGCGTTAACTAAATAAACGACAGACCATGTAAGAACGAAGTGCAGATGCCACAAAAGGAAAAGACAAGTGAATGATGCTCGTTACTGTGGACATGAGAAAAGAAAACTTTGAACATAATAGAGGAAAGCTCATTCAAACATCACAACAACATATTTATAAACATGATTCTATTGTACTCATGGAACCAGTTTCACTGCAGTAGGAATTCCCCATAACAGCTCCACCACTTTTCACAACATTTCTCACAAATGTATCAGCAAATTCTGTTGACAAAGGCACTCCGTGCACGCCCTGCACTACTGCACATGTGACCATTCCAAAGCTCCTTAATCGCCTCCTGCGGCATATGTGGCAGGCATATGTGGCTTTATTCTTCTCCCCCCCCCCCTTCATCGCCCCATGGTGAGAGTCAGGATAATAACAAAGGGCCTCCAAAAGAGAAAGGAATCTCTACAGAGGAATTGGTTAAACTGTCAAGGAACTGGAGAACATAAGGGTTGCCACTCAAACCACGTGACTGTGAGCTATATAAAGAGAACGTATAGAACAGATGGAATTTTGAAAGCACTTTTCTTGTAGGTGTTAACACATAACATCATCTTCATGTAAGGGAATAAATATATATTTTAAACAAGTGTCTAAACAAATGAAACGTCAAAGATTGTATATAAAACATCGCAAAATACATCGACTAGTTCAATATATATCGAGGCTTAGTTGTAAGTGAAATGAAACGGAACAAATATTTTCAGACTGAACAAAGAAGAAGAGTTTTTGTAATAATAAGGAAACATTACTGAAGATGGTCACTTGTTGTGCGAAACAGAGTTGATTTATTATTACTTCAAATATTATGTCAATGGAGGTATGGCAGTAACTAAAGCAATAGCTTAGCTAGAGACACAATACTTTTACTTTCTCAGTGACTCATTGAATATGTTTAGGACAATCAAAAAGGCTGTGCTCCAAGGCAGTGGCTGCAGTCTATGAAAAAAATGACAAGAACTATGAACTTGTTCATGCGGTCTGTCAAGAAGAAATGAACTATTGACTAACTAGCTGTAACCCAAAGGATCATCGTACCTGAACGCTACAAACTAGTAGCCTGAACGAAGCCCCAAATATTCTAAAGGAATAGCAGGATCATGATGATCTAATACTACGGAGTCTCGTATATTTTATACTTTCCCCTACAAGATGACGTGACTTAGCTAGTATGTCTCTTTACAAGATTAATGATCTCTTATTACATGAACGCTTATTGAATAGTGTCAACGATTAACTGCTCTGATCGTCTTCCATCGTGTGTATACTGTCGTTGTGTGACTAAACAGTCCCATCGTGTGTCCACTATCGTTGTGTGACTAACTGTTTAGTCAAATTGTTAAATAAAGAACGAGGCGGTCTATATGAAGCACGAGAAACACAGTACGAGAGACATAAAAGTTAAAATATACAAAGATATCGAGTCTTCTATACAACAGAATAAACCAGTTGGCTTACAATGCTTCAAATACGTTCAAATATCATCTAACAAGCTTATAGTATTGACAACAAGTAAATAGATTCAAGTCACAAGAACATTGAACATTGAAGTATACAATTTCACAAATGGAGCGCATTCAATGAGTGGAAAATTGACAGGAAAAGTGAACATATGAAATATAATTATTTATTAACCACAAAGCCAGCAGAGAAGACACGACAACAGGAAACAAAGATTACAAGATAGGTAACGTTGTAATAATTTATTCTCTATGATACCGCAGCTACCGCCGGTAGCCTGAACATATTAACGAAATACAAAAGGAAATAATAATTCATTATATTTTTAAAATAATTATGCTACAAATTTTCGAATATTCTATTACACATTTTGTAGGCCAATATGATTTATTTGCTTTGATTTGCATTTATTAAAGCAAGGTTTTCCTCTAGCCATGATAACGTTTGTGAATGAAACCAAAACTATTATACATTGAAATCTCAAGAAGCCATCGGTACATTTTTCCTCTATCCGGATCGAGTATTAACGACCTTGACATAAAAAAATGGGATTCAAATATATAGCGGGTGTTGCCGCTAGAGCAATGCGGTTTCATGGGTTATTTTTAGCTCTAGCCAATCAGAATCAGCAAAAAGTGAAAGTGAAACTATGTCTTATTACCGGAACATCCTTAGCTATTTATAACTACGTTATGCTCATCAGCATATGTAGAAAGAACTTTTTCTGCTCTCAAGAGAATCAAATCTTATTGTCGCTCAACTCAGACACAAGAACGCTTATCTGGTTTGGCATTAATGTCCATTGAGAAATCATTCCCTCAGAAACTTAGAAACCAACCGAACAGTACTTTCAGTGACAAAGTCATCAAGACATGTTCGTCCCAAACAAGACGGATATAATTAACATAAATAAATAAGTAATTTAAAATGTTGTGATGTCATTAGAAAATATTACTTTATGTTAGCCTACTGAATATGATGTATGTTTTTATTTATTATGTCAGCGGTAGCCCAGACCCCAAAACCAGTATACGCCACTGACATATATAAATATATATATATATGAGTGTATGGATAATAAAATGTTCTATTACAGGTAACATAATGTTTTAGATTGTTACAACAAGAGAAAGGTCGACACAATTATGTAAATGTAGGCAAGAGCTCAAAAACTCACACACTTAGTGACATGTAAATATTTGTAAATGAAATCGATAAAGAATTTAAAAAAAGAAATCAAACAGTACTTCAAAAAATTCGGAAAAAAAATATGTGCTGCAACCTATTAGCAGAGTTGACAAGAAAAACATAGTTTTGATGTTATACAAACATTCTCAGATAATACAAAACATCTTAAATAGTGCCGATCATCATCATCAAGTGCCATGCCTGCTGGCGTAGGTGATCATGTCTCTCCACAACTTTCGATCTCGACAGTTATTTATCATTTTTGTTGTTGACCTTCTGCCAAGCAATTCTCTTAAGCTGTCTGGTATCTTTTTTCTTTGTTTCCCTCTATCGCTTCGTCCCTTCATTGTCCCAGTCGTCACTATATATGCCAGCTGTTCCCTTATCATTGCATGACCAAACAAGTTATGATTATTTCTTCCTATTACAGATCATGTAATAAATAATTGTCTAGTAAAGGTTTATTATTTCAAAGCTGACATTAGATATAGACGACAAGGTATCAATCCCAGACAATATGAGCCACAAATAAATACAAGTAAGTATGACTGATTCTATGCTTTGACAATTAAAATTATAATTAGAAAGTTAGAAATGAAAGAAAAGTAAACAAAGACTGAAATAAAGGACTGTACATATAATGGTACACAAATGATTTTAAAAGGAACAAGAAATGAGATGACAATGACTGACGACAAAGAAACATGACAAAATTAAAATACAAGTGAATACTATTAAAGAAAATGTATTTAAAATGAAAGATAAAGAAAGAGCAATAATACAACGTCAAGAAAAGACTAAAGAATATGAAAGAGAGATAGTAAAGCAAAGCACAATATTACAAGATGCTGAACAAATAAGTCAGAAAAAAAACGATTTAGAAGCAAATCTTCTAATAGAGAGGATAGAAGACTTATAAAATTAAAGAAGTAAATTAAACATATATATTAAGGATATTACAGAGAGTGAAAAAAATGGTGATCATGGATGGTCATACAACAAGTGAGGAAGATCATGATGGAAAACAGTAGAAAAGAAGAATAAGTAAAGTAAAGAGTCCCGTCACGCCAGATGGCGTATGATGATGATTATTGCTATGTAGAAGACACATAATATATAGAACTCATAGATTATCATCAATAGATACAATTAGCACGAAGGAATCACAGAGATCTAAGGACACATCAAATACACAAAAAAGGATGGATAATGGAAAATGACTGCAGACGAAATAGGGAAAATGTCTCAGAAGAGGCAAAGGAGATATTTTCTGAAATACAAAGAAAGCGAGAAGAAATACTTGTAACTGTTGCCTCTACTGCAGATGTGGACCAAATACAGAAGTGATAGTCCATCAACAGAAGATAAAGGCCGAGAAGCTTACTCAAACTTATAATACTCGATCACATGCATCTCGTCGAAATTATCCACAAGTTAAGAGGTTTACTTCAAGATACAAAAATAAACCGAGGCAAAGAGGAAACCAGCCTTTAACGGGTACCGGATACTTTTCCGGGAAAGTAAAATCGGCACGGGCGTAATACCGACCACATTACCCCAAAAAGCATGTGCCGAAGATCTGTAAAATTTATGGCCACTAACACCATATTCCCTATACGCCACATGGCGTGATGGGGGGGGGTACTTTACTTTACTTTACTAAAAGTGGAAACCACTGAGGTGGAAATAGGAGAGGCTATAGACAAAATAGATATGGTGATCAGAATAGATATTCTGGACCAAGTAGAGGGTATGAAGGTGATCATTATGAAGTTCAGATACCAGAACAACAAAGAGAGTATGATGAAAATACTCTGATTACAATGGAAAATGGTGAACCGTAAATATTACAATGTGCAAAGGAACAATAAAGGAGGGTAACAAGAAAAAACTTCGTCCAGTCAGAAGATTAAGACTAGAGGCCAGAAACAAGAGAGTGCAGGAACAAGAAGAAACATCAACCGATGAATCGGTTACATTAACAGAAGTGCAGAGCGAAGATGAAAACGCAAATCGAAGTGATGAACACACAGAAGAAAGAAATTACGGTGGAGATAGAATGCGGTGTTATAAGACAAAGACAAATAAAATGGTCTTCAGAAGAATTGCCAGAGGAAAAAGAGATACAGAGATATTGAATATGGAACAATGGTCGGAGAAGAAGAAACTAACAAGTAAGACAACAAGTGAGTTAGAAAAAAGTAGGTTAAATGATACAGTACGGAAGTACTAGTAGACTTATAATGATAATCCTGAAGGACAGATTACGCAGAATATGAAGTTTATGCGCGAATTAATAAGTAGAAGAAGACTAAAGGAGATGTTGTGTGTGTAGAATAATATATATACAAGACAATGGATGGAGAAGGAATATACAGGGACAACTAATCCATGTATGTATATAATGTTTAAATATAGACAATTGTATATGTGTATTATTGCGATTTAATTTTGTCAAGAAAAACAGATGATGAAGAAAATATATTAGGGTATATTAACAATGAAATTCAGGACGTAAAAGCAATGTAGAGGATACATAATGACAAAATGTGTAAGGCACCATCATCATCATGTACCATGCCTGCTTGGTTAGGTGATCATGTCTCTCCACAACTTTCGATCTCGACAGTTATTTATCATTTTTGTTGTTGACCTTCTGCCAAGCCATTCTCTTAAACTGTCTGGTATCTTTTCTCTTTGCTTCCCTCTATCTCTTCGTCCCTCAATTTTCCCTGTTGTTACAATATATTCCAGCTGTTCTCTTGGCCTAAAAATGATGATTGTCTCTTCCTAATATTGGAAATTAGCTCTCTTTTTGCTTTGACCTCTTTCAGAACATTTTCATTACTCTTCTTAGCTGTCCATGGTATTCTCAACATTTTTCTGTAAAACCACATTTCTATAGCCTCAAGTGATTTTCTTGTTTGTTGTCCTATTGTCCATGATTCACATCCATCATACTGGTGTATTGATACTTAGAAAGTATAATCTGTGATGTGTTTAATAATTCCATATGTATTTGAGTCCAGTGGTTAACCATACTCCCTGGTAGTATTGGTATTGTCTTTAACCAACAGGTAGTCGCGATAGCTCAGTGGTTAGTGAACTGGACTACAAAGGACAAGAGGTCGGATTTGATCCCAACCGACGGCTTCCGGTTCACCCAGCCTTTAATGAGTACCGGATTTTTTTCTGGGAAAGTAAAGCGGCACGGGCGTAATACCGACCACATTACCCCAAAAATCATGTCCCGAAGGTCTGTAAAATTTATGGTCATTAACACCATATTCCCTATACGCCACTTGGCGACACGGGGGGTACTTTACTTTTTTTTTTACTTTAACCTACAACTGATATATCGCCCGGTTGCTGTATCGTTTCCGGTTGTTTCCAAAATGGAGGAATTATTTTTCTCCGGCTTGGTATTTACCGCTGATCAGAGTTTTAACAAGCCGCTATCGTAAAAACGATGTTGTTAATGAAACGTAGACCTGATACAGAATGTGTAAATTAGCAGCATCGTTAATCAACCACTAATATCTTCAGTAATACAGAAAAGACGATGGTCATATGTTGGACATGTGATGAGAAGAGATAATAACCGAATAGCAAAGCAAGCCCTCATATGGGAAACAACAGGTAAGAGAAAAAGAGGAAGACCCAGGGAGACACTGAGAAGAACATTGATGAGAGAGACAAGAGCAACAGGATTCGGCTCCCTCAATGAGATAGAGCTGCTTGCACAGAACAGAGACAGATGGCGAGATTTGATAAAATATATTTAAAAGAAAACTGCTAGAACAAAAATTCAGATAGGAGGTGTATTTTGGTCTACGCCCTATGGGCCGGCTACGGCTTGAAAGATCAATAGATAGCTAGATAGATATATCGTCCATTAATTTGTTACGTTTTAATATAACTTGTGACTAGAGGACTGTAAAAATAGAACATAAATAGATATGTTTCGTGATATGGAACACCTCAGGCATTTGTTGCTTACCAAGAATGTGTTAAAGATAGAACCAGACGGCTTATGTGAATTACGAAAAACACTGAACGAAAGACATTATATATATCTAAGAGATATACTTATCAATGAAATACAAATTAAAGATATGAAGCGGCCTCAAGAGTATCAAATCAAATCTAATTTACAGGGACATTTCAGAAGCCTTTACAATTCCTGCAGCACTAATGACGTATCTTCCATCACTTTGATGGTCTCGATCACAGAGAAGAATCTCTAGAAAACATCAAATAGCAAGAATTTCTGTGCACTTTAGGACCGACCGGTTTCTTTGTCCAGCCCGCCTCAAGTAACGTTTTATAAGAAAGGAAGACTATGTGGCGTGGTGCTGAACACGTGGCGTGTCGATGATCAATAAACAAATATGGCCACTACAACTATATTATCTTTGCTCTTCGGGACATCGTGGGGATAATTTCTTTTACCAATTTTGTTAAGGGGTGGGGGAGGGGGAGTTTGGAAGAGGGAGGTAGGGGTACTTTACAATACAAGACAACAACTAGGATGTGTCTCTATTGCGATAAAGGAGAGAAAAAAAAAACAGAACCAACATTTCGACCGGGATTTTTTTTAAAACTGGAACATACACAATCACAAAAGAATTCAAATCCTTACAAATGAGAAGAAACTTAAAACTGAAAACATTACAAATCTATGAAAAAATTTCTAATATAATCAAATTTAAACTCAAACAATAATTCTATAGCATTTCAAGCATCGATTTATATCCCTTTCTCTGGTTTTTGTTTGTTTTGTTTTGTTTTTAACACACGAATGATTTCTTTGTCACTATACTTGCTCCAGAGAATTGAACATCCTTACTCAAGTACTAGAAAAGCAGCCCCGAGCCCTGAACCGAGTCATGCAAGACATTACATTTGTTTTTGGTTGCATAATTCGCCGCACCCTCTCAAGTAGTTGCAGCGACGGTTCTCAACGTTTTAAACCAATCGGCCCACCATGGGCTGACAGTCGAGCGAAGGAAACATTTCCTCGTGATCATGTTGAACTATAAGACAATTGTTAATGCAAAAAAGGTAGTCGAGGTGTGTATAACTATTACAATATCTCATCATTGATTTGTGGTGGGGGCACTATCTCGATGATTATCGTACAGTTGATGGAGACTTAGTGAATCCAAGACTTGTCTACTGATTGTTGTCTACCTACCTCGTAAATTGTCTGTCTACTCTTTTCTGTTATCTTTCAGCCTATTAATTTGGCTTCCGCCCTCCATTTTTAGAATATTATCAGTGAGATATTAAACACGGGGTATGTGGCCCCAAAATATGCCCAGCACAGGAGTTGTTCAGCATTGCAGATGTTCCATTTGGATTAAAGTAGGTTGTGCTCATTAATTTGCTTTCATAAAACTGTTAACTTCAAATGATTTTCATTCAGTTTAACGAAATTAGCACAAATAATTAACAAACTCGTTCAGACACACACACACACACACACAAACACACACACACACACACACACACACACAAACACACACACAAACACACACACAAACACACACACACAAACACTGCATGCTGAAAGCATTAATGTACCTTCCATAGGCTCGCCATTACTATACATTATAATAGCGGGCATCGGGTCGTTCCTAACGCTTGTAATTTGAAATGAAAGGGAAAAATTAGAGCACGGCTGCTTGTTGATAGTATTTCAGTTACAACACAATTGTCAGTGTTTATGGACTAAATTCACTGAGTATGCAACATTTAGCTCCCTCTTGTGGAATCTCAGTAGACTCATCACCATCATAAGACATTTGAAGGTTAGCTACAATGAATTCTTCAATTCACCATGTTTCCTGTCTTGATGGTGCAAGCTGTCATGTGTTCTCCTGTTCTTCTCTTGAAGTCCACTTTTGTCTTTGTCTGCGTGTGCCTCCCTTCCTATGTATGTTCTCCTGCAAGAAGACATTAAATATGTTATTGTGTCTCTTTACAAGATTAATGATCTCTAACTAGATTAATGTTTATTAAAGGAGACATCTCAAAGATTAACTTAAATTCTGATGTAGAAAATTCACTTCTCAACTCTGGGAGTTATTTTCTTGTTTTATTTTCTAAACTAGCAAATTAGCAAGACAACTAACGTACCAACAACAACAAGCCTGAGAGTATATCAATCGGTGACTAGCAGGAGTGGGTCATGTGACCGAAAGATTGAGAACCATTGGTAAATAGCATCACGTGCAGGCCTTGTCATCCACCTTCCCACTTCCCCAAAGCTAGATAATCATGGAATAGATTCCTAAGTTAGCAGACCAGACATTTCCCTGACCTGCAAATCAATGCCATGTTACATGTTGTTATCAAATGCCAAGGGACGCCGTCAGACATCGAGCTTGCAGGAGAGGTTTGAGTGTGGCAGAGCTACAACCTGCACAGCAGGCGGTATTTACTGTGTGTTTCTGACATTACCTCTGCACGACTCAAATACTGTCTATGTGAAAGAATGCCATTGCTATGTTTAAAAAAAAATATAGATTAATTTTAGAGCCAGAGTAGTGTTTTGAGAGATCAATAGAATGGTATTTTGTTAACTGGGAGAGATTTTGATCGATTCTAAGTAAAACTTATAACTTGCACTTATATTTTCTTGAGAATCTCTGTATCTACATAAAAAGACACACGGTCATGTGTCATTGTTTTGTGTATATATATGTTTGTGTGTTGTATATGTTTGTGTAGCATGTTTGTCTGTTTGATTGTTCTTCTGGAGGTTGGTCTTGCTTAAAGAGCGAGGTAAAGATGTGACAACTTTTGAAAAAGGACGACAGCAAAAAAAAAAAAATATATTGAAGTTTCGACTTTATTCAGGAAAAAAGGAGAACGACTGAACACAAGAAATGCGACGCTCAGGTCGTATCTGTTCTGCTCATGAGAAACGTCGTTTGGGAGGCCAAAACATAATTGTGTTGTTCTTGTAATAAAGCTCCTGAGAAACGTCGATTGTGAGACCGAAACATCATTGCGTTGTTCTTGTGATAAAGCTCCTGAGAAACGTCGATTGTGAGACCGAAACATCATTGTGTTGTTCTTGTAATAAAGCTCCAGAGAAGCGTCGATTGTGAGGCGAAAACGTCATTGTGTTGTTCTTGTAATAAAGCTCCCGAGAAACGTCGATTGTGAGACCGAAACATCATTGTGTTGTTCTTGTAATAAAGCTCCTGAGAAACGTCGATTGTGAGACCGAAACATCATTGTGTTGTTCTTGTAATAAAGCTCCCGAGAAACGTCGATTGTGAGACCGAAACATCATTGTGTTGTTCTTGTAATAAAGCTCCCGAGAAACGTCGATTGTGAGACCGAAACATCATTGTGTTGTTCTTGTAATAAAGCTCCTGAGAAACGTCGATTGTGAGACCGAAACATCATTGCGTTGTTCTTGTGATAAAGCTCCTGAGAAACGTCGATTGTGAGACCGAAACATCATTGTGTTGTTCTTGTAATAAAGCTCCAGAGAAGCGTCGATTGTGAGGCGAAAACGTCATTGTGTTGTTCTTGTAATAAAGCTCCCGAGAAACGTCGATTGTGAGACCGAAACATCATTGTGTTGTTCTTGTAATAAAGCTCCTGAGAAACGTCGATTGTGAGACCGAAACATCATTGTGTTGTTCTTGTAATAAAGCTCCCGAGAAACGTCGATTGTGAGACCGAAACATCATTGTGTTGTTCTTGTAATAAAGCTCCCGAGAAACGTCGATTGTGAGACCGAAACATCATTGTGTTGTTCTTGTAATAAAGCTCCTGAGAAACGTCGATTGTGAGACCGAAACATCATTGTGTTGTTCTTGTAATAACGCTCCCGAGAAACGTCGATTGTGAGACCGAAACATCATTGTGTTGTTATTGTAATAAAGCATTCACAGCACAATTTATTTGTTGACCTCGCTCTTTACTTATCAGCTTTCCCTCATCATTGTATGCCACATCAGTATAAGTAGGCTATCCTTCCACAATTCTCTGTCCACAGTGTCAATTCTGTAGTTGACTGGTTACCGTGCCACGACGAACGAGCTGCCTAGTGTCCTCTCTCTCTTTGCTGTACACGATATCTCCCTATGTTTTGTCAATTGTAACCAAGTATTTAAACTTATCGTTTCTTATGATGTTCTCAAAAAAAAATATCGATTGATTCTCTCTTTCAGATGTTTTCTATGAGCTTTTTGTGTTCGTCTATTGGGGAATACCCTCGTTGGTTTGTCAGCCTTCAGGGAACTCTCAGCATAGTTATCAGAAATCCATCACTGAGGTCTCTAATTGTCTCTTCATGTGTTTGTCTCCTTTTCATGGTTGCTTCCAGCTCAGAATTGGATGTATACAGAACTTGTGAATTGTTTCTCTTACTTATATTGACACAGACACCTGTTGCAAAAGAATTGTGTTTCAATTTCTGAAACGTGTCTTTGACCCGTGTTATTCTTCTTTTTATTTCTGTGGTACAGTTTCCGTCTAATATTATAATTGTTGTGCCCAAGTATTTGACGCTCTACCTATTGTTTCAAAATTTCTCCAGCTTTACCTAATCTTATTGAACACGTCCAGTTTGTGTCCACCGTTATCCATCTATTCGTCCACCATTTCTACTACCCATCTAAACTTTCTTTCGCCTGTCGTTAATGAAGAGTACGTTCGTATATGACCATCAGGACCCACACCCCGCCCCGCCCCCACCCTCCCCGTTATGCCTGAGTAACACCTTATCTTTGCATTAATGCTTGCCCATTGGCTCACAGACGCATGAACCATTAATTTCTTCTACGGTATATACGTAAATACATTTTGTCTGATACTTGTGCATTAATCATCATCATTATCATCATCATTATCATCATCATCGATTGCCGTCTCCGCAACGAAGGTTGGCTAACCTGGAGCGCCATTCTGCTCTGTATCATGTTTTGATGGTGCAGGTTGTCGTAGGCTGATTTGTCCATCTTTTGATGTTACTCGTCCATATTAGTCTTGGTCTGCTGAAGCCTCTTTTACCTTGTATTTTTCCCTCCAGGATTACTTTTAGTAGGCTGTTGTGGCTTTTAACATGGCCCAAAAATCGCATTTGTCTTGTTTGAATTGTGTTCAGTAGTTTTCTTTTCATTTTTAGTTGTGTTAAGACTTCATCGTTTGTTTTCGTTTCCTTCCATCCAATTCTACCTATTCTTCTATATATCAACATTTCAAAGGCTTCAATTCTCTGTTCTGTTTTCTTGTCTAATGTCCATTTTTCTGCACCAAATAGGAATATTGAAAAGATGTAACATTTTGCTATTCTTAGTTTTAGCCCTGGTGTTATTTGTTTTTCCGAACGTATGGACTTTGTCCCTCCTTCGGAAATCCTTGAAACGAAGTCGAGAGGGGATAGTGCGACTGGGTAAAGCACTATCTCCATATCCTGTGCCCAGGCAGAGTAGGCAAAGTGAAATGAGGAAGAAATTACCAATGTTTAAACTTGGCACATGGAACGTAAGGACCATGTGCCCTGGACTTACCAAATGTTGCCCTACTTAAAGAATTTTTATTTGCTGACGATGCAGCCCTAGTCGCTCATAGTGAGGCCACCCTACAGTCGCTGATCAACAACCTGGATAAAGCATGCGACCTTTTTTCACTGTCAATTAATGTTCAGAAGACAGTAATACTAAATCAAGATGATTTTCAACCTCTATCTATTACTCTAAAAGACTGCCCACTAGAATCAGTACAGACATTTACATATCTTGGATCCACAGTTACGCAAACCATCTCTCTTGATGAAGAAATAAACTGTCGAATTGGTAAGGCAGCTACGACCTTCGGCAAACTCACAGAAAGGGCGTGGAACAACACGAAACTAACTCAAAAGACTAAACTCCTAATATATCAAACATGTGTGCTTAGCATACTACTATATGGATCCGAAACCTGGACAACATACTCAAACCAGGAAAAAAGACTAAATGTCTTCCACATGCGATGTCTCCGCAAAATAATGCACATCAAATGGCAAGACAAAATAACCAACTTAACTGTCCTGCAACGTGCTAAGACCCTAACAATCATGTCGATGCTCAGAAGTCGAAGGCTAAGATGGCTGGGGCATGTCCAACGGATGGAAGAAAAACGCATTCCTAGGCAAATACTATATGGTGAACTAAAACACGGAAAACGACAAATCGGCAGACCTAAACTACGATATAGAGATATCTGCAAATTATCTCTGAAAGACTTCTCCATCTGTGAAAACGACTGGCAACATCTGGCAAGTGATCGCACATCATGGAGAGCACGTATAAGGAACGGTATAACAACATTTGAGACTGTGCTAAGACAGGACTTAGAAGAGAAGAAACTCATGAAAAAGGATGGTAAACCCTGTGGATCAGCGAGCCTGACCTGTTCATTATGTGACCGCGTGTGTTTGTCAAACATTGGTAGAATTAGCCACGAGAGAAAATGTTCGGCAAAAACAATACCTCAAAAAAATACGCAATAGCCTCCACTAGACCGTCTGACAAGACGAAAAGGGCCATATATATATATATACAGTAAAGTATCGATTATGCGGTACTCAATAATCCGGTATTCTCAATTTAACGGACTTTTTTTTTTTTTTAATTATTATAGGGAGAAAGCTTGAATCATGTTTTGTTCAGTTAAATTAAATGCCTTTATTCGGAAATCGAAAACGCTACAACACGGTTTGTGCGCTGCGCTTACTTCTACAGGCTCTATCATTACACAATATTGCGTTTACAATAGTGTATTTACAGTAATATACTTCAAATAGGAGCGAACATATTTTATTCAATCCAGACATTGTGTCTCCAAATATTCCAAGTAAAAGCGACAGACAGTCTATATCTTCACTTTTTCCCCCGACTAAATGTTTTTGTCGGGAAATCTTAGTCGTGCCAAAAACACTTATCTACATGATTTTACAAATTTGCTTAATTTTCTCATAGCCTGCTTTAGATCTAAAGTTGGTCATGAATTTGTCAAAAATATGGCGTTTGACAGTCTGACCGAACATTAGAAGCAGACGTATTGTTTGTGAAAATTGAAGAGCCCATAACTTTGATGATTATAAATCAAAGGTTGAGCAGCCGGCGTGCAGTGACATACAGATGGTGAGAAGAAAGGGGGAGGGGTTCAAAAATTACCGACTGGAAATTCAAAAAGAGTAAGATACAGAGTTTGACGTTAGTTTGTCTCAGACATTTGTGCAAGCTGAAATTCGTTCCATCAGTATAAATTATACATGATATGCTATAAACGCATGTGTGCATACTTTTTAACGGAATACATTTTTGTGTTAAATAATGGCCTCTGCGAGTGCAAACCACACCTCAATTTCCCGCAAAGGTAAACGCAAGCGAACTGTATTGACACTGAACCAGAAGATTGAAATCGCTAGTAGACTTGAAAAAGGCGTTAATCGCAACGTTTTGATGACTGAATTTGGCATAGCCTCTTCAACATTATATGACATACGAAATCAAAAAGATGAGTTGTTTAAGTTTGCGTCGGAGTCTGAAAGCAGCAACAATATACACCAGAGACGAAGTATGAAACGGCCAAAATTTGAAAAACTCGACGACGTCCTTTATGTGTGGTTTTTAGAAAGAAGAAGAAAAGGAATGCCAATATCAGGACCCATGTTGATAGAGAAAGCTAGTGAATGTCACACGAATTTAAATATTTCTGAGCATTGCAATTTTTCAATCATGTTTTTTCATAAATTTTGAGTTTGGTTTTCTTACTCTCGATTATCCAGAAAAATTCAATTATCCAGAATGGGTTCTTCCCCGAGCATTCCGGATAATCGAGACTTTACTGTATATATATATATTTGTTTTGATGTTAGTATGTTCTTCATGGCATTAAAATTACTTTTTTTGCCATTCCTATTCTTTTGTTTATTTCAGTTGTACATTTTCCATCACTGGTTATAGTATGTCCTAGGTAGTAATTGTAGTTCTGAACTATCTCCAGGTGCATTCCTCCAATTTTGATATCCATTTGTGGGTTTTGAGTATTTTCTTAATCACTATTTCTTAATTGGTATCTAGTTCTTTACAGCCTCACAACATGTGTGCTGCCCTCCTACGTCTCTTTCTCCCTCCCTTTGTTTGTGTATCTGTTGTGTAATCTGTTTATTCTTCACGTGATATCACACCATGTGCCCACTGTTGACACTGACACCAGTAGACCACAATTCCTGGAACAGATATTCTCACACATAAAACAGATAACGATCAATTAATGGCTGCATTGCCCGACAACTCATTAACTGTAAATCAACAATTTCCCGACTATTGAATACAACAGAGAATTAAATACTACATTTATCGACCTGGAAAAAGCATTTTGATCGAATGAACAAAAACAGACTATGGAAAATGCTTGCAGGATAAAATTTAAGCGGACGGCTATTAGACACCTATCAGAGCATTGTATGAATAAAGATTAAGGTGTCATTAGAACACTTATAGGCATAACCGACTGGTTCCCAGTAACAACAGCGGTAGAATACCACCACTATTTATCATCTGCATGAACAAATTATGAAAACAGCTAACCCAGAATGAGAATGTTCACATGAGCTGTTATTCGCTGACTGCGTGTTTTATTCTAAGAATGGTGAACCTCATGATCCCATCAACTGTCTCAGTTCCATTTGCCCAGAGCACAACATGAAGATAGGCATCGAAACGACACACATAATCTCAATAAATCACAGACCAACCCAAACCTATTTTTCTAATACCGCAAGATTCTGAGTCAAGTGAGAGAGTACAAGTACTTAGGCAATAGTTTCACCGACGACATAAAATTGGATAAAGAGATGGAAACCAGACAAATGTAATCAAATAATGTAAACTATTAAATACCAATTTTGAAGCGTCTGACTGTGACTATTGAAATAAACAACAAATTAACAGAAACACTGCTATGTCCACATTACGCTAACAGTGTTCAGCATGGACAGTTCCTAAAGATCCAGATGTAAAATAACAATAGGCGAAATGAAATTAATCAGAAAATTATAAACAAAGCTAGAAGAGATAAGATTAGAATTGAGGCTTTGAGAAAAATGATGGGTGAATCACCAACTTCTGACTATATTAAATAACCAAAAATAAAATGGTTTGGTCATCTGATAAGCATGGATCCTAAACAACATGCAGCTTGAGCACATGTCATCAAAATAAGGACAGATATAAGAAACATGTCTTAAATAATTTCGACACAAAACATGCTATAAACTAGCAAAGGGTGCAGGAAGTTACACATAGCTCGCCTTCTCGGCGCTACACGCACAAACAGCAGGATAAAAGACACGAAGAAAGAACTATTTCCTATATTAATTTCTATTTTTCCTAATTTGAAAACAAACAGAAATATAGACGAAATTGTTTTTGTGTGCGCATGTCTGTGTTTGTCACATCTCATATCCTTGTGTGTGCATGGCTATGTTAGACACATCTCATATCTTTGCGTGTGCATGCCTATGTTAGTAATATCTCAGATCTTTATGTGCATGTATATGTTAGTCATGTGTCATATATCTTGTTGTGTGTAGGTGTTAGTCATGTCTCGTATCGCTGTGTACATGTCTGTGTTATTCACATCTCATATCTCTCTCTGTGTGTGCATGTATGTGTTAGTCACCTCTAGTGACTCGAGCAGATGGTGCTCGTAAACCTGGGAGGGCCGACCATCTAAGGGCAGAATCCCCCTACAGAAAAGACAACCTGCTGCCTTGCAGGAAGATTGGGGACAATCAAAGGCTAAGGAAAGCAAACCTGAATAAAATGCTGTCTGAAATCGGATGCACTGGGCCACTGGCGCAGAACACAGTGCAACGTTTTTAACGGGTGTTCAATCAGAGTGGATCTGGCAGACTCTAAATGTGATGTTCCGTCTGTGGGGGCGATCAACACACTTAACCTGACAGCTGACTTCATGTGAGTGTCTGGAACCTTATTCTGATTGAGTCCTGATCGCAGAGAGAGAGAGAGAGAGAGAGAGAGAGAGAGAGAGAGAGAGAGACGAAATATTTCTTCTACTCTACTTCACAATCGCAGCTGCTCCTAAATGTTTAAATATCCGTGGTGCCCCTAGCCACCGAACACCACGGTAATTGCTTCTACCAGCTCTCACATCAATCATTTATATTGGCACTATAAGGCATCAACAGAAAACTATTGTGACAACATAAAACATTCAGGGAAGAAGAAATAGTAGGAAAGAAAGAACGAAAGAAAGAAAGAACGAAAGAAAGAAAGAAAGAAAGAAAGAAAGAAAGAAAGAAAGAAAGAGTGAAGAGACTTGACAGTTAAAGAGAACTATTTGGTAGTAAAAAAAGCAACATAATTTATAAATAACTGTGGGGATAAGAAGGAAGTTGTGGAGAGACATAGTCACCTTGGTCATCAGACACGTTTCCTGAACTACTTCCATTGTATGTATCTCTTGGTTGTTGATGTCACTGTTACAACCGTTACTCAACTTTCTGCGTTGAGTCGAAATGGAATGTTGGGGTCAAGGTTCTGTGATATGTCAGAGGAAAGGTTATGATCGTCATCATCATCATCGAGTGCCGTCTCCGCAACGAAGGTTGGCTACCACGGAGCCAATAGACATGCTGCTCTGTCTCTTGCTTTGATGGTGCAGGTTGTCATAGGTTGATTTGGCCATATTTTGATGTTACTCGTCCACGTTAGTCTTGGTCTGTCTCTGCCTCTTATACCTTGTATTTTCCCCTCCAGGATTACTTTTAGTAGGCTGTTGTGTTTTTTAACATGGCCCAAAAATCGCATTTGTCTTTTTTGAATTGTGCTTAGTAGTTCTCTTTTCATTTTTAGTTGTTTTAAGACTTCATCGTTTGTTTTCTTTTTCTCCATTTAATTCTACCTATTCTTCTATATATCCACATTTTAATGGCTTCAATTCTCTGTTCTGTTTTCTTGTCTAATGTCCATTTTTCTGCATCATATAGGAAAATTGAGAAGATTTTGCTATTCTTATTTTTAGCCCGGGTGTTATTTGTTTTGATCTTAGTATGTTCTTCATGACATCAAATTTACTTTTTGCCATTCCTATTCTTTTGCTTATTTCAGTTATACATTTTCCATCACTGGTTATAGTATGTCCAAGGTAGTTGTAGTTCTGAACTGTTTCGAGGTCTATTCCTTCAATTTTGATATTCATTTGTGGATTTTGAGTATTTTCTTTGTTTATGATCATAATTATAGTCTTTTTTATATTCATATCTAGTCCATATTTTTTGCTAGTCATGTTTATTTCAAGTCATATGATCGTCACCTCTGCTTAATCACTTCTTTTTTCTTTTTTCCTTCGTGATTTGACTTTCAGCGTCGAGTGGAGATATAATTTGCGATTTTTTACTCCTCTTTTGGCCACTCCTGGTGTTAAATTTTCTAGTGTTTCTAATATTCTACCAATCCATCTTTTTTGCTGCCGACCCTTAGGTCTGGTGTTCTTTCAACGTTTATTACAGGCTCCTTATGTAGTATTTTGATCTTTCTGTCTTAAAAGTGGCCAAACCATTTTATCTGTTGCTTGTTTATGTACTCTATGGCGTGAATAATTCCTAGATTTTCTTCTCAGTTCTTCATTTCTGATCGTATCTCTCAGACTGTTTCCTGTCATTCATCGAACACATTTCATCTCAGTAGAGGTTATTTATCTTATTGCTCTTGCATGAATGGTCCAGGACTGGTATTGGTAGCACAACGTTGGGATGAAGATTGTATTATAGAGTGTCCGGCTGTCCGATAATTAGACAAGCTTTGGTGCATCTTCAGTCTGTTTCTGCTGCTTGTCGTTTGTTACTAGATTTCCTCCACTTGTTGTTTTCCGTCCATTGTTATGTTGATTTTCTGTATCTTTTTGCGATATTCATGACTTCTATTTTGTCGATGTTGATTCTCATGTTGTTTTGAGTGCCTATGCAGCTAAATCTATTTAAATGTACGTGGAGGTCTTCTATTTTCCCATATATTAGCCCCAGATTGTCTGCGAATAGAAGCTCGTTGATCTCTGTCTCCCATGGGTTGACTAACTTACATATGAAGTCCATGTAAGATTAATCACTGGTTCATGATATTCGTGATCTGTCTCTCCCCTCCTCAATTTATTGTCCTCATTTTGGATGTCTGTTTTTTTCTTTAATGTAATGTGACCAATGACGCTAGAGTTGTGGAAAGCTAAAAATGAGACCACAGTCTCAAAGACAGAAATAAATAGTACGTGACTACAAGAAAGAAACGAATTTCCTGAAATTCTTAAATAGAGAAGTGTTAAATATGTAACATAAATAAAATACCTCGGTAATATCTGTGTGTCATATGGTAGATGCACAACAGAAGTAAGATCCATAATAGACCAGGAGCAGGCCGCATTCTAAAGAATGAAAGTAAGAAATGCAATCCGCTTTTGATGACTTTTTCTTCAGTGTTCTGTTGTGCCATTTTTAACAAATGGAAGTAAAGCCTGGACAATCTGGCAGCAAACAAGAAAATCGTTAAAGCTACATAAATGTGGTATTACAGAACAATGTTAGCAATACCGTGGATTGATAGAAGGAATAATAATGGTATTCAGCAAGAGATCAAGGCTAGAAGAAGGCTTGTTACCAACATCAGGAGAAAACAATAATTGTATCTGGTCACGTCACGGAAGAGCGTCAGCAGCAGATGATAGCAAGCTAGCTGATATTATATTGATTTGATGACAGCTTGAAACGCTCTAGTCGACCAACCTACATAAATGTGTACCTGACTCTATTTGTGAAAGATGTGCGCTGATCCCATGTTGGCTGGTACGGTGAGGTTTGATCCTTCACAATGCTCCGCCCATCGCGATGACATTATATTATGTCACGAGACTCCTTTTAGCCAATGGGAAGAGAATAACTTGAATATATCGTGGCAGCGAAACAACTGAATGAAGAAGATGTAGACTGAAAGAAAGAGAGACACTGTGATAGTCACTTTTAGAGATTGGTGGCAGTTACTTTTAGAGATTGGTGGTAGTTACTTTTAGAGATTGGTGGTAGTCACTTTTAGATATTGGTGGCAGTTACTTTTAGAGATTGGTGGTAGTTACTTTTAGAGATTGGTGGTAGTCACTTTTAGAGATTGGTGGTAGTCACTTTTAGAGATTAGTGGTAGTTACTTTTAGAGATTGGTGGTAGTCACTTTTAGAGATTGGTGGCAGTTACTTTTAGAGATTGGTGGTAGTTACTATTAGAGATTGGTGGTACTTACTTTTAGAGATTGGTGGTAGTCACTTTTAGAGATTAGTGGTAGTGACTTTTAGAGACTGGTGGTAGTTACTTTTAGAGATTGGTAGTAGTTACTTTTAGAGACGGGTGGTAGTCATTTTTAGTGATTGATGGTAGTTACTTTTAGAGATTGGTAGTAGTCACTGTTAGAGATTGTGGTAGTTACTTTTAGTGATTGGTGGTAGTTACTTTTAGAGATTGGTAGTAGTCAATTTTAGAGACTGGTGGTAGTCACTTTTAGTGATTGATGGTAGTTACTTTTAGAGATTGGTAGTAGTCACTTTTAGAGACTGGTGGTAGTCACTTTTAGTGATTGATGGTAGTTACTTTTAGTGATTGATGGTAGTTACTTTTAGAGATTGGTAGTAGTCACTTTTAGAGACTGGTGATAGTCACAGCCACTTTTAGAGATTGGTGGTAGTCACCTTTAGAGATTGGTGAGTTGTGAAGTCAATTGGATACAGCATAGACAACTATGGAAATAAAAAGTTGTGAAGAGATATGATCACCCTCACTGACAGGCACGGGATATAGTGATGATAGTGATGATAGTGATGATAGTGATGATAGTGATGATGATGTTCTTTTATACGCCATCTATAGAGGTGTCCAACTAAACATCAATCAGAGCACTGGAGATGATGAGGAGTTTCTGCCCTTGTGGAGCGACTTTTGAGATATCTTTCAAGAAGAACTATAATGTATCAGAGTCCATGATTTGTAGAGTCCATGATTTGTAGAGTCCATGATTTGTAGAGTCCATGATTTGTAGAGACCAAAATAAGTAGAGGAACGCTATGAATGTCTTGAAGCCTCCGACTAACATGAAATTGTGTTCATCTACTGTCATGGTCACTGAGAAGTCCATCATAGACTTTCTGATAATGAAAGAGTTGACAGAGTCGCTTAACAGGCACCAATAATGGAAAGTATGAGGTTTACAAATACATATATACGACGTTGAAGGCTCTCCGTGTCACAAGGTGATTGATGAAGGTGTAGGTCGTCAGGGTTACCAGGAATCGAGAGTCAAGAAGGAGCGAGCAGCAACATGGCAGAGACTCAATAGATTGAAGGTTGGGTTGATTTATATATACAGAAGCCAGCCACAAGTAATATCAAAGTAATGCATTAAATGACCTGTTATGAAGGACAGAGCAAATACGGGAAACCCTGAATGCATTGAGATCGATTCTAGTAACTACAATGCAATTTCAGTGTTTTCACATGGAGTCCATTGTTGAAAAAAAAATTTTGGCATCGTATACACTCCGTAAAAGGAGGATTGTCACAATGTGAAGGTCAAACGTAATAAGAAATGAAGACCTGCTCAACCTGTGGGCAACCTGCAACCGTACACTGTGATAACGACGAAGCTGGAACGGTCAGACATTATAAAGTGATTCAGGAGTCACCACAAAATAGTTTACTTATAATTAAAGACAAACGACAGAGAATATTGCAGGCTACAGTACGACTGGCGATAGCTCAGTGGTTAGTGAACTGGACTACAAAGGACAAGGGGTAGGGTTCGATCCCAACCGACGGCTTCCGGGTTCACCCAGCCTTAAATGGGTACCGGATTTCTTCTGGGCAGGTAAAGCAGCACGGGCGTAATACCGACCACATTACCCCAAAAATCATGTGCTGAAGGTCTGTAAAATATAGGGTCACTAACACCATATTTCCCTATACGCCACTTGGTGTGACGGGGGTACTTTACTACTTTTTTTTTACAGTACGACTGGGGTTTTCTGGGATGTGGGAATGTGTTGCTGACCTTCAGGAAGTCACATGTCGGCCACAAATTATGTTGTTTGTCCCTGTCAAGATAATTAATTCAATTATTAATAATAATCTCTAATATGGCCCCGTAATTTCATTGTTAAAGTAGCTGAAGTAATGATCACATTTCTCTTAGTGCCAACCATATATGGCACTGCGGTGTCTTATGTTGTCTGGTAAAATTACCCTGATTTTAGACCCACTGCTTGGTCATGCGACCTGTTATTACTCCTATTTATTGTGTTAACACCTCAGGACTTTCATTTTAAAACTGTCCATTATGTTTATAAATTTAGAAGTATAATTCATTCTCAAGACAAATGCAGTGTTGACGGTAATTATAGTTTTGCCCGTTGTAGTTAACGACACGCGATAAACAACATATAGTGTGTTTTAACTAGAAAGAAGTGAAAACAAATGGGAAACTTAAGCGAGTATATTTTGTAAGATGTAAGTTAGATAACTCCGACTTTTTAAAACCCAGAATAGCGTATACCTGTTCCCATAACAACACATCACGTGATCGATATCCCGTTTTCCAATACCTCAGAATGTGCGTGGCGACATGTTCAGCAACGGCACACAGATACAACTACGCATCACACATCTGCCAACAACCAGAAACAACTGCAACATGGATGAGATTCAATAGCTTCCCCCACCCCTCCACTAAATTCACGTTGTTCATATAATAGAAGAATACAATACACAATAATAAAACATTTGTTCAACAATGATTGCAAAGTGAAACCATCACAGGTACAACTTTAAAAAAACAACCATAAGGGCATATTTCGTTTACAATTTTGTACAATTTACAAATAATCCGGGATACGTGTTAATATTTTTTTGGACATTTGCCATATCCATCAAACAATGAAGCACATACGTTCATTCGAAATCAAATGTTAGAGACAATTCTTAGAATACCTTCAGATAATGAAAACGAGAATTTGAGTTATTGAGTTATTTGCGGGTCATCATCATTGCACTCCGAAATATGGTCATAGGTGCTCAGATCCCCTCCTCAGCAAGTCCCGCAGTGCTCAGCGACTGACGACTCCAGTTCAAAACGAGAAATGTTGACATGAATACAAAATGACAAATTGGTCATATTTTTACTCAGTAGTGAAAATATCATCATCATCATGTATCATACCGGTTGGCGCAGGCGGTCATGTCCTTCCACAATCTTCTATCCACAGTGCATCGTATCAGTTCTGTTGTTGACTGTTTTCCATGCCATGACACCAAGCTATCCATTATTTTCTCTCTTTGTCGTCTGCGATCTCTCTTTCCCTTTATTTTGCAGTTGTAACCAAGTATTCCAACTTTCCTATTCTCTTGAAGTGCCCGAACAATTTTGATTGTTTCTTTCTGATGTTTTTAGGAGCTCCCTTTTTGTATTACATTCTTTGATAATTGGTCTTTTTAGCTGTCCAGTGAACCTTCAACATTCTTCTGAGAAATCTTATCTAATATACGAATGTTCTAAAATGTTAGCTTCATCAACATCTTGAATATCGTCAAACAGATATGATGATAATAATGATGAATTGTTTACAGACATATTTCTGTTGGTTTGTAGAACTCTTGGTACACATTTATTTCGTTTGTCAATTTGTAGATGTAGATTCGTTTGTCAACTTGTAGATGTAGATTCGTTTATACAGTTTTACTTGCTACTTCTGATCTACGTGCTAATTTAAATACATTCTTTTTTCTAAAGTCAAATTGTTACATTTAATTTTTTTCTCAGAAAAGTCTGTTTTTGTTTAATTTGAGTGTAACTTCATCATGTTATAAATTTGTTTGTTGGTACCAATTTGCTTCCTGAATAAATTTTTATATATATTTTTTTTTTACCTTTTTTTTTTTTTTTTTTTTGCTATACGTCTACTTGTTAACATACATCTTCTTACTAGCGTAAATCTATTTTCTGGGGCAAATATGTTTTTGGGTATACATTTAGTTTTTAATATACATGTACATGTCAATGTAAACGTAACACTTTTAAATAAATCGACTTTTCAGTAAAAGTAAACTTTCTGAACAATTTTGTCAAAGAAAGATGACTTCTTTCCACTGTAACTAACCGCAGATCGGGTCAGCGTGCACTTTACGTTTCCAACAGTGTTTTCTTTCAAATAATCTGAAGATGTGGCTTCTTAATTCTGGGATTTTCATTGAATTCTGTCATCTTTTTCGAAATTAATTTACAAAAATGTAAATCTGATCATTTAATTAAATATGAGTTCATTTGTTGTTTATGAGATAAGCTGTGCACACTTATGTGCATTTCCATTTTATTATCTTTTAACATAATAATTTCTTTATACGTTCGTGATTTCCCCCTTGTTGCTTTTCGCGATTTCAGATTTAAAATATGAAAACTAAAAATAGAAGTAGTTTTCGCTTTATAGGTGAACAAGATATTCAAGTTCGACAAATCCTACGATTTAACCATGGTGTTACAAAAGACAGTAACATTTATACAGGAAACGACATTGCAGCTATAGACAATATTTCAGGCAAACGAAAGAAAAAAAAAATGAAAAACCATGATGTTCTTTGTCAGAGTTAACAAACAGAAAAAATACAAAATACAAATTGTATTATATTATTTATAGTGAAAATACTGTTTCAAGGACAGTAATATCGTTTTGTTTATAGACAGAGAAGAAAGAGAAATCTTCTTTGTCGATGCTCAATATATAAAGCTGTTAGAGACTAGAAGCTGACGACAATATGCTTTTAAGGCTGGAAACGCCTAGCAACTGACGACAATACGCTTTTAAGGCTGGAAACGCCTAGCAACTGACGACAATACGCTTTTAATGCTGGAAACGCCTAGCAACTGACGACAATACGCTTTTAATGCTGGAAACGCCTAGCAACTGACGACAATACGCTTTTAAGGCTGGAAACGCCTAGCAACTGACGACAGTACTCAATTTAGTTCTAGTCAGCTCAGATAAAGGTAAAGGTAAAGTACGAGACTTGATCGGCGTCTTAGATCGCGAGTTGTCACTCATATGTGCTCGACAGCTATCCAGAAGTGTTCGGAGATTTCTGGATGGTGTCACTTCAAGCAGCTCATGATGCGATTTGGCAGTCCTCACTTTCCTAAAGTATTACCCTGGTACCCATTTCTGCCTGCGGCTGGGTCGACCTCAGGGGTATTTTTTTCTCCAACCACGTGTACAATTCACAAACTGCTTCAAGCTGGAATCGAATACGGGTTGTCGAACGTCGGTCGGCAGCCAAGTCTGGTCGTATTTAAACTAGGCTACGGAGGCCTCCAGTCAGCTTAGAATCTAACGACATTACTCACTTCAGGCTATATGAGCTTAGAATAGAAAGACATTACCCAGTTCAGGCTATATGAGCTTAGAAGCTAACGACATTACCTATTTCAGGCTATATGAGCTTAGAATCTAAAGACATTACCCAGTTCAGACTATATGAGCTTAGAAGCTAACGACATTACCTATTCCAGGCTATATGAGCTTAGAATCTAAAGACATTACCCAGTTCAGACTATATGAGCTTAGAAGCTAACGACATTACCTATTCCAGGCTATATGAGCTTAAAAGCTAACGACATTACCTATTTCAGGCTATATGAGCTTAGAATCTAAAGGCAATACCCATTTCAGGCTATATGAGCTTAGAAGCTAGCGACATTACCTATTTCAGACTATATGAGCTTAGGAGCTAACGACAATACCCATTTCAGGCTATATGAGCTTAGAAGCTAGCGACATTACCTATTTCAGGCTATATGAGCTTAGAAGCTAGCGACATTACCTATTTCAGGCTATATGAGCTTAGAAGCTAGCGACATTACCTATTTCAGGCTATATGAGCTTAGAAGCTAACGACATTACCTATTTAAGGGTGGGCGGTGCTGAAAGCTCTCGAAGATATCAGTATAAAGCTGGTGAACCTTGAAGTAAGGAACTCAAGCGCTTGCCACAAGAGTCGCAATAACAGGGTCGGAGTGGCATCGCCTAAGACCTTGCCTCAACCTACTAGTTTGTCTCCCTGGAAACAGCCTGCGTCAAAACAGGCCGGACACAGACTCATGAAACGCCATGTTATCATAATGATAACATTAATGATATAGAAAACTTCATATTGGGTACCTTAAGAGAAGGCAAATTCGAAATTGTCCAGTGAAACGGAAATTTAAAAATCCACTACATCACATTATATACTATCTATACATTTTAAAAAAATTGGACGATTATCATTTTTCAGGAGGACGTGAACTTCCGGTAAATATGGTGGATAGGCGGGAGGAACCATTGAAGGCTATGTATGAAAAGTGTTCCTTATTGCAGTTTCCTCATATTTCAAGTCCGGTTTGCTCCAGGAACTTCTGAGTTAAGTTACTGTGCACACCGTGAGCTGTGTGTCTCATCCGTTTTGATCGTTTTTCGATATTCCAATTGTTTACGATGAATGATAATATCGTATGACAAGGAACAGTTAGTTGGCTGTGTTCACTTTCTGTGCGGTTTCGCCTTATGTCTTTTGGCGATTGCTGAGACTGCTATGATGGGGGCTACAGCTACCTTTCTTTGTTTGGGAGATGAGTAAGTAATTCGGATGATTCCACTGGCACAGGCGGTTGAGCAATTATGGATTTGTATTCGTTTGCAGTGATATCGGGGCCTTCCATAACCATAACCATACTATCTATGGTGCAAGAGCTTGCAATCCTGCCAACTCGTGGCATTAAACAAGACAAGAGCATAGCAGCTGTCGATGGGACCCATTAAAGGCTGAGTGAGCGTCTAAATCATCAGTTAGGATTAAGCTACTACTCTAGCCGCTAACTGTACCAGTTCACTAGCCACTACTACTACTACACGGCTTCGCAACTTTCAGGATCTCTGTTTCTTCTACAGAGTTCGTGTATCTTAGCTGAAACCATCTGCAGTGCTTTTGCTAGCGTGTGGAGGTGTCACTGCACACTGAAGGAGGTCGCTGGGAGGGAATATGAAATTGTTCGACAAACTATAACGATAATCTGTTGAATATACTAAGTAATCTAAAGAAAAGTTACGTAAGTATTAAATAGAAAAACAGTTATTTGTGCTTGTCTCTGATATGACTAAAATATCTCTGTTTAATCGCTCTGCTTCTAAAATAAGATTTTCCATCTAGTCCTTCTTGGTAAAGAGTCCTAAAATTCCATGTACATATTCGTAGATCTTTCTTCTGATATAAGTTATAATTTCTCTCCATGGCTTTCTTTGGAATAATACATGATGAGGCTCCAATCTCTTTTACTGTGGTCATTCATATTCTCAGCATTCCCATATTATGCAGACAACATTAGACAAGAAAACAGAATAGAAATTTGACGCCTTTGAAATGTTGACTTATAGAAGAATTGAAAACATTGGATGGGAAGAAGAAAAAAACTGCGTAGTCCTAAAACAACTAAAAATTAAAAGAAAACCACTAAACACAATTCAAACAAGACAAATAAGATTTTGGGTGCGTGTTAAAAGACACAGCAACCTACTAAAAGTAATCGTGAGAGGGAAAATATAAGGCAAAAGAGACAGAGGCAGACCAAGTCTAACATGGACGAGTAACAAGAAAAGATAGACAAGTCAGCCTATGACCATCTGCACCATCAAATCAAGAGACAGAGTAGAATGGCGCTACATAGTAGCCAACCTACGATATGGAGACGGCACTCAATGACGATTAAGTTATTGAGTTATTTGCGGGGCATCATCATTGCACTCCGAACATGTCCATGGGTGCTCAGATCCCCTTCTAAGCAAGTCTCGCAGTCTCAACGACTGACGACTGAAGTTCTGTGTTGGTTGATAGGTCTTCTTACACGCCCACTAAGTTTCTCGTTTCTGGCTGTGCCATCTTAACTCCATTCTCTTTCATCCTAAGGAGTAACGTGGACTCATGGTTGTCGGAGAGAGAATTGGAAAAAAATAGGAAAATTGGTATGGTAAAAGCTTTACGTAATTGATAGACGACACAAATTTGAACGACGTTTCGGCTCAGTAGGCCTTCAGCAGAAACAAACACACAACACACACAGACAGATATGTAAGTGAATAAAGCTAATCCTACATAGCTAACTAGTAATGAAACAACCAAAACAGAATAATTGAAACTGGTTTAAGAAACGAAAAATTTCTTCCCTGTGTCGTGAACCGTGGCCAGAAGGAGAAAGAAGGATTCGCGGGTGTGTGCTGTATTTACCCTGATGGTAGGAGGGTAAACAACATGGAAAGTGTTCTAAAAATATGTGAGTGGAGGAATACTGTCTAGGTTGCCTCGACTACAAAGCCAACGATAATGTCTATAAGCATTTATGAGCCCAACACATACATATATACACATGCAAATAAGTGTATAAATATATACATATATATATATACATACATACATACATATATATATACCCACCCATACATATGGACACATACATGCATATACACACCGATACAGAGACAACCATATATATGTAGAAATGTGTGCATAACGCCCAAATAACCAGATGATTACACACCGAGGTCAGTGTGCACAAACAAAGGAGAAAGAATAGAACAGAATTAAAATAACATGTATACAAATAACATGTACTCAAAAAAAAAAGAAAGACTGAGATGTCTGAGAGTGGGGTACACTAACAAATAAGTGAAAGTTAGGCGGCACAGACAAAAAAGGTATAGGAGACCACTGAAATATCGCAGTGAGGTCTAGTGGAGGAGAGCAGTGCATAGCATAACATAGTGGATATACTAATCTGCCCAAACATGGGCAGCAGAGAAGGAGCAACTAAAGGGAAACTATGTGTACGAGTGAGTTACATTCCTGTCTCGTAGTGGTCAGCAAACCCAATTGAACTATAAGACGATTTTCCAAAGCAAACCGGCTACGGTCGGTCGCCAGAGCGGCAAAGGACAATACCAGTGGACACGGATGTAGTTTTTGCCCTTGCGGTCTGAGGAACTGAAATGTGAACACACTGAAGTGTCAGTGTTCTGTTAAATATCTCGAAGATGTTCACAAAATCTTTCCGGTAAGCGTGATCCAGATTCACCAAAATACGCCATGTGGCATCGTTGGCATAAATGATGTTTCGGGACAAACATGTGAAGCCATGCTTAATCTTGAACCGTCCGTTAAGGAATAAGACAGAGTCAGTGCGGAGCACATAGGCATAGGTGATGCAGTTACGTCCACAAGGGGCCGTTCCGAAGTGTTGATGGTCGAAGCGAGGGAGATGGCTTCTAACCAGAATATCTCTCAAATTCATGTCGCGTTTGAAGGCGATAATAGGGAAAGAGAGAGATGGAAGAGAAGATCCTTATGGCATAGTTTGTGTTTTTGATATATGAGGGAAGACTGACTACCATGGGCTGGAAGACACTGTCTAGATAGTCGGATATGTGTTCAGTCGTGTAAGCTGATACGATGGGACGTCTTGGATTGTCGAGTTTGTAAATTTCAGGGAGCTTACCAAGACCATTATTGGGGATAATGAGGTGGGACGCACTAGGAGGAAGGAGGTTGTCCTCGATCAGTTCTATGATGGCAGATTGGACCTGTTTATTGTGGAGGACAATGCCGTCGTCAGGACGGGGTTTATACAACTCATGGTTGTTGACGTCCTGTCTACGCAATGAGATGTTGATGACTAGCGCTTGACAGTTTGTTACAATTGTCTGTGTACTACAGCGCTAGTGAGAAATAACTCAGTTTTTGCTGTAGAAAAAAATCACAATTATCAATCAATCATAAGTGAGGAACGTACTCAGAGAAAGACGTTATCTTTAGATTGTCACTCTAAAAGCTTCCACTTATCTATGTGTGTATTGTTTCCCTAAGAAACTTGAAGCCTGTAAGAAGTCCTATAGTTATCTTCTCGCTCCATAAACTATAGACTGAATTAGTGTTCTTTAATTCTAACATTTCACAATAAGTAGGTGAGTATAGATTTTCAGAAAAAAGTATTCCAGTATAGCATTTGATCTCAGATGATGAAATCTTATTTCAGCTTCCTGAAAATAGTGTCCAGCTGTTGTTTAGATCGAGTCTGAATTAAAGTAAGTATTGTCATAATTTTAGAATGAAGGCTTCTATTTCAGTAACAATAGATGTTTTACTATCTAATGTATGTGATCAATAGTCTATAGCAAGCATGGTGGAAACCATCATGAATTGCCATCCATCATGATCATGAACTGCCATCCATCATGAACTGCCATCCATCATGAACTGCCATCCATCATGAACTGCCATCCATCATGAACTGCTGTAGTTGAAGAAAACGCTGCTAGTACATGGGTCGTGTGCTCAGAAGGGTCGAAAAGTCGGCCAGAACCAAACCTTCATGTGGACATCTGGTACAAAAGAAACAAGGAAAGCCAAAAGATACTCTAAGAAAAGCAAACATAGATCTCAACTATTGGCTTAAGAATAAAACAAGACCAACAGGAGACAACAGTGAAAGGGCAGGCACTGAGAGTTACATTTGTCCCGTCTCGTCCTCAACCCAAGAGGAGCTAACTGTGACTGGATAGTTTCACCTTCACAAAACACTGACTGCCTTGTCATTGATGTTTGATCGTACGTTAGTACTTGTTTGAAACAATTATCAATATTTTCTAAAACTTTAACGACAATCAAAAACAGTCGCAACATTGTAAGCTGATATTCTCTGTGGTTGCAACCCGTTTAGCAATGCACCATATACAAATACATAAGCAGTTGTATTCCTTGAATTGAGTTAGCTTGTGTTTGTTTGTTCCCCGGCAATAGTCGACAAGTTCCAATACTTGAGGTAGCCATCTTCAACATTGGAGCTCGCCTTGTGTGTATCAGTATATGGACAATGTATAGATTGGTAGATTTGATTATAGAAGCTATTCTTATATCTTTAATATGTGTTCATACCTTATCAAAGACAGAATCATGCAAGCTGCAACAGAAAAGATAAAATACTTATCCACCTATACTGTCTTAGGAAACAAATAAAAGGTAAGAAAATTGAGCGTTGGGAGAGGCAGGGTATCGGAGACAATGTTAAATGGCAGTGTTAGATAGTCATACATTACCTAATGTTCGATCGCCCCGTGCACAGTTCTTTTAATGCAGTGACACGTTGCGGAAAGACAAAAGTCTGTGGTTATGGCAGAACCAGTGTAGGTTCTGAGTCACGCGCTCAATGATGAACGAATCAGAAAATGTGCAATCTGAGAAACATTCTTCTAGTCTATATGTCCTTTTGTTTGTTAGCATGCGTTCAATAGTTCATTTATTCATTCTCGGGTCCTTAGAGGGCTCATAGGGCATAAGTAATATTTCTCCACCTTTGACGATTTCCTGCTAGTTCTTGTAGCTCTTGCTTGTTTCTAAGTTTCATGACCGAGCCTTCCTTAGTAATTGTTTGCCTAGTATTTCTTTTGGTCTACTTTGTTTGTTTTCAATTACCAGATTGTTTCCACGTGAGTGCCTAATGGGCAAGTCTTTCTTCATTCACAATTCATAATTGATGCAATCTAATATGGTCTATTTAATATAATGTAATATAACTTAATCAAATGTAATTTAATTTTATTTAATCTACTCTAATCTTATTCATGCATACTCTAGTCTAGTGTAATCAATCTAATAATACCTAACCTAACATATTCTAATTTCATTTCATATAGTCAACCTAATCTATTTGTTCATCTCTCGGCCTTGCTGCCTGCTCTTCGTTATATATTTGTCTTCAATATATATTTTTAACGAGCTGTCTGTGTACAATACCTTTTACAGCAGGTTCATATGATGTGGCTGTCTGTGTACAGTACCTCTTATCATCATCATCAACAAGTACCGGGCCTGCTGGCGTAGGTGATCATGTCTCTCCACAACTTTCGATCTCGGCAGCTATTTATCATTTCTGTTGTTCACCTTCTGCCAAGCCATTCTCTTAAGCTGCCTGTTATTTTTCTCTTTGCTACATTCTATCTCTTCGTCCCTCAATTTTTCCAGTTGTTACAATATATTCCAGTTGTTCTCTTCTCATTGCATGGCCAAAAGATGATGATTGTTTCTTCCTAATATTGGAAATTAACTCTCTTTTTGCTTTGACCTTTCTCAGAACATCTTCATTACTCTTCTTAGCTGTCCATGGTACTCTCAACATTCTTCTGTAAAACTACATTTCTAGAGACTGCAGTGATTTTCTTGTCTGTTGTCCTATTGTCCATGATTCGCATCCATATGTTAAGACTGGCTCTACGTAACATTTAAGAAGAACTATTTTTCTTGTTTCTATTGTCTAAAATAGATTGCATAGTATATTCCTCATTTTTTGCAAAGCTGCTTTTGCCTGAGCCATTCTGAATTTCACCTTCTTTGTACATCTTCCGTCGGAGGTTAACAAAGTTCCCAAATATTTAAATTCATTTAAATTTAATTTAAATTCCTGTTTTGATATTGTTCCACTTGTCTTTATTTTACAATGAGGTGATGTATTTTTCTTTGTTGTTACCATAACTTCTGTCTTTTTGCTATTAAGGCTGAGTCCTTTATTTTTGCTTTCTTTCACTATAATGTCCAACATTACTTGTAATTCATTTTCACTCTTAGATATTAAGACTGTATCATCAGCATACCTTAGATTGTTTATGTTATGACCTCCAATTGTTTTTTTTTTAGGCATGCCCCTTATGGATCTTAAAATAATCTCACTATAAATATTAAACAAATCTGGTGACAGCACACAACCTTGCCTAACACCCTGTTTTATTTGTTGAAACATTCCCAATTGGTTTCCAGTTCTTATGGCCGCTGTTTGTTGCCAGTACATGTTCTTTATTATTCTTAGATCTTTGCTGTCTACGTTTATGCTTTCTAAAATTTTGATTATTTCTTGGTGCTTTACTTTATCAAATGCCTTGGTGTAATCTATGAAACATAGGTATAGATCTGTTTTCACCTCTATGGCTCTTTCTACTAAAGATCTTATGCTATAAATGGCATTGCTTGTTCCTTTATTTCTAACAAAACCACACTGTTCATCGCTAATTTCTGGACTGATTTTGTTTCGCACTCTTCGCATGATGATTCTTAGTAATATCTTAGTCATGTGACTCATAAGGCTTATTGTGCGATGATCATCACAATCAATCGTAACCGAATTTCTTTGGTAGGGCTATGAATATTGATTTGAGCATGTCGTCTGGTATATATCTGCTGTTGCAGATATCATTCAATATTTTTGTTATTATTTCAATTTCACCCATGGCTTCAATCTCTTCTTTAGTTATATTATCTGGTCCAGGAGCTTTGCCTGCTTTCATATTGAGCAAGGCGTCTTCCACTTCTTCTTTGAGTATGTCTGGTCCTTCTCCATTATCCTTAATATTTACTGTTCGTTCATCATTATAAAGATCTTTGATGTATTCTGTCCATCGTTCCCTTATGCTTTCTTGATCAATCAATGGTACTCCTTCCTTTGATCTTAGACATCCAGTTTTTTATTGTGTTTTTCTTCCTGTTAATTCCTCAATTTGTTTGTATATAGCTTTAGCATCTCCTTTTTGTTACATTTCAATCACTTTGCATCTCTCTTTTAGCTATGCTTCTTTTGCTTCATTGCATTTTACTACAATTTCTTTATTTAATCTCTTAAACTCATCTTTAAATTCCTTTATTTCTTCTTCTTGCATCCATTAGCTGCAAAATATCATCTGTCATCCATTACTTCCTTGAATTTGTCCTCACTGGTGGTATGAACTCTTTTGATGTTTGTTGCATTGATTATTTTAGCATTTCCCACTGTTCATCAATGCTTTGTATATTCTCTATTGGATTGTACCGGTTCTAAAATGGGTATTTTTATTTGTCTTGCAGCTTCTTGTCTGATTTTAGTAAATCTAAATTTAATTTGATGTTAACTGAGACTCGATTTGTTGTTTTTAATTTTACTCTAAGCTTTCCCACAACAGGTACATGATCACTATTGCAATCTGCCCCTTGTCTAGTTTTCACACACACACCAGACTGTTTCTAAATCTATTGTTAATCATTATATAATCAATTTGATTACGTGCGTTTTCCCCTGGGCTTTTCGATGTCCACAGACGTCTTGGATGTTGCTTAAACCAGGTGTTTCCTATCATCATGTTGTGTGTTCTTGCCCAGTCAATAAGTTTATCACCTCTTTCATTCCTCTCGCCTAAGCCATAATGACCAACTACTTCCTCAACTCTTTCCTACTTTTGCGTTAAAATTCCATAGAACTATGGTGTTTTCATGTGGTTTGCATTTATGAAGTGCCTCATTTAACTCGTAAAATTTATCAATTTTTTCCTCTAGACTGTCTGCTGTCGGTGCATAAACTTGTATAATATTTATGTCTATTGGCTTTCCATTCAATTTCACTGAAAGGACTAAAAGCCTTTCACTGTTCTTGCTCTTTCTGCATCCAAGATGATACCTACTACTCTTTGGTGTTCAGTACCTCCAGAATAGATTATTTTATGTTCATCAGAGTACATCTCCCCTGATCCGGTGTATCTCATTTCGCAAAGTCCCAGTAATTGTAAACCCATTCTTTTCATTTCTTATATGATGTTTTCTAGTTTACCCTTCTGCATGAGTGTTCTCACATTCCAAATACCTATCTTTAGAGTTTGTTCTATCTTTATTTTGCTTGCAGTAGCTCGATGACGATCGGGTGTCACCTGTAGCACATGATGTCCCATACCGAACGAGGGTTTTCCATTGGAATCCCCCTTAACGTTGTTGTCGTTATTTCTATTGTTGTGGCGATTCATGATTGTACAAAGAAGTTACGGCGGTGGTTTTCTGTTGCCTTCCATCGGTTTGTTTATGGTTTGCTCCTCTAGACTTTGACTAAAAAGTCTCACCTACAAGGCAGTGGGGTTGTTTTACTTCGGGGTACCCTCCATTAGCCTTTTACTCTCCCGAGCTTACCTGCAAGGCAGCAGGAAAGGCACCGTTTTTTCTGTTTACTGCACACAGCAGCAGGTATAATTACCCGACCTGACAAAAGTAACTCTTCTAGCAGCTTCATATGAAGTGGCTGTTTGTGTACAGTAGTAGTGAAGTACCAGTATTACATGCAACAAATGGTCGTTGAGACGAACATTTTTTGCTATATAAAGGCCTAGGTATGTACACGAAGGCGCGTTAATGACTTTAGCAGGTACGCTGTCAAAGACCAGTTTCTCTGTGAAATTTTTCGCATCAGTAATTTAAACCTACATGAGCTGCGCTAATGAGTTTAACACCTGAACGGCAGAAGGACATTATGACCAAACTGAACTGTTGGTCAGCTAGTAGCAACGGGTTCGCGATTGAGTTTTAATAGTTGAATAATGGCCTTTGACATCTGATCCATCCACTGCCCACAAGCGCTAATGACTTTATCAACTAGTCAGTAAAGAGTCGTTAGTGTACCAAATTGTCCGCTTGAGTAACCGACACCATAGAGAAACACATGGGTCGCGTTAATGACTTTAGTATGTACCCCGTCAAAGAGTCGTTAGTAGGCCACAGTGACCGCTTGTCCGTAACACTGATACCGGCGCGCTAATGAGTTTATCACCTGAACGACAGACGGTCATTAAAGGATAACTTGAGCGCTTGCCCGCAAGACTGGCCGCTATGGCGCGCTAATGAGTTTATCAGCTGTCTAGTGTTGTGGCGTTGTTTTAGAAAGACGGTAAATTAATGGACTGTGATATTCTATTAGGGTGCTTATATCAGAGGTGTAAATATTATGAGCAGTATTATTTTATATTAGTGTAGTTTTGACAGGGCGCGTAAGTAGCTTTCATAAGTAATAGAGTAGGGGGTGGCCTATACTGGAATTCGATCCTTCCTCCCATTAACTCATTAATAACTTGTAGTTGAAGTATTAGTAGTTGTAGTATTAGTAGTGGTGGTAGTAGTAGTGGAAGTTGTAGTGGTAGTAGTAGTTGTTGTAGTAGTAGTAGTAGTGGAAATAGTAGTAGTAGTAGTTGTAGTAGTAGTGGAAGTTGTAGTGGTAGTAGTTGTAGTGGTAGTAGTTGTAGTAGTAGTGGAAGTTGTAGTGGTAGTAGTTGTTGTAGTAGTAGTTGTAGTAGTAGTAGCAGTTGTAGTAGTAGTAGTAGTTGTAGTAGTAGTAGTAGCAGTAGTGCTTTTTGTAGTATTAGTTGTTGCTGTAGTAGTAGTAGTTGTAGTTGTAGTAGTAGTAGTAGTAGTACTTTTTTGTAGTAGTAGTTGTTGTTGTAGTAGTAATAGTTGTAGTTGTAGAACTAGCGTGACTTTCAACATACAACGTACTCAGTGCTTGGCCAACTCATGTCCAAGGTCGTGCTAGTGAGTTTATCAGCTGACTGGTAATGGAATTTCAGGGGCGTAACCTACTTGCTGGGTTCTGCAATTAACTTTTTGCGGTTTGTGACTAATCATTTTGCTGAATTGAACAGTTGAATGGTAGAATGGAAATTATGTGGAAATACACAAGAGTCTAGACCATCCTCATCATCGAGTTTTAGCGACAAAACCAACTAGGTCGACAAGAAGTATTCAGATGAAGCCTAAACGGTGACACTAAAGTATAGAAATCTCTCTCTCATCTCTATATATCTCCTATTCCCTCCTAGACTTCCCTCCATTGTAACACTTAATTATTCTCGCCTTTTAAGCCTGTTACTTCCATTCCTTCTCCTACACTTCTCTATCCCTTGTTCTCCTTCTCTCCCTTAGACATCGCTCCTACCATTACATCCTCCCTCCTCTCTCTCTCTCTCTCTCTCTCTCTCCTATCCCCTCTTAGGTGTTTCTCCTCCCATTCCATCTCCCGTCTCCCTCTTTCCCTCTCCTAGCGTTCCACCCTCCGTTTTTAGCTTCCCTCATATACTTCCCTCCATTGTACACATATTCAGGCTTGCTTTTTATCTCTATCATCTTCTCTTCCTTCTCCTAGACTTCTATCTCTCTCTCTCTCTCTCTCTCTCTCTCTCTATCTCTCTCTCTTCTAGACTTCTCATCTACCATTCCATCATCCCGCCTCTCTCTATCTCCTAGCGTCCCCCCCATTGTAACACTTACTTATTCTCGCAATGTATACCTATCTTCTCGCCTTCCTTCTCCTAGACTTCTCTCCACTCTCTCAGTGCATCGTATCAGTTCTGTTGTTGACTGTTTTCCATGTTATGTCATTGTAGCAGTCACAGGTGTCATGTCGTTATATCAAACACGTATGTCATGTCGTTGTATGAGGCGCATATGGCATGTCATTGTATGAGACACAGATGTCATGTCATTATATGAGACACAGATGCCATGTCATTGTATGAGACAGAGATCTCATGCTATTGTAGAAGACACAGGTGTCATGCCATGTCATTCTATGAAACACAGGTGGCATGCCATTGTATCAGACACAACACATTCCAGTTTGACAGCACAAAGCAGGACATCATTAGTAAAAGCAGATAGGAAATAGGTAGCCCCTCGCAGGAGGGAGGAGAGATGAACGCAGCCACCGTTGTGGAATGTAGAAGTTGAGGAAGCTTGGTGGAACAAGCCACAAACATTCAAGACAGATCATAAAGTCAGAAAGATTTGAAGAACACAACTTGAAGGCTTGAAGCCTCTGAAAGAAGAGGTCGTCCAAAAATTGATGAACTTAAAAAATATCAGTATTTGTGGTTGCAGCAGTTGCAGTGGCAATAGTATTTGTTGTAGATGTAGTAGTAGTAGTTGTTGTTATTATTGTGGTAGTTGTAGTAGTAATAGTAGTAGTAGTTGTAGCAGTAGTAGTGATAGTAGTTGTAGTATTAGTAGTTGTTGCTATTGTAGTAGTAGTAATTGTATCAGTAGTAGTGATTGTAGTTGTAGTACTAGTAGTTATTGTAGTACTAGTAGAAGTTATAGTGGTAGTTGTTGTAGTAGTGGAAGTTATAGTGATAGTTGTAGTAGTTGTAATATTAGTGGAAGTTGTAGTGGTAGTTGTAGTAGTAGTAGTTGGTGTCATGGTAGTTGTTGTAGTAGTAGTTGTAGAAGTTGTTGTAGTAGTAGTATTACCGTTAATGTGAACACTGACCTCATTTTTCACTTGAAGTACTGTCGAGCCTGTCTCCTCTGTAGGGTCGAGATCTAGGGAGGGTGGTGAATTTTTACCATCCATCCTCCACAGAATGTATTCACTCAGTAAACATCCTTTCATTTATCTTTACCACAGGAATATCGTGATTTCAGCTGTTCTACAAATATTTTATTTTTCAGAACATTAGTTTCACACAAAATATTCATTCCTATCAACAACAACAAAGAGTAAATGACCGACCTCTCGCAGGCAAAACCAGGTTATGAAAAGACAGATCCTGCGCTCCGTATATGAATATATATCCCCATATGAATCAGAAGGACCAATCGCATGCATGTATGCATGCGCGCATGCGCAGACAAACCCCTTACCACGTGGATCAGGAGGATTGTTTTTTTTTTTATTCTGTCAAATTTATCTTTCCAATAGTCCCATGATCTACTCTTTATTCATCAATGAATTTTTGGGGGAAAAGCAGGAAAAGATAAGGAGAATTATTGAAAAAATTCAGGAAACGATTAAAAAAAACAATGGAATTGAGAGATGATAAAGGACTAGAGAAAGAGAGAAAGAGAGAAAAAGAGAGAGATAGAGAGAGAGAGAGAGAGAGAGAGAGAAAAAACAGACATAGAGAGAGTGAGAGAGACAGAGAGATATAGAGAGCGTGAGAGAGAAAGAGAGAGAGGGGGGAGACATAGAGAGAGACATAGAGAGAGACATAGAGAGAGACATAGAGAGACTGAGAGAGAAATAGAGAGACATAGAGAGAGTTGCATTGGGAGCTAAAAGGTAAAAGAAGAAGAAGAAGAGAGAGTTGCATAGAGAGAGTGAGAGACAGAGAGAGAGAGAGACATAGAGAGAGTGAGAGAGACAGAGAGAGAGTACTGTAGGGAAAAAGAAGAAGTAAAGGAATGGTAGGGACATAAATGGAAGTTTTAAAGAAGAATGAAAGAGGAAAGAAACACAGAGAAGGGACACAACTAAAAGTTTAAATGAAGAAGGAAAGAGGAAAGGAACACAGAGAAGGGACACAACTGGAAGTTTAAATGAAGAAGGAAAGAGGAAAGACACACAGAGAAGGGACACAACTGGAAGTTTAAGTGAAAAAGGAAAGAGGAAAGAAACACAGAGAAGGGACACAACTGGAAGTTTAAGTGAAAAAGGAAAGAGGAAAGAAACACAGAGAAGGGACACAACTAGAAGTTTAAGTGAAAAAGGAAAGAGGAAAGAAACACAGAGAAGGGACACAACTGGAAGTTTAAGTGAAAAAGGAAAGAGGAAAGAAATACAGAGAAGGGACACAACTAGAAGTTTAAGTGAAAAAGGAAAGAGGAAAGAAACACAGAGAAGAGACACAACTGGAAGTTTAAGTGAAAAAGGAAATAGGAAAGGAACACAGAGAAGAGACACAACTGGAAGTTTAAGTGAAGAAGGAAAGAGGAAAGACACACAGAGAAGGGACACAACTGGAAGTTTAAGTGAAAAAGGAAAGAGGAAAGAAACACAGAGAAGGGACACAACTAGAAGTTTAAGTGAAGAAGGAAAGATGAAAGGAACACAGAGAAGAGACACAACTGGAAGTTTAAGTGAAGAAGGAAAGAGGAAAGAAACACAGAGAAGGGACACAACTGGAAGTTTAAGTGAAGAAGGAAAGAAACACAGAGAAGGGACACAACTGGAAGTTTCAATGAAGAATGAAAGAGAAAAGAAGAATAAGAAAGTAAAGAAACATAAGCCTAATTGAACACCAATACCACTACACCTAGTATAAAGAAATACATTGAAGCTTAATGATGAAAAAATGAAATGAATAACAGTATTCTTAGGTAAACGAATAAAAAAGGTGACATAGTTGTCACCATGGGATAGAAAGGAGACTCAAATTAACGACCTATCAATAAAAAGTGTAAGTCGGCCTATTACAAGGTAAAAAAAATTACATAGATGAAGTGATAATGAGCAAGGAATTAAAGAAAAAATTAGTCACCGTTTGCAAAACAATACTTCAAACAGTGAAAAAACCACAATAAATATAGAGGATAAATTCGAAACAGGGAAAGGATATGTGAAAAAAGAGACATAGTTAAGAGGAAATATATACAAGAAGTAGCTGACAAAAAAGAGGAAGCTTGTTCAGTTTGGTCATAATGTCCTTCTGCCGTTCAGGTGTTAAACTCATTAGCGCAGCTCATGTAGACGGCTAGAGCGGTTTAAATTACTGATGCGAAAAATTTCACAGAGAAACGGGTCTTTGACAGCGTACCTGCTAAAGTCATTAACGCGCCTTCGTGTACATACCTAGGCCTGTGTCAGTGTTACGGATAAGCACTGAGTAAGTTGTTACCATTAGATACAAAGAAATTTTAGGTATATATTAAAAGATGTCTTGAATAACTATAAGACTGTTTTGAAAGTACAAAGTTAAGGCGCCCCGACGACACATTTCACCCCCGCCCACCCCACTTTCATGAGTCCCCACTACGACGAAAGATCACAACAGGTTACCCACCCATTTTCCCCACCACGAGAGGTCATCCCACCCCATTGCCCCTTTGATGAGAGGTCAACGAGAGGTCACCCCGACCGGCCATGATAGACTCACATATTGAGGGAAAAAAATGTTCGGGTAGACTCTTCTATAAGAAAAAATTATGGACATGTTCGTGTAGACCTTTATATAGCAAAAAATGTTTGCCTGACATACATTTGTTTCATGTAATGCTGGTACTACACTACTTACAGTACCTCTTATAGCAACTTCAAATGAGGTGGCTGTCTGTGTGCAGTACCTCTCATAGCAGCTTCTTATGAAGTGGCTGTCTGTGTACAGTAGCTCCCATAGCAGCTTTATATGAAGTGGAGACAAATAATAATAAATTAATATTATTATAGAGGGAAACTTCTGAGGCGATAATTCAGCGAATTATAGGAGGAAGAGATATGTACTACAGCACTCAGAAAAAAAATGACAAATAAACAACAACAGAAAAAAACAAAGAACAATATATGGTCCGAAGCAGGATCGAACCTGTACTCCATGGCACTGCGCCTTGCCACGAGAAAGCGAACGCTTAGGAACACTGCCACTCAGCTAACTAAATAATTAGTATTCGTGGACGATGTCTTTCACGCAGGTGTTTTCATGACTACAGCATAAGGTTACGATCACAGCTCGGGAATAAAATGTATTTCTGTACTTTCCCATGATTCGCTGAATTATCGAATCGAAAGTTTCCCTGTATAATAATATTTTTTTTATTATTATTTGTCTCCAGTATAAAAACCACTGGAAACTACTATTCGTGCTGTTTTGTCCTATAAATGTTTGGCTGCAACACAAGTATTCAGCCCAACCGGGAGATACCTGTCTTTATAGGAAAGTACAGAAATACAATGTATTCCCGAGCTGTGGTCGTAACCCTATGCTATAGTCATGAGAACGCCTGCATGAAAGACATCGTCCACTATAGCTAATTTCTTAGTTAGCTGAGTGGCAGTGTTGCCTAGTGTTCGGCTTTATATGAAGTGGCTGTCTGTAGTCAGTTCATTGCTTCTGCAGAGTGCCACATCAGTGTTTAGTGGTCTATATGCATTGAACTATAAGTATCGCTACTGAAAACAAAATATTACAGATCAAAAGACTTTATTTTTACTAGTCTCTAGACTAACTTAATGCTCTTTTTATTTCTTCTTGTTTGTACATGTTTTAACAAAAATATTAAAAATATTTGTTCATTTATAATGTACTCGTTCAAAGTGTGTTTAAGTCTTTCTGTGTCGCTCTTACAATTTCGCTACTTTCTTCATTTCTATTATTTCTGTATCTGTTTGTTTGTCTCTTTATTTTTATGTTTGCCTTTTTTTAATTGCAGTTACAATTCTTAACTTTAACCATTTTAATTAATATTGCTAGCGACTTTAATTAACATTTTTGCTTACCTTTACAGTCGCCTTTTGTTAAGGGATTTTTGAAATCGTGTATACATTGAAATAATTCCTTATTTAATAGGAGATGGCCATTGCTTTTTAATCTAGCCTGTACATGCTACGAGTTCGCTACTCTGATGACATGTATGTTGATTGCCAACAAGACGGAATATGAAGAAAGACTTGACTTGTAAATAAACAATCGTCTGTAGTTTGACATGTTTTCCCCATCCTCAAAAGTTTTGCCTCCTCAATCATACAGATCAACAATTACGCCATCCTAGTCAGCGGGTGAACAGGCGGCAGGAAGCAGGCAGTTGTCGATCCTCCATATTACATATAAGGAGCTGTTTTACTGTGCCTCTTGTCTCATGGCTGATACTGACAACATTCTTCAGTAAAGTAAACAAGCAATACTTATATTGTCAGATTTAGCCTTCATTTCATTACGTCTTTCAGTTGTTAATTTTGATTTTAATTTAATTTTCAAATGTTCTATTTCATTTGTTCTCCATGTGATACGATCTTCTTCTAGACTTGATCAATCTTTGTCACTGTGGTGGAGTTCAAGATGGTGGCGATGTAAATAACACTTTTCTTATCATCTTAGGTGTAGCGTCATTTCGTGTTTCATAATCGCTAATGTATTCTCTAAGTGCCGTGTTAGAATCTTTCAAGACGTTATCTACGAGTTTGTGGTGCAGTTAATTGTGTCAGTACCTTGTGATGTGGAATACTTTTAGTCTACTGGAATCAACACGGATTGCTTAATTAACTATGTTAACATATGTAATTGAAGAACAATAGAAAACTCAACCCCCCCTGCCTTGAGAAGTGGGAATATATCCAAAGGCTATCGGAGAGTCCGTATTTCAACCCAGCAGAAGGCAGCGGGAAATACTGTGGTATATATCCCAGGAGTTCTTTTTTAATTCATATCAATCGATCCAGAATGAATATTGTAACAACTCACAAGATGCAGATTAGATCGACATAAAAATAACAGAAACAAAATTACTCAATTTAAATTTGCAACATTACATTTTATAACTTTACATCAAACAGGAAAATTAGAAAATGTTAAAAACGAAATAGAAAGAATGAAAATTAATATCTTAGGATTAAGAAAGGTATGATGGGTAATCGAAATAAAATCATCATCATCATCATTAGGCACCCGACCTGCTGGCGTAGGTGATCATGTCTCTCCACATCTTTCGATTTCGGCAGCTATTTATCATTTCTGTTGTTGACCTTCTGCCAAGCCATTTTCTTAAGCTGTCTGTTATTTTTTCTCTTTGCTTCCCTCTATCTCTTCGTCCCTCAATTTTTCCAGTTGTTACATATTCTAGTTGTTATCTTCTCATTACATGGCCAAAAAATGATGATTGTTTCTTCCTAATATTGGAAATTAGCTCTCTTTTTGCTTTCACCTCTCTCAGAACATCTTCATTACTCTTCTTAGCTGTCCAGGTTACTCTCAACATTCTTCTGTAAAACCCTATTTCTACAGACTCCAGAGATTTTCCTGTCTTTTGTCCTATTGTCCATGATTCGCATCCATATGTTAAGACTGGCTCTACGTAACGTTTAAGAACTCTTATTCTTGTTTCTATTGTCAAAAATGAATTTGCATACTATCTTCCTAATTTTTTGGAAAGCTGCTTTTGCCTGGGCCATTCTGTATCTCACCTCTTTTGTACATCTTCCGTCTGAGGTTAACAAAGTTTCCAAATATTTAAATTCATTTACCTGTTTTGATATTGTTCCACTTGTCTTTATTTAGCACTGAGGTGATGTCTTTTTCGTTGTTGTTACCATTACCTCTTAGGATATAAATTTAGACGACGCAGACATACGACTAATATGTAATTTGTACTGGGAGCAAACAGCAATAATAAAATATAACAAGGAGAACTCTACACCCATGGACATAAAAAGAGGAGTAAGACAAGGATGCATCCTATCACCAAGCTTGTTCACTGAGCAAATCTTAAAAAACATCTCAGAGATACCAGGCCTAAACATTAATGGAAAGGTAATCAATAACCTAAGATATGCTGATGATGCTGTTCTACTAGCAGAAAATCCTAAAGACCTACAACAATTGCTTAATGTGATAAACATACCAAGCAAAAAATATGGACTAGAAATGAATATCAAAAAGACTAAAACTATGATCATAAACAAAGAAAATTCTCAAGACCTACAATTAAATATCACAGTTGAGCGAATACATCTGGAGACAGTCCAGAGTTACAACTACCTGGGACATACTATAACCAATGATGGAAAATGCAAAACTGAAATAAACAAAAGAATAGGTATGGCAAAAAGTAATTTTAATGCCATGAAAAATATACTAACAACAAAACAAATATCTTCTTCTTCTTTTCTCTTTCACTGATACCTAAAAGGTGTCGTGGTTTATATCATTTGTCGTTCTTGTGCTGCTCGAATTGTCTGAATTAGTGATTTTCCTTTGTTGTTACATGTCTCTGTCACTGCATCTATCCATCTTCTTCTGGGTCTTCCTCTTGGTCTTTTTCCATGCATTCTCGAGAAGAACGCCCTTGATGGTGATTGGTGAGGATTCATTCTGACCAGGTGGCCAAACCATTTAAGTTGTTGTTCTATATATTCTTGGCAGGGTTTTGTTCCTACCATTTTTCTTATGGTTTCATTTGGTATTCTATCTCTTCTTGTGTTGTTTGTTACTTTTCTCAAGCATCGCATCTCACATGTATTGATCTTTCTTAAATGTGATTTAGAAAGGGTCCATGTTTGACTTTCATAGCACAAAGTTGGTATGAAGATGCTATTTATCATTTGTTGTTTAGCTGGCATAGAAATGTTTGGATGTCTTAACAATGGTGAAAGCTGGTATGTGACAGCATTTGCTTTTTGTATTCTCATGTCAATTTCTCTGTCTAATTTTCCATCTTCTGTGAACATTGTGCCTAAATACTTGAATTCCTCTACTTGTTTTATATCTTTGTCTTTGATCTTGATGTTTAATGGGTGTCTTAATTTGCTTATTCTTATAGCCTCTGTTTTTGCTGTGTTAATTTTCATACTGTAGTTTGTGCAGCTTTTATCTAGAGATGTTAAATGCTGTTGTAGCAGGTTTTCATCCTCGTATATTAGGCATTGGTCATCTGCGAAGAGTAGCTCATTGATGTTGGAGTTTTCTACCTCTATGTTATTATTTGATTTGTCCTTGTTGTTGGTTGTTTCCTGATTTATTTTGTCCATATATATGATGAAGAGGAGTGGTGAGAGGACACATCCTTGTCTTACTCCTGTTGTAACCTGAAACCATTCTGACAGACCTTCCGATGTTCTGACGGCACTTTGACTGTTTTTATATAGTGCTATTATATTTTCTAGTAGTTGTCCTGCTACCCCGTATGTTTCTAAAGTTTGCCAAAGTTTGTTCCTGTCCACACGATCAAACGCTTTTTCCTGATCTATAAACACTATATTTAGGTTTTTGTCATATTCTATTGTTTTTTCACATAGTTGTCTCAATGTAAATATAGCATCAGTACAGCTTTTGCCTTTTCTGAATCCGAATTGATTATTACTTAATTGAGGTTCTATTATGTATCTTACTCTCCTCTCTAATATTTTAGCAAACATTTTACCAACTTGACTCAATAGGGATATTCCTCTGTACATTTCACACTCCCTTTTACTTCCTTTATTCTTCCAAAATGGGACAATGATAGCTTTTTGCCAGTCGCTCTGTACTTTTATCCCCTAATCCGCAGATGTTCCAAGTGCCTATTAAACGTTCGGATTGTTTTCTTTGTGTTGTAGATTTCCCGCTTTTTGACATTTTCGTTTGTGTTCGTTATATCGAAATAGCACAATGATGTATGGTACTATTCGCACAAACTATATAAATCACATATAAAATCCATTTGAAATAGCACAAGAACGCTTGAATTTCTTTTTCTACGGGCATTGAAATTCACTTATAACATAAATCTGACTCCCATCGAAAATTGTGTCGTGTTGCCAGCACAGTCACACACCGGAGGTCAAATATCAACAGGGCTAAAACTAAGAATGGCAAAATGTTACATCTTCTCAATATTCCTGCATAGTGCAGAAACATGGACATTAGACAAGAAAACAGAACAGGAAATTGAAGCCTTTGAAATGTGGATTTATAGAAGAATAGGTAGAATTGGATGGAAACAAAAGATAACAAATGATAAAGTTTTAAAACAACTGAAAATAAAAAGAGAACTACTAAATACAATTAAGACAAGACAAATGAAATTTTTGGGGCATGTTAAAAGACACAACAGCCTACTAAAAGTAATATTGGAAGGAAAAATACAAGGTAAAAGAGGCAAAGTCAGACCAAGATTAACATGGACGAGTAACATCAAAAGATGGACAAGTCAATCTATGACAGCCTGCACCATCAAAGAGAGAAACAGAGTAGAATGGCGATCCATGGTAGCCAACCTTTGTTGCGGAAAAGGCACACGATGACGATGACGACCATTACCTCTATCTTTTTGCTATTAAGGCTGAGTCCTTTATTGTTGCTTTCTTTCACTATAATGTCCAACATTTCTTGTAACTCATTTTCAAAAATTACAAAAAATATGGATTAGATAGGAATATCAAAAAAAGACTAAAACTATGATCATAAACAAAGGAAAATGGATTAGATTGGAGTATCAATATATATATATATATATATCATCATCATCATCAAGTACCGGGCCTGCTGACGTAGGTGATCATGTCTCTCCACAACTTTCGATCTCGGCAGCTATTTATCATTTCTGTTGTTCACCTTCTGCCAAGCCATTCTCTTAAGCTGTTTGTTATTTTTTCTCTTAGCTTCCGGATATCTCTTCGTCCCTCAATTTTTCCAGTTGTTACATTATATTCCAGTTGTTCTCTTCTCATTACATGGCCAAAAAATTATGATTGTTTCTTCCTAATATTGGAAATTAGCTCTTTTTGCTTTGACCTCTCTCAGAACATCTTCATTACTCTTCTTAGCTCAACAATATATATATATATATATATATATATATATATATACATAAATATATATTTACTATATATTTTATTTATTGTAATATTTATTACATTAATTTTCTTTTTTTGGCAAAGCTATAAAGGTAAAAAAAAGACTATTCATAATAACATAGTGCAATCAAAAATCAATGACATGGCAGTAAGTGTTTTGTGATGGTGAATCTATCCAGTCACAGTTAGCTTCTCATATATATATATATTATGTATAGACTGAACAAGCTGGGTGATAGGATACATCCATGTCTTACTCCTCTTTGTATATCAATGGGTGTCGAGTTCTCCTTGTTATATTTTATTATTGCTGTACTATTTTTTATTTATTATATATTATATATTATATATATTATTATATACATTATATATATATATATATGTATATATGTATATAATATATGTATATATGTATATAATATATGTATATAATATATGTATGCATAATGCATATATGGGACATATTTAGTCCGGCTTGTTGCAGGAGCTACTGAGTTAAGTGCTCTGTGCACACCGTGAGCTGTCTGTTTCATCCGTTATGATCAAGTTTCGATATTCAAATTGTTTACGATGAATGATGATATCGTATGACAGGGACAGTTGACTGTGTTCACTTTCTGTGCGGTTTCGCCTTATGTCTTTTGGCGTGTGCTGAGACTGCTACGATGGGGACTACAGTTACCTTTCTTTGTTTGGGAGATGAGACATTAATTCGGATGATTACGCTGGCACGGGTGGTTGAGCAATTATGGATTTTATTACGTTTGCAGTGATACCGGGGCCTTCCATAACCAAATAACCAAATAAATAACTGGACAACATGATAACAAAACATGTTCTACAAGATTGCCCCCAGTACACAGACATGAGAAGTACAATATGAACCACACCCACCTAAATGGAAGAGAAATTATACGGGGCAACAGAATCACTTAAACAGACAGCTGCCTTCATGAGAGAGTCCGGAATCCTACTCTGACAGAGTCATGATGGCAGGAGAAGAAGAATAAGGAAAACAATAAGATAAATAAAAGTGTAAGACAACGATGCCATAAAGGAAATTATAAATTGTTATATGAACAATGAAAACAAAAAGAGAACTGTCAAAATAAAAAAAAAGAGTTCACATGCACAAAAGGATTAGTGAACCGACAAGTAGAAAAACCAAATACAGTACAGGATGCATGAAATAAAATGAAGGTGATATGTTAATGAAGAAAGAAAACATTGTGGAAACCATCCGAATGCATCAACTGGTTATATGGCCCAAAAGACCAGAACTAACACAAGAACCAGAAAAAATAAATTATGAAGGACCATCAATACTTGAAGAGATAATAGCATACACCATCAAACACATGAAAAGAGGAAAAGCTACATGATCAGGAATTATATCAATAGAAGAATTAGAAGCTCTAGGTGAGACAGGGATACAAATCATAATGAAGTTACTGAATGACATTTACAACTGCGGTCATATCCGCTAATGATTTTCTACAACCCACCTTTATAGCTTACAAGAGGTAGAGTTCGATCTCAACCGACGGCTTCCGGGTTCACCCAGCCTTAAATGTGTAACGGATATTTTTTGGGGGAAAGTAAAGCGACAGGGCGGAATACCTTCCACATTACCCCAAAAATCATGTGCCGAAGGTCAGTAAAATGTATGGTCACTAACACCATATTCCCTATACGCCACTTGCCGTGACGGTGGCTCTTTACTTTTTTTTTTTTACCTTTATATCTTTGCCAAAAAGCAAATTAATGTAATGAATATCATCATCATCGAGTGCCATCTCCGAAACGAAGGTTGGCTACCATGGAGCGCCATTCTGTTCTGGCTCATGCTTTGATGGTACAGGTTGTCATAGGCTGAATTGTCCATATTTTGATGTTACTCGTTCATGTTAGTCTTGGTCTGCCTCTGCCTCATCTACCTTGTATTTTCCCCTCAAAGATTACTTTTAGTAGGCTGTTGTGTCTTTTAACATAGCCGAAAAATCGCATTTGTCTTGTTTGAATTGTATTTATTAGTCCTCTTTTAATTTTTAGTTGTATAAAGACTTCATCATTTGTTTTCTTTTCTTACCATCGAATTCTACCTATTCTTCTATATATCCAAATTTCAAAGACTTCAATTTTCTGTTCTGTTTTTTTGTCTAATGCCCATGTTTCTGCACCATATAGGAATGTTGAGAAGACAAAACATTTTGCTATTCTTATTTTTAGCCCTGGTGTTATTTGTTTTGATGTTAGTACATTTTTCATGACATTAAAATTACTTTTTTGCCATTACTATTCTTTTGTTTATTTCACTTGTACATTTTCCATCACTGGTTATAGTATGTCCAAGGTAATTGTAGCTCTGACCTGTCTCAAGGTCTGTTCCTTCAATTTTGATATCCAGTTGTAGGTATTGAGTATTTCCTTTGTTTATGATCATAGTTTTAGTCTTTTTGATATTCCTATCTAATCTATATTTTTTGCTTGTCCAGTTTATTTCATTAAGTAACTGTTGTAGATTTTTAGGATTTTCTGCTAGTGGTACAGTATCATCAACACATCCTAGGTTATTGATTATCTTTGCATTAATGTTTAGGCCTGGCATCTCTGTGATGTTTTTAAAGATTTGCTCAATGTATAGACTGAACAAGCTAGGTGATAGGATACATCCATGTCTTATTCCTCTTTTTATATTAATTGGTGTCGTTGATTACCGCCGCTGTTTGCTCCCAGTATAAATTACATGTCATCTGGATGCATCTCTTTTAGGCATTCTATAAGTTATTTGTGATGTATTTTATCAAAAGTTTGGTGTAGTCTATGAGGCAGGCATATATTGGCTTGTTTACTTCTGTGTATTTTTCGATTAGTGTTCTCATGCAGAATATGGCTTCTTTTGTCCCAGCATTTTTCCTAAATAAAAATTGCTGCTCATCTAATTCAGTATTGATTTTATTCTGAATAACATTTAGCAAGATTTATGTAACAAAGCTCATTAGGCTTATAGTTCTAAAGTCACTGCATTCAACTGCACCATTCCTTTTATGCAATCCAATGAAAGTTGATGTTTAGTTCATTTGGTATGTATCCTGTATGGTATATGTCGTTGCATATGTCTGTAATCGCTTCAATGCCAAAATCGTCTAATTACTCTATCATTTCTATCTGTATGCTGTCAAGTCCTGCTGCTTTTCCATTTTTCATAGTTTTTATAGCTTTTTTCACCTCATATTGTAAGATTGTATAGCCTGATGTACATCATATAATTGGTTTCTTGTCCCTTAGATCATATGAATATATGAATGAATATAGAAACTATTAATTTATCTTGTTATATTACAAAGAACAAACCAAGAATCATTATGAGAAGAACAAGTCAAAAGATTAACAAAGAAATAGCAGACGAATAATTTGGATTTGTTTAAGGATAAGGAACACATAACACAAATTTACCATACTTGTAAATGGCCTTGGAGGTGCAGACAGATCTATACTATTTTGTACCCATGCTGAATGACTCCACCAAAGTGTTCGATAAGGTAAATCATGAACAGAGGTTCATAATTCTAGAAAATATCAATATTGATAGTAATGATTTGAGGATTGTTAAACATATATACTGGAGACAAGAAGCGGCCATTAGAATTGAAAACAAACATGGAGAATATCAACAAATAAGACAAGGAGTGCCACAGGGATGTATATTGTCACCAGATCTATTTTCTTTGTACAGCGAAAATATTTTAAGAAAATTGCGAACACGCCTCTAGTTGGAGAGGTGGGGACAACAGAAACAACCTCCAGTATGCAGAGACAAAGTATTGATATCAGGAAACCAACGAGATCTATACAATATTGACGATGAAATTATAGAGCGATGAATGTAGAGTAAAACTAAATGAAGCAATCTTAAAACAAGTGAATAAATTCATATACATGTAATCAATATTAATAATATAAAACGGCAAATGCACTACAGAAATTGGAAGCACAATAGGACCAGCAAAGACAGAACTCCATCGAATAAAAAAAAAATCCTATGTAACAAATTGTCAATTAATGTTATAAAACGTGTTCTAAAGTGCTGCATAGTCCCTATCCATCCATATGGAAGTGAGTCATGGACGATAAACAAGACAACACAAAGAACATTTGAGGTAGCTGAAATGTGATATGCCAGAAGAATGCTTCGAATAGGTATCAACAATTACAATTGAAGAATGTTTAAAACGAGGTGGAGAAACCGGAAATAACGAAATAATCAGACAATCTACATGTATTAGGAATATGATGCGAAAAGACAATCTAAATTTATTGTGCATATTATTCCAAAAGATGATATTGAAAATAAATACTACAACAAAGGACGGAATGAATGGAAAAAAGAGCAGTGACAAATCAAGAGAACAAATAGTGAAGAGCTTATCCAAATGGATTAATAAAGGATCACCAACCAAAATGATGACATGCATGAAGGACCGAGAGATGTAGAGAGAGATGAGCTCCCACGCCAACCAACATGGCACATAATGATAGCGTTGAATAAAATGTATCAGAGATGCTTGCTAGAAGGCGTATCTCATCAACTAGCACTGTCCCTATACATTCTACAAGTTCTTCATGGATATTCTATTGGACATACAAATGCCGCTAGCTAATCAAAATGTCCCATTTTCAAGTTATATTTCTGCTTTTGACTTTTAACATAAAGAATGGAGTAATAATAATTTGAGTTAGTTACTCTGTCCTGCCATCTGTTGTTCCTGTAGCGAAGGCGGCAGACTTCAATCGTGTCGTGAGTCAAATCCATGCAGAAGGTGCAAAGCGCGGTTCATGATTCACATGGCATTGAGTTTAAATCAAATATATAATGACATCATACATGTCTCTTTGAGATAATTATTGAGTTACTGAGTTCTTTGCATGTCATAATCACTGCACTCAGAATAAGTCCATAGGTGCTCATATCCCTTTCCCAGCAAGTCCCGCAGTGTCCAGCGATTAACGTCTCCAGTTCTGTGTTGTTTGATAAGTCTTCATATACTTACACATCCACATATTATGTTATATCATAGTTCACATTTACAAAGGACAAGAGGTAGAGTTCGATCCCAACCGACGGCCTCCGGTACACCCAGCCTTAAATGAATACCGGATTTTTTTTTTTATGGGAAAGTAAAGCATCACGGGCGTAATACAGACAACATTACCCCAAAAATAATGTGCTGAAGGTGTGTAAAATGTATGGTCACTAACACCATATTTCCTATACGCCACTTGGCGTGACGGGGGTACTTTACTTCACTATAGTTCACCTTACCTCACTTGCTTCAGCAATGCTAGAATGCTTATTACAAGTCCTTAGTGACCTCAAGCATTGTAATCTATAAACCAACTATTTCAGTCTCATCGATACTTTACAATAACTGTAAGTTCAACTGCCTTAGCTCCGATTGATGACGTCATATACTATTAACTACTTTAGATAAAAATCAATCACGGTTTTCTTTTCGTTTAGTGAGAGCACAAGGTAGCTTTAAACAAAGATATATATGGGCTTAATGTTGAAAGTGTGTTGCTCTTAGTTTCGTTGTCATTTTCTAACATGTAAACCTATATATATATATATATATATATATATATATATATATATATATATATATATATATATACAATGGAAAAATGGACAGAATATATCAGTCAACTCAATGATGATGAAACCTATAAGATTATTTCTAGAACTGGATGTGAAGAGATTATTGAATATCAATGATTTCTGCATCCTGACACTGTAAAAACAGATCTTTTGTATTTAAACTAGAAATGGATTATTATATAAGGAGAATGGTTATGGTTATGGAAGACCCCGGTATCACCGCAAACGAATTAAAATCCATAATTGCTCAACCGCCCGTGCCAGTGGAATCATCCGAAAAAGTGAACAAAGTCATCTGTTCTCCATCATACGATATCATCATTCATCGTAAACAATCGGAATATCGAAACACGATGAAAACAGATGAAACGCACAGTTCACAGTGTGCACAGAGCATTTAACTCAGTAGCTCCTGCAACAAGGTGGACTTGGAATATGAAGAAACTGCAACAAGGAACACTTTTAAGACATAGCCTTCAATGGTTCCTGCCGCCTTACCACCATATTGACCGGAAGTTCACGTCCTCCTGAAATTGATGATCGTCATTTAAAAAAAAAATAATGTATAGCACTTGATGATGCTAGTACATCACCCTGACTCCAAACCCGAACATATGAAACACAGTTAGTCATCGGACTATCCCCGTCACACATCAAACAACAGACTGTAAGATCTCCCTGCAATGTGAATTTGTGAAATTATGAATACCTGTTTAATGAATTATGATATAAGGAGAAATTACCAGCAAGTAACATGTTTTCATTTTAAGATCATCTGGTATTTGTGTGTGTGTGTGCGCGCGCGCGTGTGTGTGTGCTTGTATGTGTGTACTTGAAAATAGCAAAATTACGCTATAACTGGATCTTTCAGCAAATCCAAAAATAACCACAAGATTAAGGTCCATGTGCCTATTTGTGTTCACCATGAACATTTCTTGTCCACACCATGAGCGCTTTTTGTGTTCAAAATGAGCACTTCTTGTGCTCACAATGAGTATTTCTTGTTTTCACAATGAGCATTTCGTGTGGTCACTATGAGCACTTCTTGTGTTCTCAATGAACACTTCTTATGCTCATCATAAGCACTTCTTTTGTTCACAATGAGCACTTCTTGTGTTCACAATGAGCACTTCTTGTGTTCACAATGAGCACTTCTTGTGTTCACCATGAGCACTTCTTGTGTTTACAATGAGCACTTATTGTGTTCACCATGATCACTTCTTGTGTTCACAATGATCACTTCTTGTGTTCACCATGAGCACTTCTTGTGTTCACAATGAGCACTTCTTGTGTTCACCAAGATCACTACTTGTGTTCACAATGATCACTTCTTGTGTTCACCATGAGCACTTCTTGTGTTCACAATGAGCACTTCTTGTGTTCACCATGAGTACTTCTTGTGTTCACCATGATCACTTCTTGTGTTCACAATGATCACTTCTTGTGTTCACCATGATCACTTCTTGTGTTCACCATGATCACTTCTTGTGTTCACAATGTGTCTGAAAGAATGTTCAAGGTAACGTATCTAGATCATTAAATATTTAAAGAAAAGTTTGGTTCACAAGCCTAACCAACTCAGTGTCTTGTATGTTCATGAGTGATTAATGCGTGATTATGTGTATGAGCAGAAGTTGAAAGTTCCCAGGACAACTAAACAGACCAATGAGGAAATTATCAAAGAGGCCAACACAAAAAGGGAACTCCTAAAAACATAAGAAAAAAAATCAATCAACATTTTTCGGGCACATCATGAGAAGAGGAAAGTTGGAATACTTGGTTACAACTGGCAAAATACAAGGAAATTGAGATCGCGGACGACAAAGAGAGAAAATACTGGATAGCTTGGTGTCATGGCATGGAAAACAGTCAATAACAGAACTGATACGACGCACTGTAGATAGAAGATTGTGGAAGGACATGATCGCCTACGCCAACCGGTATGGCACATGATGATGTGTATATTTGAATGAATAACATTTCATGTCGTAGAAGAACAGCCGTACTTAAATCTATAGTCTCACGTCCATCATATATTTTATTTATATCAGCGCAAATGTAAATGGGATTTGATTTTCTTAAAGTTGGTAACAAATATATAAAAGGTCTCTTAAAGGGAGACACAATTGCTGGAGCAAACAGGCTTATATATTTTCTGAAACCCAAAACGTTTGTTGTCATTTTTCCCGTAACAGTACTGACCATGCCAACAAATATACTCGTGCGCCAGTTGTTTCAACAGTTCGATTGCAGATCATGTGAAGTTATTGATTTAATCGCATGTTTAATTCTAGACAGTGAGACAGTTCATGAGACATTTCCTGGAATTGCTGGATGTAGGATCTCGTTCTTCGTGCGTGGACTGCGATGAGTGAACGAAATATGGCAAAGTGATTCATCCGTTGTTTTCACATTTACTTGACTTTAAGTCATACACATTGCAGGCATAGCACGCAGTGCCTTCTTCAAATGAAGGTCTCGGCTCACAGTCTCATCCAGCTAAACAGCTTCGCCTCACATCGAAAGTGAATGTAATGTCACTTAGCATGTTTCTCGTTATGTCAGGAAACATGAGAACGAAGAGAGCCTGAAGTAAACGTGTGTCCTTGTTTCATCCCATTTGTTTAGACAAAGTGATCTCAATCAGACCCAAGATTTTTAAAACCACCATAAAATGTTTATTATTTTAAATATTTCTGTCAAGATCTCAACACACTGCAATTAAACGCTGACATTTGCAGTCTATACCATGCATATGGTTATGTCTCACAATTTAATAACGTGTATGGAATTGTGTGAAAGATAGTGCTTCACATCTGAAGCACTTCATTTCTTGTGGATTCACGTGTACATCACGTAACATTACCTATGTCATTACATGTAAGCGATGTAAGATAACCTAATTAGGCGAATCATGGCGCCGTCTCGGTGTATGATGCCGTGAACATCTATTTGACATCACTCGAGACGCACGTACTCCAGCAGCGTCTCACCTCAACTCTAAGTGCCATCGGGGTAAAGTGGATGTCCAAGTCACTGGATTGGTATCATGTTCTGTTGACAGCTGCAGCCGATTTACCTTAGAGAATCGTCTTATCACACCAATGGGTTGCCTCAACCCACGGGAATCAATGTATCCCTTTCTCACGAGTAATAAAGTAACTCTCTCTCTCTACCATTTTCTTCCGCTCCACTTCCCTCTTATATTCCCCTCTATCATCCGATTCCTCCCTTTCCTCTCCATTCTTCCCTCCCCTTCTCCTGTTTTAGCCTCTAACGCACTGACGTCTATAATCAGGGCCTACACTACATATTTGTACGTACGTTTTTACCCATCTGTAGGAGTCCTGATCCCACTCTTATATTTATAATCTTTATCAATACGTATTCTGTCTAATTCTTCTCGTTCACTCTATAAACTACCTATGTTCTTTTCCTTTCTTCCATTTTCTTGTATCTGCTATTATAATATTTCTTTCAGACACACTACTGTCCCATCCTGCCTCACAGATCGCACTCCGTGTTTACACAGGTCTTCCTTGATCCCCCAAACTCCGAATTCGTCACCTTGTTATCTGATGGCACGTCTGACTTTGTTTGCCCTAGTATACATAGTATACATATCTCAGCCGATAGTTGTTCAATTCTTGACCACCATTCATACTTTGTTATCACCTGCGACACCTATCAAACCGCTCGTCTAATCACGTGACTAGTTCCCCCACCCCTTCCCTCTCTAGTATTATCACATCCGCTTTCAACTTAAGTCATCCACATAGTGCACTTTGAATCGTTTTAGATAAGGCTCACATCCATTTAACAATATTTTTAGGTTTAATATTTTTGTTTATATATTATCAGTTTGTATTATATTTATATGCAGCACATCTCCCTTTTATTTTATCATCTCATTTCTTCTTCTTCTTCTTATCTTTCTTTGACTTACTTGTCCCGCTCATTCCAGATGTAGTATAGTTTATCCTTATTCCGCTGTCCCTTTGTGTTAGTCTCATTTTCTGAAGAAAGACACATGTAGGCCGAAACGTCAGTATTCTGTTGTGTTACTTTTTTGTAAAGCATTCACAATATCTTGTAAGAGTGTTCGTTACATCCCACCACTTGCTCCTTGCTGCCAGCTTTACCGCAGCACTGCAATTAGTTGCCTGTTCCCACTACATCAGAAAGTGACACATTGTCAATAGTGAACCGTGACCATATTTCTTGAAGACAAAAATGGGGCATTGGGATAGTAACAATAGGACAGACGGGGTTATGTTTCTTCATGAAGCAGTATAACGACATACAAGTTTAATTACATAAACATATTGAGCTTATTTGTCAGTGACAAACTCCATATACAGTTTTAGGTAGAGGCGAGATACTGTCGATTAAAATGAACAGTTGTCAGTAGAGATGAGCTTTATTACTCTTCTTGTGGCTGAGTTAATTAAGATGGTACTTAAACTAACTAGGCGGAACATAAACTCACTCAACTGTTATTTAAAAAAAAATAATTCAACTAATATAATTATTAAAAACAACCCAACTGTTAGAGCTATAATACAAAACATAATCTTTCAACTGTTTGACTCTATAATTTAAAAAAAATGCAGTCAACTGTTAGATATAATTCATACACTCATTCATCTGGTAGATCTATAATTCAAGCAACCATATGGATATGGTTTAATGAACTACACTTCGTACGACGGACAGTTCAGTTGCGTTCACTGTTTGTGCTAACACGCCTTATGTCTTTTGACATGTGCTGTGTTTGCTACGATGGATACTGCAGCTGCCTTTCTTTACTTTGATATTCGATGAGATGTTAATTCAGATGATTCCACTGGCACGGGCAGTTGAGCAGTTATGGATTTCCATCATTCGTTTGCAGTGATACCAGGGCCTTATAATATAACGTTAACTATAACTACACTTTGCCTCGTTTCAGTTTGTCAACCTTTACACATCCAACCTTGCCTACTAATTTCGTTAAGGAAAGTGCTAACACCCAACAAAACAAGCATTTACATTCAAAGTTGCTCCAGCAAAAAAGTAATAGTTCAAATGTCAGAATAATGTCAATCCTTTGAAGGAATATATGTTTTATACAAATATGACAATCTACACAGTTGATACCTTTGTATCCAATATTACAATGTTTGCAGTTTGTATCTATGTATTCGATAACATACATCCCTTGTAGATAATATAATAAATTGCTGCATTGCAACAATATTCCAGGTATGATAAATACTGGTAACTGTAAGGAAGAGGCGCCGACATCGACGTGATAATCTTTCCTGGCATAATACATGAGGTCCTCAGAACAAGACGTTATATTCACAAAACAGGACTTTGTGAAACTGGGATTCTATCAGCGTGTTCTGACTGTGATCGCACTTCTTGTACAAACACGTCACACAAATGTACGGTCATTTCCCACGTCGTTTAAAGTTTCAAAAGTTGTTGACGAGATGTCACGATCTGACGCCAGTACTCGATTGCTTTCATAAACCAGAAACAGAAAGCACATGATAACGTCATAAGCAACGTCACTGCACTATCGTTAAAACTCTTCATGTTGTGGTTTTTTAATAAATGATCATCATTTATAACATTTAAACATTGAATTACTCAAACAAATCTTTAATCGTTGCCCTTTCATTGCTCCTAACCTGCCTGTAGTTGTCATTAATCTGGTGGTTATGTCGGTGTGTGCAGTTTTGAAACATACACGGTCCCGAATGAGACAGGACCAAAACAACGAGCTGGAAAATCTCTCATCGACATCTTCTAGGTTTATGTCACAGCTTTTATTAGTTTCAATTGTAATTTTTTTCTTATCATCAGTAATGCAGAAGAGAAAGTAAGAGAGAAAGAGAGAGAGAGAAAGACATATACAGAGACAGATAAAGAGATTCATTATTGAATAAAAAAAATAACTTGGGTGCGGTATAATTATCTATAATGGACTGGTTATGTTACGCTACCCAAAGTTGCCAGAGGCGGTTGGTTAACACTATTCCTGGAGTGTTGACGTCAAGACGAGAACAAAATCACTATCGCTTGCGTCATAAATGCTGCTTTCCCGTTCAGTAATAGCGTGCAATCGTTTACCCGGTCTTACGACAAATCATTCAACAATTAACAATTATCTGAGAAAATATCTCATGCTATAAAATGCATGTCTGAAAAAAATGATTCATAATATGTCTCGTCTCAGTGAACAAACATCACTCCTTGTGTCGTGTCTTGTCTCAGTAAACAAACATCACTCCTTGTGTCGTGTCTTGTCTCAGTAAACAAACATCACTCCTTGTGTCGTGCCTGTGTCACTAAACGCGTTGTCTTTTGTGTCTTGCATGTACAAGTAAATTTGCCGTTTTGTTCACTATTTCTATGAAGTAGAACCTGGTAATGTCATGTCATTCGCTCAACAAACATGTTGTATTGCATTATTTCTCTCTAAAGAAACATGTTGTGTCTTGGACGCCTCATAAAATAGTTCACATGTTGTTCTGTGTGAACTAATGTCACATCATGTGTCGCAACAAACACGAGCGTGTCTTTTGTGTCAGATCGACATCGAGACATCCATATATAGATGCCACTTTAGTATTCGTTAATACGTTATCACATGTCCCCTCTTTTAAAAAACATCCCACCAAAATGTCCATCTAAACAAATTTATGTGAACATTATTTTCTAAAAGAAAAATAAAAAATATAATTGTCTGCAAGTCTATTATAATTTTTATAGTCATTTGCAACTTCATCATTATCTAGTGCCTCCATATCGAATGTTGATTAGCATGATGTGTTATTTCATTCTGTTTTTGGTTTGATGTACATTTTGTAATATGTGGTCTTGTCAGTATTTTGATGACCTTAATCCAAATTATTCTTCGCCTCTAATTCTTTCACTCTGGTATCTTCCCGTTCAACATGAAATGACACTTACAGATCCGAAGCCTGACTGTCAATTTGGTAAGGATGGAAAGAAGACACTTGAGATTTTGAGACATCCTACCGACAGATCATTCATGGGCGAATAAAAACCAACAAGACGTTGTAAAGTAATTTAAAATGCATTACTAGTTTCTATGAAAATAGCATTCCAATCTTGTGTTGTTACCAACGTCAAACATGAAAATTGAACAAAACCCAGACACAGAAAATTACAATCTGCGAAATGAGGTGCTGGAGAAAAATAACAAACACTGGATAAATCGACTCTCCAAAATGATAATCAGAGAACAGATCGGAATTAAACCGTGCATATACATATACATGTACACATACATATATAAACAACAAATGATACGACTCGGACACTTGTTAAAAATGAAACCAGACCAAAAAATATTAGAAACTTTCTACCTGAAGGAAAAAAAAATCAGGACAGAGCGCATGGTGTAGATCAAGAAAAAGGTGGGTAGACAGAATAAAAGACATGTATAAGGACGAAAAGACATATATGTAAAGACTTACAGAACTAAGAAAGACACTACCACTAAAATGGATGTGAACGAAAGGAACAAGCAACACAAACATCCGATTTTATTAAACAATTGTTTTTTTTTTCCTGCGACCCATCACGGTAACAGCAGATGGATCACAGTAAAAGTTCGTTAATGAACAAACTCATCAATATATAAGCTATGTTGAACATCATGGTAACAGCAGATGGATCACAGTAAAAGTTCGTTAATGAACAAACTCATCAATATATTAGCTATGTTGAACATCATGGTAACAGCAGATGGATCACAGTAAAAGTTCGTTAATGAACAAACTCATCAATATATAAGCTATGTTGAACATCATGGTAACAGCAGATGGATCACAGTAAAAGTTCGTTAATGAACAAACTCATCAATATATAAGCTATGTTGAACATCACGGTAACAGCAGATGGATCACAGTAAAAGTTCGTTAATGAACAAACTCATCAATATATAAGCTATGTTGAACATCATGGCCACCTTCAAATACCAGTCAAGTAAGATATCATTTCGGGAAGACGATTCATAAAACGATCGGCCCACATTGGTGTCTTCACATAGACTAAACTAAACGAGACAGTAAACATGGCTAGACAGTGACTAGACATTGCAATTTTCAATTTTCGAAATTGGCAAGAAATGGTATTCTTGATAGGACAGGCTATCTTGCATACTGTCAGACAACACGTGTAATTCGCACTTATGCACGAACCTAACAATACCAGAAATTCTTGCTCCTAATACATATATACCCATTAACATTACCTGCCAATCCATAATTAAACACACAGATTTGAGATGTGCAGGATTGTGATTCAACGAGTTTCCCTCTCTGACGCATGCAGGGTAATCCCATAACAAATAAACCAAGCGCAGACAACCAAATAAAATGTGATTAAACTCAAACCAGGCAATTAGAATTTCAAATAATTCTTACCGGCAATATTTATTTTCCGAGTTGCAATAATTATTTTAATTGATATTGAATGATTTAATATTGTATAATTTGTTGCTAAGGTAATGACCGACACATGATTTAAAAAATGCATCCTCTTGTCATGATTTTGTGTGTGTGTGAATATCTAACAATTAATTTATATATGACAGCACAGACAAATCATACCTTTCAAAGCAGGTGAGAGAAAACAAATAATGCAGATCGGAAAGACATAATGAAAAATCATGAGAACAGAAACAACAACATCACTATTTACCTGCAACTTTCACAGATAGCGGCCCCCAGGCGAAGCTCAGTCCATCCCATTACCTGGCTTAGTATGACCTCTCACCTCTTCCAGTGTTAGCTTTCTCCTCCTCTCTCTAGTACTGAACCATGTACAATGGTCTTTGGAAGGCCTCTAGATCTGGTACACTTTCCCTACCATTATAATTCCTTTACCGCTGACATCAGATCTGTCATTGGTTATGTAGATGGTTGGAACTCATTGCTGGCTTCCTCACTGGAGACTAAATATGTAGAAGATACGCGCCGGGTCTTTCTACACCGTCACATCTACAGAGTCTGTACTTTTACTTTACGATGAACAGCGAATGTCCACGTTTTACATGCGTATAAAAATACCACTTCTGTTTGTAATAGTCTAATCTTCTGTATAAAGGAGATATTTTTTTTAAAACTTTTATCTATAAAATTTAACCTGGACAAGACTGCAATTGCCTGCGCTAATACTTTAGGTTATGAAATCCACAACTATAGAGACTCTAGAAACAGTAACAGGCCAACAACCTTTTGAAGACAGATGGAAAACTAAAGTAGTGCAACAAGCGGAGAAAACACAAAAGAAATCCCTAACCACCCCATGCACCAAAACATAACGGTTTCGGAAAAAAAGCTGAAGGAAAACTACTTCACGGAAATCGTCAAAGAATTTACAACCATTGATCTAGTACTGTCTCAAACAATGCTCACACCCATATGCCCACCCTGTATGACTGCCCTCGTGAAATATAAAATAAAATAACTTAAGGAAGACATAATAGTAATCATGAAAATGGCACCTAAACAGACAGAAAAAGAAAGCACATAGCAGAAAAACACATAGACGACAACTACCCACATGAATCCTGTCGCACATATACACGGATGGCTTTGCTACCAACGCCACCAAAAGTGAAGGAGGATGTGTTTTCTTGAGGCTGAATAACCAGGAAGAGATTACCTAATCATCAGCTACTGGGAGACTCTCAAACAACTATAAATCAGAAAATGAAGTCTTCAAAGATCCTGCAAAACTGGCCATTCAATACAACGATAACGTGCACAAAACAATGGAGATACTGACCGATGCATCAGACAGTACTATCAGCTCTACCCCCAGGAACAGTGAGCTAGATGACTTGAAAACAACTCTAGACCAACTGTGCAATAACTTCCAGAGAGTGGTCATTCCGTGGATACCATCACACTGTAATATACAAGGAAACGAATGCGCAAATTAGCTAAGGGGGGAGGGAGATTACCACAAGAGAACCATCTGATCAGCTATGTTGAAGCCAAATCCATCATTAAAGGCAGGTATTTTGAAAAATAGAAACAAGAACGCCCAAATTAGAACGAAAGTTACGGAAAATCCAACTATCAATGGAGGGATCAAGTCATCATACTTCGCCTACGCGAAGAATGAGAAACCAGATGTTCACCAAACTGAAAATAGGAACTACCAGCCAATGCCACTGTACCCTCGATAACTTGACATCAAAACACATTCTACGCGATTGCCACACAGTACACATCCCTGATGACGTCAATTTGGCCTATGTCCACCTTCATGGGAGAGAAACTATGGGACAACCGAATCACCGAAATAGACAGCTGCCTTCATAAGAGCGTCCGGAATCCTAGTCTGAATGAGCCATGATCGCAGAAAAAGAAAATAATTTAGGCTTTGAGCTGTCCTACACTGTATATGGATTGCGCTAGATAGGATTAGTACAGATAACTAAAGATAGGTTTGAATAGATAAGGTAAGAACAGATTAGATAAAGCAAGACAATAAAAGGAAAGAAAAATAAATGTAAATAATGATAATATAAGGCATGAAAGGTGGGATAATAATAGCACATTATGATGCCATGAAAGAAGGGATAATAATAGCACATTATGATGTCATGAAAGATGGGATAATAATAGCACATTATGATGTCATGCAATATGGGATAATAATAGCACATTATGTCACGAAAGATGGGATAATAATAGCACATTATGATGTCACGAAAGATGGGATAATAATAGCACATTATGATGCCATGAAAGATGGGAAAATAATAGCACATTATGACGTCATGAAAGATGGGATAATAAAAGCACATTTTAATGCCATGAAAGATGGGAAAATAATAGCACATTATGATGTCATGAAAGATGGGATAATAATAGCACATTATGACGTCATGAAAGATGGGATAATAATAGCATATTATGACGTCATGAAAGATGGGATAATAATAGCACATTATGACGTCATGAAAGATGGGATAATAATAGCACATTATGACGTCATGAAAGATGGGATAATAATAGCACATTATGACGTCATGAAAGATGTGATAATAATAGCACATTATGACGTCATGAAAGATGGGATAATAATAGCACATTATGACGTCATGAAAGATGGGATAAAAATAGCTCATTATGACGTCATGAAAGATGGGATAATAATAGTACATTATGACGTCATGAAAGATGGGATGATAATAATAGCACATTATGACGTCATGAAAGATGGGATAATAATAGCACATTATGACGTCATGAAAGATGGGATGATAATAATAGCACATTATGATGTCACGAAAGATCAAATTTAGTGACTAAACATTAAAGTAATATAAAAGAAGAGTCTTACACAGCAATTTTGCTCTTTCTAGGAATATCTTTTCTACTTTCTAGGAATCCTGCAGTAGCAGTTTATAGTGGGTGGGGGTGGGGGAAGCAGAATCACGTCTTATAAATCTACAATGTTTAGGTCATAAATCTACAATGTTTAGGTCATAAATCTACAATGTTTAGGTTAAACGTGAACAATGTTTAGGTCATAAATCTACAAAGTGTAGATCATATATCTACAATGATTAGGTCATAAATCTATAATGTTTAAGTCATAAATCTACAATGTTGAGGTCATAAATCTACAATGTTTAGGTCATAAATCTACAATGTTTTAGTCATAAATCTACAATGTTCAGGTTAAACATCTACAATGTTTAGGTCATAAATCTACAATGTTTAAGTCATAAATCTACAATGTTCAGGTTAAACATCTACAATGTTTAGGTCATAAATCTACAAAGTTTAAGTCATAATTCTACAATGTTCAGGTTAAACATCTACAATTTTTAGGTCATAAATCTACAATGTTTAAGTCATAAATCTGCAATGTTCAGGTTAAACATCTACAATGTTTAGGTCATAAATCTACAATGATTAAGTCATAAATCTACAATGTTCAGGTTAAACATCTACAATGTTTAGGTCATAAATCTACAATGTGTAAGTCATAAATCTACAATGTCTAGGTTAAACATATACAATATTGAGGTCATAATTCTACAATGTGTTTATTATGCTACTTTTTGTACATACAATTTCACATGAAACAACATCAAAGTAATAAATAATTCATGTGATAATGTAACGTGACCCCGTGCAATCTAAAAGCTGAGTATTCATTCAAATGGGAAAAATGTGATATATAATCTAATTGCGTTTTTGACCTTCAATGCAGGAATATCTTTGAGACACATTTTTTTCTGGAAGCGGATACATATTCATTTTTTTCAATTCAGTTATTTTCAAAATTCAATAATTTTTCAAGATAAATGAGTATATCTGATGAGAGATCACAACAGTTGGGACTGAAAATAAATAGAGATAAGACCAAACTTATGAGAATTAATGCAGTTGGCAATGACCAAATAACAATAGGAGAAATACCTCTGCTAGACGTACAATCTTACGTATATCGAGGCAGTAATAAAGACAAGGCACTGTGACCTTCCAGGCATGTCATAAGAGGCGACTAAGGAGGTTGATAGATGGCTTGACAAGCTGTCATTGTAAAAACAACTGTTATGTTACAACGCCATATATTTTAGAGCAGTGATCTCTGCAATATGTGCCACTTTGACACGCGAGGTTTCTGTTTTTGAGATTGTGGTTCTGCCCTGTGTGCCGTCTTCGGCTTGAAAGTACAATAGATAGATAGAATAAAGACAAAGAGAAAGGAACAGAGAATGATACCAAAATAAGAATATCAAAAGTAAGAGAGACATTTCTTGCACTGTAAACATATGGAATTCCAAAGAAATTAGGTTAAATACAAAAATTAAAATGTTCAACTACAATGTTAAGTCAGTCACATGACTGTGTAAAATGGAGAACAACAAAATGACAATGAATAAGATACAGATTTTCATTAATGGATGTTTACCCAGAATAAAAGGATGGAAATGGCAGGACAAATTAACTAACATAGACTTATGAAAATGTACCAGTCAAATATCAGTGGATAAAGAGATACAGCGAAGACGATGGCGCTGGATAGGACACACACTGTGGAAGCCAACTTAGAGTATTACACAAAAGGGCCTTTTTGGAATCCCAAAGGAAAAAAAAACATGGAGGAAGACCAAAACATTTCTTAGAAGTCAGATGAAAACAGAGATGAAGATGATGGGAAAGACATGGAATGATCTTAAAAGAATGGCAAGAAACAGAATGGCTTGGAAAGTGTTTGTTGAAGACCTATGCTCCACAGGGAGTTGAAAGGTTGAAGAAGATACATATTGCTTTTCATTGACGATTCTGTATTAACATTTCAGCTACAGACGTGTAAGAAAAAACATATTTTTCTTAATCTACAATTTTATCCATAAGCACATTATTGTTTTCTAAACGTCACCATAAATAGATAATAATGTGGAAAACGTATTTTGGGGATTTATAAAACAATATAATCCAAACATGTTGCACACATTGTGCTCAATCTGTGGCTCGTTGTAGTAAACGATTGAATGATCTCTGGAGTGCACAACTTTCTTCAGCTGATTGTCATTCTCGAAGTGCTGTTGCTGTTGCTGTTTTTCTGCGAGGTTCACAGATATGGAAATTGGCGGAAAGGAGGTCTGGATACACGGGGGAGAGATATCTAAAGCAGATAGAGATACAGCAAGACTGTGATATATATTGATGTTGATTTAATATCACGAGGTAGATGTCAAGTGTTAAGTCAGGGATGGTGATGTGGTGGGCTGGAATGGCTTTCTTTGGAATCCCATATGCTGCAGAAGTCGGTCTTGCCCACCGTTGAGGACATGCAATCATACAGAAAATAGAAATAATAGAAGAGAAAAGCCTGTCCTTGCACGTGCTCATATTTATATAGGCCTCATTATTGTTTAGTATTATGTGATCGATAAGCCAGTGCAGACTTGTTTCCCAGACAAATACCAATACCTATGAGAGCATTACAGGCTGGGTGAGCAGAGAGTCATATATTGTCTATATCAACCCCTCTCCCCTCCCCTCAACGTCCTCACCAACTCATGGGCCAGTATATTCCGAAGCTGACTGTTACCAGGACGTCCACTTGAAGTTCAAAGTGGATCCTTCATCAGCTGTGAGTCGCCACAACACCGTCAACAACTCCATAGTACCATGAATATCACACAAGACTGCAAACGTTAGCTTAGTCTGAGTGGATAAATGTTGTTTTCCTTCTTACAGAACGGCTCTTTATGCTAACAGTGATTTCCTATCGCTTTGCTTCTTGTTCTTTGTAAAAAGTAAAAAGTAAAGTAAAGTGCCCCCCGTCACGCCAAGTGGCGTATAGGGAAATATGGTGTTAGTGACTATATTTTACAGACCTTCAGCACATGATTTTTGGGGTAATGTGGTCGGTATTACGCCCGTGCTGCTTTACTTTCCCAGAAAAAATCCGGTACCCATTTAAGGCTGGGTGAACCCGGAGCCGTCGGTTGGGATCGAACCCTACCCCTTGTCCGTAGTAGTCCAGTTCACTAACCACTGAGCTATCGCGGCTCCCACTAATTTTTAGGGAATTAGTAAAACCCAGGTGTCCCCGCAAGGGTACGAACCCCGGCTGTTGCCGTGGTAAGCCAACCGCCTATCGATTGTTTGTTCTTTGTAGTCAACTATAATTTGTTATCCGTACCTATCTATGACTATATGTGACATAGCCCCCCCCCCCACCCCCACCACCAAACTGTTACTCATATCCTGATAGCTGTTAACCTCTTCAACCACAGTTAGATTATAAGACATCCACAGTAAGCATTTCTTCTAATCATGCACTAAAGATCAGCAATAGTCTTGTCAACAGTGTGGTTCCCAACACCAACAATACTATTGACCTATTTCTATAGTCATGTTTCATATCGTCAACTCTTATGTTTGTTTCAGTGATTCGCTAGAGTTTCTTGGTGGTAACACCGCCCAATATCAACAGTTTAAATTATTCCTTCATGAAGTGATTATATACTTCCTAACTCACACACTGACAGTTCTCTCTCCATAAACATTGCGAAGACGAATTACTTTGGCTTACAACCCATATGTATCAGGATATCAACAACTCTTAACGTACAACGTGTATTTGATGACGCCTTCATTTAAATGAAAAAAAAAGAAAACAATTCGAAACATTATAGCAATGTGCCTGTTTCCGAATTGTTGACACTATTTTACTCTGTGGTTGTAAGCTTCATAGATTGTTGACACTATTTCACTCTGTGGTTGTAAGCTTCATAAATTGTTGACACTATATTACACTGTGGTTGTAAGCTTCATAAATTGTTGACACTATTTCACTCTGTGGTTGTAAGCTTCATAAATTGTTGACATTATTTTACTCTTTGGCTGTAAGCTTCATAAATTGTTGATACTATTTTACTCTTTGATTGTAAGCTTCATAAATTGTTGACAATATTTTACTCTTTGGTGGTAAGCTTCATAGATTGTTGACACTATATTACTCTGTGGTTGTAAGCTTCATAAATTGTTGACACTATTTTACTCTGTGCTGGTAAGCTTCATAGATTGTTGACACTATTTTACTCTGTAGTGGTAAGCTTCGCATATTGTTGACACTGTTTTACTCTGTGGTGGTAAGCTTCAAAGATTGTTGACACTATTTTACTCTTTGGTTATAAGCTTCATAAATTGTTGACACTATTTTACTCTGTGGTGGTAAGGTTCATAAATTGTTGACACTATATTACTCTGTGGTGGTAAGCTTCACAGATTGTTGACACTGTTTTACTCTGTGGTGGTAAGCTTCATAGATTGTTGACACTATTTTACTCTGTGGTTGTAAGCTTCATAAATTGTTGACACTATATTACTCTGTGGTTGTAAGCTTCATAAATTGTTGACACTATTTCACTCTGTGGTTGTAAGCTTCATAAATTGTTGACACAATTTTTCTCTTTGGTTGTAAGCTTCATAAATTGTTGACACTATTTTACTCTGTGGTGGTAAGCTTCATGAATTCTTGATTGTGATTTTCATATCTCAGTTGTATATCTATAGTGTGACATAATTTGGAGTCAGAACTTCAGATTTACATAATATTTCTACCTAATATTGTCTACAACCACACAACCTAAAGGATGTCACTCAACATATAGTATGGTAGTGATGTAAAGCAATCAACTTCACCGTAATAACAAAAGCAATTGAATGTATGTGATGGGGCCCGTGATCTTATCGTTGTTAATGCCTTACCAAACGCAACGAACAGCGAACAATCCTTATATTAAATAGGTTGTGTGAAGAGCTTCAAACTGTTAACGTCCATCATCATCAATGAGTGCCGTCTCCGCATCGAAGGTTGGCTAACATGGAGCGTCATTCCACTCTGTCTCTCGCTTTGATGGTGCAGATTGTCATAGGTTGATTTGTACTCTTTTTATGTTGCTCGTCCATGTTAGTCTTGGTCTGCCTCTGCCTTTTTTTACCTTGTATTTTCCCTTCCAATATTACTTTTATTTAGATGCTATGTCTTTTAACATGTCCCAAAAATGTCATTTGTCTTGTTCTAATTGTGTATAGTAGTTCTCATTTCATGTTTAGTTGTTTTAAGACTTCATCGTTTGTTTTCTTTTCTTTTCTTTCTATCCAATTCTACCTATTCTTCTATAAATCCACATTTCAAGTGCTTCAATTTTCTGTTTTGTTTTGTTGTCTAATGTCCCTGTTTCTGCACCATACATGAATATTGAGAAGATGTAACATTTTGCTATTCTTAGTTTTAGCCCTGGTGTTATTTGTTTTGATGTTAATATATTTTTCATGGCATAAAAATTACTTTTTGCCAAACCTATTCTTTTGGTTATTTCAGTTGTACATTTTCCATCACTGGTTATAGTATGTCCCAGGTAGTTGTAGATCTGAACTGTCTCTAGATATATTCCTTCCACTTTGATATTTAATTGTAGGTCTTGAGAATTTTCTTTGTTTATGATCATAGTTTTAGTCCTTTTTTATATTCATATCTAGTCCATATATTTTGCTTGTCATGTTTATTTCATTAAGTAATTGTTGTAGATCTTTAGGATTTTCTGCTAGTAGTACAGTATCATCAGCATATCTTAGGTTATTGATTATCTTTCCATTAATGTTTAGGCCTGGTATCTCTGAGATGTTTTTAAAGATTTGCTCAGTGTATAGATTGAACAAGCTTGGTGATAGGATGCATCCCTGTCTTACTCCTCTTTTTATATCAATAGGTGTAGAGTTCTCTTTGTTATATTTTACAATTGCTGTTTGCTCCCGGTACAAATTACAAATTAGTCGTTAGTCGTATGTTTGTGTCTTCCAGATTGATATCTTTTAGGCAGTCTATAAGTTGAATATGGTGTATTCTATCTAATGGACATCCGGTTCGAAATGGTGTAATAGAATTTGTGTTCCATTGATCGCTGCAGGATTTGCACCAGGGGCTGATTAATTCCAGCTCTGTAATGCAGATTGATGTACTAAACTGTACTGCAGTTTCAAATGAGGATTCTGCGCCGGAGCTACGGTATTCATGCAACTTGCTGCTGGTTTTTTCAGTGAATTATGTGATGTGGCTACATACACTGTTGTCAAACATTGTGCATACTACGTCATGGTGATGGTGTTGGACGATGCGGCAATAGCGAATGCCAGATCGTATATCGTTAATGTTTTAAATGAGGGAGGACAAGATGAAGGTTCTAATGTTTCTGAAATTTGTGACTGCCGGATGTTCATGTCAAGAGGAATGCTGTCTAAATTCAAGATAGCTACAACACAGAACATGAGAAGACTGGTGTACATGCATAGTTTTATTTTTCAGTTTTTTGTTTACGCTGCCGGACTTGCTGAAGAGTAGATCTGAGCACTTCAAGGGAGGTGTTTGATGAGCTATCAAGATAATCCGACGACTAACACACAAAAACTGGCATTGAACCCTCGTTAACTTTGCTGTAAAACCAGTGCGCTAACGCGCAGGCTACAGATACATGAATGCCATATTTCTTTCTTTCTCCTCATTTGCCCTTCGGCGTAGAGGAGAGATTTGGTTCTCGGTTTCTTGCTCTTCTATTGGTTTTTCTGCTGTTGTACGTCCTAGTGATTCTAGTATTCTGTTTATCCACCTTTTTCATTTGTGATCTCTTGGTTAGGTGTTCTCATATCGATTGTTGGTAACTGGTTGATCACTTATAATAAATGCAGTATAATACATAACAAATAAATAATCAAATACATTTTTATAATCACATTTGCCAGAATGTTATTCTATCCGTAAGAACCTGTGATATCCAAAATGTTTATTTTCCACGAACTGTGTAATAATAGACGTACTCAATACTAGCTCCATCTTGTGAGGGGCAGTAAACAAAATCTATATAACAAAGCTCATCTACCAAAGTAACCTACTGTCGAGTTTCAACCTTCAACAATTTCAATCACTTCAATCTGCAATAGCAGCGGTTCTCAAATCTGTTTCTTGTTATTACTGTAACATCTGTGATAAATCTTACAATCATCCTCGTTTGGTTTCAGAATCTTGATACCCTGTTTCCAAAACGTGATCATCATTGATGGTTTCAAAACATAAGATAAAATATCGCCGCCAATGTATTTCTTTTCATTTGTCCAAGCTATTTATTTTCATTGAGTTCCAGGTGTTGGAACGTTCATTTTAGTTTATTTGTTGGAGTCGAAGTAGAGTCGAAGTGGAGTCGAAGTGGAGTCGAAGTGGAGTCGAAGTGGAGTGTTATCATCAGGAATGAAAGAGATCAGCGACTAAAAGTTGACTGCTTGATATTGGGTCGGTGAATCAGAACTATCCAAATCCTAGGCCATCTCTTCACGGTGCCTCTAGAAACAGTCTAACTAGTTTAGGAAAGAGAATGGGGAACGAAAGGGTAGGCAGCTCACACTCAGAAACATTATGATGAAGTCTAATGTGTCGGTCCGGAAGACACAAATTCGTAATGAGCCACACACACCACAACACTTCCACGGCCACTTAACGTCATCCACGCCCACTTAACGTCATCCACGCCCACCTAACGAGATCCACGCCCACTTAACCATATTTTATGGGCTGACAACGAAGAGGATTACTTAATCTTTTAGTCGTCAGATGAACGCAACAAATAAAAAGGAAAGAAAATAAATGGTATACGTTTACATCAATAAAGTACTTTTTAAAAAAAAACTCTTGTTCTGTTATTGTTATGTCCTTCCTGTAAGTTTTCAACGTAGTGAGGTGTTTTCACTTGATCTCTCAAAATTGTTTTCTTCTTTACCTTTCATCAATATTTTTTCCCGCTACACCCAACTAGTTGTGTTGTGTTTTGATCTTTCTGCCTTGTCACGTGGCTAAATAATTTTATCTGTTGTTTCTTTATATATCCTATGGCGAGGGTTATTCCTAGCTTTTTTCTCAGTTCTTCATTTTTGATCTCATCTCTCAGACTGTTTCCTGACATTAGCCTAACACATTTCAACTCTGTAGAGGTTATTTTCTTAATCTTCTTGCATCTAGGGTCCAGGTCTGACATTGGTAGCACAACGTTGAGACGAAGATTGTATTGTAGAGTGCCCGTTTTGCTTTTAGAGTTATTTCCTTCTTGGGCAATAGTGCTAATAGGTCTAATGATTTGACAAGCTTTGTTGCATCATGAGTCTATATTTCTGTTTGTCATCTCATTGTTGATTGCATTATTCCTACTACACTTACTATTAAACATGTTATTCCTACCACACTTACTATTAAACATATTCCTACCACACTCACTATTAAACATGTTATTCCTACCACACTCACTATTAAACATGTTATTCCTACCACACTCACTATTAAACATGTTATTCCTACCACACTTACTATTAAACATGTTATTCCTACCACACTCACTATTAAACATGTTATTCCTACCACACTCACCATTAAACATGTTATTCCTACCACACTCACTATTAAACATGTTATTCCTACCACACTCACTATTAAACATGTTATTCCTATCACACTCACTATTAAACATGTTATTCCTGCTACACTTACTATTAAACATGTTATTCCTATCACACTCACTATTAAACATGTTATTCCTACCACACTTACTATTAAACATGTTATTCCTATCACACTCACTATTAAACATGTTATTCCTACTACACTCACTATTAAACATGATATTCCAGCTAAACTTAATATTAATCATGTTATTCCTGCTACGCTTCTTACGGTCATTCCTTATATTTCACATTTTACATGTTTTATCATTCACATTATTCCTGTTATACTTACTACCTACCACTAACCAGTTATTATTACAACCCACTACATTCAGGGTAAAAGCATTTCAGAAAATGAACATCTTACGCAACAAATCTATGTCAATAGAAGTGAGAAAGAGAGTTCACCGGTGCACAGAGCACATTTAGACAATTCTGACCTATGAAAGCGAAACATGGACAGTAGACAAACAAATGAAAAGACGATTAGAGGCTACAGAGATGGTATTTCTCAGAAGAATGTTGAAAGTTCCCTGGACAGCTAAAAAGAACGACGATGAAATTCTTGAAGAATCCAACACAAAAAGAGAGCTCCTAAGAAACATCAGAAAAAAAAAAACAATCAACATTTTTCGGGTACATCATGAGAAAAGGAAAGTTGGAATACTTGGTTACAACTGGCAAAATACAGGGAAAGAGAGATCATGGACAACAAAAAGAGAATATTGGATAGCTTGGTGTCATGGCATGGAAAACATTCAACAATAAAACTGATACGATGCACTGTAGATAGAACATTATGGAAAAACATGATCGGCTACGCCAACCGGTATGGCACATGATGATGACATTAAGAGTTCACCCAGTCCATTGAAACGTTTACCACTGATTTTGTCTTGGAAAGTAGTACGGTCTGGCGTGACACCCACCACATCACCCATAATATGTGTCGTCGGTAATTTACAAATAAGAGCACTAGAGACAACGCTACGGAGAAAAATTAACTTTTAGATAAAATGGGTTTACATTTACATCATTTAATAATGCAACTGCCTACATCTAAACTAAAAAGGGTTATATTTGTTTATGCCAACAATATCCTGTTGTCATGGCAACCACGATAATTAGCCGCCATTTTGGAAGATAAAAATGTATCGCTGATGCAAAAGTTTTCTTCCAGCAGAAGGAAAAATGAGAATAAAACAGACGCTGACACAGCAAGCCCCAGGAAGTATGAAATTATAACTTGATAAGCTTACAGTGGATAGAAAGATGGGTGATTAGTACAGCATATTATTAAAAAATTGTATTGAGACAAAAAACAGAACATTGAGGCGCAGTGGGAAATACTCAAACAATCGATTCAACAAATATGTTTTAAAAGTAATGCCAGTGACTAACTGAACCAACAAAAATAAATGGATATCAGAAGAAATACTAACAAATGGACACAAGTTTAAAACATGGGAAAGAAGAAATAATATTCAATAAACCAAAAAAGAAATCCAGAATAATGTAGAGAAGCGATGGATGAACGGCTAAATAAGAAATGTAAAGAAAAATAGTCAAATGTTGGAAATATATTAATGGGAGAAGAGAAGATAATGGAAAGATGGATAGAATATATAAGTCAACTTGAGTAGTCATCCCAAAGAAGTCAGGAGCCAATAGTGCTAAGACCATCGCATTATTAGTCTCGTGAGCCATATGACAAAAATATTACTAAGAATAATCATGAGGTGTGTAAGGTGACAGAATAAAATAAGAACAAAATGATGAACAATGTAGATTTGTGAAAAGAAAAGGCACTAATAATGGAATATACATACAAAGACTAGTGATAGAGAGAACTATAGAGGTAAAGCATGATCTACACGTGTACTGCTTACACTACGCGATAGCATTTGATAAACGTAAAACATTAGGAAATAATCAATATGCTGGAGAAATTAAACACTGATGGCAAGGATCTGACAAAAACAGAAAACATGTAATGACAACAAACAATAGCCATAAGTATTGGCTACCATACCGGAAAGTTTTAATATATAAAACAAGGAGACAGAAAGGATATGTTCTATCGATAGATTTGTCCCTACTTTATAGTGGAAATTTGACGATATTGATAAAAAAAAGCAAGAATAAAAGTCAACGGTCACAAAATAAACAATCTGCGACATGCAGATGACACAGAGCCATAATAGCAGAGACGGACATGAACTATAAGAAATGATAGGTTCATCGGGTTAAAAAAAGCACAAAGGAAGATCTCAGCCTCTACAAAAGCTATTTTTATATCGAGGAATCAATCGTCATCATGCATCATACAAATAAGAGAGATAAATCTGAAATACTTGCAGAGCCTGAAATATTTGCAGAGCCTGAAATACTTGTAGAGTCTGAAATACTTGCAGAACCTGAAATACTTGCAGAGCCTGAAATACTTGCAGAACCTGAAATACTTGCATAGCCTGAAATACTTGCAGAACCTTAAATACTTGCAGAGCCTGGAATACTTGCAGAACCTGAAATACTTGCAGAACCTGAAATACTTACATAGCCTGAAATACTTAGGCACAATATAATAACGTCCGACGTATGGTGAACCACAGAAATAAAAAGCAGAATAACACAAGCCAAAGTAGCATTTCAGAAAATGAAAAACATTTTGTACAAGTCTATGCCAATAGAAGTGAGAAAGAGAATTCATCAGTGCCATATAGAGCCAATTCTGACATATAGAAACGAATCATGGACAGTAGACAAATAAATTAAAAAACGATTATATGCCAGCGAAATTAAACGTATCTGAAGAATGTTGAGAATTCCCTGGACAACTAAAAAAAGACTAGTGAGGAAATGCCCAAAGAGACCAAGACAAAACGAGAGAATATCATACAATATATAAAGAAACAACAGATAAAATGGTTTGGCCACGTAACAAGGCAGAGTGATCAAAACACAACAAAACGAGCCCTCAATAAACGTTCCAAGAATACCAGACCCAAGGGTCGACCACGAAAAAGGCGGATCGATGGAATATTAGAGGCACTAGGAAACATAACAACAGCAGAAGCGAACAGAAGAGCAAAAGACCGCAAATAATATATCCCCTCGACGCTGAAAGGCAAATGAGGAAGGAAAGAAGAAGAAGTAGAAGAAGACTTCTCTTGTACATCTACCATTTCAAGTTAACATTGTTCCCAGATATTTAAATTCATTTACCTGTTTTAATATTGTTTCACTTGTTTTTATTATGCATTGCGGTGATGTCTTTTTCTTTGTTGCTATCGTTATTTCTGTCTTTTTGCTACTAAGGCTGAGTCCTTTATTGTTGCTTTCTTTCTCTATAATGTCTAGCATTTCTTTACCTCTTTTCACTCACTGTATCATCAAGTCTTGAATAGAATAGGCACTTGTTTAAGAGACAGTCAACAGTCAAGAAAAAGAGGATGAATAAGAAGGTAAAGAAGAGGCAGAAAAATAATAAGAGGAGGAGAATACGTAAAAATGGAAGAGGAAGAAGAATAAAATAGAAGAAAGAAAAATCCCAGACTCCCTGACGCCTCGCGTGGTATAGAGAATATGGTGTTAATGTCCAATATTTTGGTTTAAACCATCAACTCAACTGTGGAGTAATGTCAGTGTTATGCTTGTGCTGTATTATGTCTCTAGACGACTGTGATTTCCGTCTGAGTCTCGGTAAGTCTAGAAGCTGTAGATCAGGACAGAACTTGACCTGTTGTTATATACAGTCTGGTTCACTAACAGAATAAAGAATGAGGCAAAAAAAAAAATGGAGAACAGAGCATAACGAGAGGAAGGCCTTGAAATTGTATGTGGACAAAGATCTGCATCAGACAGAGACGCTGATTGCTAACATCAACCCTTTTCCGACGTCACAGAGGGTCCGGAAATAGGCAATGTAAGACAAAGTGACCACAGACGGACAATCTAATCTTCAGTTACGCGCTCCCACGTTAACTTATTGCTCTGTGAGTCACAGACAGGTGTCCTCCAGTTTGCAGATCAGTGCCGCTTTCCGAGAACTGTTTCATTATTAAGCAACCTCACTTCCTTCGATAAAGAAGACCATGACGTCAACTTTGAGAATCGCTGGGTTATACATTAAAGAGAAATCAACTGATAAATCGGATGTTTTTGATGTTTCAATATATAATTATTAATAGCAGATATATATATATTTAAAAAAAACATCTATCAAAAAACATCACATATATGTATATATCAGTCATCTAGACTATATCAGAATTTTTGGCAAAAAAAAAAAAGCATGCTAGCAGGAACATAAAATAAAAGTCGGTCACTGGAAAGTTGATACTAAATCTGAATGGTAATTATCCAACACGGAAAGTCAATAAAGGGCTATATGTTTCATTTAAATATGTTCCTGTTGTACTTTTTCCAGATACTTTTATTTTAGATGACAGAATCATGAAGAGTTCTACCTAAGGCTGCAAGTAATTCTGGCTATGCAGTTGTCTTATTGTGAATATTAAATGAACAAGACACTTCCCACGGAAAAGAAGAGCAAAAAATAATAAATAAATAAACTTGAATATAAAAGTTTTAAATAAAAGCGAGAAATTAAACGGTAGAATACTAAAGGATGTAAAGTGAACGTTAGAATTCTGAAAGAGTTCCACAACTAGTGATGATTGCTGAAAGAGTTCCACAACTAGTGATGATTGCTGAAAAGAGTTCCACAACTAGTGATGATTGCTGAACGAGGGACGTCATATTCCAGTCTCTGCTTGAACTGATGTAATTTCTACAGCATGAGGTTGGAAATCAAAGAAAGTCAGTATGGGCCGTCCTAACAACGTGCTCTAAGAGTTATCGCTTTTAACCGATGTCGCGCATCATCTACACGTAGACTGACGTACACATTAGTACGACACCGAGCTAAAGGTTATATAAGAGGGAAAGTTTTCAATGAAAATGAGAGTTTGCGCTATTTGACAACCGTCCACCGCAATGATGAAGGCAACAGCTTCAATCTTACGTGACTGCAACTTTCTTGGATCCTGCCATAGAATGCTTGGCCGTATGTGGGGCATGCATGATCACGATGGTTTTGTTGCTGTTATTTGCTTGATCTTTTCTGATAGCACGTTTTAATCGTAGGGAGCCGTGATAGCTCAGTGGTTAGTGAACTGAACTACAAAGGACAAGAGGTAGGGTTCGATCCCAACCGACGGCTTCCGGTTCACCCAGCCTTTAATGCGTACCGAATTTTTTTCTGGGAAAGTAAAGCGGCACGGGCGTAATACAGATCACATTACTCCAAAAAATCATGTGCTGAATTTCTGTGAAATTCATGGTCACTAACACCATATTCCCTATACGCCACTTGGCGTGACGGGGGCACTTTATTTATTAATTTTTTTCCTACTACGTTTAATCGTGCCTTGTCGCTTTGTGTTATCTCCAGTTCAACTACCGAAAGCGTTGTCGTCCGCCAAAGTGGGCGGTTAATTGTAAAAAAGACTTCCCAGTAAAAATGGTTGCTGGACATGAGATTTTTGCCTTCTTTTTTGTCCAGCATGATTGTTTCAATTTCACTCAGATTGCGTATTTCAAGTTCTATGAAACCGCAAACGTTATTTAAAAAATAATATAGTGAAACTTGAATATGGATAAAGTTTCATCATTTAACATGGAGTAACATTTGCGTTATCAATAAATAGAATAGTAACATTTGCGTTATCAATAAATAGAATAGTAACATTTGTGTTTTCAATAAATAGAATAGTAACATTTGTGTTATCAATAATAGAATAGTAACATTTGCGTTATCAACAAATAGAATAGTAACATTTACGTTATCAATAAATAGAATAGTAACATTTGCGTTATCAACAAATAAAATAGTAACATTTGCGTTATCAACAAATAGAATAGTAGTATTTACGTTATCAACAAATAGTATAGTAACATTTGCGTTATCAATAAATAGAATAGTAACATTTGCGTTATCAATGAATAGAATAGTAACATTTGCGTTATAAATAAATAGTATAGTAACATTTGCGTTATCAATGAATAGAATAGTAACATTTGCGTTATCAATAAATAGTGTAGTAACATTTGCGTTATCAATAAATAGAATAGTAACATTTGCGTTATCAATAAATAGTATAGTAACATTTGCGTTATCAATAAATAGTATAGTAACATTTGCGTTATCAATGAAAAGAATAGAAACATTAAGAATTGACCAACAGCATGAATGTGGGAGCGTACAACATACAACAATTACCAATTACTGTGATGCAAAACAGATTAAAATTGTCGATCATCTATAGTTGACAGATGACGCATTAATGCCCATCATATGCGGGTTTTCCCAAACCACACTCAAAGCTTAAAGGCCTGAACAAACATTATTTGTCACAATGGGGGAAATCTGATTTAATTTCATTCATTCTCTTAGCCACGCCGGCCATTTTGATCAATATTCTAATCCCAGCTCTAAATTGGTTTCTTTACAAACAACGTCCGCCATGTCTTTCGGTTTCATCAATTGATGACCAACTTCGATCTACTCCTTGCATTAGTCGTCAAGGATTGCTTCCCTTGTTACTTTATTATCATCAAAGATAGTTGTCAAAGAACTTCATGTATTATACACTTTGTATTTGTGCGTTCAGTAATAGGACAACATTTTTAAAAGAACGTTCTTTCTTTCATGTCCTTTCAACAACAAATCGATCTTAAGAAATAGAGATAGAACTATATTTCTTTGATGTACATTGTAGGTTAATGTAATTGTGATTAGTTATAATTATTGTTGTGCTCTCTAGCTGGATTTGTTATCACTTTACAAATATATGAGATCTATAGTAGACACAACAGAATTGTCACAACTGTGACATAAATAATGTGTGAAATGCAGATGATACAATCTTAATAGCAGAGACGGAAAATGTACTACACGAAATTATACACATATTAGTGTGAGCAACAAGAAAGGTCAATGGCTAAACAGAAATGAAAAAGAGGTAGTAGTCATATCAAAGAAATAATCATCACCATCATGTAACATAAGAATAGACAGGACAAATCTGAAACAAGTGCAGAGCGTCAAATACTTGGGCACAAAAATAACATCAGATGGACAAGACACAACATAAACAAAAAGCAGTATAGTTCTGGACAAAATAGCATTTCAGAAAATTAAAAACGTTTCATGCAACAAATCTATTTCAATAGAGATGAGAGAATTCATTGGTGTTATATAGAGCCAATTCTGACTTATGGAAGCGAATCATGGACAGTAGACAAACAAGTAAAAAGACGACAGGAGGCCACAGATGGGATTTCTCAAAGAATTTTGAGAGTTCACTGGTCAGTTAAAAAAAAAAAAAAAAACCAACGACGAATATTTTAAAAGGGCAATACAAATAGGGAAATATCACATTAAACAAAACATCAGACATATTCAGATACATTATGACAATCGACATTTGTCACATACAACATAACAATCGACATTTATCAGACACTTCATAACAAACGACATTTTTCAGGCACATAATGAGAAGAGGAAAGCTGTAATATTTGGTTACAACTGGTAAAATACAGGGAAAGAGAGATCGCAGAGGACAAAAGAGAATATACTAGATAACATGGTGTCGTGGCATTAAAAACAAGGAACAACATAACTGGTAAGATTGTGGACACAAAGTTCTGTTGGGTCATGATCGCCAATGATATTTCAGAAGATGCTGGTGATAATTGTTATTAGTGTATTTAATCAAGAAAGAATGTTTACTATAGCTTGTTTCATAAGTCGTGCCCAACTTTAAAAATCTATAGCTTTTTAACCGCATATTGTAAGTTGTTCAAAATTTGCATGTAAAGTTATAATGATTAGAACCCAACAGGGAATTAATTTCATTTAAAAAAAACATTTGGTTATTATTGATGCTTATTTGATTTATATAAATTGATAATGACCCATTGATGTAGTCAAAACTTATGTTCACAGTAATTTAAGTTAAAAATAGCGAGTAAAAATCCATACACGGTCAAATTGACGTATTTGCACGCTTTTCACCGTTCGTTTTTTGACACAATTAGACACTTTTAAAAAACACGAGAAATTGTGTGGTCCATTTCCGTTCATTCATAATTGGAGACGTGGAACGATAACATTTATCATGAGTCTTAAAATGAAATTCTGCAGTTTACAAAACATCGCAATAAAAATGTATGACTATTTTTGCAAAGAGGCTATACGAGGAAGATTATTTCATTCTTTAGAAAACCCTGAGAATAGGACAAGAAACATTTTGGATGTATCTAAACGGTCATTTAATCGCTGGATTCAAGCACGTGACCGTTAATGTTCAAAATATACAAAAGCACAAGGAAGAGCAAAAATGTTGTATAATTTCGACAGTGAACTTATTAGAAGTGAAATTCGCAAAATGTTGGGTATGAATGAAACTGTTACAATAAGAAAATTAAAAGTATCGCTGAAAAAGAACAACAGTATTGAAATATCAAAGTCTACGTTATGAAGGAATGTGAGAGCTGCAGGCTTTACATTCAGAAAGTATTCCAATGGACGAAACATCATCTGTGAGAAGCCACATATAGTAGTCATGAGAAGCAAGTACTTACGTGAAGTAAAAGAGGTGCGCAAGCAAGGTTATGATATTGTGTACTTGGATAAAACATGGATCAATGCTCACCACACTAACCAAAGGGAATGGCAGTCATCAGATGGAAAGATTAAGAGATTAATACCTAGCAGCAAAGGACAGCGCTTGATAATTGCTCATGCAGGTAGTCGACAACATGGACTAATACAGAATGCAGAGCTCATTTTTCTTTCAAAATCCATAGACAATCGGGAGTATCACTCTGAGATGAATGGTCACATATTTAGACATTGGATTGAAAATTCTGTTCTCCCATCACTAGATCGACCATCTTGCCTAATAATGGACAATGCAGCGTACCACAACATTGTTGCACTTGAAGATACAGTTCCGACGTCATCCAGTACACAAGATGCTATTAAGATATGGCTCACAAAGGAGCACATACAATTTAATAACATGTATTTAAAACCTGAATTACTATCTCTAGTAAAGCAAAAACAAAGGACACAGATTTTTCAAATAGATAAGATTATCCAAGAGCACGGTCATATAAGTTTGAGGCTGCCACCTTACCATGCTCATTTAAATCCAATAGAACTAATCTGGGCAAAATTAAAAGGACAGGTGGTAGATGAAAATACAACATTCAAAATATGCGATGTAAAGACTCTTGCTAATCTCGCTTTATTAAATATAGACAAAGATTATTTGGCTAAATGTGAAGACCACGTCTTAAAACAGGAAGAGGAATATTGGAAAAATGATGGTTTGTGGAATGCTCAACCCAAACAGTTATTAATCTTTTAGACTCGTCTGATTCAGAATGAAAGTATATAGCCCCCCACAATTTTGGCCCCTTAAATTAGTTCAACAAACGGTCCTTTTCAGGACCACACAACTATGAAAATTGGACATACAGGTATACCTTGATATTATCGTCCGTCCTCGAACTGAGAAGACAATAATTCTCTTGGTGTTTTGTCTTATTCAGTTATTTCTCCATTACGGCCACGCCTTTACCTAGTGAAAATTAATCATAGACCATCAACTACGGTAATTTCTATTATTTATGGGTTCACAATTTACATTTTTGACAAACATCAAATAAATTCGCCGCTTTAAGAAAACTGCAGCTGCAAGATATTTGTTAAATATACATTTAAAGGGTCTTTTGCATTCTAATAACATTTGGAAAATTTCAACAGTTTTTAACAAACGGTTACTGAGTAATAGCGTTTTGAAGTTGGACACATGATTTGAAACGAGCTATAGAGCGCTATCTTCCGATCTTATTAACCAAGAAACTGGCAATACACCACGTCTATAAAACGCCGGTGTATTTACACACGTGGTATCATTCTCATAGTAGATGTACAAGAGAAGTGAGATGAAGAATAGTTCAGGCAAAAGCAGCTGTCCAAAAAATGAAAAAGATACTGTGCAATCCAATTTTGGTAATGGAAACAAAGAAAAAGAGTTCTTAAATATTATGTAGAGCACATTTTAACATATGGATGAGAATCATGAACAATAAGACAACAGACAAAGTTGCTGGAGGCTGTAGAAATGTGGTTCTACAGAAGAGTGTTGAGAATAGTATAGACAGCAAAGAAGAGTAATGAAAACGTTATGAAAGAGACCAAAGCAAAAAGAGTGTTAATTTACAATATTAGGGAGAAGCAACCATCATTTCATTTTTAGCCTTGTAATGAGAAGTGAACAGCTGGAATATATTGTATATGACCCTTTTCGTCTTGTCAGACGGTCTAGTGGAGGCTATTGTGTATTTTTTGAGGCTTTGTTTTTGTCGAACAGCTTCTCTCGTGGCTAATTCTACCAATGTTTGACAAACACACGCGGTCACATAATAAACAAGTCTGGCTCGTTGATCCACTGGGTTTTCCATCCTTTTTCATGAGTCCTTTCTCTTCTCCTTTTTGCCTTAGCACAGTCTCAAATGATGTTATACTGTTCCTTATACATGTTCTCCGTGATGTGCGGTTACTTGCCAGATGTTGCCAGTCGTTTTCACAGATGGAGAAGTCTTTCAGAGATGATTTGCAGATATCTCTATATCGTAGTTTAGGTCTGCCGATTTGTCTTTTTCCGTGTTTTAGCTCACCATATAGTATTTGCCTAGGAATGCGTTTTTCTTCCATCCGTTCGACATGTCCTAGCCATCTTAGCCTTCGACTTCTGAGCATCGACATGATTGTTGGGGTCTTAGCACTTCGCAGGACTCTTAGGTTGGTTATTTTGTCCTACCATTTGATGTGCATTATTTTGCGGAGACATCGCATGTGGAAGACATTTAGTCTTTTTTCCTGGTTTGAGTATGTTGTCCAGGTTTCGGATCCATATAATAGTGTGCTAAGCACACATGTTTGATATATTAAGAGTTTAGTCTTCAGTGCTAGTTTCGTGTTGTTCCATGCCCTTTCTGTGAGTTTGCCGAAGGTCGTAGCTGCCTTACCAATTCGACAGTTTATTTCTTCATCAAGAGAGATGGCTTGCGTAATTGTGGATCCAAGAGTACAGAAATTTACATATCTTGGATCCACAATTACGATCACCTGGACAAAGCATGCAACCTTTTTTCACTGTCAATTAATGTTCAGAAGATAGTAATACTAAGTCAAGGCGACATCAAACCTCTATTTATTACTCTAAAAGATTGTCCACTAGAAGCAGTACAGAAATTTACATATGCTTCTAGTGGGCAATCTTTTAGAGTAATAAATAGAGGTTTGATGTCGCCTTGACTTAGTATTACTATCTTCTGAACGTTAATTGACAGTGAAAAAGGTTGCATGCTTTGTCCAGGTTGTTGATCAGCGATTGTAGGGTGGCTTCAGAGCGACTAGGGCAGCATCGTCAGCAAATACAAATTCTTTAAGTAGGGCAACATTTGTTTTATTTTTTTGCTCTTAGTCGTGCTAGGTTGAACAGTGAGCCATCTGGTCTTGTGCGAATGTAAATATCTCCAGAGCTGTTTTCGAAGGCGTAATTTAGGAGGGCAGCAAAAAATACCAAAAAGGGTGGGGCTAGGACACATCCCTGTTTCACTCCTTTGTTGTCTTTGAAATTCTCTGATGAACTCCCATCAAAGTAGATTTTACCATTCATGTCCTCATGGAAGGACATAATCAGCCTAAGTAATTTAGGAGGGCAGCCTATGCCTTCTAACACCCTGTAGAGCCCATCTCTGTTTACTGAATCGACGGTCTTTGTTAGGTCCACAAAGGCAATATAGAGCGGCATATTTTGTTCTCGACATTTTTCTTGCAGTTGTCAGTGTGAAAATCATGTCTATGGTTGATCTCCCGGCTCTGAAGCCGCATTGAGGCTCGGGATGAACACGTTCTGCAAGTCTATTTAGGCGTTTAAGACGTTCTGCAAGTCTATGCAGGCGTTTAAGTACGACCCTAGCAAAAGCCTTGCCAGCTATGCTAAGGAGAGAAATGCCTCTGTAATTATTGCAGGCGCCCCTGTCTCCTTTGTTTTTGTACAGCGTTATAATCTTGGCATTTCTCATATCTTGAGATATTTCTCTTTGTCTCCAGCATTTGATTAGCAGTTTGTATAGATGTGGAAGTAGTACGTTTAAGTTTTCCTTTAGTACATCTGTGGGAATGTTGTCATTTCCTGCAGCTTTTCCTCTTGAGAGGGCATTTATAGCGTCAGCAAGTTCGTTCATAGTAGGCTCAACATCCAGCTCAGACATTGTAGGATATTTGGGTATTGATTGTGCTAGAACTGTGCTTGCTGGTCTGTCATCATTGTATAGATTGGAGTAGTGTTCAACCCATCTTTCCATTTGTTGTTCCTTGTCAGTAATAGGTTCTCCAAACTTGGATTTTAAGGGGGCTAATTTGGTTATTTTGGTTCAAGGGCCTTTCTTATATTGTCATGCATGGTTTTTGAGTCGCCCCTGTTTGAGGCATTCTGTATTTCAAAGCATAAATTATTCCAGTATTCATTTGCGCATCTTCTTGCTTCGCGTTGTAGAGTGGCGTGTGCATGTTTAAGCTGATCCTTGGTGATTTGATTGGGATTATTTTTGAAGTTCAGTAGTGCCTTTTCTTATTACTATTAGTGGGTCTAGTTTTTGTTACATTTTCTTCGACCCAGTCGTTTTTTTTAACCTTTTTTGGCTGTAGGTAGATAGAGCACAATTATAGATGTATGTTTTCAGAGAGTACCAGTATCTACACTTGATGAATCTTCTGTTTCTTCTACAAGTTCTTCAAACTTAGATCTAAAAATGAAGTGAGTCAATGATCACTTGAAGTTGTTGGTAGAAGTTGTCTTTCTCTTCGTCTGATGCAGCCAACGTTGGTGCATAGGCACTAATGATATTTATTAATCCACTCTTTGTATGTAGCTGAAGTATCATTGAACGTTCGGACACCCCTGTTGGCGTGGTTATGGAGTTTATATGTTTGTTATGTACAGCGAAGCCTTCTCCATGTAGATGTGACTTTTAGACATTTAGACCCCGCCAGAAAAAGTGTAATTTTCTTCCTTTACAGAACCACAGTCTGAGAGTCTTGTTTCTTGAAGGGCAGCAATATCAACATGTAGCCTATTTAGTTCTTTATCTATGAGTGCTGTTGTTCTAATTTGCCCTTCTGTCGGTGTGTTTGCTTTAGCAAATCCTGGGCACAGGGTCCTTATGTTCCATGTGCCAAGTTTACACATTGGTGCTTTCTTCCTCATTTCACTTTGCCTACTCTGCCTGGGCACGGAATATGGAGATGGGGTAGTCGGACTATCCCCCACTCAACTTCGTTTCAAGGATTTCCAAAGGAGGGACAAAGTCCATACGTTCGAATTGAAAGAAGGTGTAGGGGATGCCAGAAAGACAGTTAGCGCCGTCTACTGCCTTAGGGTCCCTCACTCCGGATTTTTACTCTGGGTGTACTCCAATAACCTTCGATTCTAACTAGAATCTAGTCCACAAGGTAGTGGAGGGTTTTGTGGTCGAAGTTTCCCTTCTTCTAGATAGGTTGCCAGCCAAGGTTTACGAGTCCCATCTATCCGGAGCGATATCCAGATCTAATGCACAAGTACCATATCCGTGAAAAATACATCACTGAAACAGTACATAATCCAATCAATGAATTAAGTAAGCATCTATAGAATGAATTGTCAACATAGGACTTCTCCTCACGCTAGCATTTTACTGCGTAATTAAACACAAAAATCGAGAGCCAGAAGCTACGCTGATATCGGTGGCCATCTTGACCGATAACTCCAATATATTTTAACAAATGTGAAAATTGAGGAACGAAGAGATATAGGGAAGCAAAGAGAAAAGATACCAGACAGCTTAAGAGAATGGCTTGGCAGTAGGTCAACAACAGAAATGATAAATAACTTTCGTGATCAAAAGTCGTGGAGAGACATGATCACCTACGCCAGTAAGCATATTACTTGATGATGGTGATGGCGATCCTTCTCAACGACCATATCAGGAGAACAGAATATAAACTGGCGTTAATTCTAGGTGGCAATTATTTATGAAATATGTATGTCATGACTTAAAGTCCTAAAGATCTACAGGAGTGTGTTCGGGACCTCTCCGGCTGACAAAATAATTTTATTACTATCACTATTAAGCCAGGAGCCGCGATAGCTCAGTGGTTAGAGAATTGGACTACAAAGGACAAGAAGTCGAGTTTGATCCTGTTCGACGGCTTTCTGTTACATCCAGCCTTAAATGGGTACCGGATTTTTTTTCTGGGAAAGTAAAGCGGTATCGGGCCTAATACCGACCACATTACCCCAAAAACCATGTGCCACAGGTCTGTAAAATCTACGGTCACTAACACCATATTCCCTATGCGTCACTTACACACAAATCGTCACTGCTTTTACCCCCCCCCCCCCCCCACCCGTGCAGGTTTTCTCTGGTCTATCTAATGTCAGTTTTCTCTCTGGACATTATGTAGCAGTTCCTATGTTTATTTTTATATATCTGTATGTATATTTACAATACAACAACCGAAGAAGTAAATGCATTAGGATGGCTGGGAGTACAAATCATAACAAAACTACACAATGACATATATATCACACTGGACACATACCCGAAGATCTACTAAAATCTATCTTTGTAGCCATATCGAAGATGTCAGGCACCACTGATTGTGAAGACCATCGCACTATTAGTCTCATGAGCCATATGACGAAAATATTACTAAGAATCATCATGAGACGTGTAAGGAACAAAATAAAACCAGAAATAAGTGAGGAACAATGTGGATTTGTGCGAGGAAAGGGCACCAATAATACATCTTAAGAACATTGATAGAAAGAGCTATCATCATCATCAAGTACCGTGCCTACTGGCGTAGGTGATCATGTCTCTCCACAATTTTCGATCTCGGCAGCTATTTATCATTTCTGTTGTTGACCTTCTGCCAAGCCATTCTCTTAAGCTGTCTGTTATTTTATCTCTTTGCTTCCCTCTATCTCTTCGTCCCTCAGTTTTTCCAGTTGTTACAATATATTCCAGTTGTTCTCTTCTCATTACATGGCCAAAAAATGATGATTGTCTCTTCCTAATATTGGAAATTAGTTCTCCTTTTGCTTTGACCTATTTCAGAACGTTTTCATTACTCTTCTTAGCTGTCCATGGTATTCTCAACATTTTTCTGTAAAACCACATTTCTACAGACTCCAGTGATTTTCTTGTCTGTTGTCATATTGTCCATGATTCGCATCCATATGTTAAGACTGGCTCTACATAACATTTAAGCACTCTTATTCTTGTTTCTATTGTCATAAATGGATTGCATAGTATCTTCCTAATTTTTTGGAAAGCTGCTTTTGCCTGAGCCATTCTGCATCTCACCTCTTTTGTACATCTTCCGTCTGAGGTTAACAAAGTTCCCAAATATTTAAATTCATTTACCTGTTTTAATATTGTTCCACTTGTCTTTATTTTGCACTGAGGTGATGTCTTTTTCTTTGTTGTTACCATTACCTCTGTCTTTTTGCTAATAAGGCTGAGTCCTTTATTTTTGCTTTCCTTCACCATAATGTCCAACATTTCTTGTAACTCATTTTTACTCTTAGCGATTAAGACTGTATCATCAGCATACCATAGATTATTTATATTATGACCTCCAATTTTTATTCCAGGCATGTCCCTTATGGATCTTAAAATAATCTCACTATAAATATTAAACAAATCTGGTGACAGCACACACCCCTGTCTAACACCCTGTTTTATTTGTTGAAACATTCCCAATTGGTTTCCAGTTCTTATGGCCGCTGTTTGTTGCCAGTACATGTTCTTTATTATTCTTATATCTTTGCTGTCTACGTTTATGCTTTATAAAACTTTGATTATTTCTTGGTGCTTTACTTTAGCAAATGCCTTGGTGTAATATATGATTAAGAAAGATCTATAGAAGTAAAGAAAGATCTATATATGCTTTATTGACTACACAACAGCATTTGACAAAGTAAAGTATGTAGAAATAATCAGTATGCTGGAGAAATTAAACATTGATGGCAAGGATCTGCGAATAATGAAAAATTTGGACTGGCAACAAACAGCAGCTGTACAAATTAGCAACCAAACAGGATAATTCAAATATATAAAACAAGGAGTCAGACAAGGCTGTGTTCTGTTGCCGGATTTTTGTTCACTTTACATCGAAAATATTATGAGATCTATAGAAGACAAAAAAGGAATTGAAGTCAACGGTCACAACATAGATAATTTGCGATATGCAGATGACACAGTCTTAATAGCTCAGACAGAGAATGAACTACAAGAAATTATGGTCATAATAGTAAAAGAAAGCAACAAGAAAGATCTGTCTGAATAGTAATACACCGCTTTATTTGCTGTTTATAATATTTACTAACATTCTATCTATCTATTGACCTTTCGAGCCGTAACCGGCCCATAGGGCGTAGACCAAGATACACCTTCCCCTATATGAATTTTTGTTCTAGCAGTTTTCTTTTAAAGATATTTTATCAAATCTCGCCATCTGTCTCTGTTCTGTGCAAGCAGTTCTATCTCATTGAGGGAGCCGATTCCTGCTGCTCTTGCCTCTCTCATCAATGTTCTTCTCAGTGTCTCCCTGGGTCTTCCTCTTTTTCTTTTACCTGTTGTTTCCCATATGAGGGCTTGCTTTGCTATTCGATTATTATCTCTTCTCATCACATGTCCAACGTATGACCATCGTCTTTTCTTTATTACTGAAGATATTAGTGGTTGATTGGCGATTTCTCTAATTTCCTCGTTTGTTTTGAATTCGTTCCATTCTATACCAAGTATTTTCCTTAGACATTTATTTTCGAATGCGTTCAACTTTGAGGTTTACTAACATTAGTAATACCACAAGTAACATGACAATGGAGGTGATGGCAGTGACCAAGGCATTCATCTGGTTAGAGTCACAAGCCTACACCCACGCCTGTATACTGAGTGATTCGATGCGCATGATAAAACAAGTGGAGGCGGGATTTGTACCCAGGCAATGGTAGATTCATTGCAGAAGTAAAAATACGCAAGGTCACCTTTGTCTACGTCCCAGGACATGCGGAAGTACGGGGAAATGAAAGCGCGGACAGGTTGGCTAGCTGTGCTATTGTTGAGGTCGATCGACCAATGGTCCGGGCGGACATCATCAATGCCCTCGGGAAGTGTGGGAAGTACACAGGACTTTGACAACCATGAGACCACTTCACTTCTTCTGATGAAAGAGATGGAATGTTGAGATGGGCACAGCCAGAAACGAGAAACTTAGTGGATGTGTAAGAAGACTAATCAACCAACACTGAACTGGAGATGTCAGTTGCTGGACACTGCGAGAATTGCTGAGGAGGGTATCTAAGCATCTATGGACATGTTCGGAGTGCAATGATGATGACCCGCAAATAACTCAATAGTAATAAAACAGAAGTAATGGTCATATCGAAGAAACAATCATGCAGGATAAAAATAAACAGGACAAATCTGAAACAAGTGCAGAGATTCAAATACATGGGCATAATAATAACATCAAATGGAAGATGCACCACATAAATAAAACGCAGAATAGATCAGGCCAAAATAGCATTATAGAAAATAAAAAAAATATATTATGCAACAAATCTATGTCAATAGAAGTGAGAAAGAGAGTTCATCGACGTTATATAGAACCAACTCTGACCTATGGAAGCGAATCATGGACAGTTGACAAACAAATGAAAAGACGATTAGAGTCCACAGAGATGGTATTTCTCAGATGAATGCTTAAAGTTCCCTGAGCAGCTAAAAAGAACAATGAGGACATTCTCAAAGAGGCCAAAATTAAAAAAACATCAAAAGAAACAATCAACATCTTTCGGAAACATCATGAAAAGAGAAAAGTTGGGATACTTAGTTACAACTGGCAAAATAAAAGGGAAGAGATCGCGGACGACAAAGTGAGAAAATACTGGATAGCTTGGTGTCATGGCATGGAAAACGGTCAACAAAATAATTGATACGATGCACTGATAAAAGATTATGGAAGGACATGATCACCTACGCCAACCGGTATGTCACATGATGATGATGATATGTGTATACATGTTTATACATGTTTATATATGTTTATACATGTTTATATATGTTTATACATGTTTATATATGTTTATACATGTTTAAATGCGCAGCGAGCATCATTCTGTACATTTTAAAATAAAGTGCGAACTGCATTTGACCAAATCTAACATGCCTTGTTACTTGACGCAGAGCAATGTCACCACCGATTTTATGAGAACATCGTTCGTTGTACATTAAGGCATTGATGACTCAATGTCTTTCTATGTCACTTTGACTAGCAAATTTACATTTTTCTTTTTAATTTGATCACGATCCTGAGGACGTTTGCACTTTGAGGAATTAATTTTCATTGATTTTATAATCTTAATTTGTCTTAATTGAGTAATTATTTCTAAAATTATACAGTATGTTCATCTATGCCTCTTTTATTTTCTCAAGATTCTAAAAGACACATTGTACGTGACATATTTCCTCTTCTATTTTAAGCTCAACGATGGCTGCTTAAGTTGGTAACAATGTTATCAGGTTATCATTGAATCTGACGTTTCTAGTTGGTTGGTGTCCATTATGACCGTCTGTGACTCTTGTTCATGGTGTTTACGTGCTTCTTGTTATTACACGGCACATTATGTCATTTACAGTTTCTCTGTATTAGAATAAACAATCTCCCGTTAATATATGCTGCATCTCCCCTGCTACAAAATTTCTGTACTTGATATCACAATTTTATATTTTTCTTTTATTTGCCACATTTTGTCTCCACATCTTAATACACATCACAATGTCTTCACCCTGCATATGTTGCAAGTTGTAATTTAATCGTGTTACATATTACATTACCGCATGTTACGACTTGATGCAATATTTTCCCATGTTTTACTACGTTATACATTATATTCCATTCTGTCACTACAACATACGATGTGTTTTCTCATGTCGATAGGTGACACATTACGTTTTCCCCTTGTATTAATTTTCATGAAATATAATTTATGTTCAATTTTGTTCACACTCCATACCCTAATAGTACCTGCCTCGACATGTATCATTTCGTATCTACGTGGTCACGTGTTGATCTTTCGTGTTACTAAATCAAACGATACATTTCTTAATGTTACTAAATCAAACGATACATTTCGTACTGTTACTAAATCAAACGATACATTTCTTACTGTTACTAAATCAAACAATACATATCTTATTGTTACTAAATCAAACAATACATTTCTTATTGTTACTAAATCAAACGATACATTTCTTACTGTTACTAAATCAAACGATACATTTCGTATTGTTACTAAATCAAACGATACATTTCTTACTGTTACTAAATCAAACAATACATATCTTATTGTTACTAAATCAAACAATACATTTCTTACTGTTACTAAATCAAACGATACATTTCTTACTGTTACTAAATCAAACAATACATTTCTTATTGTTACTAAATCAAACAATACATTTTTTACTGTTACTAAATCAAACAATACATTTCTTATTGTTACTAAATCAAAGAATATATTTCTTACTGTTACTAAATCAAACAATACATTTCTTATTGTTACTAAATCAAAGAATATATTTCTTACTGTTACTAAATCAAACAATACATTTCTTATTGTTACTAAATCAAAGAATATATTTCTTACTGTTACTAACCTACTGATTTTAGCCATTTTGTCTTCCTGTTAATAGGTAAAGAGCTCTTGTCACGCCAAGTGGCGTATAGGGAATATAGTGTTAGTGTTCATACATTTTACAGACCTTCAGCACATGTTTTTGGGGTAATGTGGTCGGTAATACGCCCGTGCCGCTTTATTTTCCAGAAAAATCCGGTACCCATTTAAGGCTGGGTGAACCCGGAAGCCGTCGGTTGGGATCGAACCTTACCTCTTGTCCTTTGTAGTCCAGTTCACTAGCCACTGAGCTATCGCGGCTCCCTCTTTCTATTAATGCATGTTATATTCCACCCACCCATTACCCCTCTTACTAAATACATTCATAATACATTTGGACGGAGTTAATCTGTTGCTTGAGGTTTGCTAACTCTATAAATACTCCACATGCCCTATGAAATAATCATCGGCGACTTGGAAACATCATAACGTCCTCCCTGAGTTGATGCGACTTGTTAGCGAGAAAAATGTCAACCCATCTATGTGGAGGTCAACTCCGATTATAAACCTTTAAACCTCCGCTACTTAGCGGGTCAAACCATCCACAGAATAGACTTCGGGAGTAAACCGTGAAGGAAAGTCCGGGATGGAGTCCTTAAGGCAGTTCAGTGTTGATTTCAGCATTGCTCTGGCAACTCCTGCGTACCCATTTTGCTCCAACAAATTATTCTGGCTCTGTCAGATCTTTATATCGCTCGGCTGCGTGGAGAAGAAACATGTTGCAAGGGGCAACAACTTTCAACTTATTGTTCTTCTACCCAAACTCAACCTTTGGAGAGTCCACTCCAGCTTCGCCGTTTTGGTGTCAACATAACACAGGAAGCAGCAGTTGCTGGTTAGAAGTCATTCTGTCAAATTGTTGTAGGCATTGACGTCAGGTATTGATTTCGACTTGGGGAGGAGTCTATCGACATCACTGGATAACTACTGCAAGCTCAAAGCTAAGCAGCCCCCAACCACTAATGTGCTATATCGTCACGGACTGCATTCCACCAATGCTCCTATATATGAGGAAATATGTCACGTTTTTTTCGGATTAGGGAAAACCCGAAGGGCAGACTGTTACCATCCACACCTGCCACACAATAGAAATCTCAACAGACACGGAACTTAGCTTACGATTAGGTTGCTGGAACGTCAGCACCATGTAGGCTGGCTTATTTACCTAACGATTTCATGTTTAAGATGGCAGATCTAGTCCACGTTCCCTCGATCGCTGCAGAAAGTGCATTCGGTGTCTGATTAATTTCGGTTCTCCACTGTACTCCTGTGCGGTAAAGTCAAAATGATGATCTACCTATTACATCTGCGCCGATAATGCGGAGTCGTACGTCGTATATATTCCATTTTCGACAGATCAAGTGTTATGAATGCGACCTTCCACCGTCTAGGCTTGTTCTGCGCTTTACGTCACATTGGTGCTGTTCATGACAGTTGTTAGATTTGCTTGACGCAAGTTATTAACATGTTACTTATTAATGTGAAATACTTCATCAGCCGCAGTTTTATCTCTTTAGGGAATTTGTACCGTGTTTTGTTCGTCGTAGGCCACATTTACTAGAGTAATGAAAAATGTAAAGGGAGTCATTGCTGTGCGTGCGACATTGCTATGTGTGTTACGTCATCGTAATGGCTCATTGTAAATCCCTAGAGCGGCCGTACGCTAATCTTACGGTCTGTTGTTTGATGTGCGACGGGGATAATCGGACGAATAACTGTGTGTTTATATGTTCGGAATTGGAGTCAACAACGATGGCCTAACATCATCAAGCGCCATACATTTTTAAGAAATACCACGATCATCATTTTCAGGAGGACGTGAACTTCTGGTATATGGTGGATAGGCGGCAGGAACCATTGCAGGCTATGCATGAAAAGTGTTCCTTGTTGCAGTTTCCTCATATTCCAAGTCAATGGGGGACTGGTTGGTCTCGAGGCAAGACGCCGGCCTCGGGACAGAGAGGTTGTGGGTTCAAATCTCGGCTACACGGGTTGGGATTTTTATTTATGATTTCTCTCTGCGACAACCACCCTGGTCTCAGCAGCGAGGCCCGGCTGCTTGAAACGTCAGTTACTCATCTACGGAAAAATGAGTACCTCCGAAGTCGGAGTTATCTGCCTGTGCGGCGAGGGACCCCTGTGCACATGGCTGTCAGGGAAAAATGGATTAACACGCAAAATTCAGTTCCTAGTCTCTAGGGACTTCGTCAGAGTTGAAAGCTGACGACCGCAACAACAACAACAACATTTACCTAACAATTTGTACAACTAGCTCGACGCCGCGCAAATAAGTATTGGCTACAGCTTAGCGACAGGATCTTCAAGTGAGAACTTAAGAGCAATGTATGATGACATTAGAAAAGCTTTCGGACCAACAAAATACAATATTGCCACCCTAAAGATATCCACTGGGGAGAAAATAACTGACAGAGGTAGACAGATGGAGAAATAGATGGAATATTATTCCTCACTTTATTTAATAGAAAACACTATTACACCAAACGCCCTTTACGCTATCCGATGTCTCCCACCTATGAAAGAGTTAGGCATTAAACCAACAGTGGAGGAACTTAGCACGGCTTTAGATAGCTTGGCCACCGGCAAGGCGTCAATACAAGATGGGATCCCTTCCGATCTGATCAAATTCTGCAAAAGTGTTTTGTTACATTCCCTGCTTGAAGTACTACATCAATGCTGGAAAGAAAAAAACATTCTTCAAGATATGAGAGAACCAGTTATTGTAACTCTCAACAAAAATAAAGGAAATAGACACAATAGAGAAATACAATTACAGATGCATCTTTTTACATAAGATCGCAGAACGTAAACATCCTGAATAACAATGCAGCTTTATATCTGGAAGACCAACTGCAGACGTGAACTGTTCTTGACCTTTTTGCTTTAAAAAAGAAAGCGAGCAGTAGAAGCCACTCTTCATCATCTGTGTCGTCATAATTGTATGGTTGATAAAGCCTTTGACCTAGTTAGTTGGGACGGTTTAAAACACTAACTAAAATAGACTGCATACGTACTCTGATAACGCTAGTTAAATCGTTTCATGCGCATAGGAAGGGTATCATTCAGTATGACAGTAGCACATCACACCCCTTCAACATAGGCGGTGGTGTCAAGCAGGGATGCATTCTTGCTCCGACCCTATTTGGAGTCTTCTTTGCTGTTTTGTTGAAACATCATTCTCAAATGCGAACGAAAGAGTCTTTATGTAGACGTGGAGGAGTGGAGGCCACGGGAAGGGGAGAGATGGCGTCATTCATGTAGGGCAAAGGGAATTGCACATCCAGGACAAGTAGAAACTGGGATGGTGCCAAACAGTGCGATACGGTGTTGAAGGGTGACGAAGCGTGATATGACGACAGTTGTCAAGGAAACAACGTTGAAAAACTTAGCATAAATTAGTAGAGAGAGAGAATTGTGCCCGAAATAAGACGTGTACCATAGAGCCAGGACTAATGTTGTCCATTATTCTACGAAGAAGATCTTAGTATTGAACAGAGAATCGGTATGCAGATGACATAGGGCAGGTCAAGAGACTAATTTTCGAGTTAGAGGAGGTGGTGTACATTAACCACCAATTGTCCATAGTGTTACAGGACTTGTCAGAGTCGAAATATAAGCGAATGTATAAATTTGCGACATTGGCGGGGTTTGCAATTTCAACATTATATACTAGTCAGTGTGAGATGAAAGAGTTGGACTGGAGAAGGTAACAACAATAAACAGAGTCCAATATTCTCTCTCTCTCTCTCTCTCTCTCTCTCTCTCTCTCTCTCTCTATCTCTGCGATCAAGACTCAATCAGAGTAGGATACCAGACTCTCTCATGAAGGCAGCTGTCTGTTTACGTCGATGGGCCCATATAGTTTCTCTTCCAGGGAGGTGGGCGTGGACCACATTGCTCTTCTCAGGTCTGTGTACTGGGGGCAATCCTGTAGAACATGTTTTGTAGTCATATTGTCCAGTGTACAGTGGCATAGGCTGGTTGTACCTATTTTGAATATGGTGAACATGTAATTTCTCATTTTATTGTGGCCAGTGCGTAGGCGAAGTATGATGACTTGATCTCTCCTTGATAGTTAGTGGTATCCGTCACTCTCGTTATGCTTTGGGTGTTCTCGTTTCCATTTTTCATGGAACTGACCTATGAGTATGGATTTGGCTTCATCATAAATGAGCGGATGGTTCTCTTGTGGTAATCTCCCTCCCTCTTTATTAAATCATTATTATATGATTGATCGTTATCGCCACTATCTAGTTAACTTAGAAGCCAGGTTGAAATTATCGTTATCACCACTGTCCAGTTAACTTAGAAGCTAGATTGAAATGATCGTTATCACCATTGTCTAGTTAACATAGAAACTAGGTTGAAATTATCGTTATCGCCACTATCTAGTTAACTTAGAAGCTAGATTGCAATGATTGTTATCACCACTGCACTGTCTAGTTAACATAGAAGCTAGGTTGAAATGATCGTTATCACCACTGTCTAGTTAACTTAGAAGCTAGGTTGAAATGATCGCTATCGCCACTGTCAAGTTAACCTAGAAGATAGGTTGTAATGATCGTTATCACCACTGTCTAGTTAACATAGAAACTAGGTTGAAATGATCGTTATCACCCCTGTCTAGTTAACTTAGAAGCTGGGTTGAAATGATCGTTATCACCCCTGTCTAGTTAACTTAGAAGCTAGGTTGAAATGATCGCTATCGCCACTGTCAAGTTAACCTAGAAGATAGGTTGAAATGATCGTTATCGCCACTGTCTAGTTAACCTAGAAGATAGGTTGAAATGATCGTTATCACCACTGTCTAGTTAACTTATAAGCTAGGTTGAAATGATCGCAATCACCACTGTCTAGTTAACTTAGAAGCTAGGTTGAAATGATCGTTATCACCTCTGTCTAGTTAACTTAGAAGCTGGGTTGAAATGATCGCTATCGCCACTGTCTAGTTAACCTAGAAGATAGGTTGAAATTATCGTTATCACCCCTGTCTAGTTAACTTAGAAGCTGGGTTGAAATGATCATTATCACCACTGTCTAGTCTCTCATTATTATATTAATATGGTATGTTCATTCTGTTTGTGATTCAGTTCACTAAGCAATAAAAAGCCTGGGCGTCTAACAGCGAGAAAGAAGACGACAGATGAATCAAGGTGGCATATACACCATCAACAGCGAAGAAGACTACTAACACATACGGTCACCACGATCCGGCAAATTAAAAACGCGTTGGTGGAACCTATATGAATCCGTTGGTGTATAAAACGGGTATATTCATACAAGATCAGATAGTCACTCGTTGAATCTCGCAATGCTAAAGTCCAATATCAGATATATCACTGCTAGAGAGACCTGTTCCTTGTGACGACACTGCGGTCTCACAATAAGTTTGCACAAAGCGAATACACTCGGTCAGGACGTGGAAGCAGCATCTGCCAACCTTATAGATAACTACAAACTTGATGTCATGCAGCAGTATAACTATGGGGTTCATCATGAAGGACAACCTATCTTTAGATACAGAAACTGACATCGGTAAAGCTACTACCACCTTAAGCAGACTTTCTTGGCGCGTTTGGCAAAATAGCAAACTGGCAACTAAAACAAAGGCTGTAGTTTACAATGATACAACATATTCATAGAAAAAGAAAAAAAGAGAATACACGGAAAAATAAAAGGAAAAAACAAACATTTTCTAGGGGCGTATAGTTGACTATGACTGGCGGAGGCTACTACTGTACTAAACACATGTACATGTTTCCTGTCGTTACATTGTATCACAATGTGTCCTCTCCTGTTATATAAAACACCACTCTTGTCATTCTCCTATTACTAAACGTTACAACGTGTCTTCTACTCCCACTACCGGACATTTATTACCCTGGTGAAACACAATATTTATTCACAAATTCTCTATCTCACATCAATCACATTCATCGATGTGCTATTAACTCCATTAGAGATACGCGAGCGCGCACCATGTTCTCAATTCCTGACGTGTAATTATGACAACTCAACACACAACAAATCGTTTGATCCAGTCCTTGTGTACTTTCTTAAGCTTTCTTTTTCAAAACTCTGCCAGTGAAACGGTGCATTGCAGCCGGTGGTTAGAGGAGTGGTGGGTGGGTGGGGAGTGAAAATAATAATTCTGTCAATCTGTTTATGTAATTCTATATATAAACATAGCAGAATCTAAATAAATGTATAGAAAATCATGAGTAAATTGTACAATTGTCTCTGTCTGAAACTTGTATACTTTTACAAGTCTTCTATTGGATAATGAATAGGTGAAACATGAAGCATAGAATGATATTTATTTGAAAACATGTTACTGCAGCCGAACGGCATCAAATTACCAAGAGATAGAATTTTGTGACCAACGAGGCGGTGGATTCATGCTTGTTCTCCACCTCCTATCTCAACAAATAGCTGTAAAGCTGTCGCGTGTTATTTGATTGTTATTATCATCACTATCTAGTTTAAGTAGAAAAAAAAGTAAAAGTAAAGTACCCTCGTCACGCCAAGTGGCGTAAAGGGAATATGGTGTTAGTGACCATACATTTTTCAGACCTTCAGGACATAATTTTTGGGGTAATGTGGTCGGTATTACGCCCGTGCCGCTTTACTTTCCCAGAAAAAAATCCGGTTCCCATTAAAGGCTGGGTGAACCTGGAGCCATCGGTTGGGATCGAACCCTACCTCTTGTCCTTTGCAGTCCAGTTCACTAACCACTGAGCTATCGTGGCTCAGTTCAAGTAGAAGTTTAGTTGCAATGATCTTTATCACCACTGTCCAGTTAACTTAGAAGCTAGGTTGCAATTAATGTTATCACCACTGTCTAGTTAACTTAGAAGCTAGGTTGCAATGATCGTTATCACCACTGTCTAGTTAACTTAGAAGTAAGGTTGCAATGATCGTTATCACCACTGTCTAGTTAACTTAGAAGCTAGGTTGCAACGATCGTTATCACCACTGTCTAGTTAACTTAGAAGCTAGGTTGCAATGATCGTTATCACCACTGTCTAGTTAACTTAGAAGCTAGGTTGCAATGATCGTTATCACCACTGTCTAGTTAACTTAGAAGCTAGGTTGCAATGATCGTTATCACCACTGTCTAGTTAACTTAGAAGCTAGGTTGCAATTATTTTCACCATTGTCTAGTTAACTTAGAAGCTAGGTTGCAATGATCGTTATCACCACTGTCTAGTTAACTTAGAAGCTAGGTTGCAATGATCGTTATCACTACTGTCTAGTTAAATTAGAAGCTAGATTGCAATGATCATTATCACCACTGTCTAGTTAACTTAGAAGCTAGGTTGCAATTATTTTCACCATTGTCTAGTTAACTTAAAAGCTAGGTTGCAATGATCGTTATCACCACTGTCTAGTTAACTTAGAAGCTAGGTTGCAACGATCGTTATCACTACTGCCTAGTTAACTTAGAAGCTAGGTTGCAATGATCGTTATCACCACTGTCTAGTTAACTTAGAAGCTAGGTTGCAATGATCGTTATCATCACTGTCTAGTTAACTTAGAAGCTAGGTTACAATGATCGTTATCACTACTGTCTAGTTAACTTAGAAGCATAGGTTGCAATACTCATTTTCACAACTGTCTAGTTAATGTTGAAGCCTGCTTGTTATGATCGTTATCACAACTGTCTAGTTAACTTAGAAGCTAGGTTGCAATGATCGTTATCATCACTGTCTAGTTAACTTAGAAGCTAGGTTACAATGATCGTTATCACTACTGTCTAGTTAACTTAGAAGCTAGGTTGCAATGATCGTTATCATCACTGTCTAGTTAACTTAGAAGCTAGGTTACAATGATCGTTATCACTACTGTCTAGTTAACTTAGAAGCTAGGTTACAATGATCATTATCATCACAGCCGAGTAAACGTAGAAGCTTGGTTGTAGCGTGTCTTGACGGTTATCGATTCCTTGCATTGCTGATACGCTTCTATTGATATATTTGTTTTTTTTTTTCCAAATGAACTTGTTTGTCCTAAAACTTTCACTTTCACCGATACCGTCTTTTTAGATTAAAAGTCAATTTGGTGTCGTCGCTATTTAAATATAATGAACTATGTGTTTTCATCATTTTATCACTATATGCTAGAGAATCTATTTGTGAGACAATAAAATACAAGCTGTGGTGATGAAATATTATCTCAAGGTTTTGGATTTCCTCTATCTGATTGTTATCAAAGGGGAAAAAGCTATCAAGGGGATATAAGAAGCGGGGAACATGGTGATTTGTTTGTGATGAAACGCAAAATAGAATGGATCGTACACTAGATCTGGATATCTGGACTAGGAAAGACTTGTCTGTTGGATATTGTGAACAGAGCGAGGAGGTTTCTTAGACAAAGGTTGGAATATAACATCAAATAATGGTCAGGCTTTGATTTCTCTGTCCCAAAACATGACTAATGATAAAGAGATCAATGGACAAGCTTGAATGAAGTCTGACAGTTGTTTCCTAACGACTCTTAAGGTTATGGAATGAAGAAGAGGAAGAAAAGGTGATGGAGAAGAGGTTGAAGCATATGTTAGAACTGGTCGCGGTGTTATGTTAGTCTCTTTTATTATTCATTTGTAAGCAATCGTTTGTACTCTCAGTGCTGGACTAGGGTGAGGGTATGCTCTCTCTGTCAACGCAAATGGAAATGTTGAAAAGTGTTTTAAACTAGGCCTTTAGGCAGGCATGCACCAGAGATACACCAATCAGATCAGTAAGGTACCTGTGGACTAACCGAGAATTAGAGTGCGTTACAATTATGCTCAGGTCATGGTCTACTTGAATCTTAGAACTGTTAATTATCCAGTTTACTGTTGGGGTGAATGCAACGTTCTGCACAAGACATGAGACCTGATGATGATGACGATGAATGTTCAGATTATTACGTTTGTGATGTGATTTTAAAACTTATATTAAAGACACAAAGTAACAAGCGTTTGTTTTAAAATATACGCACTATACACTGACTTGTCTGACAAAGAATAAATAAACCATACAAAGTTATACAGAGAAAACACAATAGTTCCAATGTCCACAGATATTAATAGCAGAACTGGACCTTTTTCGCAAGGAAATATTTCACGTAAGTGCAATCAGTACAGACGGATAGGCGAGAACAAAGAACTTATTTGTAGACTGTCGATCCTCTGTTAAACGTCCTTTGATCACATCCATTGACAGTTCTTAAGAAATATTCTGATAAACTCATCTAAGGTAGAGTTCTTTGTCTGGTTTTCAAAATGCCTGGCAGATGCTGTTGGCAATCAATAACTTAATAGCGCATCAGGTTATAGACGATATCTATGTGTGCCGTTAGTGAAATGTAGGAGACAATCACACAGAAATTACAGAATAAATGTAGAAGGAAATGTAGAATACAGAATAAACTCACATGTACACAAGGTTATTACAATAATTATTGTGTACAGGTAAGGTAACATGTCTGATACTACTCAACTTAACTTTGTGGAGGCGAGGTGTCAAGCTGTGCAACAACTCTACTATTTTTCTTTCCTGCAAATTGATTGCCTTGTTGGTTATCTGCCATATATTCTTTATGGTATTTAGTTTTTGTGCTGCAATTGCAGTCTGTTAAAAAAATCTGGTCAATTAAAAAAAAAATATCCAGAGTCAAATAGATTCCTGAAACACAAGAAATGTCTACGGAAACAATTGAGGAATTTCTGGTTCTTATCTTTGAATATTACATAAGAGTATTTAGCCTACAAATAATAATTTCAAATGTTCGCACATGTAATAACTTTGAAACAGAAGATGAGTTGAAGGAATTTACTGAATATTCACAATATCTTTATGTATGTGACTGTCTCTGCAGTGATTGAGGATTACAAGAATTCAATCATCCAATGCGTGTATTTCTAATGGCACCCAATGATATATATATATATATATATATATATATATATATATATATATATATATATATATCAGGAATGAAATGTGTAAAGAAATTAAGGCACTAAAAATAGATAGAGATTTAGTAAATGGAAACATGAACATGCGCCCTTTTGATACCTGCAAACGAACATTCTGACTCCAGGACACGAATAACACCAAGAGTCAGAAAAATAAGTTTGATTACACCAGTTCTATGCATGCATTAATAGCTACCTGTGCAACACATTTGTCCAATGAAACAAAATTTTAGCTTGTTACGAATTGTGTGTACATGACGTCATTGAGTACGATTTATCAAATTTGGAAAATTACATTAAATGCTGTAGCCATAGATTATTCTATCTAGAGATTGAATCAGAAATAAACAGCGGCTACATGTTACTCCATATTTTATCTATTTGATGAGACTGACGCGTCGAATATTGTGTCCCTCTATAAGATTCTATCTAATAGCCCGTGCAACATTTCCAGGTTCTATCGTTGGTATGTTCTTGCCTACCTCTATTCCTTGGACTCTCCATTTCTCCTGTTGTTATTCCAACCTACCTCATCTCAATTCATAGCCAGAAAATCAGGACTGATTTTTTCAAATTTATTTTATAATCCTTTTCCTGTCATCCTCAGAGAGTGCTAAATTTAGAGGCCAAAATATAAAGTGCTACAGCCATAGAATCCTACATCTGGATGTTGAAACAGAAATATAGTACTACAGCCATAGAATCCTACATTTGGATGCTGAAATAGAAATATAGTACTGCAGCCATAGAATCCTACATTTAGATGCTGAGATAGAAATATAGTACTGCAGACATAGAATTATACATCTGGCTGCTGAAACTAAAATATAGTACTGCAGACATAGAATCCTACATTTGGATGCTGAAATAGAAATATGGTACTGCAAACATAGAATCATACATATGGATGCTGAGATAGATATATAGTCCTACAGCCATAGAATCCTACATTTGGATGCTGAAATAGAAATATAGTACTGCAGCCATAGAATCCTACATTTGGATGCTGAAATAGAAATATAGTACTGCAGACATAGAATCATACATCTGGATGTTGAAACAGAAACATAGTACTACAGCCATAGAATCCTACATTTCGATGCTGAAATAGAAATATAGTACTACAGCCGTAGAATTCTGCATCTGGATGCTGAAACAGAAATAAGACACTAGACCACATGCTGGTCCATCTATAAACTAAAATAGAAAGAAAGTAGTGCAGTTACAAATGAGAACAGAGAACAGTGCCTATGAGCAAGAAGAAACACTTCATACGGGGTACATGTACCCACGCCCAATATTATCAGCGCCAAACATGTTCACTCACACCAAGTCAGAAAAGAAAGTTAGTCACAATAAAAATGAGATCTTTGAGATAGTCACCAGTAGAAAGACAATCATAAGCGAAGCTATTCCAAAAAGTACTGGCATATAACCACTTTTGAATTCAATCCATACAAAGACAACAAATATAACTGTTTGTCCAACTGGAGATAATTTCTAATGAAGCCAGACTGTACAAGGTGTGCACAAAGTGGATAACGAACAACTCACACGTCGAGGCAGACAGAAACTAGGTCGAAGTGGCAACTTTAGAGAATCTATACAACAGCATCAAATGTCGATGGCTGAGGCGGGCATGGGAATAAAGAACCAGAACACTGTACTTCTCTCGACACCTGCTGTGGTACAAGAGGAAAATGAAGACAAAAGAGAACGATTGCTCCACCTGGGGTTCTACGTCTAAAGACTGAAACATAAGTAAGATATTGTATCCACATATTGCTATTATATCTATAGACTGTAACATAAGTAAGATATAGTATCCACATATTGCTATATCTATAGACTGTAACATAAGTAAGATATTGTATCCACATATTGCTATATCTATAGACTGAAACATAAGTAAGATATAGTATCCACATATTGCTATATCTATAGACTGTAACATAAGTAAGATATTGTATCCACATATTGCTATTATATCTATAGACTGTAACATAAGTAAGATATAGTATACACATATTGCTATATCTATAGACTGTAACATAAGTGAGATATAGTATCCACATATTGCTATATCTATAGACTGAAACATAAGTAAGATATAGTATCCACATATTGCTATATCTATAGACTGTAACAGAAGTAAGATAATCATCATCAAGTGCCATCTCCGCAACGAAGGTTGTTTACCATGGAGCGCCATTCTGATCTGTCTCATGCCTTGATGGTGCAGGTTGAGAAGTAAGATACTGTATCCAAATATTGCTATATCTATAGACTGAAGCAGAAGTAAGAACAACAGTTCTGGCGCAGCCTATGACAGGGTGGGTCCCACAGTTCTGGACGGAATCTACCCTACGAGAATAAAAACAACGGCAAACCAAGATCCTGCTGCTTAAGACGGATTAAGTCAGTCACGGCGCAGATTTAGAGGAACAATCAGGGCACAAACGCATATATATATATACATACATATGAGTATTGATCATGCGACCTGCTCATCCTATGTCATTATGCTGCACTTACCCCTCCATCATGAAACAGGACAAAGAGTCAAGTTGGCATGATCACAAGACTTGAACGCTGAAGAAGAAGAAACATGAAATCGAAATAAAATAGTGAAAGGATAAGTTTCAACTTTTTGAATCCGAAATGGAAATAAACGAACCGTGGTACTTTTGTCAGTTAGAAAATGAAATGATATGTTACATCAATATGTTACTTTTTAAATTCGTTGTACACATAGAGATGGTGATAATATTGACTATACATTAACATATACATGAAACATACATTGACTGCATGCTGAGAAAGAGGTATAAAAATACTTGAGGGCAACGAAGAGATATCAAAATTACAAACCAGTCAGTGAAAAAAGGGGACTAATAACATAAATAAAAGGAATGAGTAAGATAGCAAAATCACATGTATAAAATTAAATAAAGTGCCCCGCCACGCCAAGTGGCGTAAAGAGAATATGGTGTTAGTGAAGATAAATTATACAGACCTTGACGGCACATGATATATGGGGTAATTTGGTCGGTATTACGCCCGTGCCACTTTGACTTTCCCAGAAAAAGTCAGGTACCCATTTAAGGTTGGCGAACCCGTAAGCCGTCGATCAGGATCGAACCCGAGCTCTTGTGTTTGTAGTCCATTTCACTAACCACTGAGCTATCGCGGCTCAAAGTCACATGTAGTGGCGTAAACATGGATTATTGGATCTTACACGTGGAAAGAAAGGAAGAAACAAAGAGCCATGTGGAGTTTGCCGTGTAGGAAATGTTGTGATAGGGAACATGTTTTTGTAACCACCAGACCAATGCATAGATAATTTGGTCAGCAATACGCAATTACATTGGATGGTGAGGACTGACCAGGATTTGAGAATTAGACGCTGCACACTTTACTAGCACTGATATATTTTGTTACTGCAGATATAACTGGCACTGATATATTTTTGTTACTGCAGATATAACTGGCACTGATATATTTTGTTACTGCAGATATAACTGGCACTGATATATTTTGTTACTGCAGATATAATTGGCACTGATATATTTTGTTACTGCAGATATAATTGGCAATGAATTAGACACTGAAAACGTTACTGTTTGTCTTGTCTTTCTGTTAGCTGCTCACCATTGATTGTTTATTTTGTATGTAGACTTGACATACACTGAGAATTGGACAGTGTAGATTTAACTGACACTACTAATTAGAAACTGCAGACTAACTGCTACATACACATAACAAAATGAACTCTCAAACAAGGTACGTGCTCGTGTGATTTAACGAATCCAAAAACAATAGGGCATGTTGCCCAGTCTCAGCAGAACGAAACGATCAAAGTGATGGCGTAACATTCGTCGACTTTAGTGAGGCACCAAACTTATTGAGAGAAGACTGGGTCACACGTCATTGATTTCAGTTATTTTTATGTGATGTAGAAAGAAAAAGATTAACGTGTGAATAAAAAGTTGCATTATAATGTTGCACATCATCACGATACTGAACATTTATGACTAAGAAAGAGAGTCATAAGTATTGAAACATCAACTTAATGGTATAGAAACATCAACTTAATGGTATAGAAACATCAACTTAATGGTATAGAAACATCAACTTAATGGTATATGAAACATCAACTTAATGATATAGAAACATCAACTTAATGGTATAGAAACATCAACTTAACGATATAGAAACATCAACTTAATGGTATAAAAACATCAACTTAATGATATAGAAACATCAACTTAATGATATAGAAACATCAACTTAATGATATAGAAACATCAACTTAATGATATATAAACATCAACTTAATGATATATAAACATCAGCTTAATGATACATAAACATCAACTTAATGATATAGAAACATCAACTTATTGATATACAACATCAACTTAATGATATAGCAGCATCAACTTAATGGTATAGAAACATCAACTTAATGGTAAAGAAACATCAACTTAATGGTATAGAAACATCAACTTAATGTTAAAGAATCATCAACTTAATGATATATAAACATCAACTTAATGGTATAGAAACATTAACTTCGCTGCTATCAATTTGCAGCAAAGCAATGTTTGTTTGTTTGTTTTAAATAAAAATGTTAATTGATGTTCATAAATAGTGATCCACAACCTGCTGGTACCTAGTCGGTGTCACTCGCGAGGCGGAAGGGAGGTTCTGTATTAACGAGTAGTGAGATAACAAAATAAAATAACATTTTATGAACAAAGTATTCGACAAAATGAAATTTACTCGCATTTGGGTGGAAACTTTTTGAATCATGTTTTTGGAAGCTTGTAAAGTACAGTCATGCTTAACTCTGTCGCGCTGAACGATGCCGAACGACATCCAATCTAAATTTGTGAAATGACGCCATTGTGGCTACCCTGACCATGGTCACCACCTGCCACGCATGTTCTAAGAGATGACTAAGAAAGTTGGGGTCAAGGTCTCATCTGAGCTGAAGCCATCTTCAGTGCTGTTGCTAGTATGTGGCGGGCATACTTAAAACTGGAGAACGTGCTGAGAGATCTGAGCACTATGCGGTCGTCCTTTATGCAATGAAGATGATTGGCTAAACGAAACGAAATGAAATAATTTGTCAAATGGCGCTCCGTGGAAACCAGCCTTCCGTGCGCATATGCCACAATGTCACGATGATGCTATTAGTTGTCTACAATTTTTAGACACTCTCATTGCACAACCAAAGAATAATTCACCGGCACTTCATTCATTCTTACTCTTCATAGAAAGAAGGAAAACCCCGGCAAGTCTCGTGACGTTCAAGGAAAGTATAATATTACTGTTCATATTGTGTTTTTAACATCGAAACAAAGTAAGTTGGGTGGTCAGTATTACGCCAGTTTTGCATTTCTTTCCTATAGAAACGTGAGGTAAACTTTTAGTATTATGTGAACTGAAAAGCCATCGCGTGTAATCAAACCCGATCTCTTGTCATCAATAATTCGTTAACTAAGTCTCTACTGTCACTCGCTTCACACCTGGAAACAGTTCCATTTATTTTACATTTAGTTACGCTACAATATCATCATCGTCATCATCATCATCCTCAAGTACCATGCCTGCTGGCGTAGGTGATAATGTCTCTCCACAACTTTTGATCAGATAGTTGTTTATCATTTCTGTTGTTGACCTTTTGCCAAGCCATTCTCTTAAGCTGTCTGTATCTTTTCTCTTTGCTTCCCTCTATCTCTTCGTCCCTCAATTTTCCCAGTTGTTACAATATATTCCAGCTATGCTCTTCTCATTACATGGCCAAAAAATTATATTACAATATATATTTATATTACATATTAATTAACCGTATCCAATCAAATTCTCAATATTCAAGTCACACGGACAGAGAAATCACGTTATATTTAAATTACAATTCGTGTATGTCAATTATATGGTTGTTTTTTTTTTCAAATTTTGATTTAGCGGGAGATTAGTAAAATTGACTCTCACGAAATCTACACACCGCTTGGCGCTAAGGATAAAATGTGGAAGGTTTACTGTAGTAGTCAACCTTCAGACTAAGGCGGTATCGTGTTTCCTGATCGCATCAGGTGTCGACATCTGCTGTGAAATTCAGCGAATGACAATCAAGCGCTGTCTGGTTTCAATCTAAATTTCCGTGAGGGCTGAAGGATAATGTCTCTACAGTAGCACCCAAGTTGGCATCACCGACTTTCCACGTTCAGACACTTACTGGCTTAGTTATTTTAATACCAAATGTCAACTAATTTCTATGATTATGTTTATGCGCATTGTTGCAATTAAATGTATATGTTACATTTTAATTTTGCAAAATAACACCAGAAGGCAGATAAAAGTAAAAAAGGTAAAGAACCGTGTCATGCCAAGTGGCGTATAGGGAATATGGTGTTAGTGACTATTTTTTTTTATAGACATGGTTTTTGGGGTAATGTGGTCGGTATTACGTTCGTGCCGCTTTACATTCCCAGAAAAAAATCGGGTACCCATTTAAGGCTGGGTGAACCCGGAGGCCGTCGATCAGGATCAAACCCTACCTCTTGTCCTTTGTAGTCTAATTCACTACCAACTGAGCTATCGCGGCTCCCAGAAAGCAGATGCACTGAAGAAATTATTAGAAAAATGGGACAACCAAAGAAAGAATTTCATCGAAAGAAAGACATCCTATGTAACAAATCATTGTTAATGTTAGAAAACGTATCCTAAAGTGCTGCATCGAACCTGTTCTACTATATGGAAGTGAGTCATGGACGATAATCAAGATAACACAGAGAGAGGCAGCTGAGATGCGTTTTAGAAGAAGAATTATACGATGAATAGCAAAAATTACAAACGAAGATTGTTAAAAAAAAAAGAGCTAGAGAAACTAGAAATATCAACGAAACCAGAGATGAAAAGACAATCTACATTTATTAGGAGTGTGATGCGAATAAAAAGTATTGAGAGTACTATAACAACGGGCAGAATTAGTGGGAAAAAAGAGCAGATGAAAACCAAAAGAAAAAAAACAATATTGAATAGCTTATCCAAGTGGCATATTGGAAGATGATGGACTAGATATGAATATCAAAAAGATTGAAACTGTGATCATAAACAAAGAAGATACTCAAAACACACAAGTGAATATCAAAATAGAAGGAATAGACGTGGAGACAGTTCAGAACTACAACTACCTTGGACATACTATCACCAGCGATGGCAAATGTACAACTGAAATAAACAAAAGAATAGGAATGGCAAAAAGTAATTTTAATGTCATGAAGTACATCATCATCATTATCAAGTACCGGGCCTGCTGGCGTAGGTGACCATGTCTCTCCACAACTTTCGATCTCGGCAGCTATTTATCATTTCTGTTGTTGACCTTCTGCCAAGCCATTCTCTTAAGCTGTCTGTTATTTTTTCTCTTTGCTTCCCTCTATCTCTTCGTTCCTTAATTTTTCCAGTTGTTACAATATATTCCAGTTGTTCTCTTCTCATTACATGGCCAAAAAATGATGATTGTTTCTTCCTAATATTGGAAATTAGCTCTCTTTTTGCTTTGACCTCTCTCAGAACATTTTCATTACTATTCTTAGCTGTCCATGGTACTCTCAACATTCTTCTGTAAAACCACATTTCTACAGACTCCAGTGATTTTCTTGTCTGTTGTCCTATTGTCCATGATTCGCGTCCATATGTTAAGACTGGCTCTATATAACATTTAAGAACTCTTTTTCTTGTTTCTATTGTCAAAAATGGATTGCATAGTATCTTCCTCATTTTTTGGAAAGCTGCTTTTGCCTGAGCCATTCTGCATCTCACCTCTTTTGTACATCTTCCGTCTGAGGTTAACAAAGTTCCCAAATATTTAAATTCATTTACCTGTTTTAATATTGTTCCACTTGTCTTTATTTTGCACTGAGGTGATGTCTTTTTGTTTGTTGTTACCATTACCTCTGTCTTTTTTGAAGACATTGTGAATACACACTAACATCAAAACAAATAACAGTAGGGCTAAAACTAAGAATAGCAAAATGTTACATCTTCTCAATATTCCTATATGGCGCAGAAACATGGACGTTAGACAAGAAAACAGAAAAGAGAATTGAAGCCTTTGAAATGTGGATATATAGAAGAATAGGTAGAATTGGATGGAAGGAAAAGAAAACAAACGATGAAGTCTTAAAACAACTAAAAATAAAAAGAGAACTACTAAGCACAATTCAAATAAGACAAATGCGATTTTTGGGCCATGTTAAAAGACACAACAGCCTACTAAAAATAATACTGGAGGGGAAAATACAAGGTAAAAGAGGCAGAGGTAGACCAAGACTATATGGACAAGTAACATCAAAAGATGGACAAATCAGCCTATGACAACCTGCACCATCAAAACAAGAGACAGAGCAGTATGGCGCTCCATGGTAGCCAACCTTCGTTGCGGAGGAGGCACTCGATGATGATGATGATGATGATATTGGAAGATCACCAAGTGAAATGATGACATGCATGAAGGCCTGAGTGATGTCCAGAGTATTGATCGTTTACATTAACCGGTATGGCACCTGATGATGATGATGAAAATTGAAACTAACATTAAAACATACTGAATGAGATCATTTAGGAAACAGAAACGAATGCTATGAATTAACTGATAGAAGTTAGCTGTTTATGCCCGATATAAAAATTAACTGACTGACGTTAGATATTTATGCCCGATATAAAAATTAACTGACAGACGTTAGATATTTATGCCCGATATAAAAATTAACTGACAGACGTTAGATATTTATGCCCGATGTAGAAATTAAGTGATAGAAGTTAGCTATTTATGTCCGATGTAGGAATTCAATAACAAAAGTTAGCTATTTATGCCAATGTTCGAAATGAACTAACGGAAGTTAGCTATTTATGCCGGATATAGAAATTAACTGATAGAAGTTAGCTATTTATGCTCGATGTAGAAATTGACTAACATAAGTTAGCTATTTATGCCAAATATAGAAATTAACTGATAGATGTTAGCTATTTATGCTCGATCTAGAAATGAACTACCAGAAGTTAGCTATTTATGCCCTATATACCGGTGTTCTCAGTCGCTTCACGCTGCAGGATTTGCTGGAGAGGAGAGCGAGCACTTATAGAGAAATTGTTGGATGTGCAGCAGTGACGATGATATGACCTGACAGCTGGGCGACTTAGTGTGACAGGGCTCTTCACCTTTTTTTTTAAGAAATGGCATGACAGAATGTCAACATGAGTTGATTTATAATTGTAGAGACTAATAAATGGCATGAGAGAATGTCAACAAGAGTTGATTTATAATTGTAGAGACTAAGAAATGGCATGACAGATAGTCAACAAGAGTCGATTTATAATTGTAGAGACTAAGAAATGGCATGACAGATAGTCAACAAGAGTCGATTTATAATTGTAGAGACTAAGAAATGGCATGACAGATAGTCAACAAGAGTCGATTTATAATTGTAGAGACTAAGAAATGGCATGACAGATAGTCAACAAGAGTTGATTTATAATTGTAGAGACTAAGAAATGGCATGACAGATAGTCAACAAGAGTCGATTTATAATTGTAGAGACTAAGAAATGGCATGACAGATAGTCAACAAGAGTCGATTTATAATTGTAGAGACTAAGAGATGACATGATAGGAGATCAGTATCAATGTTGATATACAACTGCAAAATGTAAATCTTGATATCAAGTCAGCAACACAATTGCTTTACAAATACAAAAATAGAATGCCTTGCAGCAAATAGTCAGTGCAACAGCAGGCATGGAACATTATGATAGAATTAATTGAGAACATTCTAGATAATATCAGAAATGGGCCACTCGTCGATCTAACAGGGTTGGTACAGTTTATTCTGGTACACACCAAGACCGTTGACCAGTTACTAATATTCTTGTTGTTTTGACGGCCCTAAATGTATATAAGACAAGTCAGTAATCATTAATGTCTCACATAAGGATTGTTGCCTTATGAACAACATTTCAAGATTAAACTAGATGTAAGATCGCAAATTAAACAGAAAGATTATAAACGTTACACAGCAGATCTAGGTAGAGCTTAAACAATTCTTCTATAGCTCGTTTCAAATCACGTGCCCAACTTCAAAACGCTATTACTCAGTAACCGTTTGTTAAAAACTGTTGAAATTTTCCAAATGTTATTAGAATGCAAAAGACCCTTTAAATTTATATTTAACAAATATCTTCCAGCTGCAGTTTTCTTAAAGTGGCGAATTTCTTTGATGTTTGTCAAAATTGTAAATTGTGAACCCCTAAATAATATAAATTACCGTAGTTGCTGGTCTATGATTAATTTTCACTAGGTAAAGGCGTGGCCGTAATGGGGAAATAACCTAATAAGACAAAACACCAGGAGAATTATTGTCTTCTCAGTTCGAGGACGGACGATAATATCAAGGTATACCTGTATGTTCAATTTTCATAGTTGTGTGGTCCTGATAAGGACCGTTTGTTGAACTAATTTAAGGTAATATAGGGGCCAACATTGTGGGGGCTATATACTTTCATTCTGAATCAGACGAGTCTAAAAGATTAATAACTGTTTGGGGTTGAACATTCCACAAACCATCATTTTTCCAATATTCCTCTTCCTGTTTTAAGACGTGGTCTTCACATTTAGCCCAATAATCTTTGTCCTTACTTAAAGCGAGATTAGCAAGAGTCTTTACATCGCATATTTTGAATGTTGTATTTTCATCTGCCACTTGTCCTTTTAATTTTGCCCAGATTAGTTCTATTGGATTTAAATGAGCATGGTAAGGTGGCAGCCTCAAACTTATATGACCGTGCTCTTGGATAATCTTATCTATTTGAAAAATCTTTGTCCTTTGTTTTTGCTTTACTAGAGATAGTAATTCAGATTTTAAGTACATGTTATTAAATTGTATGTGCTCCTTTGTGAGCCATATCTTAATAGCATCTTTTGTACTGGATGACGTCGGGACTTTATCTTCAAGTGCAACAATGTTGTGGTACGCTGCATTGTCCATTATTAGCCAAGATGGTCGATCTAGTGATGGGAGAACCGAATTTTCAATACAATGTCTAAATATGTGACCATTCATCTCAGAGTGATAATCCCGATTGTCTATGGATTTTGAAAGAAAAATGAGCTCTGCATTCTGTATTAGTCCATGTTGTCGACTACCTGCATGAGCAATTATCAAGCGCTGTCCTTTGCTGCTAGTTATTAATCTCTTAATCTTTCCATCTGATGACTGCCATTCACCTTTGGTTAGTGTGGTGAGCATTGATCCATGTTTCATCCAAGTACACAATATCATAACCTTGCTTGCGCACCTCTTTTACTTCACGTAAGTACTTACTTCTCATGACTATTATATGTGGCTTCTCACAGATGATGTTTCGTCCATTGGAATAATTTCTGGATGTAAAGCCTGCAGCTCTCATATTCCTCCATAATGTAGACTTTGATATTTCAATGCTGTTGTTCTTTTTCAGCGATACTTTTAATTTTCTTATTGTAACAGTTTCATTCATACCCAACATTTTGCGAATTTCACTTCTAATAAGTTCACTGTCGAAATTATCCAACATTTTTGCTCTTACTTGTGATTTTGTATATTTTGAACATTGACGGTCACGTGCTTGAATCCAGCGATTAAATGACCGTTTAGATTAATCCAAAATGTTTCTTGTCCTATTCTCAGGGTTTTCTAAAGAATGAAATAATCTTCCTCGTTTAGCCTCTTTGCAAAAATAGTCATACATTTTTATTGCGATGTTTTGTAAACTGCAGAATTTCATTTTAAGACTCATGATAAATGTTATTGTTCCACGTTTACACCTATGAATGAACGGAAATGGAACACACAATTTCTCGTATTTTTTACAAGTGTCTAATTGTGTCAAAAAACCACGGTAAAAGCGTGCCAACACATCAATTTTACCGTGTATGGATTTTTACTCGCTATTTTTAACTTAAAATACTGTAAACATTAAGTTTTGACTACATCAATGGGTCGTTATAAATTTATATAAATCAAATAAGCAACAATAATAACCAATTGGTTTTTTTTAATGAAATTAATCCCCTGTTGGGTTCTAATCATTATAACTTTACATGCAAATTTTGAACAACTTACAACAAGAGGTTAAAAAGCTATCGATTTTAAAAGTGAGGCACGAGTTATGAAACAAGCTATAGTCAGTAATTCACACACTCGGCGATATATTGGCTCAAAAAGACAAACATATATCACGTGCTCGCTTACAATTGCCTTGGACCAACGCCTCTCTATTAAACTACAAAAAAAAAAAAAATACAGAATGTGAAAGTCATCATTAATGTTGTCTCCTTACTGTAAACACACCTTCCGTACATTAGGCTTGTCAGACTCGACAATACATCATTTAACGGACGATGCATTTTTGACAGCTTCACCTGTATAATTTGTATTTCTTACATATCATTAACCTTTTGTTACGGTGATGGTTTATCTTATCTGAAGTAGCGTATAGTTGCAGCTAACCGTGTTCATCGATAACTATTTTTACTGGCCAGAGACGTTTTGTGGCATTTAATTATGGTGAATCAGAACGTCTTGTATTGCTGCCCACATTTATAGATTCTGTTGTGCAGAAAGTTAGGGAAATCTTTGGGGTGCAGAGGCTGTTGAGTAGAATGTTTGAGCATTCTCTTTAGAGTCGGGAATTCAGTTCTGCAGAATCAGAGAAATTGTTGTGTGGAGATTCAGACAGATAACGGCTTCCTCAATTTGAACAAAACACACGCTCTTCCAATGCTTCTTCCTCTTTTACCTATGTCAAACGTCACTATAATTTTCACTTTAACCTATTTCAAACCACACTATCACTTTTCCTTTTACCTATGTCATACCTCACTATTTTTTCGTCTATAACTTATATCAGACATCACTAAATCTTTCACTTTTGTCTATTTCACATCTCACAAATCACTTCCCCTCTTACCTATATCATAACTATCTTTCTCTTCCCCACTTACCTATGTCATATCTCACTATCTCTTCCCTTCTTACCTATGTCATATCTCACTATCTCTTCCCTTCTTACCTATGTCATATCTCACTATCTCTTCCTTCTTACCTATGTCATATCTCACTATCTCTTCCCCTCTTACCTATGTCATATCTCACTATCTCTTCCCCTTTTACCTATGTCATATCTCACTATCTCTTCCCCTCTTACCTATGTCATATCTCACTATCTCTTACCCTCTTACATATGTCATATTTCACTATCTCTTCCCCTCTTACCTATGTCATATCTCACTATCCCTTCCCCTCTTACCTGTGTCATATTTCACTATCTCTTCCCCTCTTACATATGCCATATCTCACTATCTCTTCCCCTCTTACCTATGTCATATCTCACCATCTCTTGACCTTTAATTTTGTCAAACCTCGCTAACCTTTCACCCTTTTGCATATAGCCTACCTAGTTATCCTATAGGGAAGAACCAAAAACACTTCAATGCTGCGGTAAAGCTATAGCTAAGAGCAAGTGTTGGGGTGTAATGTACACACTAGAAATGAAGAAATGTACGTTACGCCCCACAACATGACCCTTATTACCGTATACCCTTTACCTATGTCAGACCTCACTATCCCAACCCACTTTAACTGTCATACATTACTATTCCGTTTTCCTCTCAAATATCATAAGCCTTCCTATTCCTTCTCCCTCGCATCTATGTCATACTTTCTTATCCCTCCTCCCTCTCTTCTATTTAATACCTTCATTTTCCTTCTCTCTCTCATCTATGTCATACCTTCATTTCCCTTCTCTCTCTCATCTATGTTATACCTTCCTTTCCCTTCTCTCTCTCATCTATGTCATACCTTCATTTCGTTTCTCTCTCTCATCTATGTCACAACTTCCTTTCCCTTTTCTCTCTCATCTATGTCATAACTTCCTTTCCCTTCTCTCTCGCATCTATGTCATACCTTCATTTCCCTTCTCTCTTTTATCTATGTCATAACTTCCTTTCCCTTCTCTCTCTCTCATCTATGTCATACTTTCATTTCCCTTCTCTCTCTCATCTATGTCATACTTTCATTTCCCTTCTCTCTCTCATCTATGTCATACTTTCATTTCCCTTCTCTCTCATCTATGTCATAACTTCATTTCCCTTCTCTCTCTCTCTCATCTATGTCATACCTTCCTTTCACTTCTCCCCCTCTTCTTTGTCATACTTTACTGTTTCTTCTCCCTCTCACATACGTCTTACCTCACACTCCCCGTCGACAGACACACTATTGATCATGGTTCCAGGCTGCGCTGATAGATGCTAGTTTAACTAAACATTTCCCTCAGTCATTGTTGACATTTTGCTGTCTCTGGCATGACGACTCAGCACAACGACTAATCATTTCTTCAATACCAAGTTTCACAGATTAGATTTTGATGGCGGCTTCGTCCCTAGCAACTGTAAATAATGGTCATATTTTATTATATCAATATCGAAGATAATTCGACTGTTCTAGAAGCTTATGACTGAAGATAATCTCATTGCCCTATATATGATTGCTGTTCCAGCAACGCTCTTCAATCCTGAGATAATAGATGATGACGACCTGAAACTATCCTCATTATCCAAATTATTTTTGCCCTCGTTAGACACTGCATTTTGCTTGTCTTAAAATGATGTTGTGGGTATTGCTCGATGGCTGTCACGTGGTCATATCTTGTGCTTTCTAGTTCGTCTTTCTGCTTTGCCCACGCTAACGAATTATCTAGACATAGTTCATCTTTTTTATATTTTATTCCAATTTCGATGCAGCCGCTCCTGTTCGTCAATTTTTTTATTTCTGTATTCAACATTCAAACTTTTACTGCTTTTTATTCCTTGTTTCTGACAAGAGCCTTTGTTGTGTGTACAGTGAGCTTATTGGATACAGACAACGAGGAAGAAAAACACAAGCTAACTAACTGAGAAAGGATTATGGTAATGGCGATGATGACTAACTGAGAAAGGATTATGATAATGGCGATGATGACTAACTGAGAAAGGATTATGGTAATAGCGATGATGACTAACTGAGAAAGGATTATGATAATAGCGATGATCACTAACTGAGAAAGGATTATGGTAATAGCGATGATGACTGACTGAGAAAGGATTATGGTAATAGCGATGATGACTAACTGAGAAAGGATTATGGTAATAGCGATGATGACTAACTGAGAAAGGATTATGGTAATAGCGATGATGACTGACTGAGAAAGGATTATGGTAATAGCGATGATGACTAACTGAGAAAGGATTATGATAATGGCGATGATGACTAACTGAGAAAGGATTATGGTAATAGCGATGATGACTAACTGAGAAAGAATTATGGTAATGGCGATGATGACTAACTGAGAAAGGATTATGATAATGGCGATGATGACTAACTGAGAAAGGATTATGGTAATAGCGATGATGACTAACTGAGAAAGGATTATGATAATGGCGATGATGACTAACTGAGAAAGGATTATGATAATGGCGATGATGACTAACTGAGAAAGGATTATGATAATGGCGATGATGACTAACTGAGAAAGGATTATGATAATGGCGATGATGACTAACTGAGAAAGGATTATGGTAATAGCGATGATAACTAACAGAGAAAGGATTATGGTAATAGCGATGAGGACTAATTGAGAAAGGATTATGGTAATGGCGATGATGATTAAGTGAGAAAGGATTATGGTAATGGCGATGATGATTAAGTGTGAAAGAATTATGGTAATGGCGATGATGATTATGTGAGAAAGAATTATGGTAATGGCGATGATGATTAAGTGAGAAAGGATTATGGTAATGGCGATGATGATTAAGTGAGAAAGGATTATGATAATGGCGATGATGATTAACTGAGGAAGGATTATAGTAATGGTGATGATGACTAACTGAGAAAGGATTATGGTAATGGCGATGATGACTAACTGTGAAAGGAATATGGTAATGGCGATGATGATTAACTGAGAAAGGATTATGGTAATGGCGATGATGACTAACTGAGAAAGGATTATGGTAATAGCTATGATGACTAACTGAGAAAGGATTATGGTAATGTCGATGTTGACTAACTCAGAAAGGATTATTGTAATGGCGATGATGACTAACTGAGAAAGGTGTATGGTAATAGTGACGATGACTAACTGAGAAATGATTATGGTAATAGTGACGATGACTAATTGAGAATTGATTATGGTAATAGTGACGATGACTAACTGAGAAAGGATTATGATAGTGGTGATGATGACTGACTGAGAAAGGATTATGTTAATGGTGACGATGACTAATTGAGAATTGATTATGGTAATAGTGACGATGACTAATTGAGAAAGGATTATGATAGTGGTGATGATGACTGACTGAGAAAGGATTATGTTAATGGTGATGATGACTGACTGAGAAAGGATTATGATAGTGGTGATGATGACTGACTGAGAAAGGATTATGATAGTGGTGATGATGACTGACTGAGAAAGGATTATGATAGTGGTGATGATGACTGACTGAGAAGGGATTATGATAGTGGTGATGATGACAGACTGAGAAATGATTATGATAGTGGTGATGATGACTGACTGAGAAAGGATTATGATAGTGGTGATGATGACTGACTGAGAAAGGATTATGATAGTGGTGATGATGACAGACTGAGAAAGGATTATGATAGTGGTGATGATGACTAACTGAGAAAGGATTATTAAACTTCTGTGTTGACACACTTGATGCAGTCAATGACTGACAGAGACGAACTTGATCTTTAACAACAAAGGCAACTGAAGGCCACATTTAACTTCTTATCTGAGGTTAACTTATCATCATCATGTGCCATACCGGTTGGCTTAGACGATCACGTCCTTCCACAATTTTCTATCCACAGTACATCATATCAATTCTGTTTACTGATTTCCATGCCATGACACTCAGCTATCCAGTATCTTCTCTCTTTGTCTTCTGCGATATCTCTTTTCTTGTATTTTGACATTTGTAACCAAATATTCCAACTATCCTCTACTCATGTGCCCGAACAATGTTTATTGTTTCTTTCCGATGTTTTTAAGGAGCTCTTTTTTTGTGTTGGCCTTTTTGAGAATTTCCTCATTGGTCTATTTTGTTATCCAGGGAACTTTCAACATTCTTCTGAGAAATGCCATCTCTGTAGTCTCTAATAGCCCTTACATGTGTTTTTGTCTACTATCCATGATTGGCTTCCATTGGTCAGAATTGGCTCTATATCCGATGAACTCACATTATAGCATATCATAAATAAGAACATGATTTAGTCCATAGAGCGACTGTTTGTGTTTAACCTCAAAGTGGAATTTTCGTTATAGGCTTACACAGTGTGCGGCAGTTGTGGGTGAAGATACTACGAAGCTACCACATTTCGTTCATTCTTAAATTATCTTCTTCCTTTTCTCCTCCCTTTTCACTTTCCTCTTCTTCTTCACACCGTGGATCGTTGTGGAACTACTAATATGAACCTTATCTAGCTCACGTCGGTCATTCATTGGGGCTCTGCGAAACCGAGGTCATCCCCTCTACATTGTTATCTTCTCATCTTATTCTATGCCAACTTTTCCTTCTTCTTCCGTTGTATAGTTCCTTCTCGAGTAGTCTTCGATGGGCCTGGTGTATCAACATTCGTGGCAAAACTAGTTCTCTATGTTCAGCAACGGACACAGAAGGACGAGCAACAACTACAAATGTAGCCCTTAAGCGGAAGTCATCATCCCATAGTTTGTTTGGAAATTGTATATCCTGGAGTCCGAATTCTATTGTTAGTTCTCTCTACAGTACACGTTTCTGTAGTGCATCTTGTAAAATCTGTCAGATCCAGATATATATAGGTTCCCAGTCAAGCGAGAGTGTTCTATCTCGAGTGAGAAGATTGTAGTCTGTCTATCTTCAAACTACTCTTCTCAATTTGAAACTGTATTAAGTTTAAACTCAACTCCGGAGTAGTCCAAATTGTAACACATCACAAACATGTGATAGCCTATTGGCTTTTAACTCATCACAAACATGTGATAGTCTCTTGGCTTAACTCATCACAAACATATGATAGTCTCTTGGCTTACCTCATCACAAACATATGTTAGTCTCTTGGCTTAACTCATCACAAGCATATGATAGTCTCTTGGCTTAACTCATCACAAACATGTGATAGTCTCTTGGCTTAACTCATCACAAATATATGATAGTCTCTTGGCTTAACTCATCACAAACATGTGATAGTCTCTTGGCTTAACTCATCACATACATGTGATAGTCTCTTGGCTTAACTAATTGTATTCAATTATATTGTAATAGCGTATTGAGAGCAGTTTAAAATTTGTGAATAAACGTTTCAGAATGTTCCACTTTATAGTGTAACTATTCAACTTTTACGTACACATTTGATTAATGACTCCTCTAATCTTATGTACTGGCAGCAAACAGCGGCCATAAAACTGGAAACCAATTGGGAATGTTTCAACAAATAAAACAGGGTGTTAGACAGGATTGTGTGCTGTCACCAGATTTGTTTAATATTTATAGTGAGATTATTTTGAGATCCATATGGGATATGCCTGGAATAACAATTGGAGGTCATAATATAAATAATCTAAGGTATGCTGATGATACAGTCTTAATCGCTAAGAGTGAAAATGAGTTACAAGAAATGTTGGACATTATAATGAAGGAAAGCAAAAATAAAGGACTCAGCCTTAATAGCAAAAAGACAGAGGTAATGGTAACAACAAAGAAAAAGACATCACCCCAGTGCAAAATAAAGACAAGTGGAACAATATTAAAACAGGTAAATGAATTTAAATTTTTGGGAACTTTGTTAACCTCAGACGGAAGATGTACAAAAGAGGTGAGATGCAGAATGGCTCAGGCAAAAGCAGCTTTCAAAAAATGAGGAAGATACTATGCAATCCATTTTTGACAATAGAAACAAGAAAAAAGAGTTCTTAAATGTTATATAGAGCCAGTCTTAACATATGGATGCGAATCATGGACAATAGGACAACATACAAGAAAATCACTGGAGTCTGTAGAAATGTGGTTTTACAGAAGAATGTTGAGAGTACCATGGACAGCTAAGAAGAGTAATGAAAAAGTTCTGAAAGAGGTCAAAGCAAAAAGATAACTAATTTCCAATGTTAGGAAGAAACAATCATCATTTTTTGGCCATGTAATGAGAAGATAGCAACTTGAATATATTGTAACAACTGGAAAAATTGAGGGACTAAGAGATAGAGGGAAGCAAAGAGAAAAAATAACAGACAGCTGAAGAGAACGTCTTGGCAGAAGGTCAACAACAGAAATGATAAATAGCTGCCGAGATCGAAGATTGTGGAGAGACATGATCACCTACGCCAGTAGGCACGGTACTTGATGATGATGATGATGAATTACTTCGTATTTATTGTGGAAAAAAACCACTCCGATTAAATGTCAGAAATAAGTATAACCGCAAAAAAGTAAAAACAAAAATGATGAAAATATGTCATGAGTTTTTTTCAGAAAATGTCTTCTAAATTTGTCTTTTTTTTAAAGAAAAGTTATACTTTAAATTCTGTATGCATAATTTATGCTGCTAATCACGTCTTACAGAATATCAGGCTGGCCATTAAATAAATATCTTATAATAAATGCCAGCAGTGGTTGAATGGTATATTTGTATTATTGTTCTCACATTCTGTATTATTGTTCTCACATTCTGTATTATTGTTCTCACATTCTGTATTATTGTTCTCACATTCGGTATTATTGTTCTCACATTCTGTATTGTTGTTCTCACATTCGGTATTATTGTTCTCACATTCTGTATTGTTGTTAATGTTATCAGTTCTTACATTTAGTTTACATCTGCCCTTCTCGATGTAGAGATGTTTTACTATAAGAATTGTTCTATTGTTGAAGGTTGTAAAGCTCATTACTATATAATTACTGCAATATCGATGCTGTCTAAGGTCCATGTCTGGCACTGACACCTCAACGTTGGGATAAAGATAGTCTTATAAATGGCTCTCTTCGCTCCTAACTTTAGATTTTTGTTGGACAATAATGCTGAAATCGGTATAATAACATTATATGCTGTGATGACACCTCGGTAGTTACTATATAAGCTCTTGCAACATCTAATAAGATGCTCATTTACTCCGCGCTGATCCAATGTTTGCTATAAAACATTTATATCCACCCTTTCGAAACTTGGTCCACACATTTTATGTAGAGATTCTTGTTATATTCTGTTTTCCTCTCATTTAGCTGTCTGAGTATACATATTGCATTCTTGCACATTCTATTTTTTTCTAAACACTAAGAAATAAAAAAAACACTTTCTTTCACTTTCATTCTCTCTCTCTTTTTATCTCTCGGACGTAAAACTCATAAAATGATGCTCTATTTTGACTCTATCACCAGAGTTAGCCTTCAGCCTCTGAAAATGTCCTTGCGATCATCATTTATGTGATTAATAGTTTTCCAATTGTCTGATTATATGACATTCTGCGCAGTTCTTGTCTACTGGTCTGGCTGGCCAATTGTTATTTTATTTATTTTCAACAATCACAATCCATGACCTTTCAATTATGTCTTTACTTGATTATTTTCAAGCCTCTACTCTGTTTTCTATATACTTTGCACACTACATTTCATGTTTCTTTTCTTAACCATTATTATCATCATAATGTGCCATACCGGTTGTGTAGACTGCCATGTCCTTCTACAATTTTGTATCCACAACGCACCGTATCAATTATGTTGTTGACTTTTCCGTGTCATGACACCGAACTATTCAGTATCATCTCTCTTTGTTGTCTACATCTCTCTTTCCTTTTATTTAGCCAGTTGTAACTAAGTATTCCAACTTTAATCTTCTCATGATGTTCCCGAAAATTGTTGATTCTTTCTATATGATGTTTTTTTAGGGACCTCCTTTTCGCATTTGGCTCTTTGAGAATGTCTTCGTTGGTCTTTTTAGCTGTCCAAGGAACTTTAAGCATCCTTCTGAGAAAATACATCTATGTGGCCTCTAATCGTCTTTTCATTTGTTCTGAGAAATCTCAAAACTGTGGCTTCTAAATCACCTTTCTTTTATTTGTCTGCTTTCAATAATTCGCTTTCATAGATCTGAATTGGCTCTATCTAGCACTGATGAACTCTTTCTCATTTCTGTTCTCACATAGAATTTAACACGACGTATATCACTTTCGGAAATGCTATTTTGGATTCAGCTACTCTGCTTTATATTTATGTGGTGCGTCTTAACTATTGGTAGTAATATTTAACACAAATGCCTGCTAGTGTAGTCATGCCAGCCTGCTGACTACGGCTTCTGTGGAGGAATAGAGTAATCGAGTAGTAGGAAGTCTGCTCCTGTGGAGGAATTGAGTAGTCTAGTAGTAGGAGGTCTGCTTCTGTGGAGGAATTGAGTAGTCTAGTAGTAGGAGGTCTGCTTCTGTGGAGGAATTGAGTAGTCTAGTAGTAGGAGGCCTGCTCCTGTGCAGGAATTGAGTAGTCTAGTAGTAGGAGGTCGGCTTCTGTTGAGGAATTGAGTAGTCTAGTAGTAGGAGGCCTGCTCCTGTGCAGGAATTGAGTAGTCTAATAGTAGGAGGTCGGCTTCTGTTGAGGAATTGAGTAGTCGAGTAGTAGGAGATCTGCTTCTGTGGAGGAATTGAGTAGTCTAGTAGTAGGATGTCGGCTTCTGTGGAGGAATTGAGTAATCTAGTAGTAGGATGTCGGCTTCTGTGGAGGAATTGAGTAATCTAGTAGTAGGATGTCGGCTTCTGTGGAGGAATTGAGTAGTCTAGTAGTAGGAGATCGGCTTCTGTGGAGGAATTGAGTAGTCTAGTAGTAGGATGTCGGCTTCTGTGGAGGAATTGAGTAGTCTAGTAGTAGGATGTCTGCTTCTGTGGAGGAATTGAGTAATCTAGTAGTAGGAGGTCGGCTTCTGTGGAGGAATTGAGTAATCTAGTTGTAGGAGGTCGGCTTCTGTGGAGGAATTGAGTAGTCTAGTAGTAGGATGTCGGCTTCTGTGGAGGAATTGAGTAATCTAGTTGTAGGAGGTCGGCTTCTGTGGAGGAATTGAGTAGTCTAGTTGTAGGAGGTCGGCCTCTGACAAAGAAAGTCATCTATTGGAATCCCGTAACAGGCGATAGTCTTTTTTCTCTTCGTGGTTTTTTCGGTGCTTCACGCTCTCCTCGTCTCTGGGTAGTGAGGTCCCATGTTTAGCCTCCCAGGATAACGATGAGAAACAGGAGGTCCCATGTTTAGCCTCCCAGGATAACGATGAGAAACAGGAGGTCCCATGTTTAGCCTCCCAGGATAACGATGAGAAACAGGAGGTCCCATGTTTAGCCTCCCAGGATAACGATGAGAAACAGGAGGTCCCATGTTTAGCCTCCCAGGATAACGATGAGAAACAGGAGGTCCCATGTTTAGCCTCCCAGGATAACGATGAGAAACAGGAGGTCCTGTGTGCACTCTGAGCACGTTAAATAACCCTTGTAAGTCTAAAAAATGAGCCATAATTTTGCACACACAAATTAGTCATTTAAAATTGTCAATATCAAGTGGGATGTGTGTGGCCGAAAGCACAAATATAAAGACACAGTGCATTCATGCCTACTTCACAGGTGAACGATAACGAAGCAGAAGAAGAAAAAGACGGCTAGTACGATGAATTGTTTATATTTACGTAATGATGTTTTGTAAGAATTATGTGTTGTGATTGATTATGATGACTTTTTATTAAATCTGTCGATAGAGAAGGAGGTGGGCACCAAAAGGGCGGAGATATATGACAAAGAACACACACAGACAGGCATATACACATACTCACACATGCACACACACACATATGACAATAACATCTAAAAATATTAGAGAGAGAAGAAGGGAAAGAGATATATAGATGTAAGCAATGCGAGCCTAACGCCCTGTGCATGTAAGGTTAAAGCAATACATCACAGCGGCCTGCTGGGTGTCCAGAAAATGCCCGTGGATATTGTCCAGATTCAATTTTGAGGCCAGCATGTCTGTTGAGCATTCCTTGTAACGCAAACAAAGATCTGTCCATCTGTCCATCAATCATGGCAGACTTCATCATTGCGTTTGGCAACTCTAGCCTATGTCAGTCTAACACTCACATGTCCTGTACACGCCCTCTTTATCCTCAATATATCATTCGTTTTTTCCCTCCTCTCATTCACTGCCCATACTCTTCTCGCCCCTAACCTCCTCTTCTCTATCCTACCTGGTCTCCTTATCTTTCTATCATGAGAATACATTTTCTGTTATTATATTTTCTTCTTTTATTATATTTTCTTCATTATCTCCAACCTCCCTCTTATCTAATCTCAGACTTACCTTTTCTGTATCACATTAACGAACCTCAGCGACACACACGCACGAAACATACACACACGCACGAAACATACACACACGCACGAAACATACACACACGCACGAAACATACACACACGCACGAAACATACACACACGCACGAAACATACACACACGCACGAAATATACACACACGCACGAAACATACACACACGCACGAAACATACACACACGCATAAACATATGATATCCTGCATTCACAGCTTTAACATGATTTAATCTCCTGATGTATACCCCTTCTTTGTTGTTCATCCTTCTTCCAAGTATCTTCACTCTGTGGAACTCAACTCTTTGTTTCTTCGGACTGTTTTTTGTTGTTACCAACAATATTTATCAGATTAAATCTTTACGACTTTCTCTCTCTCTCCTTCTCTCTCTCTCTCTCTCTCTCTCTTTCTCTCTCTCATACTGATCTTCTTTGTCTTTATCTTGTTTCACTCTCTCTTGATTAATTTTGAATCTTTTTCTATGTTTTTCATTTCAAAGTTTCATTTTCCTTCCTTCGTTCTGTCTGTCTGCCTGTCTCTCTCTCTCTCTCTCTCTCTTTCTCTCTGTCGTTCTTTTTCTCAACTTCTCTCTTATGTCTTTATCTTTTAACCTCCACCCACCACGCCCTGTCGCATATGTACCAATTTTTAATATTATGTGTTTTACCCATCTCTTTTCTCATAGTTCTGTGTTTCTTCTCTCCACATACTATCAGAATCACTCACTTGTTTGTGCAAACTTACACCTACCCGTCTCTTTATTGTTATTACATTTCAGACTTTATTAGTTTTTATGTTGTTTTAATTCATTTATCCACTTGGTTTTACACATTTTGATCTCTGACTCTGTATCTCTCTCTCTCTCTCTCTCTCTCTCTCTCTCTACCTCTCTGTCTTTCTTATCTCATATTTCATGGAATTAATATAATTCTTTCTATTTTCTTTCCTCTTTAAAGTTTTTCAATTTTGCTCCGATATCCATTTTTTTGCACTTATCCTTCGCTAACGTTTTGGTTCATTTTTCATAAATTGTTCTCTCTTTTTTATTCATTTAATTTAGTAGTTTTTCCCCTCGACCCGATCACTAATTTTTTTTTCTCACTGTATATTCTTCATTTACATTCTCTTTAAAAACCATTTTATTTTCATTATGTCTCAAAATGTTCTCAAAAGCTATTATTTAATTTTGTAGAAATAGGAGATCTCATGTCCCTATTATTTTCTCTTTTGAATGTTCAACTTAAATTGATCATGTTGATTGTCTAAGTTTTCATTGACTGAGTTTGTTTTATTAGTTTAATGATTGTTGGCTGGAAACACCATATCTGACAATGGGCAAAGACAATAAGAAGAGAAAACACAAACAGGCAAGGCAACCAAAAATGCAAGGTCAGCAGTAGAAAGTTTCTTGCACACTCAATGATTGCTTCTACTATATCTGTTACAGTCCTTTGCTGTATGAGTAAAGGCAAGGAATACAGAAAAAGAAACGAACCCTGTTACGTCAAATATATGGGGAAACAATTCTCAACACGATAAAATCAATAAAGAAATAAACATCCGATGTAGTTAGGCAAAGCAAATATTGGGACAACTAGCCCCTATACTGCAACACAGCACAACATATATCGTCATAAATAAAGCTCTTATACAGAACATATTCATTCCCACGTTGTGCCATCAAATATGTCCACTCGCAACTAAACATGAAAGGAAGCTTGTCACCATAGAGATTAGATGTCTGAGGAAACCTATTTGAGTTACCAGAGGAGACAAAATGAAAGTGGTATCATGACAGAGAGAGAGAGAGTGAGAGAGAGAGAGAGAGGGAGAGAGAGAGAGAGATAGTAGTTTCTGAACCAATCCTAACTTAATAACAGAAACTACAAATAAAATGGTTTGCCGATCTAGAAAGGGGTGCCGTGCGATCTATAACCATGCAAAGAATTTATTTAGGTGGAGAAGCAAGTCCAAAATGAGATGGCCAGACATCAAGAAACGCTACAACAGCATCAATTGGAAATGTTTGAATCTGCCAGAATAACGAGAACTAGAACTTTGCATCTCCCGCGACACCCCATGGGGTACAAGAAAATGAGAAAGAAGATTCTGGCATGTGCTTTGTATATAGAAATATAGTTTTATGTTGTTTGGGGGTGGAACTTATGTGTTAACACTATTACAGTGCCGTTCTTCTTATTTGCCACAAAAAACTCTGGTACCCATTTAAGACTGGACGAACTTAGAAGCCGACGATGGTGATGGAAAATTACCTCTTAATCTTCTTTTTCCAAACCAAGAACAGTTGCCCTGCTGTGGCTTTGTTAATGAATAAGACAAATGTCAACAATGAAGCACCAACCACTGCCTCCGAGAGCAGCCTCCTGCAATTTCCCTGAGCCTACTGATCGAGTCTCTCAGAAAACATTTCAGTAAGATGTTCTATCTCTAGCCAGGCTTCTGCTTGAGCTACTGCCACCATCAAACTACGGCCAAGTACGGGTACATAACGCGAAAGTAGCTCTTTCATCCTTTGTTTTTCTTCCTTTGACCGTGAAAGCCAGTGAGCTCCGACACAACGGACCCATCAGAGTAAATAACAGCTTCACCGTCAAGTACATTTCTATAGACCAAGGCCTGCAGCTCTACATCAAAGACTGCAGTGTTTTATCCTGTGCTTTCCACTTCGTACAAACCGAAGATGACGTAGAGCACTCTGCTGGTACATTTAAACACTCTTCCCCAGATTCAATGTCCCCAAGTGGACAAATCTGTTGAACAATGTCCTCAACCAGCGCCATCCATGATTTTTCTCTATTGAGCCTGCTGCCCTTTCTCTACCAGTGGCGCGGTAGAGTGGATGTTGTACATCAGCCCTGGCTCTACCAGTGGCGCGGTAGAGTGGATGTTGTACATCAGCCCTTTCTCTACCAGTGGCGCGGTAGAGTGGATGTTGTACATCAACCCTGGCTCTACCAGTGGCGTGGTAGAGTAGATGTTGTACATCAACACTGGCTCTACCAGTGGCGCGGTAGAGTGGATGTTGTACATCAACCCTGGCTCTACCAGTGGCGCGGTAGAGTGGATGTTGTACATCAGCCCTTTCTCTACCAGTGGCGCGGTAGAGTGGATGTTGTACATCAACCCTGGCTCTACCAGTAGCGCGGTAGAGTGGATGTTGTACATCAACCCTGGCTCTACGAGTGGCGCGGTAGAGTGGATGTTGTACATCAACCCTGGCTCTACCAGTGCCGCGGTAGAGTGGATGTTGTACATCAGCCCTTTCTCTACCAGTGGCGCGGTAGAGTGGATGTTGTACATCAACCCTGGCTCTACCAGTGGCGCGGTAGAGTGGATGTTGTACATCAGCCCTGGCTCTACCAGTGGCGCGGTAGAGTGGATGTTGTACATCAGCCCTTTCTCTACCAGTGGCGCGGTAGAGTGGATGTTGTACATCAACCCTGGCTCTACCAGTGGCGCGGTAGAGTGGATGTTGTACATCAGCCCTGGCTCTACCAGTGGCGCGGTAGAGTGGATGTTGTACATCAGCCCTGGCTCTACCAGTGGCGCGGTAGAGTGGATGGTGTACATCAACCCTGGCTCTACCAGTGGCGCGGTAGAGTGGATGTTGTACATCAGCCCTGGCTCTACCAGTGGCGCGGTAGAGTGGATGTTGTACATCAGCCCTGGCTCTACCAGTGGCGCGGTAGAGTGGATGTTGTACATCAGCCCTGGCTCTACCAGTGGCGCGGTAGAGTGGATGTTGTACATCAACCCTGGCTCTACCAATGGCGCGGTAGAGTGGATGTTGTACATCAGCCCTGGCTCTACCAGTAGCGCGGTAGAGTGGATGTTGTATATCAACCCTGGCTCTACCAGTGGCGCGGTAGAGTGGATGTTGTACATCAACCCTGGCTCTACCAGTGGCGCGGTAGAGTGGATGTTGTACATCAACCCTGGCTCTACCAGTGGCGCGGTAGAGTGGATGTTGTACATCAACCCTGGCTCTACCAGTGGCGCGGTAGAGTGGATGTTGTACATCAGCCCTGGCTCTACCAGTGGCGCAGTAGAGTGGATGTTGTACATCAGCCCTGACTCTACCAGTGGCGCGGTAGAGTGGATGTTGTACATCAGCACTGGCTCTACCAGTGGCGCGGTAGAGTAGGTGTTGTACATCAGCCCTGGCTCTACCAGTGGCGCGGTAGAGTGGATGTTGTACATCAACCCTGGCTCTACCAGTGGCGCGGTAGAGTGGATGTTGTACATCAGCGCTGGCTCTACCAGTGGCGCGGTAGAGTAGGTGTTGTACATCAGCCCTGGCTCTACCAGTGGCGCGGTAGAGTGGATGTTGTACATCAACCCTGGCTCGAAGCTTTCTTCGAATGTTCTAGACATCGATTGTGGCAAAGTAGAGGAAATTCAGCATCGCCATGGAGAGTGCCGCTGTCTAGCATCCAAGTATGGGCCTCATGTTGTCTTCGTTCCACTCTTTCAATCTGTGTGTTCCTGTGTTGTTGTGTGGCTGAGAGTTTAGAATCGTCAGAACATACCTAATAACCGACAACAGCAGCCCTTGGTATCGGAAGACAAGAGGATGCTGTTATACAGGCAGCGGCCACATTACCCTTAATGTCTTCATTAACATTTGATCTATGCTATGTCATCCCCAATTAACGTAGAACTCTCTACACCGCAAACCGAAGTTGTTTAATTTGTGGCTCACTTCAAGACAGTTCAATTTAGTTTATGTCAAATCTGAGTCAATTTATCTGCTGAGTGTTTAGCAAAATATATTTCTTCTAGTGGCTCTGATATCCAACTAAATGCTTATGGTTAATGTAAAGCTTAACTCGTTTACCTCGTGTTTTCTCCACCATTATGACTATAAGTATGTTACTGCGTCTCTGTATATGTCCAAGACGTTGTCTTATTTGCCCTTACACTTTAGTGTCATTTCTTTGAGTTACTATATTTTAAAGTCGACCCCACTCTAGTCACTACTAGATCGCCTTGGAGCTAAGAGCAGTAAATAGATCATCATTGCAGTGATGAAAACATGCCGGGTGCAACATGGTTGCAACATGTGTCAAATAAAAACATGCCAGGTGCAATATTATTGCAACATGTGCCAAATAAAAACAAATCAGGAGAAGAAAGAAGAGGGGAAAAATATTAAATGATAGAAAAACAAATTAATGAAGAGAAGTTAAAAAAGAAAAAAGATGAAAATGAAATTATTCGCATGCTTAATTCATGAATGTGGGTCACTTGCAAGAAGTTTAACCTTACAGATTTGTGACCACTTATTTCCTGCCTCTAACTGAATCTCATCAGATCTCTAAGTACCCAAACCATATTTTCCAAACGTCAGTCTTTCCATCGAGAATTGATTATAAATGTGATGTTGTCAATAGAAACTATTGAGTGATATACTTCTGTCGTTTCAATAGCACTTTTCGGAAAATAAACCTTCTAATTTGGTGTTCAGAATAGTTTAATGTTCGTTTTTAGAACATGTTAATATTATTAAAATATAAATCAATAGCTGTTCAAAACAAAACAGGAAATATTTGTTCCGGAAACTGTGATTACACTCTTGTAAAGCAAAACTGAACTGATGGTTTGATTGGCTGACAGTAACCCGCTTTCGCGGAGTGTCATGAGGTCACACAAACCGGAATTTCAAACAGTTTCTGTGAGCCTGATGTGGCTATCTGAGACGACATTAATTAGGGAAATTACCGTCCGGAACTGTCCCAACGGATGACTCTCTCCAGGAAAGATGTAAGCAACAAATCCTCTGTGGATTGCGTGTGTGTGTCTGTGCTACCTTTGTTTAGCGGGATCTCAGATATTCCAATATAGAAATTATCTCTAGAAAAATACTCGTATCCGTAAGACTTAAAAATATTATCGGAATTTTAAATATAACAAAGATATGTTTCTCATGTAACTGTCAGAATTTTCCTTTTTTCGGGTTTCTTGTGTATTTTCATTTTTCTGTATAAGACCATTGTACTTAGACATTGTCCTTTTGAACTCTGTCTGATTAACATTGGAAAAAAAACGTAAAATGATAGGTATTTTTTCCACGAGATTTATCAGTTACGTTGTCCAGTAAATGTATTTGCTATCACGTTTTTCATTCTGCAGGAGATGAGAGTTGAGTGGCTATTTGATCTTTTCCTTTCTTCATTTACAAAATCACAAGAAAGATTTGACCATGGTGATGTTCTGGGGTTCCTACGTCAGAGGGAAAGAAAATGTTTTTCTTCCTCCCCTTTGTCCATTTCTCTGTGATTGGCGTTTTGTTTGTTTGTGATTGTTTTGTTTAGACTGCGTTGTTTCCGCTAAAGAATCTGACACATGTCACAGCAGATGTTCGGATTTGTCTGTTCTTGTTTTTCTACTCTTATTCACGAGATTACACTAAGTAGTTCTTAGGAGCTCCACCTAGGTCTAGTAAAGTCCATTCAAATTCGATATAAATCATTGGACTTTCGGTCAATATGACGGATAGGCGGCACGAACCATTCAGGCTCAGTCTCAAAAGTGTTCCTTATTGTAATTTCCTCACATTCCAAGTCCTGACTGCTGCCGTAGATACTGAGTTTTGTACTCTGTACACTCCGTGAGCTGTGCTTATCATCCTGATCGTGTCTCGATATTCCGATTGCTTGCGGTGGATGATGACATCGTATGATGAAGGACAGTTCAGCTGCGTTCACTTTCGGTGCTCCTTGGCCTTATGTCTTTTGGGTGTGCTGTGGCTGCTATGATGGGGACTGCAGCTGCCTTTCTTTGTTTGGATCCTTGAATGAGATGAGTTTTAATTTGGATGATTCTACTGGCACGGGCGGTTGAGTAATTCTGGATTTTAATTCGTTTACAGTGACACCGGGGCCTTCGACTAACCATAACCATAGAAAAAAATTTGTTTAAAGCACTCAAAATGTAATGTCTTGTATATGGACCCTGATTGCAAATGTCAGGTTACCAAGCTGTTCATATTTCGTTAAATTAAATCAGTAAGTTTTTGAGGAACTGCAAGTCGTATAGACTACAAATCGAATAATTCCGTTTTCAAACCCCCTTTAAAATTAATTTGATGGATGTCCTAGTCATTGAGTTATTGAGTTACTAGCGGGTCATCATCATTACACTCCGAACATAATGTCCTAGTCATTTCAGTACTAAATAAATCAAGTCAAGACTTGTATACGGGAAAAAGGGAACACAAATAAATGACATTTGACAGGTGAGTATTAATTGTATAATAGGCAGGTAACACAAACTATGAAAATATTACATAATAAGCAGAGTAATAAGAAAGCTGATTACTTGTACCCTGATTAGCTGGAGCACTCCCTATTTGCTGACTATACACTGTGATGGAATGGGAAACATATACAGTTGTTATAAGTTACATATTGAAAGGAATAAGAGACAGAATTAAACAGAGAAAAGATTGGTAGGAAATAGCGTAGATGAATTTCTGTATATGAATTAAAGAAATGAATTTAACTCCAGAGACAGAGAATGTTAAGAGGCAAGATTACCTACACCATCAGACACGATAGTTAGAGAACATGATGCAGTGAAAATAAAGGATTCTACTTGACTACACTGCTGGTCGTTTGCCGTTTAATAATAATAGATACAAATGTGGGTCACTGTAACAGAAAGATAAATAATGTGATTTAAAACAACAATAAATATTATACACGACCTTGCAATGGAGCTGCACTCAGAGGGAAAAACACATACAATAACAAGAACAAATATACAATTTAGAAAATGGCGGACAAAAGGCTTCAGGAAAGTCATTATTTTTTTGTGGTCGATAAAATGTATTTTAACAGTTTCGTTTACTATGACTGTGCCTTTAGGAGATGTATTTTCCTCTGACGCACAGTGAATGCTTGAAGCTGTAGTGAGGGAAAGTACTGATGACGGTCTTAGCCTCAACAAAACACAAAGTGATAGTTGCACCAAAGGAACATACATCTCTTACATGCACATATGTATTGTAAATGAATCAACATTAAAACAGGTTTTAATTCAAATATTACGTTACTCTTAAAATATATATATATATATATATATATATGTAGCACTTCGCTCCATATGCTCATAACAAATATACTAAATAATTATTTTAAAAATATATCTTTAAAGACTGTATTGTTTCAAAGCATTTGTCGGGATTTATTTCTTAAAAACTGGAAAATTACCAAATGTTTATTTCTTGAGATCTTAAAAATTTATTTATATATTTTTTACAGGTTTTTCCATTTTAGACTGGAAATATGGAGTTCTTGAACTGAGTTATTGTTCACTTTGCTCTCTTAGATTCTCGTCTCCTTTGTCTAAATAGAAACGTAGACACCATTTTGTCATGTAACAAGATATTATAAATCTTTTCAAAATTTCTTAAATGAGTTTCAGTTGCACTATTTTTGTCAGTCCTTGTAGCAGAATATGCAAACAATTAAAACAAGTTACCAAAAATAGTAGTCAATATTTACGGCATTATCCTATATCTGAGGTCTGCCCGCGGGGGTGGGGGAGACATAGGAGAGATGAATAGGGACCGCATGTCCTGAGAAGTCGTCGTGAGATGATCGCGTCTCAGTTTTTATTTCCACCCCCCCCCCCCCCCCACAACCCGATAGAAAAACGTTGAACCCTAGCGGGACCCGAACCCGCGTTCTCCTTGTATGGGGCACGACAAAATTATCAATTTGGCCAACAGATCTCCTGAATCAGAAGTATTAGTCTGGATTATGCAGGCAATGGCAGCCCTGTCAAAACTAAATCATATATGGAAAATTGAATCCATCTCCCTAGAACAAAAATCATATTACGAACAGTAGTCGAATCACTATCTCTATAGGCCTGCGACAAATGGACTGCTAATCTTGGAAGAGGAATACAGGCTCTGGAAAGGAGGTGATCTAGAAAGATATTGCCCGTCTTATAAAGACATTATCATTGAGAAAGTGAGTAATATAATTCAATGAGAAAAAGGTCCAATTAAAGATTTATTGTCAACGGTTAAAGAACACGATTTAAAATGGTACGGACATGTTATTAGATCTACAGACATGGCTAAGATAATTTTCAGGGCACGGTACAGTGAAAAGAAGACAACGAAGACAGATAAAGCGGTGGGAAGACAACATAAAAGGATGGACAGAATTAACCTTAGTCATATTTCAAGTTCGGTGGCTGAGTTGTTAGTGCGCTTGCTTCCTGATCAAGAAGATCCGGGTTCAATTTCTAGAAATAGAAGAATATTTATTTCCGACAAGGCTTCGGGGTTCAACCAGCCTCTAAAATTGAATCCCAGAGATTCTTGTGGAAGTAAAGGCGGTCTGGCGTTATGCTAACCATATCATCCATTCATGTGTCGTGATCACGGAAATGTATGGTCACTAACACCAAGGTGAGGACTGTTGTGAAGACGTGATTATTCTATTCTTCTCCCTTGAACCTGATCAAATCAAAAGAAAACGTGGCGAGTACAACATTATTGTAATATGTGCAAAAAAAAAAAAAAAAGAATAGAAGCAGGGGAAGAAAGAGATGAGGGAAACATGAAGTTAAAGAAGAAACAGATTATGAAGAAAAGTGTTTTTTTTTAATGAAGAATTTCTCAAACTTTGCGAATGTATTGAGCCACATTGCAGTAGGTATAACCTAACAGATTGCGACCACTTGTTTCCCTCCCTTAATCTGAGTGCGACCACTTGTTTCCCTCCCTTAATCTGAGTGCGACCACTTGTTTCCCTCCCTTTATCTGAGTGCGACCACTTGTTTCCCTCCCTTTAACTGAGTGCGACCATAACTTTCTAGTTTTTCTGCTCTAACTATTATATCCGTTCGGGTGTCGAGGCTTCAATCATTGACAATTGATGCTCTTGTAACGTTTCTTTGATGTTGTCTGTCCGTGTTACTCTGGATCTGTCTTTGATCGTCTGCCCTCTCCTCATTTAACAAAAGCTTTGTATAGTAAGGAATCACATTCTGTCTAGATGGGCAAACCAGTTTATTTGTTTTTACTGTATGTAGCTTACGATTGGTTACCTACTCTTTCTCTTAAAATATCATTCCTATATTTGAGATATATCTACGACTAATCTTCCTAGTATATCACCACATGGAAATACATCAAAGAAAGAAGAGAAGCGAAGAGAGCCATGACTAATGTAAAGACAGATCTTGGAAAGGTTCTGGCAAAAGCAACATACAAAGAATTAGACAACAAAGTGAAAAGTTCGGCAAGAAGAGATACAAGAGCTTATATAGACAACTTGGCAGAGAAAGCAGAGACAGCTGCAATTACAGGAGACAGCAGAACTCTTTATACTGTACAAAAGATGCTGACAAACACCTATACATCCAGTGGAACACCAATTCTAGACAAATCTGGATTAATGCTAACAACAAGCGCAGACATAAAAGCCCGTTGGGCGGAACACTTCAAAGAAATTCTTAACCGTCCACTACCTCACAGTTTAATAGATTTTGAAGCTGAAACACCAGCAGCAGAATTAGATGTAAATTTAGATGACTTCACCTTGAGTGAAATAGAAACCACCTTAAAGCTAATGACCAATAACAAGGCTGCTGGAGAGGATAAGTTAACAGCTGAGATCCTCAAGGCAATTGATAGCCATAATTTAATACATCTCCAAAAAATGTTCAACATCATTTGGAAAACAGAGAAGACGCCTCATAAATGGAAAAAAGGAATCATTGTTAAGATCCCAAAAAAGGGCAATCTTAGAGATTGTAACAATTGGAGAGGCGTGACACTTTTGTCAGTTGCCTCAAAATTATTCTGTAAAATCATCCTAAATAGAATAAAGGATTCAATAGATACAGTAATGCGTGAAGAACAGGCTGGGTTTAGAAAAGGGAGAAGCTGTCTTGACCACATTTTCACTCTACGACTTATATTGGAGGAACACATTGAAAAGCAAAAACCTTTTGTACTTAACTTCATCGACTTCAAAAAAGCATTTGATAGTATTCATAGAGATTCTTTGTGGAAAATTCTGAAGCAATATGGCTTACCATCAAAAATCATAAATATTATCAAAGACATGTATGATGGTTACACATGTGCAGTTCGAACAGAGGAAGGACTGAGCGAATGTTTCCCAATAGAAACTGGGGTTAAACAAGGATGTATTTTATCGCCCTTGTTATTTGGAATTGTTATGGACTTCATAATGAAGAAATGCTGCACTGGTAATAAAGGCATCGAATGGATACAAGGAGACCATTTGGAGGACCTGGACTTTGCTGATGACATAGTTCTCATCAGCAATCAGATAAAAACGATGCAGGAAAACACAAATGAACTATCATCAATAGCCAGCAAAATTGGGCTTGAGGTCAATCATGAAAAGACTAAAGTCATGAAAAGTTTAATTCCAACAAGTGACAAAATATACATGGAAAACAAACCAGTAGAAGAGATCGATCACTTCATCTATCTTGGAAGTCACATTGATCGAGAAGGGGATACGAGCAAAGAAATTAGAATCAGACTGGCTAAAGCAGCAATGTCTTTCAGAAGCCTTGAAAAGTTGTGGAAATCAAAACTCATTAGCACAAACACAAAACTTAGGCTATTCAAATCAAATGTACTATCAACCCTTACGTATGCGTGTGAAAGCTGGAAAACAACAAGAGATATAGAAACAAAGTTGAACGCATTCGAAAATAAATGTCTAAGGAAAATACTTGGTATAGAATGGAACGAATTCAAAACAAACGAGGAAATTAGAGAAATCGCCAATCAACCACTAATATCTTCAGTAATAAAGAAAAGACGATGGTCATACGTTGGACATGTGATGAGAAGAGATAATAATCGAATAGCAAAGCAAGCCCTCATATGGGAAACAACAGGTAAAAGAAAAAGAGGAAGACCCAGGGAGACACTGAGAAGAACATTGATGAGAGAGGCAAGAGCAGCAGGAATCGGCTCCCTCAATGAGATAGAACTGCTTGCACAGAACAGAGACAGATGGCGAGATTTGATAAAATATCTTTAAAAGAAAACTGCTAGAACAAAAATTCATATAGGAGAAGGTGTATCTTGGTCTACGCCCTATGGGCCGGTTACGGCTCGAAAGGTCAATAGATAGATAGATAGAATCTTCCTATATATCTAGATATATCTATATCTATTCCAATATTCAGGTCGGGTAATTTTACCTGCTACTGTATGCAGTAAACAGTACAGCCTGTGGCTGCCCTGCTGCCTTGCAGGTAAGCTCGGGAGAGTAAAAGGCGAAGGAAGGGTACCCCGAAGTAAAACAACCCCACTGCCTTGTGGGCGAGACTTTTTGGTCAAAGGCTAGCGGAGCCAATCGTAAACAAACCGACGGAAGGCAACAGAAAACCACCGTCGTAACTTATTTCTATAATCATGAATCGCCACAACAATAGAAATATCGACAACAACGTTAAGGGGGATTCCAATGGAAACCCTCGTTCGATAGGGGACATCATGTGCTACAGGTGATACCAGATCGACATCAAGCTACTGTAAGCAAAATAAAGATAAAACAAACTCTAAAGATAGGTACTTGGAATGTGAGAACACTCATGCAGAAGGGTAAACTAGAAAACACCATACAAGAAATGAAAAGAATGGGTTTACAATTACTGGGACTTTGCGAAATGAGATACACCGGATCAGAGGATATGTATTCTGATAAACATAAAATATTCTCGAGAGTCCTTTTAGTGAAATTGAATGGAAAGCCAATAGACATAAATCGTATACAAGTTTATGCACCAACAGCAGACAGTCTAGAGGAAACATTTGATAAATTTTACAACGAGTTAAATGAGGCACTTCATGAATGTGCCACAAGAAAACACCATAGTTCTAGGGGATTTTAACGCAAAAGTAGGAAAGGAAAGAGTTGAGGAAGTAGTTGGTCATTATGGCTTAGGCGAGAGGAATGAAAGAGGTGATAAACTTATTGACTGGGCAAGAACACACAACATGATGATAGGAAACACCTGGTTTAAGCAACTTCCAAGACGTCTGTGGACATGGAAAAGCCCAGGAGACAACGCACGTAATTAAATTGATTACATAATGATAAGCAATAGATTTAGAAACAGTCTGGTGTGTTTGAAAACTAGACCAGGGGCAGATTGCAATAGTGATCATGTACGAGTTGTGGGAAAGCTTAGAGTAAAATTAAAAACAACAAAACGAGCCTCAGGTAACATCAAATTAAATTTAGATTTACTCAAATCAGAAAAGAAGCAACAAGACAAATGTAAAATCACAATTCAGAATCGGTACAATGCAATAGAGAAGATACAAAGCATTGATGAACAGTGGGAAATGCTAAAAGAATCAATACAACAAACATCAAAAGAGTTCATACCACCAGTGAGGACAAATTCAAGAAAGAAATGGATGACAGATGACATTTTGCAGCTAATAGATACAAGAAGAAGAAATAAAGATGAATATAAGAGACTAAATAAAGAAATAAAGAAAATAAAGTTGAGTATAAGAGACTAAATAAAGAAATTGTAATAAAAATGCAATGAAGCAAAAGTAACATGGCTAAAAGAGAGATGCAAAGAGATTGAAATGCAACAAAAAGGAAATGCTAAAGCTATATACAAACAAATTGAGGAATTAACAGGAAGAAAAACGCAATCAAAAACTGGATGTTTAAGATCAAAGGAAGGAGAACTGTTGATTGAACAAGAAAGCATAAAGGAACGATGGACAGAATACATTAACGATCTTTATAAAGATGAATGAACAGAAGTACATATTAAAGATAATGGAGAAAGAATAGAAATACTCAGAGAAGAAGTGGAAGACACCTTGCGCAATATGAAGCAGGAAAAGATCCTGGACCAGATAATATAACTAAAGAAAAGATTGAAGCCATGGGTGATTTTGGAATAGAAATAATAACAAAAATATTGAATGATATCTACAACAGCGGATATATACCAGATGACCTGCTCAAATCAGTATTCTCTCTCACTCTCTCTCTCTCTCTCTTTCACTCTCTCTGCGATCAGGACTCAATCAGAGTAGGATTCCAGACTCTCACATGAAGTCAGCTATCAGGTTAAGTGTGTCGATCGCCCCCACAGACAGAACATCACAATTAGAGTCTGCCAGATCCACTCTGATTGAGCACCCGTTAAAACGTTGCACTGTGTTCTGCGCCAGTGACCCAGTGCATCCGATTTCAGCCAGCATTTTATTCAGGTTTGCTATCCTTAGCCTTTGATTGTCCCCAATCTTCCTGCAAGGCAGCAGGTGATCTTTTCTGTAGGGGGATTCTGCCCTTAGATGGTCGGCCCTCCCAGGTTTACGAGCACCGTCTGCCCGAGTCACTAGTGGTGACTAACACAAACATGCACAGCGATACGAGGCATGACTAACACTGAAACACGTCAAGATATATGACACAGTATTCATAGCCCTACCAAAGAAATTGGGTGCGATTGAATGCGATAATCATCGCACAATAAGCCTTATGAATAATATGACTAAGATATTATTAAGAATCATCATGCGAAGAGTGCGAAACACAATCAGTCCAGAAATTAGCAATGAACAGTATGGTTTTGTTGGAGGTAAAGGAACGAGCAATGCCATAAATATATCATAAGATCGTTAGTAGAAAGAGCCATAGAGGTGAAAACATATCTATACCTATCTTTCATAGATTATACCAAAGCATTTGACAAAGTAAAGCACCAAGATATAATCAAAACTTTAGAAAGCATGAACGTAGGCAGCAAAGATCTAAGAATAATAAAGAACATATACTGGCAACAAACAGCGGCCATAGTAACTGGAAATCAATTGGGAATGTTTCAACAAATAAAACAGGGTGTTAGACAAGGTTGTGTGTTGTCACGAGATTTGTTTAATATTTACAGTGAGATTATTTTAAGATCCATAATGGGCATGCCTGGAATAACAATTGGAGGTCATAATATAAATAATCTAAGGTATGCTGATGAAACAGTCTTAATCGCTAAGAGTGAAAATGAGTTACAAGAAATGTTGGACATTATGGAGAAAGAAAGCAAAAATAAAGGACTCAGCCTTAATAGCAAAAAGACAGAAGTAATGGTAACAACAAAGAAAAAGACATCACCTCAGTGCAAAATAAAGACAAGTGGAACAATATTAAAACAGGTAAATGAATTTAAATATTTGGGAACTTTGTTAACTTCAGACGGAAGATGTACAAAAGAGGTGAGATACAGAATGGTTCCGGCAAAAGCAGCTTTCCAAAAAATGAGGAAGACACTGTGCAATCCATTTCTGACAATAGAAACAAGAAAAGGAGTTCATAAATGTTATGTAGAGTCAGTCTTAACATATGGTTGTGAATCATGGACAATAGGACAACAGACAAGGAAATCACTGGAGTCTGTAGAAATGTGGTTTTACACAAGAATGTTGAGAATACCATGGACAGCTTAGAAGAGTAATGAAAATGTTCTGAAAGAGGTCAAAGCAAAATGAAAGCTAATTTCCAATATTAGGAAGAAACAATCATCATTTTTTGTGGCCATTTAATGAGAAGTGAAGAACTGGAATATATTGTAACAAGTGGAAAAATTGAGAGATGAAGAGATAGAGGGAAGCAAAGAAAAAAAATACCACACAGCTTAAGAGAATGGCTTGGCAGAAGGTCAACAACAGAAATGATAAATAACTGTCGAGATGGAAAGTTGTGGAGAGACATGATCACCTACGCCAGCAGGCCCAGTACTTGATGATGATGATGATATCGAATTTAAGAATAAAGTATTGTAGTTTTTGGGGGTTAAGGCAAAGAAATGCAAATGAATGCATAAAAATGCGAAGCTGAATATGAGGAAAAATTAAAAAAATACAAAAAATGGTATGTTAGAAGCTTTACGTGATAAGTGGACGACACAGACTAAACGACGTTTCGGCCCAATAGGCCTTTAGCAGGAACAAGCAAGAAACACACACACACAAAACTAATAACGAAACATTCAAATAAAAAATATTCGAAATATGTTAAAGAAAATAAAATAAAAATGTTTATCCTGTGTGTATGAAAAGGAAATGGTAACAAAAGTGTGGCTGTCGTGAATGTGCAGAAATGTGCGCAAATGCACACCGAACCAGAGGAGTTCACACAGGGGTCAGTGCAAACACAAAGGAGAAAGAATAGAACAGTAGATTAACAGATGCTCAAAAGGCGGTAAGAGTGAGATGTCTGAGAGTGGGGTACATTAAAAACAAATGAGGGGTAATGAGCACAGAAAAAAGGTATAGAGGAGAACACCGAAGTGTCTCATAAGGGACTATAGGAGAAGAACTATAAATAGCATGGCATAGTAGATAGACCAACAATCCCAAATATGTGCAGTAGAGAAGGCTATGCAAAAGGGAAGGAGCAACCAAAAGGAAACTATGTGTATGAGTGTGATAAATTCATGCCTCGTGGGGTCAACGAACCGTACTGGACTATGAGGCGATTTTCCAAAATATAGCGGCTGCGGTCGCCAGAGTAACAAAGGACAAATCCAGTGACACGGATGTCGTCTTTACCCTTGTGATCAGGGGAGTTGAAGTGGGAAGACACTGGAGTACCAGTATTCTGTTGGACATCCCGTAGATGTTCACAAAATCTTTCCGCTAATCTTCTCCCAGACTCACCAATATAGGTCATGTGGCATCGTTGGCATATGATGGCATAAATGATGTAGCGGGATACACATGTGAAGCAATGCTTGATCTCGAACCGTCCATTAGGGAATAAGACCGAGTCAATAGGGAGCACATAGGCACAGGTGATACAGTTACGGCCACAAGGGGCCGTACCGAAGTGTTGAGGGTGGGAGCGAGGGAGATGGCTTCTATTTCCTATTGTAGTTTTTGCAACTTGCAAATATTCTTAGTAAATTAACAGCTATTCACAACTACTGAGACAGGAAAATATATAACTGCAACGACCACCAAAGTTTCGTGACTGATGACCTTAATGTGAGAGCAAAAGATAAAACGATCACTTTCGGCCTAATCCCATGTTACGTGACTGATGATGATAATGATGACGATGATGCAATAAATAAATGCAACTGATTAACACCAATGTTCTGCCTGTCAGGAGCAGAAAAATCTGTTCTTGCTCTGATTGTTGTTAAAGGAGTAAAGTTTATTCTTTTTTATTATATGCTCATTACCGTTGATCGTGTAGCGTCTTCAACGTGTGATGTTATACTGTGATATGATTATATTCTCGCGATATTTCTGATCATAATTCCATCATTATTACCTCTACTTCTGCTTTTATTTAACACCAACTATGACCTTCCACTCCCTATTGACTTCTTGCCTCACGTTTTCATTCCTCAACACTTTCCTCTTTCTCTCTCTCTCTCTCTCTCTCTCTCTCTCTATCTCTCTGTGTTAGACTATTTTTTCTATTTATAATTTCATTGCTTATTACCTCTACTTCTGCTTTTATTCAGTCCCACCTGCTCTCAGTATTCTTCCATTACTCATGTATCTCTTTTCTCACCCTTTCATTCCACTTCATCTCTCTCTCTCTTTCTTCTCTCTCTCTTTCACTGTACTATGATGACTCACATTTACTAAGCAAGAATGTTCACTCTGATTTCCTTTAGCTCAACACCAGACATTTGAAAGTGGATCCAATTATCATCTCGCTCACAACACAAATAATGACACTACAGTACCATCTTACATTTTCCATTATTACTGTAGTCTTCCCTCTTAATGATTTCTTCATCATAATTTGATTTTTTTTAACGTCTTATAATATAACTTCCTGCTCCATACTCGATGCTGTCACACAGCCCCCATTAGGTTTTGTCTCAATCGATCTGTCTCTGCCTTTTCAATACCTTAGCTTGAGCGCTTCCTTTCTCTCTCCTACTTTCTCCTTCTCCCCTCTCCCTGTACACCGAGACAGACGCATAAGAAATCAGGAATACTTCAATTAACGACCTGTTGTTATTTATCTTTGAGTAACGCGGCGCGCTAGACTGGCAAATGGAATGTTTGGTTTGATTACATAAGAATTTCGATTATTCAATGTTCATGGCAAGAAGTAAGTTAACGGTCTACATTGGAGATAGATGGAGATAGCTTCCTACACTATGATTTAATATCTTCATGTAAGTGAAAGTATTTTCTTTTTTTAACTTTTATTTTTATACAAGGATTCTAATTCTATACTTTTCTAGCCTTGATCGTAAACGCGCTGCAACCTCTTGTTTATTGAACATTTCTTGCCGATTTTGTTACTGTAAAGATTTCAACAATTTTTTGGTCATGTTAAAAGACACAACAGTCTAATAAAAGTAATATTAGAAGGGAAAATACAGGCTAAAAGAGGCAGAGGCAGACCAAGACTAACATGGACAAGTAACATCAAAAGATGGACAAGTCAGCCTATGGCAATCTGTACCATCAAAGCAACAGAGTGGAATGGCGCTCCATGGTAGCCAACCTTCGATGCGGAGACGGCACTCAATGAAATGAAATTATTTCAACAAGAGAAGGAAGCAATGAGAATACTTGATGAGAGCTGGCATTGAAAACAAAGCTGAAATTTGAGAATCATCAGAATTAATGCAATTGTCAATGATCAGATTACAACGGCAGTAGTTCAGTAGTTAGTGAATGGGCTAGTAAGGAAGAGAGGTCTAGCTCGATTCTCGTCTATGTAAACTACGTTCACCCACGCCTCATGTGTACTACATTTTTCTGGAAAAGTAGGGCGGCCTGCGGGATGCCGTTCATGTCGTCTATAATTAAAAACATATTGGTCGTCATAACAATCTCCCCATACGCCATAAGGCGTTGAGACCTTTTCATTTCTTTCATTCCCTTCTCATCCTGTAACTCCGCGCGTCGTTGTGGCAATATCGACAAACTTGATCTACTTTCTCCATTGGTCTCTCTCCATATATAGGCATATATATATTCCCTCACTGGGACACTGCCAAGTCAAGTCCATTAGTTGATGTTATCTTCCTATCTCTTTCACTACTTATTTTTTTTTAAATAAAGAGATAACACTAGGCAGTAATAGGCAAAGGGGAAAGGACAGAAAATGATACCAATATAAAGTTATAAGGACACTATGTACAAGTCAAAAATTAGTGGCAAACAGATTTTGCAAAGAAAATGGTGAAATTAAAAAGGAAATTAACTGAGAGTATTACATGACAGGCAATGTTGTGGAATTGTCCACGCAAGAGACTAAGGGAAACACCAACAAATATTTGGAGAGGAGAAGCAGCAATAGACGGAAACGATAGGGAAGATATGGAATCAATTAAAGAAACAAATTGTAACCAATTAAAAAACCTTGAAAAATGATTTTTGAAGAATTATGCCCCATACGGAGTTGAAGAGTTATGCTCCAGAGGGAGTTGATGAGTTATGCTCCAGAGGGAGTTGAATAGTTATGTTCCATAGGGAGTTGAAGAGTTATGCTCCAATTTGAAAAGCAGGGAAAATGTTCTAGTATTTGTTGTGCGCCAGGTTGTATTAGACGGATTAAAGCTTCAAATCTTTAGAAAAGCTCTCACGTACTCTGGTGGTTATGTCTCGAAATAAAAAAAAGTAGGTGTGCATTATTGCTAAAGAAATAACAGATCAAAGTACATATTACACGGTCGGCACTGGCAAACATCACGATCAGCACTACGGAGCATCACGATCATCATTGGGGAACATCGCGATCAGCAATACGGAGCAACACGACCATCACTGGGGAACATCGCGATCAGCAATACGGAGCATCACGACCATCACTGGGGAAAATCGCGATCAGCAATACGGAACATCACGACCATCACTGGGGAACATCGCGATCAGCAATACGGAGCATCACGACCATCACTGGGGAACATCGCGATCAGCAATACGGAGCATCACGACCATCACTGGGGAACATCGCGATCAGCAATACGGAACATCACGACCATCATTGGGGAACATCGCGATCAGCAATACGGAGCATCACGACCATCACTGGGGAACATCGCGATCAGCAATACGGAACATCACGACCATCACTGGGGAACATCGCGATCAGCAATACGGAGCATCACGACCATCACTGGGGAACATCGCGATCAGCAATACGGAGCATCACGACCATCACTGGGGAACATCGCGATCAGCAATACGGAGCATCACGACCATCACTGGGGAACATCGCGATCAGTACTGGGGAACATCACAACCGGCGTTAAGGAACATCATAATCAGTAATGAGGAACGTCACAGTCACCTCTGGGGAACATCACGAACAGTACCGGGGAACATAACGCAGCGGACACAGCCTTAGAAGCCAACGGGTAAAGAAGACTTAGAAAGCGATGGATCAATGAAATACCAGACAACATGATCAACATCATGTAGGAACACACTTCAGGAAAAAAATAAAAACAACTGCATTTTCTTCCACGTTGAAAGGCAACAGAGGCAAAGAAAAGTGAAGCATTTGAATTTCATTGCTTGTTTCAGTATTATTATGTTTATTACTGTTTATATTATTTAGAGGTCAGAGATATCATGGCGACTGAGTGCAGATAATTTTTCTGACTCAGCTCTTGCTGACATGTTTAAATTATTTGTGCGACATTCTAGTTGTAAAATAATGCGCTGCTTTTCACCGTTGTAGTTATGTTTACTTCTGACGAGAGGACGAACTATGAACTTTATCGATAATTCAGTGGAATATTATTTATTCGTCTTGTGTCGACGTGTTTTCCTATCATCATCAATAGGCCAACGTGTGTTCGCGTTTCGACATCTATTTTGACATCAATGGCTCCCAGCGGGAATGTCCATCCTCAATGTACAAAGTCTGTGACGGTGGATAGGGCGGAAGAATCAGAAATGATCAACGGCCCAGAAATCAAAAACAGCAAAGCGTGTGGAACACAGAGACTTATTCAGGTCACGAAAAACGAATATGGCTACCACCGTAAAAGAGATTGGAGCCTTATCATGTATTATTCCAAAGAAAGCCATGGGGAGAAATTCTAACTTTTGTCAGAGGAAAAATCGATGTATATGTACATTGAATATTATGACTCTTTACCAAGAAGGAAAGTGGGAAAATCATATTTTAGAAGCAGAACGAATAAACATAGATATTTAGGCATATCAGATAGAAGATGGAAAGACTGTGGGTTCATACAGAACAAAAATATACATTTATATATTCAGACAACACAACAGAACATCAAACAGGTGTAGGAATACTAATAAAAGGAGAGATACAAAAATATATAAGTACCCACTGGACATACAGTGATAAGATTATACTACTCAAAATGAAAGCAAAACCATTCGACAAAACAATAATACAGGCATACGCACCGCACCTACTCAAGACTAGACAGATAAACAAATAGAGACCTACTATGAAGATCTAAATAAAGTTATGAAACAAGTGAAATCTTCGGACATTCTTCGTTGTAGTGGGTGATATGAACGCTAAAGTAGGAAAAGGTGGATATAAGATCAAGAAAATCATAGTTTAGGGAAAAGAAATGAAAGAAGTGAAAGATTAATACAATTCTATGAAGAAAACAGGCTGATAATATGTAACACCTACTTTGAGCAAGAGAAAAGGAAATTATACACATGGAAAAGTCCTGGAGATAAGAAGAGGAATCAAATAAACCATATAATGATACAAGATAGGCTCCGTAACAGCGTCAAGAAAGCCAAAACCTACCTAGAAGCATATATTAACTCAGACCCCAATCCTGTAATGATTAAAATAAAAGTCAAACTAAGGAGAAACAAACAAACGACTAATTCATCAAACAGTACCACTAGACATAACAGCTATAAATGAAAAAAAAAATATTAAATATACTTATACAGTACAAGTGAAGAACACATATCAGAAGCTACTAGAAGAAGCGATTGAGCAGTACAGAAGAGAAAATCTTAATAAAAAAAGTTACAACAAAATGGCAATGCATAAAGAAAAGGAAGAAGCTTGCAAAATCTTACTCAAAAAGGAAAAGAACAAAAGACAAATATGGATAACTGACGCCATCTTGAAAAAAAATGAAAGAAAGAAGGCAAACCAAGAACACTTATCAAAACAATCAAATAGATAATGAAACACAATGTACATACAAACATTGAAGATTGGCTCAATCAAAGATGCTACTAGAAATCGAAATTATGTAAAATAAACAATATTTAAGAAGGATACACACAAAAATAAGGAGAATGACTAGTAAAAATAAAAAAAGCCACAAAAAGTGGATGTATTGCAAATTTTAAAAAAATGAAAAATGCTAACAGACAACAGAGATATAATCTATAGATAGAACGAATATATAACATAACTATTTTATGACTAAAGGGACAAGAAACCAATTACAAAATGTACATCAGGCAATAAAATCTTAAAATCGGAAGTGGAAAACGCTACACAAACATTGAAAAAGGGAAAAGTTGCTGGACCTGACAACATGCAGTTAGCGATGATAGAGGCGCTAGAAGAATTTAGCATTGTGATCCCAGACATGTGCATCGACATATGTCATACATGACACACACCTAATGAACTAAAAACATTTTTTGTCAAAAATTGATTGCTGTATAATTCGTGATTGTTGTAATAATTGCTAGATTGTTTCTATTGTCAAAAAAAAATGGATTGCACTGTATCTTCCTAATTTGTTGGGGAAAGCTGCTGTTGCCTGGGGCATTCTGCATCTGACCGCTATTGTACATCTACCTTCTGAGGTTAACAATCTTCCCAGATATTTACATTCATTTACCTGTTTTAATGTTGTTCCCTTGTCTTTATTGTGCATTGCGGTAATGTCTTTTATTTGTTGCTACTAAAACTTCGGTATTTTTTCGATATAGGCTGAGGCTTTTATTTTTGCTTTCCTTCACATATCTAGTCTATTATATCTCTAACACTTCTTGAAACTCATTTTCACTTTTAGCGATTAAGCCTGTATCAAGAGCATACCTTAAATTATTTTTATTATGACTCCCAACAGTTATTCTAGACATGCCCCTTACAGATCTTAAAATAATAATGTTGAACGGTTTGGTGAGGTGTACGATATGGTGAGGTGTACGTTATGGTGAGGTGTGCGATATGGTGAGGTGTACGATATGGTGAGGTGTGCGATATGGTGAGGTGTACGATATGGTGAGGTGTGCGATATGGTGAGGTGTACGTTATGGTGAGGTGTGCGATATGGTGAGGTGTACGATATGGTGAGGTGTGCGATATGGTGAGGTGTACGATATGGTGAGGTGTGCGATATGGTGAGGTGTACGATATGGTGAGGTGTGCGATATGGTGAGGTGTACGTTATGGTGAGGTGTACGATATGGTGAGGTGTGCGATATGGTGAGGTGTGCGATGTGGTGAGGTGTACGATGTGGTGAAGTGTGCGATGTGGTAAGGTGTACGATATGGTGAGGTGTGCAATGTGGTAAGGTGTACGATATGGTGAGGTGTGCGATGTGGTGAGGTGTGCGATATGGTGAGGTGTGCGATATGGTGAGGTGTGCGATATGGTTAGGTTTGCAATATGGTGAGGTGGGGGCGTATGGTGAGGTGTACGATATGGTTAGGTTTGCGATATGGTGAGGTGGGGGCGTATGGTGAGGTGTACGATATGGTGAGGTGTACAATGTGGTGAGGTGTGCTATAAGGTTAGGTTTGCGATATGGTTAGGTGGGGGCCTATGGTGAGGTGTGCGATAGGGTGAGGTGTGCGATATGGTGAGGTGTGCGATATGGTGAGGTGTGCTATATGGTTAGGTTTGCGATATGGTTAGGTGGGGGCGTATGGTGAGGTGTGCGATAGGGTGAGGTGTGCGATATGGTGAGGTGTGCGATATGGTGAGGTGTGCGATATGGTGAGGTGTACGATGTGGTGAGGTGTGCGATATGGTGAGGTGTGCGATGTGGTGAGGTGTGCGATATGGTGAGGTGTACGATGTGGTGAAGTGTGCGATATGGTGAGGTGTGTGATGTGGTGAGGTGTACGATATGGTGAGGTGTGCGATGTGGTGAGGTGTGCGATGTGGTGAAGTGTACGATATGGTGAGGTGTGCGATGTGGTGAGGTGTACGATATGGTGAGGTGTGCGATGTGGTGAGGTGTGCGATGTGGTGAAGTGTACGATATGGTGAGGTGTGCGATGTGGTGAGGTGTACGATATGGTGAGGTGTACGATATGGTGAGGTGTGCGATATGGTGAGGTGTGCGATGTGGTGAGGTGTACGATATGGTGAGGTGTGCGATGTGGTGAGGTGTGCGATGTGGTGAGGTGTGCGATGTGGTGAGGTGTGCCATATGGTGAGGTGTGCGATATGGTGAGGTGTGCGATATGGTGAGATGTGCGATGTGGTGAGGTGAGGTGTGCGATATGGTGAGGTGTGCGATATGGTGAGGTGTGCGATATGGTGAGGTGTGCGATGTGGTGAGGTGTACGATGTGGTGAGGTGTGCGATATGGTGAGGTGTGCGATATGGTGAGGTGTGCGATATGGTGAGGTGTGCGATGTGGTGAGGTGTCGATACGACAGGTGTACGGTTTGTTGAGGTGTACAGTTTGGTGAGATGTACGATATGTGGTGTACGATGTTGTGAAATGTACGGTGTGAGGAAATGTGTGATGCGATGTGCGATCTAATGTACGATGTAATGCGATGTGATCTCAACTACCCCACATGAGACGTAATAACAAAGTGCTCAGACGTAAAGCTTGTTATTGCTGTTACATTCTACTACTGCGGTGTCACCGCACTGACATGACGTCTACATTTACTATCTGGTTGTGAAGGATACATGTTGGGCAGTTCACCACATCATCTCGCGCGTTAACAAAATGAGAATGCATAAACCACAGACAAGAATAAATAGATGTGTTAACTTGTTCATAATGTCATCATCATCAAGTACCAAGCCTGCTGGAGTAGGTGATCATGTCTCTCCACAATTTTTGATCTCGACAGTTATTTATCATTTCTGTTGTTGACCTTCTGCCAAGCCTTTCTCTTAAACTGTCTGGTACCTTTTCTCTTTGCTTCCCTTTATATCTTTATCCCTCAATTTTCTCAGTTTTTACAAAATTTTGCAGCTGTTCTCTTCTCATTACATGACCAAAAAATGATGATTGTTTCTTCTTAATATTGGAAATTAGCTCTCTTTTCCCTTTGGCCTCTTTCAGAATGTTTTCATTACTCTTCTTAGCTGTCACTGGTATTCTTAATATTCTTATGTAAAACCACATTTCTACAGCCTTCAATGATTTTCTTGTCTGTTGTCCCATTGTCCATGATTCACATCCAAATGTTAAGACCATTGTTACATAGCATTTAAGAACTATTTTTCTTGTTTCTATTGTCAGAAATGGATTGCATAGTATCTTCCTCAATTTTTGGAATGCTGCTTTTGCCTGAGCCATTCTGCATCACACTTCTGTTATACATCTTCCGTCTGAGGTTAACAAAGTTTCCAAATATTTAAATTCTTTTACCTATTTTAATATTGTTCCACTTGTCTGTATTTTGCATTGAGGTTATGTCTTTTTCTTTGTTGTTACCATTACTTCTGTCTTTTTGCTATTATGACTGAGTCCTTTATTTTGGTCTTCTTTCACTATAATGTCTAACATTTCTTGTAACTCATTTTCAGTCTTAGCGATTAAGACTGTATCAACAGCATACCTTAGATTATTTATATAATGACCTCCGATTGTTATTCCAGGATGCCCCTTATGGATCTTAAAATAATTCATAATGTTCAATTTAATGATTAATGTAATCATAGTTCATAATGTAAAGGATTGAAAAAGCCAGCAGTCAATATTTCTCTCTTCACTTATTATCTACAGACTTAATGAAGCAAAAAGTTCGTTCCTGGTCATTTCCACAGGGAGAAATGAAAAAAAAATATATAGGAAAAGAATGTAAAAACAAATTAGGGAAAAAACAGATATGATTAAAGCTTTACGTAATAAGTGGACGACACAAATTAGAACGACGTTTCAGCTCAATAGGCCTTCAGCAGGAACAACCATACAACACACACGCATATTTAAATTTAAAATTAAAAAAATAGTAAATAATAAAAATTGATAATTTCGAAATCTTCAATTCAATTTTACACCAAGGACCATGAGCCCTTTAATGGCTTCACTGATGAGTGAAAAAACATGCTTCAATCGCTCCGCTCCCCCGCCACCACTCCAAAGACCCTATCATTTAGAAACACTGAGCAGCTTCTCATCCACAGAAAACAAACATATGTTTACCATCTAGAGAACAATAACAGAAAACTAACACTTAGATTATCTCCTCTTGAGCGAACTTGACACCTGATTTGCGTTGTCGGGTCAAATTCTAACAGATAATACTTGACTAGAGATGTTGAAATAATGATCACTAACAAGTCAATGGGACAGCTCCCGTGCAATTTCAGCAGCCATTATAACGCATGCACCTGTCTAGTTAATCATCATTTTTGTTACCGACGTCAGTTCCCTGAAGCTGCGGCGATTGTTCATTTTAACAACGTCAGATGGTTTGCACATGCAAGAATGGCTGTACTATATTCTGTTAGTTCTTTGAAGTAAATATGGTTTCATAAGTGAACTAACTGCATGTCGTTGTACAAGGATTCTCAGTAATAAAGTGCTGCGACTATGGACTAATTTTACAACCTAATTAAAGAACGTATTGTTATTGTTATTGTTGCGTTCGAGAGCTTTCAACTCTGACGAAGTCCCTAGAGACTAGGAACTGAATTTTGCGTGTTAATCAATTTTTCCCTGGCAGCGGTGGGCACAGGGGTCCCTCTCCGCACAGGCAGATAACTTCGAGGTACTCATGTTTTTTTCCGTCGATGAGTAACTGACGTTTCAAGCCGGACCTCGCTGCTGACACCAGGGGTTGTAGCCGCAGAGGAAATCATAAATAACAATCCCAACCGGTGTAGCTGCAGAGAGAAATCATAAATAACAATCCCAACCGGTGTAGCTGCAGAGAGAAATCATAAATAACAATCCCAACCGGTGTAGCTGCAGAGAGAAATCATAAATAACAATCTCAACCGGTGTAGCTGCAGAGAGAAATCATAAATAACAATCCCAACCGGTGTAGCTGCAGAGAGAAATCATAAATAACAATCCCAACCGGTGTAGCTGCAGAGAGAAATCATAAATAACAATCCCAACCGGTGTAGCCACAGAGAGAAATCATAAATAACAATCCCAACCGGTGTAGCCACAGAGAGAAATCATAAATAACAATCCCAACCGGTGTAGCTGCAGAGAGAAATCATAAATAAAAATCCCAACCGGTGTAGCCGCAGAGAGAAATCATAAATAACAATCCCAACCGGTGTAGCCGCAGAGAGAAATCATAAATAACAATTCCAACCGGTGTAGCCGCAGTGAGAAATCATAAATAACAATCCCAACCGGTGTAGCCACAGAGAGAAATCATAAATAACAATCCCAAACGGTGTAGCCGCAGAGAGAAATCATAAATAACAATTCCAACCGGTGTAGCCGCAGTGAGAAATCATAAATAACAATCCCAACCGGTGTAGCCACAGCCTATCTGTCTCGAGGCCGGCGTCTTGCCTCGAGACCAACCAGTCCCCCATGGACTTGCAATATGAGGAAACTGCAACAAGGAACACTTTTCAAGCATAATTTTGTATTGTTAACATCATCATCATCATTGAGTGCCGTCTCCGCAACGAAGGTTGGCTACCATGGAGCGCCATTCTGCTCTATCTCTTGCTTTGATGGTGCAGGTTGTCATCGGTTGATTTGTCCATCTTTTGATGTTACTCGTCCATGTTAATCTTGGTCTGCCTCTGCCTCTTTTACCTTGTATTTTCCCCTCCAGGATTATTTTCAGTAGGCTGTTGTGTCTTTTAACATGGCCCAAGAATCGCATTTGTCTTGTTCTAATTGTGTTGAGAAGTTCTCTTTTCATTTTTAGTTGTTTTAAGACTTCATCGTTTGTTTTCTTTTCCTTCCATCCAACTCTACCTATTCTTCTATATATCCACATTTCAAAGGCTTCAATTCTCTGTTCTGTTTTCTTGTCTAATGTCCATGTTTCAGCACCATATAGGAATATTGAGAAGATGTAACATTTTGCTATTCTTAGTTTTAGCTCTGGTGTTATTTGTTTTGATGTTAGTATGTCCTTCATGACATTAACATTACTTTTTGCCATTCCTATTCTTTTGTTTATTTCAGTTGTACATTTTCTATCACTGGTTATAGTATGCCCAAGGTAGTTATAGTTCTGAACTGTCTCAAGGTCTATTCCTTCAATTTTGATATCCACTTGTGGATTTTGAGTATTTTCTTTGTTTATGATCATATCTTTTTCCTAAACCATGATTTCCTATAATGGTCTTATATCTACCTTTTCCTACTTTAGTGTTCATGTCACCCATTACAATCAAGATGTCTGAAGATTTCACTTGCTTGATAACTTTATTTAGGTCTTCATAGTATGCCTCTATTTGTTCATCTGTGTAGTCTTGAGTAGGTGCATATGTCTGTATTATTGCTATGTCGAATGGTTTTGCTTTCAACTTGAGTAGTATAATCCTATCACTGTATGTCCAGTGGGTACTTATATATTTTTTTAGCTCTCTTTTTATCAGTATTCCTACCCCTCTTTGATGTTCTGTTGTGTTTCCTGAGTATATAAATGTATATTTTTCGTCTTCAATGTACCCACATTCTTTCCATCTAGTCTCTGATATGCCTAAAATATCTATATTTATTCGTTCTGCTTCTTGAATAAGATTTTCCAATTTCCCTTGTTGATATAGAGTTCTAACATTAAGTACTTATTTTAAGATCTTTCCTCCGACATAAGTTCGAATTTCTCCGAGTCTCCATGGCTTCCTCTGGACTGGTACGTGATGAGGCTCCAATCTCTTTCACGGTGGTCAGCCATGTTCGTCTTTCGTGTTCTGAACATGCCTCTTGTGTACCACACACTTTGCTGTTTTCGCTTTCTGGGCCGTTGATCATTCTTGATTCATCCGCCTCCATCCACCGTCACAGACTTTTCACATAAGGGTTGAATTGTATATATTGGGGTATTGTTATAGATTTCATTATTGTTTTGTTTTCCTGAAAAAGTTGACTGCAACTATTGAGTTATTGAGTTAATTGTGGGTCATCATCATTGCACTCCGAACATGTCCATAGATGCTCAGATCCCCTCCTCAGCAAGTCCCACAGTGTCCAGCGACTGACGTCTCCAGTTCTATATTGGTTAATAAGTCTTCTTATACGCCCACTAAGTTTCTAATTTCTGTCTGTGCCCATCTTAACTCCCATCTCTTTCATCCGAAGGAGTGACGTGAATTTGTGGTCGTCGGAGTCCTGTGCTCTTCCCACATCTCGGAGGGTATTGATGATGTCCGCCCGATCCATTGGTTGACTATCCTCAACGACAGTGCAGCTAGCCAACCTGTCCGCTCTTTCATTTCCCCGTACTCCCGCATGTCCTGGGACATAGACAAAGGTGACCTTACGTATTTTTAACTTCTCCAATGACTCTAACCATTGCATGCGTACAGAGCCCGCCTCCACTTTATTTTATTATGCTCATCTAATCACTCAGTATACATGCGTGGGTGTAGTCTTGTGACTCTAACCAGTGACCGCAACTATATATTATATTACCATATCTCATCTCATCAAACGAGAAATGTGAAAAATGCCAGGACTCTGAATCTGGTGTACTTACATTTGTATTAGAATTAATGGTTGTTAATAACTGTAGTATAAGAAAGTACATCATCATCATCATTTTGTGCCGTCTCCGCATCGAAGGTTGACTACCATGGAGCGCCATCCCACTCTGTTTCTTGCTTTGATGGTGCAGATTGTCATAGGCTGACTTGTCCATCTTTTGATGTTACCCTGCTAAATGAACAACCGCCCAGAAAGCGAAAACAGCAAAGTGTGTGGTACACATGAGGCATATTCAGGACACGAAAAAGAATATGGCAGACCACCGCGAAAGATATTGGAGCCTCATCACGTAACATTCCAAAGAAAGCCATGGAGAGAAATTCTAAGAAAGTTAACTGTCGGCAAAACTATATTTCAATTAATGGAGTGAAGGCATCAAGGATGCATAGAATATGTGAAGCTGTTGTAAAGCTGATAATAATGACAGTTTTAAAAAGAATTTAAAAAGTGGTATGGTAACAGCTTTACGTAGGTAAGTATCAAAACAAAATTCGACGTTTCGGCCAAGTAGGCTTTCAGCTGGAACAATAAAGAGCACAAAATATATACAAGTGTATATATACAAGGATATATATACAACGATATATATACAAGGATATATATACAAGGATATATATACAAGGATATATATACACAATCTAATAAGTTTGTTGTTCCAGCTGAAGGCCTACTTGGTCGAAACGTCGACTTTTGTATTGTTACTTACTTACATAAAGCTGTTACGGCACCACTTTTTTCTTCTTCTTTTTTTAAAATGTACATTCCAATTACTTGTAAAACACGTATCGTGTCCCTTCTGAAGACCTACATGTGAATGTGTTCTGGACAGTCAAACAAGTCCGGGCTATAACTAATAGAATGAGTGCATTAGTCAGGAACGAAGGAAATGTTCCAGGACTGAGACGTGAGGTAGAAATGAAAATAAATGAGAGCGGGTTTTGGGGCACAGGGACCTCTAAGTTGTCCAAGTACTTGAAATCCGCCACTGCTTAAGCCGCTTAGCTGTGGAACCCATTATAGAGCTGTCTCTTCACTACAATTTAACTAATGGAGCATAGTTCTGTGTGAAAGCTAATCTCTTCACCGCTACTGCATTGTTTTTTCCTGCATCCAGCGTTTCTTTAAGCTTTACTTTCAAGAATTAATCCTTGCCGCTACTTTATTGTAATAATCTGAGTGTGTTGTCCACTCTGTCAGTGGTTCTCAAATCCTGCGTGTTGTTTGCTTGAGCTGTGCTTGTCACAATCTACTTCATCAAGCCAATTAGAAGATTGTAATCCTACATGTCTGGCTTGCTCACCATTTATTTCCCACTGGACCTCAAAATGAAGATTGACTTGTTCACGATCTTCCTTCCTTCTTTCCCTTCTTCTGCTATAGTCTGACAACATTATCATAAATGTGGGATATAGAAATGGTATTGAATCAATCTTATTTCCTTCTTCCTAGATTTGCTTTAGCAACAATATTTGGAAAGAGCTGTAAGGTTCACTTTCAACATTATATTAACTTCCTCTGTGCCACCTGCCAGAAAAAAAAACTATATAAAAAAATATCTTTACGACACATCTTACCATTGCTGGTGTACGCTGGGGGTTGGGAGCTTGCGACGGGACCAGAGGGATAAAGGCCGTTTTGTCAAAACAGTCGCCACGATGTGTGAGACTGGATTTTTATTTCATTCCCGATAGAAAAATTCCTTTGTCTACTGCGGGTTTCGAACACCGTATGCCGGCGTTTCTGCCAGCTAAACAGTGGTTTTAGCCGCTCGACCACGCGCACCCCGTGCCAAGAGTACAACATGCTAATAATCAAAGAGTAGGCAAACATTATAGCTCTTTAATTTTTATTACTGTTGTTATTATTATTATTATTATTATTATTATTATTATTATTATTATCCTGGGGAAAATTCCATATTTTTTTTTATACAGCTACAATTTGTGGTGAACAAAATTGAATGTGTGACGTCATCAAGCATCGGTCTTTGGAAAATAGGTTCAATTCACCTAGTATATATATATATCGATCTATGGAAAATAGCTTCAATTCATCCAGGGAATATCGATCTATGGAATAGAGGTTCAATTCTTCCGGTAAATATCGATCTATGGAAATTAGGTTCAATCATCCAGTAAGAATCGTTCTGTGAAAATAGATTCAATTCCTCCAACAAGTGCTACCGTTCAGCTGAGCGATCTATGACAATTATGTTCAATTCAACCAGTAGGTCTACCCTACTGTTTAAGGGGAAAAAAAACTTCTGACCCACGAAGCATATCAATAATATCACATTGTTTGATATAACAAAGGTTCTTAAGTGGTAGTTACAGTTTGATATAAACAACGTTGACAGAGCTTTTCAAGATTCAGTTCAATGTTAACCAGAAGGATGAAACATGATAAGCTGTCAAGATAATACTAAAGGTTATAAGAGGCTGCCTTAGATATTCCAGGACCGATCGAGTGCTGCACATTAATCTAGGAAGGCTATCCATGGAGATTAGCAGACCATATTTACTATAAGCGTCTTTACTGAGAGAGTCGTCCTTTCTCATGTCCTTGTTAGAGGAAACGTTTCTTTGAATTAAAAAAACAAAGTGACCAATACGCAATCGATCATGTTTTGTGATATTATCTCAACTGAAGGAACACAGCAACACAGACACAGATCAAGCATTCATACAATATAATTATACAAACACATACATGCACGCGCGCGCACACACACACACACACATATTGAAAACAGACAAATAACAAGCCCAACTATGCTTCAGAGTTAGTCATCGCAGATGAAGCGATAATTTCTCCCGAAACGCTAATTTCTCAAGCGGACAGCAGATGATTGTTTGCTACCAACACCTATATCATTATATCTCTGCGAGACACGGACCCATACTGCCCAGCAGATATTAAGAGGGCACTATCAATTATTTGATAAAGATGATTACATTAAGTGATTACCTATAGTATACCACTAACTGTTTTCTCATATGTAAGCTCATCATTATGTGCTGTGCTGTCTCCGCATCGAAGGTTGGCTACCATGAAGCGCCATTCCGTTCTTTCTCTTGCTTTGATGGTGCAGGTTGTCATAGGTTGACCTGTCCATCTTTTGATGTTACTTGTCCATGTTAGTCTTGCTCTGCCTATATTACCTTGTATTCTCCCTTCCAATATTACTTTTAGTCGGCTGTTGTAAGCTGCACAATCTCGCTTTACCATTGCTTAACTCAGGCTGTGCACAAGAACGTTAGACAGACAAAGGCAACATTGATCATGAATGATTTTGTTAAATGCTTGAGAATACGCATTTATATAACTTGGATAAACAAAGTAGCCAGCAAAAGGATTACAAAATAGAATGAACGAAACCAAGCTGATCAACTTGTAGAGGAAAAGAACAATTATATATTTTGGTCATATCATAATGGATTGATGGAATAAACAAGGAGAGGTGATCTAGAAGACGGTGTATTGAAGACGTTGAGGATTTGTCAAAGAACACACACACACACCAATACAGACATTAAAGCTAAAGAATTATTGACTTCTCACAGAACATATTTATACAGACAATACAGCTAGAGAATTAATGATTTCTCACAGAACATATTTATACAGACAATACAGCTAGAGAATTAATGATTTCTCACAGAACATATTTATACAGACAATACAGTTAGAGAGTTAATGACTTCTCACTGAACATATTTATACAGACAATACAGCTAGAGAATTAATGATTTCTCACAGAACATACTCACTGATGCAGACAATACAGTTAGAGAGTTAATGACTTCTCACTGAACATATTTATACAGACAATAAGCTAAAGAATGCGAAGAATCAAGCCTGACAGTCCCATGGGGCAACCTCCTACATGTACAAGCCAAGCGATGCTGTTATAATTTTAAGTTTTCAATAAACGTAGATAAAGAGAGTTTTACAGAATACAGTAACACTTGCAATCGAACATAATTTGAGAGCCTTTGCCATTAAACATTCCACTTCTAGCAATATTTCTTCAATGATCCTTTTTTTTCTCCTCCAATTTTTTTTCAGATGTCTAATCCCTAACTAAATAAAGGAAACTGATAATAGAAGATTCACATTAGGAGACGATCTCCACATCACTCGACATTTACAGAACAGACATTGTGGATTGGATGCAATTTGGTAATTTGAATAATTTTCAAAATAGAAGACAAAGAATTTAGATGTATAGAAAACAATAACGAAGGAATATAGGCAATCGAGAGAATATTAATATTGAGATAGTTAATAATATATCCAATGAATAATATCATATAGACGGACCAGTAATTCGATTGTTGTCTGTGAGATGAGGATGTTGGGTATTGAATGTTAGCTAGAATCATCATACAATTAATTATGATAGCTCATGTATGTCAATGGTGAGGTTATTATTAGAATAAACAGTCACAGTAGCGCTTGCCAATGTATAACATGAAAGTTATCAGTTATCAGAGCTGCGTGCTTCCAGCTGTTTGGATCTAAATGTTGAAGAGTGAGAGAAAGAAGAAAACAGTGTTTAAAATGCCATCACTTTTAATTAAACAGAGTTGGGAGGTTATTGACAAGAATATTTGGTAAAAAATCATCTCAGTAAAACAAAAGAGCGCTTAATAGTGGCAACGATTTCGACATGAATTCAATGATAAAAGACACGTGCTGGGTAGGGCTGGTGCTCAGAAGATAAACAAATAGCGCATACTGTCTTCAGTGTACTCAGAAAGGAAGGATTAAAGATAGACATAAGGAGGAGATGGTGGAGAAAACGCAGGGTTCGAGACATCGTCAGGTGTTGTTATGTTAATATCGCCGTTTTCATGACACATCTATAAGTGTTCAGTAGCCTTGAACAGTTGACGTAGTGTGAACATTCATGATTGCGTTGGTCGGCTTACTGTGCACACACTGATATCGCCTATGCACGTCGCTGTATTCACATTTCTTGTGGCTTCAAGACAGTATCTACACCGGATGTGTTCATTCTTGTGGCTTCAAGACAGTATCTACACCGGATGTGTTCATTCTTGTGGCTTCAAGACAGTATCTACACCGGATGTGTTCATTCTTGTGGCTTCAAGACAGTATCTACACCGGATGTGTTCATTCTTGTGGCTTCAAGACAGTTTCTACACCGGATGTGTTCATTCTTGTGGCTTCAAGACAGTATCTACACCGGATGGGTTCATTCTTGTGGCTTCAAGACAGTATCTACACCGGATTTGTTCATTCTTGTGGCTTCAAGACAGTATCTACACCGGATGTGTTCATTTCTGGCAGAAAATAACCAGACCCAGCTTACCCAGCCGACGTTGCTGGTATCTTCACCACAGGCATACCTGAGACACAACAACCTGCCTCTCCATTGAAACAAATCTACAAATAATTTCGTTTATGTGTACGAGACTTGTGTTTCACATTCAAGACATGTGATCCATTCATGTCGGAGATATCATTGGGTAGTTTTTGAAGAATTCATTGAGATTCCGTTAGGATAGATATCCCTTTGAATTGTGTTATTGAAAACTATTTGGCAGCTGTAATTACTTCAGGGTTCATTCCTGGCGTCTATAAGAAATGTAGCGTTCTCTACCTCTCTACACGTATGTGTCTCTATTTAAAAGTACCTTGATGGACCCATTCTTCTAGATATCCGGAAGAACATTTATAGATCAACATTAAAGTGCACCAAACAAATGTCCTCAATTTTGATACGATGATTCGTCAAAAAGTCCCCCAAGTCTGATCCAAACTGTACGTACCAGCATTTGTTTGACAGGCATTCTTTGGTTTACTTCTCTACCGTATGCTGGCAATCCCACGACTCAGGTATCTTTTAATAGGCTTTCTTACTTTGAGATTCTTGTGTTTAATCGTCACATGGTCAACATGTCAATGTTCTTCCCTTGATTATAGACGATATTGTATGCACTGCCGTTTTTCTTATCTCAGCACTAGCTTTTAATTCCTTGGTTTGTCAATCATTTTCCTACTGTATCTCCCTTCTACATGCTCAGCTATTACATGCCTTTGCATTTTTATTCATTCTTTCAAATTCTTGCCTCAGGTCTTAGTATAATCAAAGATACTTTTTAGATGAGTGTGACAAAATATCAAGTATCATGCCTGCTGGCGTAGGGGATCATGTATCTTCACAACTTTCGATCTCGAAAGTTAATTATCATATATGTTGTTGACCTTCTTCCAAGCTATTCTCTTAAGCTGTCTGGTATCTTTTCTCTTTGCTTCCCTCTATGTCTTCGTCTATCAACTTTCTCAGTTTCTACAATATATTCCAGCTGTTCCCTTCTCAATGCATGGCCCAAAAAATGAGGATTGTTTCTTCCTAAATTTTGAAGATATGTCCCTTTTTGCTTTGGCCTCTTTCATGAACGTTTTCATTACTCTTCTTACCTGTACCTGGTAATCTCAACATTCTTCTGTAAAACCACATTTATACAGACACCAGTGAATTTTCTTGTTTGTTATCCTATTGTCCATGATTCACATCATAAGACTCACTCTACACAAGATTTAAGAACTTTTTTTCATATTTGTATTGTCAAAAATGGATTGGACAGTATCATTCTTATATTTTGTTACAGTTGCCTTTGCCTGAGCCATTCTATATCTCACCTCTGTTATACATTTACCATCTGATGTTAACATTTTCCCCGTATATTTAAATTAATTTACCTGTTTTAATATTCTTCCACTTGTCTTTATTGTGCATTGCGTTATGTCTTTTTCATTGTTGCTACCATCACTTCTGAATGTGATATAACCAAATTATTAATCCTAGAAAAGTACTGCCCAAATATACGATGTGATATGCTTATACAGCTGTGTTTTGTATAGAATGACCATAGAAATGGCTAATAGTCCAAGACAAAAGAAAATAAATTAAACCAAACTGTTACTCTATCTTACCATTCACGTCATATCGAGAATCGCTATCTCCTGGCTAACAGCTGTATAATTCCCACCAGCTTTCAGGAACGGCTGTTAATTTGTTTATAATAGAGATGCCAAGACAATGTCTGAAGTGAGCAATAGGACGGTGGCCATTCAATCGACAGTAAACGGGAAGCGGGAATCCCAAAAGAATAGATTTGTAATTAGACGCAAAATTAAGTCAAAGGTCAAATCCGTAGAGTGTAATGTGAACAGGAAATTGTTTGCTTTCCCAATATCAATTTATTTTAAAACACTGACATTGTTTCGGCTTATCTTCTGTTTCTTTCTGTTTTTAATTTGCTTCTTCATATTTTAGCAACTAATGGACATGTAATGAGTTCCTGATAATTGTGTATATTCATGGGGACATGTGCAATGATATTGCTCAATAATTGATTTGTAAAAAGTGGTTATATAAAACATTTTCTATACATCACGTGTTATTAAGATGTTACTAAACTTCCTCTCACTGCTGCGATTCCGTTCTGTATCTACTTTTCTGGTGCTCGGCTATTTTTGATTATCTTACATTAATTAATTTGCTTAGCAAATCTTAAGTCATTAGTTACAACATATTTTTGCTTGTTCCAAAATGATATATCTCATAACAGGAACCAAAGATAGTGCCAGATTCTTTAAATGTACAGTTTAATCAGAAAATGATGCTATTTTTACTCTAGTTTCGTGAATTAAAACTACAACAATTCACATACAACTAGATCCTGAAATAGTTTCTGTATTGGCTACTGTTTGCGAATATTTCTGGTTTTCATAAATACATTGAATAGGAGGTGTGTTGAATGATAGCAGCTGAGTAAAGCAATGGTCACTAAGGTCGTGTTGAATTATAGCAACTCAGTAAAAAAATGGTCACTAAGGTTGTATTGAATGATAGCAACTCAGTAAAACAATGGTCACTAAGGTTGTATTGAATGATAGCAGATGAGTAACGCAATGGTCACTAAGGTTGTATGTGTTGAATGATAACATCTGGGTAACGCAATGGTCACTAAGGTTGTATTGAATGAGAGCAACTCAGTAAAGCAATGGTCACTGAGGTTGTATTGAATGAGAGCAACTCAGTAAAGCAATGGTCACTAAGGTTGTATTGAATGATAGCAGCTGAGTAATGCAATGGTCACTAAGGTTGTATTGAATGATAGCAGCTGAGTAATACAATGGCCACTAAGGTTGTATTGAATGATAGCAGCTGAGTAATGCAATGGTCACTAAGGTTGTATTGAATGATAGCAGCTGAGTAAAGCAATGGTCACTAAGGTTGTATTGAATGATAGCAGCTGAGTAATGCAATGGTCACTAAGGTTGTATTGAATGATAGCAACTCAGTAAAGCAATGGTCACTAAGGTTGTATTGAATGAGAGCAACTCAGTAAAGCAATGGTCACTAAGGTTGTATTGAATGAGAGCAACTCAGTAAAGCAATGGTCACTAAGGTCGTATTGAATGCTAGCAGATGAGTATAGCAATGGTCACTAAGGTCGTATGTGTTGAATGATAACAGCTGGGTAACGCAATGGTCACTAAGGTTGTATTGAATGAGAGCAACTCAGTAAAGCAATGGTCACTAAGGTTGTATAGAATGATAGCAACTCAGTAAAGCATTGGTCACTAAGGTTGTATTGAATGATAGCAGCTGAGTAATGCCATGGTCACTAAGGTCGTGTTGAATGATAACAGCTGGGTAACGCAATGGTCAATAAGGTTGTTTTGAATGATAGCAGATGAGTAAAGCAATGGTCACTAAGGTCGTATGTGTTGAATGATAACAGCTGGGTAACGCAATGGTCACTAAAGTTGTATTGAATGATAGCAACTCAGTAAAGCAATGGTCACTAAGGTTGTATTGAATGATAGCAACTCAGTAAAGCAATGGTCACTAAGGACGTATTGAATGATAGCAGCTGAGTAATGTAATGGTCACTAAGGTAATGTTTAATGATAGCAGTTCAGTAAAGCAATGATCACTAAGTATGATAGTAAAGCAATTGTCACAAAGGTCCTGTTGAATGATAGCAGCTGAGTAAAGCAATGGTCTCTAAGGTCGTGTTGAATGATAGTAGATCAGTAAAGCAATGGTCACTAAGGTCGTGTTGAATTATAGTAGCAGTGTAAAGTAATGGTCACTAAGGTCGTGTTGAATGATAGTAGCTGAGTAAAGTAATTGTCACTAAGGTCGTGTTGAATGATAGCAACTGAGTAAAGTAATGGTCACTAAGGTCGTGTTGAATTATAGTAGATCAGTAAAGCAATGGTCACTAAGGTCGTGTTGCATGATAGCAGCTGAGTAAAGTAATGGTCACTAAGGTCGTGTTGAATGATAGGAGCTGAGTAAAGTAATGGTCACTAAGGTCGTGTTGAATGATAGCAGCTCAGTAAAGTAATGGTCACTAAGGTCGTGTTGAATGATAGCAGCTCAGTAAAGTAATGGTCACTAAGGTCGTGTTGAATGATAGCTGCTAAGTAATGTAATGGTCACTAAGGTCCTTTTGAATGATAGCAGCTAAGTAAAGTAATGGTCACTGAGGTCGTGTTGAATGATAGCAGCTGAGTAAATTAATGGTCACTAAGGTCGTGTTGAATGATAGCAGCTCAGTAAAGCAATGGTCACAAAGGTCGTTTTGAATGATAGCAGCTCAGTAAAGCAATAGTCACTAAGGTCGTTTTGAATTATAGTAGCTCAGTAAAGCAATAGTCACAAAGGTCGTTTTGAATGATAGCAACTAAGTAAAGCAATAGTCACAAAGGTCGTTTTGAATGATAGTAGCTCAGTAAAGCAATAGTCACAATGGTCGTTTTGAATGATAGCAACTCAGTAAAGCAATAGTCACAAAGGTCGTTTTGAATGATAGTAGCTCAGTAAAGTAATGGGCACTAAGGTCGTATTGAATGATAGTAGCTCAGTAAAGTAATAGGCACTAAGGTCGTTTTGAATGATAGTAGCTCAGTAAAGTAATGGGCACTAAGGTCGTATTGAATGATAGTAGCTCAGTAAAGTAATAGTCACAAAGGTCGTTTTGAATGATAGTAGCTCAGTAAAGTAATGGGCACTAAGGTCGTATTGAATGATAGTAGCTCAGTAAAGTAATGGTCACTAAGGTCGTGTTGAATGATAGCAGCTGAGTAAAGCAATGGTCACTAAGGTCGTGTTGAATGATAGCAGCTGAGTAAAGCAATGGTCACTAAGGTCGTGTTGAATGATAGCAGCTGAGTAAAGCAATAGTTACAAAGGTCGTTTTGAATGATAGCAGCTGAGTAAAGCAATGGTCATTAAGGTTGTATTGAATCCAACGTGCCACTTTATCACGTTCTTAGTGATCTACGAAATCCTCTAAGAGAGTGACAGTAGCGCGCGCATTAACGGTTTGGTTGCTTCTTCTACTGTTGTAATCCGGCGACCGAGATTCATTATCCATGTAGTCTTGTTGTCAGGAACAAATTAATGGGTTCCTGCCTCTAATTGTTTCAAGTGGAATTATTAGTAAGAGCTGAGTCACAGTTAGTTCTCTTTTCAATTTTAGTTGTTTTAAGACTTCATCGTTTGTTTTCTGGATGGAAGGAAAATAAAACAAACGAAGAAGTCTTAAAACAACTAAAAATGAAAAGAGAACTAGTAAGCACAATTCAAACAAGACAAATGCGATTTTAGGACCATGTTAGAAGACACAAAAGCCTAGTAAAAGTAATCCTGGAGGGGAAATACAAAGTAAAAGAGGCAGACCAAAACTAACATGGATGAGTAACATCAAAAGATGGACAAATCAGCCTATGACAACCGGCACCATCAAAGCAAGAGACAGAGCAGAATGGCGCTCCATGGTAGCCAACCTTCGTTGCGGAGACGGCACTCAATGATGATGATGATGATGATGATGATGATGATGATGATGAGTCACAAACCAAAATACTGAGCTTTAATTTCAAAAAGCTGAACATTCGCCACAGTTACGAGATTGAACGTCAGGAGAACACCTATTTCTTGACCGTTAGATTCGCACGAGAATATGGTAGAGGTGGAGACAAATGAAAACCTCTTCGTAAAAAAAAAACAAAAAAAACAACCTAATTGATTTAACAATTATCTTACCCTGCTTTCTATAAACCTTGCCCAAGTGATTCCACTACTAGCAACAATGAGAAGGTTCGCTCAACCATCAAGCAGCTTATCGACGATAAAATCCTCCCTGCTAGCGTGTCCCGTCTTACATCCCAGACAGTGCTCTAGGCAAACCTTCCTTCTACATGCTCCCTGAGACCCACAAGCCCAATAGTCCTGGTTGCCCCATTGTTTCAGCATGTAGCTGTCCCATTGTTTCAGCATGTAGTTGTCACTCAGAACATATATCCGACTATCTTGACAGCATTTTCCAACCCATAGTGACATCTCTTCCCACCTACGTCAAGGACACGAACCATCTGCTCTTCTCTTTCTCTTACTCCCGACCGTTCGTACTGACTTTCGTTCTCGACGTATACGCTCTTTATACCTCTATCCCTCATGTTAATGGCCTAATAGCTCTTCATTTCTTTCTCGACAAAAGAAAACATCCATCTGGGGATACTTCTACACTCCTCCGCATCACTGAACTTGTTCCCAACCTTAGTGCTTTTGAATGCAATGGTCAGCTCTATGACAAAGTTAGTGGTGTAGCTATGGAAACAAAGATGGGTCCTAGTTATGCTTGCCTTTTCATTGTTCACCATGAACATTAAATACTGAACTCGTACCGTGGCCCACTTCCCCTTAAACATCTCCGGTACATCGATGAACGCTTTGGACTGACTGAATTGCCTGACGATGACATCTCTAGGCTCATCGTCTACACTGGCAGCTTTCATAAATCCATCAAGATTACATCACATATCTGTACATCGTCCGTCATCTTTCGGGACCTGATTGTCTCCCTGGTTAACTCCAACCTCCACACTTCTTATAAATCCACAGACGTCCACTGTTATCTTCTCTACACCTCGTCTCATCCATCTCACTGCAGATATTCCATTCCATATTCTCAATTATTACGACTTCGTCGTCTCTGCCAGGATGATCAAGATTTTTCCAACAGGCCCACCTGATGTTAAGTTTCTTTAGGCGTCGTCTCTATCCTGACTCGGTTCTCCAATCTGTATCCGAACGAGCGCTCGACACTTCCCGATCGGCGGCTATGACCCATTACACCCGCCATTCCTCTAATAAGACCATATTTACCCTCACCTACCACCCTCACCTACCACCCTCGCCTACCCCCCTCACCTACCACCCTCGCCTACCCCCTCACCTACCACCCTCACCTACCACCCTCACCTACCACCCTCACCTACCACCCTCACCTACCATCCTCACCCACCATCTTCACAACTTGGCTGCGGTGAGGATCCTTAAACGGTACCGCTCCATTCTCCACTCAGATCCCACTATCCGTCTGTTTTTCAGTGATCCTCCTTTGGTCGTCTTCAGAATCGACAGGAGTCTGAGAGACATTCTTGTCACGAGCCCCCGCTCAAACCACAAATCCCCTAGTACTGTTCGATGTAGACGTCGAGTTTGCAGAAATTTTAACTATGTGCTTTGCACCGATTCGGTCTTGTTCCCTAATAGGCGATTCGACATCAAGGAGGGGTTTACTTGTGTGTCACGGAATATCGACTAGGCCATAATCTGTAAGTGTTGCCAGATGACGTATGTGGGCGAGTCTGAAGACGCAGGAAGACAGATTTTGTGAGCAACTTCGTGATGTTGAGCAAAAGACTGGCAGCCAGGTGTCTGCCCATTTCAACTTCCCAGGTCATAGTGGTAGACCTGACATGAAAGTTACCGGCATTGTCTCGTGTCACCCCAGCAATCGTAACCGGTTCACCCTTGAGAATCCCCTCAATGCCCAGTTCGTTTCGCTGTCCCCTCCCCCCAATGCATGAGCATATCGTTTTCATTCACATAGGACACCTACCACACATTTCACACCCTAATGCGCTACTACCGAACCTATACATGTATGTATATTTGTATGCGTATGTATTGATGCATTTGGACACCTTCGGGTTTTCTTTTATGCGTTTTGTGGCAATATACACACACTTATGCTTGCACGCATGTATGGTTATTTACGCATGATTTTATGCACATCTGTTCGGTGTGCACACCCACAGTATGATATACAGAATTGTATATGTATCTTGTACCTACTTCCTTAAAGCAACACTAAAACAACACTGAGACGATAACCATCAATAACCGGCACTGCAATCTTGCGAGATTGAGAGGCTTGTACAGAAGAGTGTTATGTGGCGAGACATAATACAGTCCAATCTTTAAGTCTAATCTTTAACAGCAGATATCGTCGGACTAGAAAGCCTAGAATTCATGTCTTACGTGCTGTCTGCGGCTCAACGGGACAATAGGTAAAGACACTGATGACAGACATAGCACATTAATTGCCCTAAGTTTCCTCTCAATTTCGTTTCGTTTCGTTCGCATATGATTGTACATTTCCACCGCATAGGGTCGATTGACTAATCATCGGGAACCGCATCCACAAAAAGACGTGTAGACATGACATAACCTGCAGTTTCCCAGTCACTGGTGGACAGCACCTCATTAACACTGACCAGCTAACAAGCTGACACTTTTGTTTTACATGAATAGAGCAATAATGTAATAATGCTTGACATACTGAGACTTCCATATTGGCCAACCACTAATGGTGCAGTCATCAACATGTAACCTTATGCATAATCGAATTTAATTTGACTGTTGGTTACGTAAGCTCGCTGTGGTGTCCTAGAACGATCTTATAGTTGCGGTCATCGCCACATTACCTTTTTTCATCATTCAGATTGTAGCAGTTTCATTTGTCTCTCCGATAATGCTTCCTGACAGTCAGTGGCTGCCCTGATTGCTCGCACCACTAGTCAAAAGGTAAATATTTCTGCATAATTTTTGGGCCTTTTATCAGTTTAGTGTGCACATCTACTATTCTAATGCATCAGTTTCTACATTTTATGCCCATGGTAAAAATACTTGGTGCTAATATGACCTGCCAATAATAAAATAACAATTTATGATATAAATAAATCATTTCAGTGGAAGAGGCATTTTTACAACACTCAGAAAAAAATCACAAACTATTAACAACAGAAAAAAACAAAACAAAAAGCAATAGACAGCCTGAAGAAGGATTGAGCCCCTACTTTACAATCTGGTGTCCAACTCTATAGAGTAGGGCTTTGATCCTGCTTCAGGCTGTCTATTGATATTTGTTTTTTTTCTGTTGATAATTTGTGAATTTTCCCCAGTATGTTGTAAACATACCTACTCCCCTGAAATGATTCGCTGATCTATCGTCTTTGAAGTTCCCTCCATAATATTATTAAAAAAGCCCCGCCATGGCGTATAAAGAATATGATGTTAGGGACCATAATTTTTACAGACCTTCGGCACACGATTTTTGGGTAATGTGGTCGGTATTACGCCCGTAACACTTTACTTTCCCAGAAAAAAATCCGGTACCCATTTAAGGTTGGGTGAATCCGCAAGCCGTCGATCAGGATAAACCCGATTTCTTGTCCATCGTTGTCCAGTTCACTAACCACTGAGCTATCGCGGTTCCTCATAATATTATTAATGTATTATTATTTATCTCCTATGGTATAAGTACAACGGATGTCTCTGTTCTAAGAAGCAAGTAGTTTGAGTCCTATGAACAAAGCAACAATCTCGCATATCGTGATTCAGCATTAAATAGACAACGTTAATTTGAATCAGTTTAAAAGCATGAAACCCCTCTCGCTTTGTTGTAAACACTAACTACCGTTTTTTAAATGTCGATTTACTTTAGTAGACCATCGAAACATTTGTTTACATACAGCACTACGCCATTTCGACATTCCTTCTCAGAAACAAATAGCTGGTAACCATTCAGCTGAGTGAACATAGGAACCGACAGGTCGAAACCTAACCTTTTGTCTTCAGTAAACCATTACATTCATCACTGTTCTGCCGCGACAACCAAACAATTAAATCCAGAGCTTTCAATTTTGACCGACATACTTTAACTTTTGCTGGCATTGAGGGTTATACCTTGTTTTGCACATTAATATTCTGAAAGGAGAGGTTTGAGGTGTAATGAGGACACCCTGTAGACTAAATTAATCTTTACATTAATCACTTACAGAACACCAAAAGACAATAGCATTTGAACATCGCCGTAAAGCGAGCTCGAACGTATCACTTCATAGTGTAACGATTTGAAGGCTCTAGTCAACCCAGGAAATACAAGTTACATGTTTCTCTCTTAATTATCATATTTTTAACACAGACATGCAAATTATGACAGTACGTGGTGATGAGGTGAAATATATATTAATATATTATGATGGCTATACATATTAATCTTCATCCCAACGTTGTGCTACCAATGTCAGACCTGGACCCTAGATGCAAGAACAATAAGAAAAATAACCTCTACAGAGATGAAATGTGTTAGACGAATGACAGGAAACAATCTGAGAGATAAGATCAGAAATGAAGAACTGAGAAAAAAGCTGGGAATAGCCCCAGCCATAGAATATATAAGGAAACAACAGACAAAATGGTTTGGCCACGTGACAAGGCAGAAAGAACAAAACACAACACAACGAGCCTTCAACAAACGTTGTGAGAACACTCAGACCCAAGGGTCGACCACGAAAAAGATGGGTCGATGGAATATTAGAAGCACTAGGAAACATAACAGCAGCAGAGGCGAACAGAAGAGCAAAAGACCGCAAATTAAATCTCCCCTCGACGCTGAAAGGCAAATGAGAAAGGAAAGAAGAAGAAGATATATATTTATACAAAATCTAAAATTTGTTTGTACTTTATGTTTCAATAACATAGAACAGAAAACTGAAGCCTTTGAATTGTGGATTTATAGAAATATAGGTACAATTTGATTGAAAGAAAAGAAAACAAATGATGAAGTCTTACAACAACTAAATAATGCAAAGAGAACTACTAAACACAATTCAAACAAGACAAATGAGTTTTTTAAGAGTAAAGGCACCAAGAGGCATCAAGATGCACAGAGATGCGAAGCTGCTGTAAAGTTCTCTTTTTTCAAATTATCATTGTAATAAGATTTTTGGGACATGTTAAAAGATACAAAAGAAGACTAAAAGTAATCTTGAGAGGGAAATTACAAGGTAAGTGAAGCAGAGGCAGACCAAGACTGACATGAACGAGTAATATAAAAAAATGGACACGTCAGCATATGAAAACCTGCCCTATCAAAGCAAGAGACAGAGAGGAATATCGCTCCATGGTAGCTAACCTTTGATGCGAAGTCGGCATTCAATGATGATGAGAGTACTCTCAAATTGTTGTGAGAACTGATTAATATTCATCCAGGGACAGAATAGATGCCTGTGTCTGCAGAGTTCAATACTATCTGTCCAGTCATTGCCACAATAGATGCCTGTGTCTGCAGAAAAAAAAAAAGTAAAGTACACCCGTCACGCCAAGTGGCGTATAGGGAAATATGGCGTTAGTGACCCTATATTTTACAGACCTTCAGCACATGATCTTTAGGGTAATGTGGTCAGTATTACGCCCGTGCTGCTTTACTTTCCCAGAAAAAATCCGGTACCCATTTAAGGCTGGGTGAACCCGGAAGCCGTCGGTTGGAATCGAACCCTACCCCTTGTCCGTGGTAGTCCAGTTCACTAACCACTGAGCTATCGCGGCTCCTGTGTCTGCAGAGTTCAATACTATCTGTCCAGTCATTGCCACAATAGGCAGGATTCATTCATTCATTTTCCTCTCTGGTCGAAGACGGCACTTAATGCGAAGTTATAGTTTTCTACGATTGATGACTTGCTGCTAACCTTTGTAGTTCTTGGTTAGTCCCATGGCTGAGGCTTCATTAGCAATTGTTCAGCTTAGCGATTCTCTTGGTCTTCATTGTTTTCTTTACCAGATGGGTTCCACATGGACGCCTAACGGGAAAGTCTTCTATATTCCCTCTCAGCACATGACCGATGTATTTCCATACCTCATTATAAAGCTCGTCATGTATTCTTGTTTTCATTCGTCTCTCATCAGTTCATTTGACATGTTTTCTTCCAGCTTATGTTTGAGATGCAACGAAGACATTTGTTTTCAAAGGCATTTAATTTGCTATATACATACATATATATATATATATATATTCCAACTTTCACATTTTAAAATGGTAAAACATAGAAGTAGAACAGTCTAAGTTCCGTTCGTTTATTGAGAACTTTAGATCTTCAGATATTCGTCATTTTGTTGAAGGCATTTGATGCTAGTGTGATGTATGTCATAATTTCTGATGGCATGTCTCCATTTGATGCTAGTGTGATGTGTGTCATGATTTCTGATGTCATGTCTCCATTTGATGCTAGTGTGATGTATGTCATGATTTCTGATGGCATGTCTCCATTTGATGCTAGTGTGATGTGTGTCATGATTTCTGATGGCATGTCTCCATTTGATGCTAGTGTGATGTGTGTCATGATTTCTGATGTCATGTCTCCATTTGATGCTAGTGTGATGTATGTCATGATTTCTGATGGCATGTCTCCATTTGATGCTAGTGTGATGTGTGTCATGATTTCTGATGGCATGTCTCCATTTGATGCTAGTGTGATGTGTGTCATGATTTCTGATGTCATGTCTCCATTTAATGCTAGTGTGATGTATGTCATGATTTCTGATGTCATGTCTCCATTTGATGCTAGTGTGATGTGTGTCATGATTTCTGATGTCATGTCTCCATTTAATGCTAGTGTGATGTGTGTCATGATTTCTGATGTCATGTCTCCATTTGATGCTAGTGTGATGTGTGTCATGATTTCTGATGTCATGTCTCCATTTGATGCTAGTGTGATGTGTGTCATGATTTCTGATGGCATGTCTCCATTTGATGCTAGTGTGATGTGTGTCATGATTTCTGATGTCATGTCTCCATTTGATGCTAGTGTGATGTGTGTCATGATTTCTGATGTCATGTCTCCATTTGATGCTAGTGTGATGTATGCCATGATTTCTGATGTCATGTCTCCATTTGATGCTAGTGTGATGTGTGTCATGATTTCTGATGTCATGTCTCCATTTGATGTTAGTGTGATGTGTGTCATGATTTCTGATGTCATGTCACCATTTAATGCTAGTGTGATGTATGTCATGATTTCTGATGTCATGTCTCCATTTGATGCTAGTGTGATGTATGTCATGATTTCTGATGCCATGTCTCCATTTGATGCTAGTGTGATGTGTGTCATGATTTCTGATGTCATGTCTCCATTTGATGCTAGTGTGATGTGTGTCATGATTTCTGATGTCATGTCTCAATTTGATGCTAGTGTGATGTGTGTCATGATTTCTGATGTCATGTCTCCATTTGATGCTAGTGTGATGTGTGTCATGATTTCTGATGTCATGTCTCCATTTGATGCTAGTGTGATGTGTGTCATGATTTCTGATGTCATGTCTCCATTTGATGCTAGTGTGATGTGTGTCATGATTTCTGATGTCATGTCTCCATTTGATGCTAGTGTGATGTGTGTCATGATTTCTGATGTCATGTCTCCATTTGATGCTAGTGTGATGTGTGTCATGATTTCTGATGTCATGTCTCCATTTGATGCTAGTGTGATGTGTGTCATGATTTCTGATGTCATGTCTCCATTTGATGCTAGTGTGATGTGTGTCATGATTTCTGATGTCATGTCTCCATTTTATGCTATTGTGATGTGTGTCATGATTTCTGGTGCCACGTCTCCATCTATGGATGCTGCCTAGGTAGTTAACATTTGTAACTTTGTTAAACGTCATTGTTAAATGTTATATGCGATGTCTGCGCCGTATTCTTGGTATCACCTGGAAGGATAAAGTGATAAAGTGGAGGTCATGACTTGCACAGGCCTCCCGAATATCTACACGCTGCTCAAACAACGTTGATTACGCTAGCTTGGCCATGTACACCGTATGAAAGATGGCCGCATAGCAAAAGATATACTGTACGGACAATTGACTGATGGTAAAAGAACTAGGGAGCGCCCAAAACTTCGATTTGTACACATGTGTAAACGTGACATGAGACTGAACATAAACCCTGCAGCCTGGGGAGACATAGCTGCAGACCGCAATCTCTGGAAACACACTCTAAAGGTTCACCTCAAACAAGAAGCAGACAGTTTCATAGGGAACGAGAATACACGGCGAAAGGAAAGAAAAGAAAAAAAAATAACATTTCTAAGGGCTCTGAAAAATCCATAGTCAACTATGACTGACGGAGGCTACTACTTATACTACTACTACTAACTCTTATATCACATACCTTGTTAGTTGTACCCAGGGCTATTGTTTTGATCGCGTTGACCTGGAGGTCTATTGGCCAGAATTCTTGTGGAATCGTTATATCTTTTCTTGATCCAGACCTTGAACAGACAGAATGCAGAAAACAAAACTCAAAGAAAAGAGACTGTCCGGGGTGCAATGATAATGATGCTAACATAACAGTCCATAATAAACATATCATAACGTAACCGTATAGTTTTATTTAAAGCCTACTTGGCTGCAGACATATTCATTATTGTGACAAAAGGAAAAAATTAGAGGAAAAGGAAACAAGAGGAAACAGCATAACAAAATGGTTTGGTAGGCAGTTAGCAACACAAATATTATACATTTTCGGTGAGACATAAACACCTACGCTTGCAGATGCCGTACATGGTGATACTGATGATGATATATATTACATGTACTACCTCAGCTGGTTTTTAATTGACCCTGATACTAAGTAGTAAGTCAATAAACCTTTCCTAGCCTTCCACCCCCACGATTTCCAGATACAGCCTGTAGTTCACTTAATAATCCCACTTGTTTACCATGTCATGTCCGCTCATTATCGTCGTTATTACTTCCCCTGGTGCTGTTAACCCTGCATGTCGAGCATATTATAGGGTGTTTATAAAGTCTCACTACACTTGGTATCTAGGTCAATTTGAAAAAAATGTTTATGACGTCATCACAATATGTGCTCAATGGTAAGTTCACTTGTTGCGACAGTTTTCTTAATGACTTGTCTGGACTTTTAAGGATTCTGTCTTGGATATCTAAACATATTTCATCATTCACAGCAGGCCTACCAGATCGTGGAGCATCTTCCACATTTCCAGTAGCAATAAACTTATTCAACAAATTTCATTGACAGTGGGAGCACATATTGTGATGACGTCATAAACATTTTTTTTTCAAATTGACCTAGATACCAAGTGTAGTGAGACTTTATAAACACCCTGTAGAACCAATGTAATGGCTAAGCTAAAAGACTGCCTCGATGAGAAAATCACTATTAATTACGTCATTACCCCTTTTTTAATTAATATATTAATGGTTCCTGATAAATATAACATGCTGAGAGATCATATTTTTTTCCTTTACAACATGAAATATTTATTTTTCTATAATTGTAATGCTTTCACATTACTGTTAATATTTTGCTATCGGTTCACCACAAACTTGTTATTTTCAACTTGAAATAGAAGTCTAATAAAAAGATCGACTTTTTATCATGATTTGGGGGTTTGAGGGGATCATTTTACAAAAGAAAAAATTATTCATATTAATGAGGTTGTGATTAATTATTAGTAGCAATTTACTTTATTTGATTTATTTACTTCTTGTGGCCGACTGCATGGTGCGTGCAGTCAAATAAACGGCAATCCTCGAAGTAGATGGACACAGTAAAAAGACAAAAAAGTAAAAGCTTTGTCCCACATCTGATCATATCTTAGAATTATTTAATTAGGCAAATTTAGAAATGTAACAACTATGAGAAACCAGTTGCCTATCTTCGCTTCAAGCTTTGAAATAGACATGCTAACCTTCGCTTCAAGCCTTGAAATAGACATGTGAACCTTCGCTTCAAGCTTTGAAATAGACATGCGAATCTTCGTTTCAAGCCTTGAAATAGACATGCGAACCTTCGCTTCAAGCCTTGAAATAGACATGCGAATCTTAGCTTTAAGCTTTGAAATAGACATGCGAACCTTCGCTTCAAGCTTTGAAATAAACATGCGAACCTTCGCTTCAAGCTTTAAAATAGACATGCGAATCTCCGCTTCAAGCTTTGAAATAGACATGCGAACCTCCGCTTCAAGCTTTGAAATAGACATGCGAACCTCCGCTTCAAGCTTTGAAACAGACATGCGAACCTCCGCTTCAAGCTTTGAAATAGACATGTGAACCTTCGCTTCAAGCTTTGAAACAGACATGTGAACCTCCGCTTCAAGCTTTGAAATAGACATGCTAATCTCCGCTTGAAGCTTTGAAACAGACATGCGAACCTCCGCTTCAAGCTTTGAAATAGACATACGAACCTTCGCTTCAAGCTTTGAAATAGACATGCGAACCTTCGCTTCAAGCTTTGAAATAGACATGCGAACCTCCGCTTCAAGATTTGAAATAGACATGCGAGCCTTCGCTTCAAGCTTTGAAATAGACATGCGAACCTCCGCTTCAAGCTTTGAAATAGACATGTGAACCTTCGCTTCAAGCTTTGAAACAGACATGTGAACCTCCGCTTCAAGCTTTGAAATAGACATGCTAATCTCCGCTTGAAGCTTTGAAACAGACATGCGAACCTCCGCTTCAAGCTTTGAAATAGACATACGAACCTTCGCTTCAAGCTTTGAAATAGACATGCGAACCTTCGCTTCAAGCTTTGAAATAGACATGCGAACCTCCGCTTCAAGATTTGAAATAGACATGCGAGCCTTCGCTTCAAGCTTTGAAATAGACATGCGAACCTCCGCTTCAAGCTTTGAAATAGACATGCGAACCTTCGCTTCAAGCTTTGAAATAGACATGCGAACCTCCGCTTCAAGCTTTGAAATAGACATGCGAACCTTCGCTTCAAGCTTTGAAACAGACATGCGAACCTCCGCTTCAAGCTTTGAAATAGACATGCTAATCTCCGTTTGAAGCTTTGAAACAGACATGCGAACCTCCGCTTCAAGCTTTGAAATAGACATACGAACCTTCGCTTCAAGCTTTGAAATAGACATGCGAACCTTCGCTTCAAGCTTTGAAATAGACATGCGAACCTCCGCTTCAAGATTTGAAATAGACATGCGAGCCTTCGCTTCAAGCTTTGAAATAGACATGCGAACCTCCGCTTCAAGCTTTGAAATAGACATGCGAACCTTCGCTTCAAGCTTTGAAATAGACATGCGAACCTCCGCATCAAGCTTTGAAATAGACATGCGAACTATAATAAATAAGTCTGTTCAACAGGGCGCGATAGTTTTCTTTATATTGTGAACACCGAATAATAAAAAAAAAACTCTCAACTTTGACCAACAGGCCAAACAATGAACCAGTGGTCAGAATATATGATTACAAGAACCCAGTATGATGTATTTAAGAATTGTCTGCATTGGTGTCACTTAATATAAAACCTTTGCGCGTGACTGCTCATTGTGGCGCAGTAACATCATTAGAGAAGCTGACTTAATTGGAATGCACGGAATCGACTGTTGGACAATAAAGTACACATAACAATAAACACTATCATGAGCATCTTTGATGGTACAGAGTTTGTTCCAGTGAATAGTTTACGATTACTGTACTTTATATAAACATCCATGCCCACAAGAGAGATGCGACTCTACATGCGTGAATCAGCGGTCATCGTAGCTCGTGAGAGACGAATTTACTGGTGCGTGATATCAAAGTGACACTAGCCTGCTCGTTGGTTCCGTGTGAACGTTGCCCACTGCATCCCCTCAAGGATACCAAGATTGTGATTGACATTCTCACCACGACAAGTTAACTGTTTGTATATCTTTTGTTATAAAACAAACGTTAGCAAATATCATTATTCCAGTGTAAAGTGTGAAGAACTTGAACAATTTTGTACATAAATCCTTCCCAAGTACAGAAGATAGTAAGTCGTGGAGAGATATGATCTCCTATGACAGCAAGCACGGCACTAAATGATGATAACGATGCTGACAATGATACTCTGACTATAAGTTAGTGTCAGTTGTGATATCTTCTATATCAATGCCTTGGAGAGTGGATACTGTTTTAAACTATTGACAGATCAGGCCAGGTCATTCTTGCTAAGACCGGACAATAAAGAAGATACGTTTTTTTAACGCTTGAGAAGAATCCAAAGCAGACAGAAGAAGATGACTTCACTATTATATATATATATCATAGTGTAAAGTAAACTAAGGCCAGTCTAAGATACCAACCATTGATCTCTGGTGTGAATGAATATTTCTCAGATGTTTAATGTTCTAATAACTGCAAAGAATTGTTATTTATAACCGCATGCGAGTCATCTCTAGACCTAAGATGATCATAGAAAATAAGTGAAATAATACATCATCATCAAGTACCGGACTTGCTGGCGTAGGTAATCATGTCTCTCCACAACTTTCGATCTCGACAGTTATTTATCATTTCTGTTGTTGACCTTCTGCCAAGCCATTCTCTTAAGCTGTCTGGTATCTTTTCTCTTTGCTTCCCTCTATCTCTTCGTCCCTCAATTTTCCCAGTTGTTACAATATATTCCAGCTGTTCTCTTCTCATTACATGGCCACAAAGGATGATTGCATCTTCCTAATATTGGAAATTAGCTCACTTTTTGCTTTGACCTTTTTCAGAACATTTCCATCACTCTACTTAGCTGTCCATGGTATTCTCTACATTTTGCTATAAAACCACATAAAAATAATACATAAGATATTAAAGACATGTAATTTATAATTGGAAAAATTCCGTTGGAAAGTTACTCTTTTGTTGCAGTTTACATTATCCCGCTTTTCTTTAGTAGCAAGATGTTGTGTAGAAGGTCAGCAATCAGTCTTCGCTGTCTGCTCTTCTGTGTTTTCCATCCTTCGGTTATTTCGAGTGTCCATGCTAATGTTTTTGTGTTGGTTGTGTCTAAGTCTAGACACAATCAGCAGTTCCGAACTAACGTGGCGCTCTAGTTCCGCTACATGAACAATTGACACAGAGACGGAAAGCTATAAGCATTTGGTAAGGTAGCAGATGTCAAGAGAAGAGCAAAAGACCGCATACGTTTTCATCTTTCAAATCCGGAAAAATAATGAAGACGGAAAGAAGAAAAGAAAAATGATGATGATGATGATGATGATGATGATGATGATGATGATGATATGATGAAGAAAAAAGATGAATGTAGATCTGGTTCTAACACAAAAGGTCCATGTGTAATGTCTACAGAAAGTTACCGAAACTCATGGAGCTGTTTCAGAGAGACATAACTCAACTTTGTTAGAGGTTATTCATGCATTCTTCCAAGCTTCAACTATTTGCTCTGCTAGATAAACGACTTCATCCAACATCCAACTTCCAACATCCAACTTCAAATTAATATTTCTCTGCAATTTGCAACTTTTTAAAACTGTTTTCAATTTTGTTATAAATTTTTGCAATTTCTTCTCTCCAAAAGTTCAGTCAATATTCGTGTCTGTCATCTGTAAACTGTCTCTTTCTTTGACTGTTTTAAACAAACAAATAAACTTCTTTCTGTGTTATTGTAGTCGCCGGATTTGTGCTCACTTTGCAGCGAAAATATTATGTTATTGATAGTGGACAAGAAGGAATTAAAGTTAACGAGAACAGCATAGACAATCTGCGATATGCTGATGACACAGTCCAATCTCAGTAGAAGAGACGGGGAATGAAAATTAAGAAATGATAAACATAATAGTGAAATAAATGCAACAAGAAAGGTCTAACCCTTAACAGTAAGAAAACAAAAGTAATGGTCATGTCGAAGAAACAATCATCACCATCATGAAACAAACAAATTACCGGGACAAATCTGAAAGTGCTGAGTCTCAAATGCATGAGCACAATAATAACATCAGAGGAAAGATTCACTACAGAAATAAAAAGCAGAACAGCACATGCTAAACCAGGGAACAGGCAAATAATTTCAGTGTTGCGGTAAAGCTGGTAGCAAGGAGCCAGAAGTGCGCTGTAACGTAAATTCCTACAAGGTATGGTGACAGCTTTACAAAAAAGGCAGAACAAAATACTGACGTTTCGGCCTACATGCGGCCTTCTTGAGAAAACGAGAACAGCACCAACAAACAAGGAGATGCAAATAAATACTACTACATCTAGGATGATCGGAACAGGTAAGTCGAGGAAAAATAAACACAGGGACAAGAGATGAAATAATGAAACGAGAGAGAGAGAGAGAGAGAGAGAGAGAGAGAGAGAGATGTTCCACATATCGGAGGGTAACAATATATAGAATGTGTAAGTTAAAATATATATAGAATGTGTAAGTTAAAATATATATAGAATGTGTTAGTTAAAATATATATAGAATGTGTCCTCTTCTTCTTCTTCTTTCCTTCCTCATCTGCCTTTCAGCGTCGAGGGGAGATTTAATTTGCGGTCTTTTGCTCTTCTGTTCGCCTCTGCTGCTGTTATGTTTCATAGTGCTTCTAATATTCCATCGACCCATCTTTTTCGTGGTCGACCCTTGGGTCTGAGTGTTCTCACAACGTTTGTTGAAAGCTCGTTGTGTTGTGTTTTGTTCTTTCTGCCTTCTCACGTGGCCAAACCATTTTATCTGTTGTTTCCTTATATATTCTATAGCGGGGGCTATTCCTAGCTTTTTTCTCAGTTCTTCATTTCTGATCTTATCTCTCAGACTGTTTCCTGTCATTCGTCTAACACATTTCATCTCTGTAGAGGTTATTTTTCTTATTGATCTTGCATCTAGGGTCCAGGTCTGGCATTGGTAGCACAACGTTGGGATGAAGATTGTATTGTATAGTGCTCGTTTTGCCTCCAGAGTTATTTCCTTGTTGGACAATAGTGGTGATAACTGTCCGATGATTTGACAATTATAGAATGTGTAATTTTAAATATATGTAGAATGTGTAAGTTAAAATATATATAGAATGTGTAAGTTAAAATATATATAGAATGTGTAATTTTAAATATATATAGAATGTGTAAGTTAATATATATATATATATATATATATATATATATGTATATATATATAATGTGTAAGTTAAAATATTTATAGATTGTGTAAGTTAAAATATATATAGAGGTGTAAGTTAAAATATATATAGAATGTGTAAGTTAATATATATACAAAATGTGTAAGCTAAAATATATATAAAATGAAGCAAGACTTACTAAAGCAGGTTTTCATAAACAAACAAAAAGCTCACCGGTCCTATATAGAACCAAATCTGACCTATGGAAGCGATTCATGGTTATTAGCAAGAAAATTCTTCTTTTTCTGCGATCATGGTTCATTCAGACTAGGATTCCAGACTCTCTTCAGAAGGCTGCTGTCTGTTTCAGTGTTCGAGTGTACCGTAGAAATTCTCTTCCAGTGAGGTGAGCATGGGCCACATTGACCTCATCAGGACAGAGTACTGGGAGAATCCTGTAGAACGTGTTTGTTGTGACGTACAGTGACACTGGCTGATAGTTTATATTTTGAATGTAGTAGTTTCTCATTCTGTTGTGGTCAGTGCGTAGGCGAAGTAGGATGACTTGATGACTCCTTCATAGTTGGAGGTACCCGTCCCTCTCGTTATACTTTAGGTGTTCTTGTTTCCACTGTTTTATATATTAGCCTTTGATGATGGATTTGGCTTCATCGTAGCTGACCAGATGGTTCTCTTGTAATCTCCCTCCCGCCTTGGCTAGTTTGTCTGCGCATTAGTTTTCTTGTTTATTACAGTGTGATGGTATCCTCTTGATGACCACTGTCTGAAAGTTATTGCACAGTTGCTGTAGGGTTGTTCTCGAGTCATCTAGCTCGATGATCCTATGTGTTTTTTAGAGCTGTTATGACTAACAGAAAAGGAATCATCATCATCATCGAGTGCCGTCTCCGCAACGAAGGTTGGCTACCATGGAGCGCCTTTCTGCTGTCTCTTGCTTTGATGGTGCAAGTTGTCATAGGCTGATTTGTCCATCTTTTGATATTACTCGTCCATGTTAGTCTTGGCCTGCCTCTGACTCTTTTACCTTGTATTTTCCACTCCAGGATTACTTTTAGTAGGCTGTTGTGTCTTTTAACATGACCCAAAAATCGCATTTGCCTTGTTTGAATTGTGCTGAGTAGTTCACTTTTCATTTTGAGTTGTTTTAAGACTTCATCGTTTGTTTTCTTTTCCTTCCATCAAATTCTACCTATTCTTCTATATATCAACATTTCAAAGGCTTCAATCCTCTGTTCTGTTTCTTGTCTAATGTCCATGTTTCTGCACCATATAGGAATATTGAGAAGATGTAACATTTTGCTATTTTTAGTTTTAGCCCTGGTGTTGTTTGTTGTGATGTTAGTATGTTCTTCGTGACATTAAAATTACTTTTTGCCATTCCTTTTCTTTTGTTTATTTCAGTTGTACATTTTCCATCACTGGTTATAGTATGTCCAAGGTAGTTGTAGATCTGAACTGTCTCCAGGTCTATTCCTTCAATTTTGATATCCCCTTGTGGGATTTGAGTATTTTCTTTGTTTATGATCATAGTTTTAGTCTTTTTGACGTTCATATCTAGTCCATAATTTTTGCTTGTCATGTTTATTATATCAAGTAATTGTGGTAGATCTCTAGGATTTTCTGCTTGTAGTACAGTATCGTCAGCATATCTTAGGTTATTGATTATCTTTGTATTAATTTGTAGGCCTGGCATCTCCATGATGTTTTTAAAAATGTGCTCAGTGTATAGATTGAACAAGCTTGGTGATAGGATGCATCCCTGTCTTACTCCTCTGTTTATATCAATGGGTGTAGAGTTCTCCTTGTTATATTTTATTATTGTTGTTTGCTCCCAGTATAGATTACATATTAGGCGTATGTTCATGTCATCTAGATGTATCTCTTTTAGGCATTCTATAAGTTGTTTGTGGTGTATTCTATCGAAAGCTTTGGTGTAGTCTATGAAGCAGGCATATATTGGTTTGTTTACTTCTGTGTACTTTTCGATTAATGGTCTCATGCAGAATATGGCTTCTTTTGTCCCGATATTTTCCTAAATCCAAATCGCTGCTTATCTAATTCAGTATTGATTTTATTCTGAATCATTCCTTGTGTAACTTTTAGCAAGATTTTTATAACATGGCTCATTAGGCTTATTGTTCTAAAGTCACCGCATTCAACTGCACCATTCTTTTTAGGCAATGCAATGAAAGTTGATGTTTTTAGCTCATTTGGTATGTATCCTGTGTGGTATATATCGTTGCATTTGTCTGTAAGCACTTCAATGCCAAAATCTTCTAGGGCCTGTATCATTTCTATCTGTATGCTGTCCGGTCCTACTGCTTTTCCCTTTTTCATTGTTTTTATAGCTTTTTCCACCTCAGATTTTAAGATTTTATAGCTTGATGTACATTTTATAACTGGTTTCTTGTCCCTTTGATCATGAAATTGCTCTGTTATATATTCCTGTCATCTGTCAATAATATCTTTATTGTCTGTTAGCATTTTCCCTTTTTGTCTTCAATGTTCCCACCTTTTGTGGCTTTTTTTATTTTTATTAGTCATTCTCTTTATTTCTGTGTGCATTCCTCTTAAGTCTTGTTTGCTTTCCATAGTTTCTATTTCTATACATTTTTGGCTGAGCTAGTCTTTTTCCCGTGTGTTGCCGGGGCCTCAGTATTAGGGAGTAAAGAATGGTGACACTGTGACCTTCCAGGCATGTTGTAAGAGGCGACTAAGGAGGTTGATCAATGGCTTGACAAGCTGTCATTGTAAAAAGCATTGTTATGGAAACAGAGCCATAGATTTTAGAAGCAGTGATCTCTGCAATATGTGCTATTTGGCACGCAAGGTTTCTGTTTTTGAGATTGTGGTTCTGCCCTATGTGCCGTCTTCGGCTCGACAGGATAATAGATAGTTAGTCTTCTTTTGCCTTTTTGCACATTTTGCGTATTTCATTATCTATTTTATTGTATTGGGCAGTGTTCATCGCTTGTCTCCTTTCTTCCATTTTTTTCTAAGAAGGTGTTAGCTATCCATTTTTGTTTTTTGTTCTTTTCTCTTTTGGGTAAGGTGTCGCAGGTTTCTTGTATGCTTTTCTTTATGCATTGCCATTTGGTTGTTACTTTTTCATCAGAATTTTCTCTTCTGTATTGCTCAATTCCTTCTTCTAGCAGCTTCTGGTATGTATTCTTTACTCGTATTGTATAGGTATATTTAATATCGTTTTGATTTAAAGCTGTTATATCTAGTGGATTTGTTGATGAATTAGACTTGTGCTTGTTTCTCTTTAGTTTGATTTTCATTTTAAACATTACAGGATTGTGATATGAATTAATATCTGCTCCTGGGTAGGTTTTGGCTTTCTTTATGCTGTTACGGAACCTTTCTTTTATCATTATGTAATCTACTTGATTCCTATTCTTATCTCTAGGGCTTTTCCATGTGTATAGTTTCCTTTTCTCTTGCTCAAAGTAGGTGTTACATATTATCAGCCTCTTTTCTTTACAGAGTTGTGTTAATCTTTCTCCTCTGTCGTTTTCTTTTCCTAAACCATGATTTCCTCTTATGGTCTTATATCTACCTTTTCCTACTTTAGCGTTCATGTCACCCATTACAATCAAGACGTCTGAAGATTTCACTTGCATCATAACTTTATTTAGGTCTTCATAGTATGCCTCTATTTGTTCATCTGTGTAGTCTTGAGTAAGTACATATCTCTGTATTATTGCTATGTCGAATGGTTTTGCTTTCAACTTGAGTAGTATAATCCTATCACTGTATGTCCAGTGGGTACTAATATATTATTGTAGCTCTCTTTTTATCAGTATTCCTACCCCCTTTGATGTTCTGTTGTGTTTCCTGAGTATATAAATGTTTATTTTTCGTCCTCTATGTACCTACATTATTTCCATCTTGTCTCTGATATGCCTAAAATATCTATATTTATTCTTTCTGCTTCTTGAATCAGATTTTCCAATTTCCTTTCTTGATATAAAGTCCTAACATTCCAAGTACTTATTTTAAGATCTTTTCTCCGACATAAGTTCGAATTCCTCTCCATGGCTTCCTCTGAACTAGTGCGTAATGAGGCTCCAATCTCTTTCACGGTGGTCAGCTACATTCGTCGTTCATGTCTTGAACATGCCTCTTGTGTACCACACACTTTGCCGTTTTCACTTTCTGAGCCGTTGGTTATTTCTGACTCTTCCACCCCATCCACAGTTGCAGACTTTGTACAATTCGGAATGGACATTTCCGTCTGCCTGGCGCGACAGTGAAAAACAATGACCTATCACCGATAGGTCAATCTCGAATGAAAAGAAGATAAATACCCACTTAACAACGAGAATTTCCACCATCCACCAGCCTTTCAGAAGTTAAACAACCACAACAGGGATGAGCAGAACATTAAATCCAAGAATCACACACCACGTGTAACCGGCGTATTTCGAAACAACACACGCTGTAACGGAAAACACTGTCCACACACATACGACATCTTGAATCCAGAGATAAGGAATACATTGAAATTAAAAGACCTATAGACATCGCAGAGACAGTATTTCTCAGAACAATGTTGAGACCTCGCTGGACAGCTAAAAATACCAACGAGGAAGTACACACAGTGGCTAAAACAAAAAGAGAGCTCATAAACGAACCCAGAAATAACAATCAACATTTTTGGGGTTTGTCATCAAAAGAGAGAAGCATGAATACTTGGTTACAACTGGCAAAATACAGAGAAAAAGAGATTTTGGACGACAAGGAGAGAAGATAGCTTGGTGCCGTGGCAGGAAAAACAGTCAACAACAGAATTGACACGACGCATTGTGTACAGAGAGTTGTAGAAGGATATGATCGCCTACTACAATCGGTATGGCACATGATGATTATGATGATGATAGTCCAAAATGCACATTTAAGATCACTATCGCCACATTAATCTTGCTCTCTCTTTCTCTTTGCTGACGTTTCTTTATATTATTCTTTTTGTATTTCATCTTTTATTTTCCAAAACCACCACATACTCTCATTCTCACTCTAAAATTAATGTACGTTCTAATCCCACTGTGTAAATTTGTATTTGCTGTGCCAATATCTATCTATCTATCTATCTATCTATCTATCTATCTATCTATCTATCTATCTATCTATCTATCTATCTATCTATCTATCTATCTATCTATCTATCTATCTATCTATCTATCTATCTATCTATCTATCTATCTATCTATCTATCTATCTATCTATCTATCTATCTATCTATCTATCTATCTATCTATCTATCTATCTATCTATCTATCTATCTATCTATCTATCTATCTATCTATCTATCTATCTATCTATCTATCTATCTATCTGTCTATCTATCTATCTGTCTATCTATCTATCTATCTGTCTGTCTGTCTGTCTATCTATCTATCTATCTATCTATCTATCTATCTATCTATCTATCTATCTATCTATCTATCTATCTATCTATCTATCTATCTATCTATCTATCTATCTATCTATCTATCTATATATCTATCTATCTATCTATCTATCTATCTATCTATCTATCTATCTATCTATCTATCTATCTATCTATCTGTCTATCTGTCTGTCTGTCTGTCTGTCTGTCTGTCTGTCTGTCTGTCTGTCTGTCTATCTATCTATCTATCTATCTATCTCACATGCACACAACGACGTTTCACTAGAAACGCTAAAGCTGATACGCAAGTTTTTCCTGTTTTCGTGGTTTTTATTTTCATTTATCTTCATTGTAATCTTCATCGTCTACACTCTCACATATTCGATCCTTTACTCACCCGCTCTGTTTGTCCCATTCCCCCATGTACTCATTGCCCTCTGATTATCATTGTAAATTGTTCAACATCTATCCAAGGCCACGAATTACTCACGGAAATCAAAACAAACAATTTGATGTCCAAACTTCTCCGAAAACGTGCATTTTTTGCAATAAACTTTGTTCAATTTCAGAAACTAATCACAAAATCGATGACGAACTTTGAAGGAAACTGGGGCCCTACCAACTATGGATTTTCATTTGGGAAGAGCTTGTAGTCAAGCATAATTTTGATTGGTCTAAGAGATGTTCACAGACAGTAGCTATGAATAGCTTACCATTGAACCGGAAGCATTAGAATGAACGGAGAATGCTCTCGCACAAAGAGAGGTCTTAGTGTTCACGTGCCAGCACTATATAATAGCTCTCGTCGTGGCCTCGGCCAACAAGTTTGTACTAAACCAATAAAAGACGACACTTGGAGCTGTGAGACCGATAGTAACCCACAGAAAGTAAAGTTAACGGACACTGGATTTGAGAAAAAAAAAAATCAACACCAACTTATGAATATGAAAATGTTGATGTACATGCTTTGCGTTAACACTCAGTGTGTTAGTGTTTGACAGATTGTGAATAGAGATTGAGTACATCATAAGTGACTACAAACCTATTAACTGCAAGTTCAGAAAGTTTACTTAAAACTTTAAAACAAAATAAACTTTTAAGCAAAAAAATGAAATTCAGGATTAACAAAAACAGAAGTGAAGAGCTAATTAAGATGAATATTGAATGTGAAGATGAGTCATCATCACCATCATCATCAAGTACCGGGCCTGCTGGCGTAGGTGATCATGTCTCTCCACAACTTTAATTCTTGACAGTTATCTATAATTTCTGTTGTTGACCTTCTGCCAAGCCATTCTCTTAAGCTGTCTGGTTTTTTTTTTCTCTTTGCTTCCCTCTGTTTCCTCGTCCTTCAATTTTACTAGTTGTTACAATATATTTCAGCTGTTCTCATCTCATTACATTGATGATGAGTAATACAACAATAAAACAAACTAGGCTTAAGGTTACTAGTAAACCAAGTAAAAACATAACTGATATTTTAAAAAAAAACATCGTTTGAAAGGAATTCATTTTCGACATCGATTATAATGACGATGATAATACAATATCACAAAGTTGACACAAAGCGCTGCTTCTTGAACTCTGACAGTTGATGTGTCTATTAAAACTATTTCCTGAGTTCTGATGGTGAAGTTAAAACTTGTCCACATATTTCTGCAGCATTTTCTTTCAAGTGAACCAACTGTCTCCATTGTTTGAGAGATTGTTCACAATTTATGACCGTTGGTTTGTATTTACAATTATTATTGTACAGCTGATGGCTGTGTTATGTGGCCCTACCACGGGCACTTTCATTTCTATGCAGTGGTAGAGAGATTCAAATACAATTAGAACTAGACATTTTTGGGGCATATTACGAGACACAACAGCCTACTAAAAGTAATATTGGAAGGTAAAACACAGGGTAATAGAGACAGAGGTGGGCCAAGACTAACATGGACGAGTAACATCAACAGATGGACAAGTCAGGCTATGACAACCTGCACCATCAAAGCAAGAGACAGGGCGGAATGGCGATCCATGGTAGCCAACCTTCGATGCGGAGACATCACTTGATAATGATGGTATAGAGATGAATGTGTCACCAACTTCTCAGTCGTGCTTGCAGTGAAGGAAACATCTGACACCAGTCATCGCTGTCAGGATTCGTCCAGTAGCCGTTAACAAGTGTCCACGACTGGCAGTGGGATCCTGTTTGCGTGGCCAGGGTTTTTAGGGCTGACATGTGCAGACATAGACCATCAGCAAGCTGCTAATTTCACTGTTTGCATTCCAGAAGTCAACTAGCAAGTCCCAACGCTCTTACCCCTATGATCTCAGGCCTCTATAAACCTCACAGATGATGAATCATTTTACTGAAAGTTTTATTGTTGACAGTTCCCTTTTCTGTCACTCATATCTGTAGTTCTTGTTCCTGTTATTGTATTGTCTGGTCTTGATACAAGTCCAATGATCATCGGTATTGACAGTCCGGAGTGTGGTTGTGTTAAAGTCTCAAATATTGATTAAATGGATAACTGAGTATGGTGTCACTAGTGTCATTATTAAGACAGTCGGCACTAGTTTTTAACAAGAAACAGCTATCAGTTGTCATTAGGTCTTCACAATATATGCACAACTGGGCTTGCACTGAAAATATCTAGACGTAGGCTGCATCAGTGATTGAAAATTAACACTCAGACTAGCAGGAATTGTCTGCATATACACATAAATCGGTAGCGTAGTGTAAATGGATTGTTTTATCTTCGTTTGGATTCAAGCAGTTGCGCTACTACATACATTCCCATATCAGCTCCGCTGATTTCCGAGAGTCAAAGCAACGTATGGACACTGATTGTTCGTTTGTTCGTGTTAAATTCTGATTATTAGTTCATCGTTTCCGCCATCAGAGCGTGTGTGCTCCACCTAGTCTCAAACCGCTATCCTTCAGTCGATGAGAGCTTTCTGTTTCATCTTCTTTGGATGGGGTCTCTCTAACGGCCTTAGTAAATCCGATTTGTCACGTTTCAACATTCCTTTTGTTGATGGAACTCAACTAGCCAATCGGCATGCTCATTATCATGATCCTGTGTGTAGATGGCAATATATCCATGCAAGCTCCGTGACACGTGACCTTCTGAGTTGTTGGGCCTACTCTCTGCGCAGCTGCTTCGTTCAATTTTCAAAGTAGGCTTTAAGATCTTGTCACAATTATTTACTAGTTGGAATCGCTGTTTAAAATAACCACCTGATGTCTGGGATGGCAGTTTCGACTTCCATCCTCCTGCTGCTAGTTGTGGTTTAATATTCGCGAGATCATTTAACTCTCTCCTGTGAGGTATGTTACCTCTGATGCTGGGCCCGTCTATGAAGATGACATGACCTTTGGGGTGTACGTGTTCTGAATATTATCATGATGTAGAATGTTTATGACGCCATAGACTCAAATGTGCCACTCCATGACCAGTTTGATCACTATTGATCTAACGCGCTGGCTTGATGATTACGTAAAAGAGAGTTCTAACTCAACTTGTCGCTCTCAAGTCGACGCAGCTGATAAAGGGATCAATGCCTGTCTAACTCAGTTGAGGAAAGTAAACACAACAAAGATAAGCACCTTTAAATGCTGTGTCCTAGTGAGGTGAACTACTTGTGTCATTACTTTACAACATACGTCACTTGATAGTACTACTTTTAATACACACAAACGATATGCTGGCCACAGTGGTTACATAGACCACCCGCCACACCAGTGACAACAACTAGTTACTTTAAACCCACTAACGTCACTTCAGTGAGACAAACTGTGGTTCAATCATTTAATTTACTGCTTGTACAAAATGCACTCATCTTCATTATCATTATAATCACCATCATCATCTTCATCATCATCATAATCATCATCATCATCAGGCCGCATGTCCGTTGCAGAATGTTACATCTAGAGCAGAGTTAATTTGCCTGTCCATAGCCAGATCTCCCACTACTGTTATTAAAGTCTTCTTGATGACTTGAAACCACCTTCTTCGTCTGCACCCGACGCGTTGCCAAGGAACCATGCCTTCTATTGGAAATACACTATTCTGTCTATTATGTTTTTTTATGTTTTATTCTTTATCTTGTTATTAATATCTTTGTTCAATAAGTGTATTGAGTTTTGCGCTATATGGTTCACCGCCTCACCTAAATTGTTGAGTTGATTAGACAAATAACATTGTAGCTATCGCTGACAACAACCGCTTTTGATTTGTTCAGAGAATGGGAGAGGAGGAACTGATTGATCAAGTCATCAAACCACCCGTGGCTACCATCAAGATAATCATAACTTAACAATTATTCGCACGTAAACATAGTCAATGATAAAATAACATATAGATATTTATGTGAAGGAGTATTGTACAAATTTATGATCGAGAAAATCACTAAACATAAACAACTGAAAATACAAAGGAATTATATATATATATATACTGAATTACACAGTTTAAAAAAGTAGTTTCATATGTGGTAAACATACAGACTTACATTTATTTTATTTGTTTGTTTCAAATACAATCGAATTCTACATTCGAAAATACAAATAGCACACACATCGGAAATGTATTTGATATTTCCACATAATGCATCTGTAGTCACTGAGTCTGTTTTGTGATGTGAAAACACAAGTACACATCAACTTGTCTACACTCAACAAAGAGAACGGAACGATAGGATTTTTGTGTGAAACGCAATCTTCAAATAGGATCGACATAGGTGTATCTATAGGCGATTGATGCAGGAATAAGGAGAAGGTCCGCTCTCTGTGGTTGTTACCCCAGACAGCACAAGTTGTTTAGAGAACAGTCATGGGACTGGCATTAAATGGAGGGAGGGGAGAAGCTATTGATTTCTTGATCGATGCCGGTTGATTTCTGCGTTGATTGGCGGGACGATACAATCACTGACTTCAAGGGGTTCATGTCCCTCCTTCTGAACATGAGTTTCAAGATCGTCACCAGTGATGCGTAAAGATGACTTTACAAAAAAATAACGGTCCGATGCATACAAGAGAATACATTCAGGATTCCAGTCGATTTACATTAAGGAGAGTAACACGATTGAAAAAAAAAAAACAAAATTTGCCGATGGTGGCCGTGTGAATTAAACCGGCCGTTTGTAGGTCAGTATTATCCAACATGTCTGAGAAATATATTTTTGTCAAAACAACTTCAATATATTTGAAAATATGGTATCCAGTACGTGCAAATAACAAGAAATGGTTAGTGTGATAATAGACAGAAAGTGCACCTGAACGATCCTGTTTTCAAAATGTAGATTCCCTACACGTCTTACTAGGCTCACACAGAATAATGTGGAGGAGACGGCACTCAATGATGATGATGAACTTTTATGGGTGATCTGGCTGGTATCACATCAGGCCACCTTTCGTATCAAGTACTGGGCCTGATGGCGTAGGTGATCATGTCTCTCCACAACTTTCGATCTCAACAGTTCTTTATTATTTTGTTGTTGACCTTGTGCCAAGCCATTCTCTTAAACTGACTGGTATATTTTCTCTTTGCTTCCCTCTATCTCTTGGTCCCTCAATTTTCCCAGTTGTTAAATATATTCCAGCTGTTCTCTTCTCATTACATGTCCAAAATATGGTGATTGTTTCTTCCTAATATTGGGAATTAGCTAAATTTTTGCTTTGACCTCTTTCAGAACGTTTTCATTACTCTTCTTAGCTGTCCATGGTATTCTCAATATTCTTCTGTAAAACCACACGTCTACAGACTCCAGTGATTTTCTTGTCTTATACTGTTATACTAATGTCCACGATTCACATCCATATGTTAAGACTGGCTCTTTAAGACCACCTTTACTTCCCAGAAAAATTATGGTACCAATTTATAGAGGCTGTGTGAACCCTGGAGATTTGTCGATCTGAAAATAGTTCCGCCATTTCTGGGAATCGAACCAGGACTCTTCATATCTGGAAACCAGAACAATAATCACTCATCCACCGAGGCTTCTTGCTCAAACCAAAGCGTCTGAGAGCCACATCGGACTACCACGTCACAGAAGAAAAGAAAGCCACCCTCAGCTACCACGTCACAGAAGAAAAGAAAGCCACCCTCAGCTACCACGTCACAGAAGAAAAGAAAGCCACCCTCAGCTACCACGTCACAGAAGAAAAGAAAGCCACCCTCAGCTACCACGTCACAGAAGAAAAGAAAGCCACCCTGAGCTACCACGTCACAGAAGAAAAGAAAGCCACCTCAGCTACCACGTCACAGAAGAAAAGAATAATCACCCTTAGCTATCATATCATAGAAGTAAAATAATAATCACCCTTAGTTACCGCGACATTGAAGAAAAGAAAGCCACCCTCAGCTACCATGTCAGAGAAGAAAAGAATAATCACCCTCAGCGACCGCGTCATAAATTCTCCACCTGTCTTAAATTAATTTCATAGTATTGGACGTATTTTCCTGAAACATTTGTTTTCAAATTCACCCAGTGTATTTTATGTTCCTTTAGTTTTTTTCCACATCTTTCATGCATAATTAAGGGTGAATAATACATTTCATTTGAAAATATATAACAGTAATACGAGTACAATCTAGCTGCAATAGACGTATTTCAGGAAACTGCGATAGCTCAATAGTTAGTGAACTGGACTACAAAGAACAAGAGGTAGGGTTTTATCCCAAACGACGGCTTCCGGGTTCATCCAGCTTTAAATGGGTACTGGATTTTTTCTGGGAAAATAAAGCGGCACGGGCGTAATACCGACCACAGTACCCCAAAAAGCATGTGCCGAAGGTGTATAAAAATTATGGTGACTAACACAATACGTCACTTGGCGTAACGGGGCACTTTTCTTTACTAGACGTATTACATTTACCATAACCCCGATGTTTCCAACCAAGTATGACACTCACGTCAAACCCTCCATTGTCTGTAAGAACAGTGATGTCCAGCAGTCCAGTGTGGTTATGAGTTCTCGCTGTTCTCTTTGTGGAACTAACACTCTCATGGATTGCCTCAAACGTTTCCTGTACCCCACTTAACTAGTCCACTAGCGTATCTCACCAATCCCAAGCCATTCCTTCACACTTTGTGCTACTCTGATAATTTAACGACAGTGATCTTTTATTAACGTAAGTAAGTAATAAGTGGCAGGAATATCTTAGTTGTTACATACATTCTTATCTCGAGATGAATACTCAAAATTCAAACTTCAGACACCAGCCCCAGAACTTGAAAGATGAAAACAACTCATAAACAAAGGTACGATTATTTTGATTAAAACTCACAAATTCTTCTAATTAAACTTGCAATGCTTTTTTTAATGAATTCATTCTTTTTTTGCAATTACATCAAACGATTTCACAAATAAAGGATAGTGTTTAATATATTTATTAAAATTTATATTCTTCATGTTTTAAATTTTAATTTATGTTCAATGTTCACGTCTTTTGTGTTCACTTTGCTTCTATTTGCACTCACTTGTGTGTGTATATTTAAATGGAAAACAATAAGGTGTTCTATAAAGTATCTAAACTGAATCCTTTGAAATGTGGATTTATAGAAGAATAGGTAGAATTGGGTGGAAAGAAAAGAAAACAAACGATGAAGTTTTAAAACAACTGAAAATAAAAAGAGAACTACTAAATACAATTAAGACAAGACACATGAAATTTTTGGGACATGTTAAAAGACACAACAGCCTACTAAAAGTAATATTAAAAGGGAAAATACAAGATAAAAGAGGCAGTGGCAGACCGAGGCTAAAATGGACGAGTAACATCAAAAGATTGACAAGTTAATCTATGTCAGCCTGCACCATCTAAGCAAGAAACAGAGTAGAATGGCGATCCATGGTAGCCAACCTTCGTTGAGGATAAGGCACTCAATGATGATGATGATAAAATATCTCATTAACCTTGAGAAAATGAACTCAAAATATCAAAAGGTCACATATTTGGTGCCAGTGACAAGAAAACCTAGAGCGAACATTTGGAAATTGAAGAACAGAAAACAACAACAAGAATTCTTGAACCTAATATGGGCTTTATCGTGTGCGTTGTCATATGCTTATGTTTCCATCTGATAATGTTATCACTCCACTTTAGTCTCAGTCTGTCTCGTCAACCTTCTAACTTCTCTTCCAAGATTATTGTCAGTTGGGCATTGTGTTTCTTGACATGTCCCAAAAATGTCAGTTCTCTATCTCGTATTGTATTAAGTAGTTCCTGTTTCATTTTGATCTATTTCAGAACTTCCTTGTTTGTTTTCTTTTCCTCCCACTCAATTGTCCCATTTTTCTATAGACCAACAGTTCACAGCTTCAGTTTCTGGTTCTGTTTGATATATTTATATACAACTATTTCAACAGTCCACATTGTGAAAACCACTTGAACACTGTCTGAATCAGAAATCACTGCGTACAAGCCGACTCCTTATATTTTAATACATCTATTAATAGCTATGATTTCTTCCTTTCCTTTGTGTTTTGTATCAGTGACACTGTGCCTCTCACCTGGGCCTTATTATTGTTTCACCAATGAAAGAAGTATGTTTTTTGTTGTTAATAAGTTTTTCTTTAAAAAAGCAATACACCACTATTATGACATCAACTTGGGAGCCGTGATAGCTCAGTGGTTAGTGAACTGGACTACAAAGGACAAGAGGTCGAGTTCGGTCCTCATCGACTGCTTTCGGGTTCACCAGCCTTAAATGGGTATCAGATTTTTTTCTGGGAAAGTAAAGCGGCACGGGCGTAATACCGACCACATTATCCCAAAAATCATGTGCCGATGGTCTGTAGAAAATTATGGTCTCTAGCACCATATTCCCTATACGCCACTTGACGTGACGGGGGCTCTATACTTTACATTTTTACTTTATGACATCATCTTTATGACAGCATCTTTATGACATCATCTTTATGACATCATCTTTATGGCATTATCTTTATGACATCATCTTTATGACATTATCCCGTTTCTTGCATCTGCCTGGAGGACTTATTAGACTGGAAAATCAAAGCCGCATGTTCACTGCAGTCCCTAGGATGTTTTTGGGTCTGAGATTTTATTTCTATAGATTTTCTTTGACTGAAATAACATTACATGATTTATATGAGTGTTTATCAACCAAGGGCCATATGGCACCAACACCAGCTGAGGTGAAAATGTTATATTTATCATTATTTTCCACAGCATTTGGTGTTGTATGCTGTCATATGCCTTTAAATTATCAAAAAGCATGTCAGCATATTTGTGTTATGTCTATAAATTTGTCAATATTGTTTGTCATTACCGACGTCCATTGTTCCTCAGGGACTCAAAAAATCAGTACTATTTCCCATTCAGTGTTATATTTCTTCTTACATCGATAACTTAAAGTAAAGTACAATCTTGTACTTACAACGATAACTTTAAGTACAATTGAGGTTCTTACGGCGATAACTTTAAGTACAATCTTGTACTTACAGCGATAACATTAAGTACACTTTTGTTCTTACAGCGATAACTTTAAGTACAACTTTGTTCCAACAGCGATAACTTTAAGTACGATCTTGTTCTTACAGCGATAATATTAAGTACAATCTTATTCTTACAGAGATAACTTTAAGCACAATCTTTTTCTTACTGTGATAACTTTAAACACAATCCTGTGCTTACAACGATAACTTTAAACACAATCTTACATAGATAACTTTAAGCACAATCTTGTTCTTAGACAGCAATAACTTTAAGTACAATCTTGTTTACACGGCTGATTAAAACCAAAAAAATGTCAATTTGCCTTCTATCTCTATCATCATCATCATGTGCCATACCGGTTGACGCTGGCGATCATGTCCTTCCACAATCTTCTATCCACAGTGCATCGTATCAGTTCTGTTGTTGACTGTTTTCCATGCCATGACACCAAGCTATCCAGTATTTTCTCTCTTTGTCGTCCGCGATCTCTCTTTCCTTTTATTTTGCCAGTTGTAACCAAGTATTCCAACTTTCCTCTTCTCATGATGTGCCAGAAAAATGTTGATTGCCTCTTTCTGATGTTTTTAAGAGCTCCCTTTTTGTGTTGGCCTCTTTGAGAACTTTCTCATTGGTCTTTTTAGCTGTCCAGGGAACTTTCAACATTCTTATCAGAAATCTCATCTCTGTGGCCTCTTATCGTCTTTTCATTTGTTTGTCTATTGTCCATAATTCGCTTCCATAGGTCAGAATTGGTTCTATATAGCCTTTCTATTGACATAGATTTGTTGCATAAGATATTTTTCATTTTCTGAAATGCTATTTTGGCCTGAGCTATTCTGCTTTTTATTTCTGTGTTGCATCTTCCATCTGATGTTATCACTGTGCCCAAGTATTTTAAACATTGCACTCGTTTCAGATTGGTCTTGTTTATTTTTATGCTGCATGATGGTGATGATTGTTTCTTCGATATAACCATTACTTCTGTTTTCTTACTATTCAGACTGAGACCTTTCTTGTTGCTTTCTTTTACTATTATGTCTATTATTTCTTGTAGTTCACTCTCTATCTCTATGGTATATATAAATATCGTTTTTTCTCAAATCTTTCGGAAATATTCGGCTTTTCCATGTTTTATTGATGTAACGCATGTTACACTTTCATCTCCTGCTATACTTTAATGAGCTCTATCTGCATTATCTCATCACATCCGGCGGTTTATTGTGCTTTAGTCTTCTTATAACTCATTGCAACTTCTTATAACTCATCCAATGTTGGTTCGAGATCTTGTTTTGTCCGTCTTGTTGTCATCATTGTCGTTATGGTTATTGTCTTCCGCGTATTTTCGTAGAAACATTTCTTCCACTGGTTTAGTATATCATTGTTTTCTGTCAGTCTGATGTTTATGTCTTCGTATACATTTTCGAGTTATAGTTTTTATTTCTCTTAACATTTCTGGATCTTGTTCATAAGTTTAATGATCTTCTATTCTGACTCAACGTTATTGCAGATAATTTTGTTGTTGTCTTTTATACTTTAATGTCTTTTGGCGTGTGCTGAAACTGCTACGATGGGGACTATAGTTACCTTTCTTTTTTTGGAGATGAGATATTCGGATGATTACGCTAACATGGGCGGTTGAGCAATTATGGATTTTAATTCGTTTGCAGTGATACCGGGGCCTTCCATAACCAAACCAAACCAAACTTTAATTTTGTTATCTGTTTATACAAATTCTTGTATTTTCTCTTATCTGCATCCGCTATTCTATCCTTTGTTTTCAGCTTTTTTCTCAGTTTTATTATTTCCAGCTGATCATACGTAATGAATGTGTTTTTGTGGAACTTTGTTCGTGGAATTAGCTCCTCGATGCTAATATAAAAGTACTTTTGTGTGCGTTATTAGCAAACTCATCTGATGATATCTCTCTTTTAAACATAATTATTTCAAATATCTTTTTTGTCTCTATCTTGTATTTTTAGCCTACTTTGGTAGCATTAATTCGGAAAAATGTCTTTTTGTTCTATTGTAGTAGTAGCCTCCATCAGTCATAATTGAATTTTTCAGCGCCCCTACAAATGTTCTTTTTTTTTTTTTTTTTTTTTTTTTCACCGTGTATTTTCTTTTTCTATGAATATGTCTTCTTCTCGTTTGAGTTGGAGCTTTAGAGTGTGTTGCCATAGATTGCGGTCTGCAGCTATTTCTTCCCAGGCTGCAGGGTTTATGTTCAGTCTTTATGTCACGTTTACACAAGTCTACAAATCGAAGTTTTGGATGCCCCCTAGTTCTTTTGCCGTCTTCTAATTGTCCGTAGAGAATTTCTCTTGGTATGCGGCCATCTTACATAAGGTGTACGTAGCCAAGCCAGTGTAACCTACGTTGTTTGAGCAGCGTGTAGATATTTGGGAAGCTTGTACGAGTCAAACCTCCACGTTCGTCACTGGTTGCAGTCTACACGAGTCGTGTCACTGCTCGTTGCGGCATTACAAATCCCTTATTATTAGTGTCATGTCATTTCTGCTCACTGCATCCACCACACTTTGTAGTCTATTGTAAAAGTCTTCAATTTTCTCATCATTTGCAGCAGTCGGTGCTTGGAAGATTGTGACATTTTTCGTAACTGAATGGCCAATACTCTATCACTGATGTGACTGAATGGCCAGTACTCTATCACTGATGTGACTGAATGGCCAATTCTCTATCACTGATGTAACTGAATGGCCAGTACTCTATCACTGATGTAACTGAAAGGCCAATACTCTATCACTGATGTGACTGAATGGCCAGTACTCTATCACTGATGTGATTGAAAGGCCAATACTCTATCACTGATGTGACTGAATGGCCAGTTCTCTATCACTGATGTGACTGAAAGGCCAATACTCTATCACTGATGTAACTGAAAGGCCAATACTCTATCACTGATGTGATTGAAAGGCCAATACTCTATCACTGATGTGACTGAAAGGCCAATACTCTATCACTGATGTGACTGAATGGCCAGTACTCTATCACTGATGTGACTGAATGGCCAGTACTCTATCACTGATGTGACTGAATGGCCAATTCTCTATCACTGATGTAACTGAATGGCCAGTACTCTATCACTGATGTAACTGAAAGGCCAATACTCTATCACTGATGTGACTGAAAGGCCAATACTCTATCACTGATGTGACTGAATGGCCAGTTCTCTATCACTGATGTGACTGAATGGCCAGTACTCTATCACTGATGTGATTGAAAGGCCAATACTCTATCACTGATGTAACTGAAATGGCCAATACTCTATCACTGATGTGACTGAATGGCCAATACTCTATCACTGATGTGGCTGAATGGCCAATACTCTATCACTGATGTAACTGAAATGGCCAATACTCTATCACTGATGTGACTGAATGGCCAATACTCTATCACTGATGTGGCTGAATGGCCAATACTCTATCACTGATGTAACTGAAATGGCCAATACTCTATCACTGATGTGACTGAATGGCCAATACTCTATCACTGATGTAACTGAAAGGCCAATACTCTATCACTGATGAAACTGAATGGCCAATACTCTATCACTGATGTGACTGAATGGTCAATTCTCTATCACTGATGAAACTGAATGGCCAATATTCTATCACTGATGTGACTGAATGTCCAATACTCTATCACTGATGTGACTGAATGGTCAATACTCTATCACTGATATGTCTGAAAGGCCAATACTCTATCCCTGGTATGTCTGAATGGCCAATACTCTATCCCTGATATGTCTGAATGGCCAATACTCTATCTCTGATGTGAACATAAGCCCAAGTGTACTTGACATTTGTGTGGATAAATAAACTACCACTTCATTTTGACGTCATTCTTGTTTGCTAGAACGTATACAATTGCATTCACTCTATTTTTTTAATGTGACCTTGTACAGTCAACCCGCCTTCGCATGTCTAAAATTTATATTTTATGTCTTTCCATTTTTTTTTAAATTGCATATATTTAATCAGAATAGTTTTAATATTTCACGTTGCCAAACTTAATTTAATCTTAAGTTTAACGCGTATTTTATTGTAAAATAAAAAGGGATTTGAACCGTCAACAGGTGTAATCTGTCGAGTCTGACGGACTAGCCATCATATATCTATACTTCGATTCTTGAGGCCAACGATTGTTTCAAAGCAATATACGAAGGTAGTTTACCGTCCCTGTTGGCAGTGCCTGTAGTAGTAGACGATTGTTCATGCAATCGTAGAGTTGGGACCATAACCAGAAAACACTTCCGTCTGCTTCCACAGTTCCATCCACTACGGGGCTTCCCTGAGGGTGTTGTTAGGGACTACCCTTTTACCCCAGCTTGCCCTAGGCCGTCCCACGTAGACTGGCGTAGAGAAACAGACGGTCTACTTTTATTGGTAGAGAAAATCCCTACTCCGCTAGCCTCAGATCTATCAACATCATACAGCCGAACAGGAGGTGTCAATTAACTTTTAAATCATGGAACATGTTTACATCAGCCACTCTCGATCCTACCACATACCAGTTTACCTATATCTGCTGTGACCCTCAACCTCTTTATGTTTTCTTTGTTTAGGTATTGTTAAGTGTCAGCTTTTATTGTTCATGTAAATATTATTTCATGAAAGCTCACACCCAGTCTGATTCTCACAAATAAACCAAGTACAGAACATGATTCTCTACCTCACATTTAAGAATGCCATAACCACGTCTTATCTTCCAATACTGTAGCTTTGTGCTGTCAAATTAAAGACACACTAAACTTCAAGTCGCGACAGTATCACACGACCACCTTTATCTAAATTATGATTGTTGTTGTTACAAAACAAGTAACGAAATATATAATTGTAACATCAAATGTAATTTGCGATTGCTTGAATTACTGACAGTAAATAAAAAAAAGATCAATTTATTTTCGTTATTAGCAAGAAATGTTGCATCTTCTCAATATTCCTGTATGATGCAGAAACATGGACATTAGACAAGAAAACAGAACAGAAAATTGAAGCCTTTGAAATAAGGATTTATAGAAGAATAGGTAGAATTGGATGGAAAAAAAAAGAAAACAAATGATGAAGCTTTAAAACAACTAAAAATAAAAAGAGAACTACTAGACACAATTCAAACAAGACAAATGAAATTTTTGGGGCATGTTAAAAAACACAACAGCCTAATAAAAGTAATCTTGGAATTGAAAAAAAAAAACAAGGTAAAATAGGCAGAGGTAGACCAAGACTAACAAGGACAAGTGACATCAATAGATGGACATGTCAACTTATGACAATCTGCACCATCAAAGCAAGAGACTGATAGGAATGACGCTCCATGGTAGTCAACCTTTGATGCGGAGACCACACTCAATGATGATGATGATGATGATGATGATTAGCAAGAATGGAGAAAGTCAAAATACAACAACGTTACTTACCGGTGATTGCTAATCGATAACTCCAGTATGAGAAGCTGATAAAATATTGAGGCCTAATATTTCATGATTATTGGTGATGCTGGCAAGAAAGTGAACATTTGCATTAATTGCTGATCCTGGTTTCATTAATGACCGTGCCGGAAGTGGTCGCTGTACGACCTTGATCAACTTTGCTCAATCTAAAACACATTCCTGCACACTCATCAATGAAACATGTTTTTGTTTTTTTTTAATACACAAGTTGGTTTCCGCACATTTTATTTTCTTTGCCATTTTTTTTAATGTCTCGTCCAACATTTTTTTCTCCTTATTCTTCTGTTTCTTATTTTTGTTCCCTTCCTCATCTGCTTTTCAGCGCCGAGGGGGAAATATTTTGCCATCATTTGCTTTTTGTTGGCCTCTCCTGCTTTTATGTTTCCTAGTGTATCTAATATTCTGCCAGTCTATCATTTTCTTGACCCTTGGGTCTGGTGTTCTCACGGTGTTTGATGAAAGTTCGTTGTTTTGTATTTTGATATTTTTGTCCTATCACGTAGCCAAACCATTGAATCTATTGTTTCTTTACGTATTCAATGGCGCAAATTATTCCTAGTTTTTTCCCCCTCAATTCTCATTTTTTTTGGCTTTATCTCTCAGTTTGTTTCCTCTCATGCGTCTTACACATATTTCCGCATTTGAAATAATCATTGTAGATACTGTTTTTCTGTTTAGTGTCGACGATGCGTAACCCCCCCCCCCCCTCTCTCTGCGTTCAGGACTCAATCAGAGTAAGGATTCCAGACTCTCATATGAAGTCAGCTGTCAGGCTAAGTGTGTTGATCGCCCCCACAGACAGAACATCACAATTAGAGTCTGTCAGATCCACTCTGACTGAACACCCGTTAATACGTTGCACTGTGTTCTGCGCCAGTGGCCCAGTGCATCCGATTTCAGCCAGCATTTTTTCAGGTTTGCTTTCCTTAGCCTTTGATTGTCCCCAATCTTCCTGCAAGGCAGCAGTTGATCTTTTCTGTCGGGGGATTCTGCCCTTAGATGGTCGGCCTTCCCAGGTTTACGAGCACCATCTGCCCGAGTCACTAGAGGTGACTAACACAGACATGCGACTTGGAATATGAGGAAACTGCAACAAGGAACACATTTCATGCATAGCCTCCATTTGTTCCCGCCGCCTATCCCCATATACCGGTAAGTCACGTCCTCCCGAAAATGATGATCATCGTAGCACTTGATGATGTTAGGCCATCGTTGATGACTCCAATTCCGAACATATAGACACACAGTCAGTCGTCAATTTATTCTTGTTGCACATCAAACAGCAGACCGTAAGATTTGCGCACGGCCGGTTTAGGGAACCAATACGATGACGTAGGACACAATGTCGCCAAACTCATAATCTCGATACTTTAGACTTATGTCTGATTACTCAAGTGTAAACAGTCTACGACGAACAATACACGAAGCAACTTCCCCAAAGAGACAAAACTGCGACTGACGAAGTAGTTTACATTAATGTGTAACGTGGAAATAACTTGCGTCAAAGAATCCCAATAACGGTCTTGAACAGCACTAATGTGACGTAAAGCACAGATGAAGTCTGGACAGTGGAATGTCTCACTCACAACACTTGATTCGTCAAAAACGGACTGTTGTCGACCTACGACCTCGTCCTTGCGACACAGATGTATCAAGCATATCATCATTTTGACTTTTACGCAGAAAAGTGCAATGAAGATCCGAAATTAATCAGACCTTGGGTGCATTTTCTGCAGCGATCGAGAGGACGTGGACTAGATCCGCCATCTTGGAAACGGTTTTCCCCGATGCGTAACCAACAAAATATGAATGCGTTTTATAAGCCAAATCTAAATGGTCTATGGAACTGTTCTCACTACAACCAAATAATCTCAGTAATGATATATGAGACCTAGTATGGTTCGTATTCGTGTATAGATTTGATGGCCGCAAGTTTGGCTAAACTAAACAAAAGGCATGGACTAAAGCGAGATTAACAGTTGCAACAAATGTCCAAATATATTCAACATTCGAGCTTAGTAAACTCTTTTTCATAGATCCGACAAATGGGATTTCCCATGGAAATAAATACAATCAAGCATTTAATGGCAAATCTGATATCGATACAGAAAAATATCTGACAAGAGTATGTTTAAACTTTTTGGATCAGATAGAACTGGAAAAAATTAATGTTTCGATAAAAAATTTTTCAAAATTGAACAAATACAGTCAAAGCATTTTAAGAATCACTAGAGTCCCGAAGAAGTGATTATACAATTCAATGGTATCGGGCCGGTAACGAAATTTAAACTTGGACAAGCTATTTAATGGACGAAAAAAGATCATACTTTATAAATTTATATTCAATTATAAATGATCACTTTGTCTATCATGGAAGTCACATTGATCGGAAAGGGAATACAAACAAAGAAGTCAGAATCAGAATAGCTAAAGCAGCAATCTCTTTCAGAAGCCTTGAAAAGTTGTAGAAATCAAAACTCATCAGCATAAAAACGAATCAGACTATTCAAATCAAAAGTACTATCAACCCTTACGTATTCATGTGAAAGAAGGAAAACAATATAACAGTGTTGTTTATTTATCTTGTTTAATTTATATTAATGTTCACATCACAATGATCACAAGGCAGTTAACACAATTATCACAGATTCATCATCATCATCATGTGCCATACCGGTTGGCGTAGGCGATCATGTCCTTCCACAATCTTCTATCTACAGTGCATCGTATCAGTTCTGTTGTTGACTGTTTTCCATGCTATGACACCAAGCTATCCAGTATTTTCTCTCTTTGTCGTCCGCGATCTCTCTTTCCTTTTATTTTGCCAGTTGTAACCAAGTATTCCAACTTTCCTCTTCTCATGATGTGCCCGAAAAATGTTGATTGCTTCTTTCTGATGTATTTTAAGAGCTCCCTTTTTGTGTTGGCCTCTTTGAGAACTTCCTCATTGGTCTTTTTAGTTGTCCAGGGAACTTTCAACATTCTTCTGAGAAATCCCATCTCCAATTTTTATTGACATAGATTTGTTGCATAAGATATTTTTAATTTTCTAAAATGCTATTTTGGCCTGAGCTATTCTGCTTTTTATTTATGTGTGCATCTCCCATCTGATGTTATTAATGTGCCCAAGTATTTGAAACGTTGCACTTGTTTCAGATTTGTCTCGTTTATTTTTATGCTGCATGATGGTGATAATTGTTTCTTCGATATAACCATTACTTCTGTTTTCTTACTGTTCAGACTGAGACCTTTCTTGTTGCTTTATTTTACTATTATGTTTATCATTTCTTGTAGTTCGTTCTCTGTCTCTGCTATTCAGACTGTGTCATCCGTATATCGCAAATTATTTATGTTGTGACCGTTGACTTCAATTCCTTTTTTGTCTGCTATTGATCTCATAATATTTTCGCTGTAAAGTGAAAACAAATCCGGTGACAGAACACAGCCTTGTCTGACTCCTTGTTTTATAAATTGGAATTGTCCTGTTTGATTGTTAATTCGTATAGCTGCTGTTTGTTGCCAGTACATGTTTTTTTACGATTCGTAGATCCTTGCCATCAATGTTTTAGTTCTCCAGCATATTGATTATTTCCACATGCTTTACTTTGTCAAATGCATCGTGTAGTCTATAAAGCACATATATAGATCTTTCTTTACATCTATAGATCTTTCTATCAATGTTCTTAAGATGTATATTGCATTATTGGTGCCCTTTCCTCCCACAAATCCACATTGTTCCTCACTTATTTCTGGTTTTATTTTGTTCCTTACGCGTTTCATGATTATTCTTAGTAATATTTTAGTCATATGGCTCATGAGACTAATAGTGCGATGGTCTTCACAATCAGTGGCTCCTGACTTCTTCGGTATGGCTACAAAGCTAGATTTTAGTAGATCTTCGGGTATGTGTCCAGTGTTATATATGTCATTGAGTAATTTTGTTATGACGTGTACTCCCAGCTCTCCTAATGCATTTATCTCTTCGATTGTTATATTGTCAGGACCTGGAGCTTTGCCTCTTTTCATGTGTTGAATTGCGTCCTCTACTTCACTCTGCATTATTGGTGGTCCTGTGTCTTCATTTGAATCGTTTAATTCTGGTCTTTCATCATCATAGGGTTGACTGATTTTTCTGTCCATCTTTCCATTGTCTTTTCTTGTCCCATTATTATATTTCCTTCCTTTGATTTCACATATCCTGAAACTTTGACTTATTTTCTTCCTGTTAATTCACTTAACTGATTGTACATAAATTATGAGTCTTTCTTTTGTTGTTTTTCCATTTCTTCACATTTCTGTTTAAACCATCTTTCCTTTGTTTCTCTGCACTTGTTTTGGATCTCTTTGTGCAATATTTTGTATGTCCATTCTTCTTTCTTATGTTTTCATCTTTCGTCCATTAGTTTTAATATTTCTTCTGTCATCCATTTCTTTTTGTTGATTCTTTTAGTCACTGGTATTACCTCTTTTGATGTTTGTTGAATCGATTGTTTGAGCATTTCCCACTGCTCCTGGATGTCCTGTATTTTCTCAATAGCACTATACCTATTTTGTACTATCATGCTGTACTTATCACTCATCTGTTTATCTACTCTTAGCATATCTAGTTCTAATTTTATATTTCTTGGTGATTTCTGTGATTTCCGCAGTTTTATTCTTATCTTTCCAACTACTGGTACATGGTCACTATTACAATCTGCTCCTGGCCTTGTTTTAACAGATGTTAGCCCATTCCTAAATCTTCTCTGTACCAGTATAAAATCAATTTGATTGTGTACTTTTTTGTCTAGGCTTTGCCATGTCCATAGTCGCCTAGGGTGTTGTTTGAACCAGGTGTTACCTATAATCTTTCATGTGTCTTTGCCCAATCTATCAATCTATCCCCTCTGTCATTCGTCTCGCCAAGGCCATGCCCCCCAGCCACATTTTGCACTTTAGCTGTTCCTACCTTTGCATTGAAATCCCCTAATATAATAGTTATTCATGGGATTTACACTGTTCCATGGTCGCCTCTAGCTCCTCGTAAAAAGTGTCAATGTCTTCTTCTTCGCTATTACTTGTTGGTGCCTAAACTTGAATTATGTTGATATCCATTGGTCTGCCTCTCAATTTTACTAGCAGAATTCTGTCTGATACTGGCCAAAATCCTTTCACTGTTTTGCTTCTTTCTCTATCTAACATGATGCCTACTTCTCTTTCGTGTGTGGTTCCCCCAGAGTAAATACATTTCCACTGTCGCGTTGTAATAATCCACACACTATTCAGTAATAATTCATAATCAATGTTATTGATCTTTAACTTGGCACGTGATACATAATAGTGGAAGCACTTATCTTAGAGTTACTGTTACTAACTCTGGACATTTAACTTGGCACGTGATACATAATAGTGGAAGCACTTATCTTAGAGTTACTGTTACTAACTCTGGACATTTAACTTGGCACGTGATACATAATAGTGGAAGCACTTATCTTAGAGTTACTGTTACTAACTCTGGACAATTCAAAAGCTATCGTCGAATAGATATTGAGTTGTCTTCAAGTGCTTATCTGTGACATGTAACCTTAAGTCTCTCTCACATCTTACTTACGACGTGTTCTCTGATGCATGACTTTTAAATACTCTTAAAAACACTTTCACAACGAACTGTTCTCTATGGTCTAATTTACTTGTTCTGGTTCTGTCTACTGCTCAACTAAGTGTTACTACTCTACTAACTCTGGGGTTACTACTTCTTACTACCTAACTCTCTTATCTGTTCCTTACTAACTTGACTGACTCCTAGGCCTAACAAACTCTTTGAATCCTGCGTCTAACTGACATCCTTGTCTGTCCTACCTGCTTGAAACTGAAAGCTACTGACTGCCTTCGCGGTTCGGTCGAAGCCGGACTAAGCTTACTAGTCTATATTTATATATTGTTATTATTATGGAAGGGTCAGGCATCACTGCAAACGAATTAAAATCCATAATTGCTCAACCACCCGTGCCAGTGGAATCATCCGAATTACTAAATCATCTCCCAAACAAAGAAAGGTAGATGTAGACCCCGTCATAGCAGTTTGAGCACACGCCAAAAAGATATAAGGCGAAACCGCTCAGAAAGTGAACACAGCCAACTGTTCCCTGTCATACGATATATTATACTTCATCGTAAACAATCGGAATATTGAAACACGATCAAACGGATGAAACGCACAGCTCACGGTGTGCACAGAGCACTTACCTCAATAGCTCCTGCAACAAGCCGGATTTGGAATATGAGGAAACTGCAATATGGAACACTTCTCTGACATAGCCTTCAATGGTTCCTGTCGCCTATCCACAATATTCACCAGAAGTTCACCCCCTCCTGAAAATGATGAGCGTCATATTGTTTTGAAAATGTATAGTTCTTGATGATGTTAAGACATCGTTTTTGACGCCAAATCCGAACACATGAAACACAGTTAGTCGTCGGATTATCCCCGTCACACATGAAACACCAGACCGTAAGAACTTCCTGCAATGTCAACATTAGCGCACGGCCGGTCTTGGGATATATGCTGAGCCATTATAATGCCGTTGCTTACACAACAATGGCTGAGCCCATATATTCCCGCCCATTCTAGTGAATGCAACCATCAACAAACGAAACACGTGCAAAAGCTCTAAAGTGAAAATTTAGGTTAACTTGACAGAGTTCACATTAATGAGTTGTAATATGTAAATAATTTGCGTCAATCAATTCCAACATCAAACGGCCTTGGCCAGCACTCAATGTGTTGACGTAAACCGCATATCAACTCTAGACGGTGGAAGGTTGCATTCACAACACTTGACTTGTCAAAACGGAATATTGCCGTGTGTACGACACCGTATCATCGGCGCAGATTTGTTAAGTATAACATCAGATTAACTTTAACGCAGAAAAGTGCATTGGAGAGCCAAAATTAATCAGTCCCCAAATGCATTACCTGCAGCGGTCGAGAGAACATGAACCTCATTCATCCATCTTGGAAACGGAAGTCCTATATATATATATATATATATATATATATATATATATATATATATATATATATACTACATTACTAGTCTAACTACTGGCGACTGCTATTCTATACAACTGTTAAGTAAAGGGTACCGTGAGTTACCTGGCCATGCTTAATTCATCTATTCCGTTACAAACAACAAAAGACATAGAAACAAAGTTGAACATATTTGTAAATAAATGTCCAAAATACTTGGTATAGCGTGGAACGAATTCAAAACTAACGAGGTTATCAGAGAAATCGCCAATCAATCACTAATATCATCAGTAATCAAGAAAAGGCAATGGACATATGTCGGACATGTAGTGAGATGAGATAATAAGCTGATAGCAAAGCAAGCCCTCAAGTGGGCAACAACAGGTAGGAGGAAAAGAGGCCGAACCAGAGAGACACTGAGAAGAACATTGATGAGGGAGGTAATGGACACATGAATGGGCTTCCTCAATGAGATCGAGATGCTTGCACAGAACAGATATAAATGGCGAGATTTAATAAAAGATCATTGCAATGATTGACTCAGAAAAAAAATTTAGAAATAAGGAAAGAGTATATAAGTCTGTGTCCTACAGGCCGACTACTGCTCGAAAGGTCGATAGATAGATAGATAGATAGATAGATAGATAGATAGATAGACAGACAGACAGACAGACAGACAGACAGACAGACAGACAGACAGACAGACAGACAGACAGACAGACAGACAGACAGATAGATAGATAGATAGATAGATAGATAGATAGACAGACAGACAGACAGACAGACAGACAGACAGATAGACAGACAGACAGACAGACAGATAGATAGATAGATAGATAGATAGATAGATAGATAGATAGATAGATAGATAGATAGATAGATAGATAGATAGATAGATAGATAGATAGATAGATAGATAGATAGATAGATAGATAGATAGATAGATAGATAGATAGATAGATAGATAGATAGACAGGCAGACAGACAGACAGACAGACAGACAGACAGATAGATAGATAGATAGATAGACAGACAGACAGACAGACAGACAGACAGACAGACAGACAGACAAACAGACAGACAGATAGATAGATAGATAGATAGATAGATAGATAGATAGATAGATAGATAGATAGATAGATAGATAGACAGACAGACAGACAGACAGACAGACAGACAGACAGACAGACAGACAGACAGATAGATAGACAGACAGACAGACAGACAGACAGACAGACAGATAGACAGACAGACAGATAGATAGATAGATAGATAGATAGATAGATAGATAGATAGATAGATAGATAGATAGATAGATAGATAGATAGATAGATAGATAGATAGATAGATAGATAGATAGATAGAATTTGCATTCCCTTCTAAAAACTATAAACATTAAACAGCAGAGAAACCAATTAAGATGTAATCTGTGCGCCTACTAAAAGCTCTGTAATCTTTTCGCGTACTGTTATTTCTTTAATCTGTATGTCCTACTGTAAGTTCTGTAATTTGTATGCCCTTCTGTAAGTTCTGTGGGAGCCGTGATAGCTCAGTGGTTAGTGAACTGGACTACAAAGGACATCGGGGACGTTCGATCCCAACCGACGGCTTTCGGGTTCACCTAGCCTTAAAAAAATGGGTACCGGATTTTTTTTCTGGGAAAGTAAAGCGGCACGGGAGTAATACCGACCACATTACCCCAAAAATCATGTGCCGAAGGTCTGTAAAATTTATGGTCACTAACACCATATTCCCTATACGCCGCCATTTCGCGTGACGGGAGTACTTTACTTTTTTTTCTGTAAGTTCTGTAATCTGTACAATCTACTCCCTGTTAGGTAACCTGTACACCCTTCTATAAGTTATGTTATCTGTACACTCTACTCCCTGTTCGGTAAACTGTACAGTCTAATCCCCGTTATGTAATCTGTACACCCTATTCCAAATTCGGTAATCTGTACAGTCTAATCCCCGTTGTGCAATATGTACACCCTATTCCAAATTCGGTAATCTGTACACCCTACTAAAAATTCAGTAACCTGACCACACTACTAATAGTTCGGTTATCTTTAGACCTTTCTCCAAGTTCAGTAATTTGTACCGTCTAATCCCCGTTATGTAATCTGTACACCCTATTCCAAGTTCAGTAATCTGTACACCCTACACCAAGTTCAACAATCGTCGCTCACTTTTCCAATTTTAGTAAATCTGTGTGCTTTACTTCATGCTTTGTAGATTGTACGCACTAATCTAAGCTCAGTAATATGTGCATCCCTACTATCAACTCGGTAATTGTACTGAATACCCGGTATAACCATGTTTGGTAGTCCCAATTTGAGACCACACAAGTTCTCGGGAACTTCCAACCTTTAAACTATTGATACTTCGTTACAGCTTCACTCGATATCCTGCACCCCTTTCAGTTACAATCCGCACGGTACTGTAATGCTCCTAACTTTGTTTGCGTCGCGTGGCTTCCCAAAATGTGTGCATGGCTCACTTGAGTTACCCGAGTACAGGAGTTTCATTAGTGTAGTGGCTAGCGCTAGATTTAGTGATAGAGTGAACGCTGTTCTAGCCAAGTTAGATATTATCCAGTAGATCTCGCTGAGTGAAGAACTGGCTCAATGAGTTAGAGGAGGTATTACTAGAGAGAAAATGCACTGCTCTCTCACCAAAAAATAGCGCAACCAAGTTCTTTAACCTAACTTTAAATGACAATATAGATTATGTCATCTTTTAAGCCTTTCAATTTCTTTAAGATGTTTTCTGTAATAATCTAAACAAGAGTGACAGAGAAAGCGACATTAAACCATAAGATTCTCTTCTTTACTGAGCTCGTCGTGTAAAAAGCTTACTGTTTTTCTGTGCAACCTTTTTAATCTCATCTTTGTATGAAAGCGCTTTTCATTTCTCTCTATTTTATTTAATAACTAAATGTATCATTAAAAGAGAGAAATCTAAAAGCGTTACTCTGTGCTGTAGATGATGTGAACAAATCAATTGCTGTTATCTTTTTCCTTTAGCGCTCATGTGTAAACTTCTACATTGCCTCTGTTCGAGACCTACTCCTATGTTAAACATGTTTAGTTATACCAGCGGATTGAAAATAGCAACAACACAAATTATTTGTCAACCTAAAAAAAAAAAAAACTATCTTTGCGACATTAGTCCATTTCTGGGGTCAGCAAGTGGGAGGGCGGCTTATAGGATTGGAGGATAAATATCGCTTGCCCAGTGCAGTCGACATGAAGTGTTCAGGTTTGAGTTTTCCTCCCACCCCCACACTCTCTCCCCCATAGGAGAGTTTTGACCTTAACGTGATTCAAGCCATTATTAAGGAAACATGAAGTATCAGCTACAGAGAGAACAGGGCATGTCTTCTTTGTGCATCAGTCTAGAAAACAGAAGCAATGGTCCTATCGAAGAAACAATCATCGCCATCGTGCAGCATACAAGTTAACAGGACAAAACTGACACAAATGCAGCACGTCAAATACTGGAGCACAATAATAACATCGATGGATGATGCATCACAGAAATAAAAAGCAAAATAGAAAATGAAAAATATCTTATACAACACATCTTTGTCAATAGAAGTGAGAAAGAGAGTTCATCGGTGCTATATCAAACCAATTCTGACCTATGGAAGCGAATAATGGACAGTAGACAAACAAAAGAAAATACGATTAGAGGCCACTGAGATGGAATTTCTCAGAATAATGTTGAAAGTTCCCTGGACAGCTAAAAAGACCAATGAGGAAATTCTCAAAGAGGCCAACACAAAAAGGGAGCTCCTAAAAAACATCAGAAAGAAACAATCAACAACATTTTTCGGGCACATCATGAGAAGAGGAAAGTTGGAATACTTGGTTACAGCAGGCAAAATAAAGGAAACAGAGATCACGGACGACAAAGTGAGAAAATACTAGATAGCTTGGTGAAATTGCATGGAAAACAGTCAAACAACAGAACTGATACGATGCATTGAATTGGTTTTCCGTTTCTAAGATGGCGGATCTAGTCCACGTCCTCTCGATCGCTGCAGAAAGTGCATTGGATGTCTGATTAATTTCGGTTCTCCATTGCACTCCTATGCGTTAAAGTCAGGATGGTGATCTACTTATTACATCTGCGCCGATAAAACAATGTCGTACGCCGGCAATATTTCATTTTCGACAAATCAAGAGTTGTGAAATCTTTAAAAACATCTCAGAGATACCAGGTCTAAACATTAATGGAAAGATAATCAATAACCTGAGATATGCTGATGATACTGTTCTACTAGCAGAAAATCCTAAAGACCTACAACAATTGCTTAATGTGATAAACACAACAAACAAAAAATATGAACTAGAAATGAATATCAAAAAGACTAAAACTATGATCATAAACAAAGAAAATTCTCAAGATCTACAATTAAATATCACAGTTGAGGGAACACATCTGGAGACACTCCAGAGCTACAACTACCTGGGACATACTATAACCAATGATGGAAAACGCAAAACTGAAATAAACAAAAGAATAGGTATGGCAAAAAGTAATTTTAATGCCATGAAAAATATACTAACAACAAAACAAATATCAAGGGTTAAGGCATAAAAATGCGAAGCTGCAGTAAAGCTGAATATAAGGAAAAATAAAAAAAATAAAAAAATTATATGTAAGAAGCTTTACGTGACAAGTGGACGACACAGACTAAAAAACGTTTCGGCTCAAAAAGGCCTTCATCAGGAACAAACAAAAAAAAACACACACAAAACTAATAACGAAACAACCAAAACAAAAACAATCGAAATGTGTTAAAAAAAACAAAATAAATAAAACTATCCTGTCAAATCGAGGGAGCCGCGATAGCTCAGTGGTTAGTGAACTGGACTACAAAGGACAAGGGGTAGGGTTCGATCCCAACCGACGGCTTCCGGGTTCACCCAGCCTTAAAATGGGTACCGGATTTTTTTTCTGGGAAAGTAAAGAAGCACGGGGGGTAATACCGACCACATTATCCCAAAAAGCATGTGCTGAAGGTCTGTAAAATATAGGGTCACTTAAACCATATTTCCCTATTTGCCACTTGGCGTGACGGGGTTACTTTTTTTTTACTATCCTGTCAAGTCCAAAATGAAATCGTAACCAAGTGCGGCTTTCGTGAACGTCGAGAAACGTGCAAAAAAAGTGCGTAAATGTAAACAGAACCAGAGGAGTTCACACAGGGGTCAGTGTGCAAACACAAAGGAGAAAGAATCGAATAGTAGACTAACCGGTGTAAAAAGATGGTAAGAGTGAGATGTCTGAGAGTGGGGTACAATAACAACAAATGAGGGGTAAGGAGCACAGAAAAAAAAGGTATAGAGGAAAAAACCGAAGTGTCTCATAAGGGACTAGAGGAGAAGAACTATAAAAAGCATGACATAGTAAGTAGACCAAAGAACCCAAATATTTGTAGTAGAGAAGGCTATGCAAAAGGGAAGGAGCAACCAAAAGGAAACTATGCGTATTTGTGTGATACATTCATACCTCTCGGGGTCAGCGAACCATACTGACTATAAGGCGATTTTCCAAAGTATAGCGGCTGCGGTCGCCAGAGTGACAAAGAACAATACCAGTGACACGGATGTCGTCTATGCCCTTGTGATCAGGGGAGTTGAAGTGGGAAGACACCGGAGTACCAGTATTTTGTTGGACATCACGTAGATGTTCACAAAATCTTTCCGCTAATCTTCTCCCTGACTCACCAATATAGGTCATGTGGCATCGTTGGCATATGATGGCATAAATGATGTTGCGGGACACACATGTGAAGCTATGCTTGATCTCGAACCGTCCATTAGGGAACAAGACCGAGTCAGCAGGGAGCACATAGGCACAGGTGATACAGTTACGACCACAAGGAGCCGTACCGAAGTGTTGAGGGTGGGAGCGAGGGAGATGCTCCTAACCAAAATATCTCTCAGATTCCTGTCACGCTTAAACGCGATCATCGGGGGATCACTAAAAAGTAGATGGGTAGTGGGATCAGAGAGGAGAATGGAACGGTAGCGGTTGAGTATCCTCACAGCAGCTAAGTTGTGAGGATGATATGTGAGGGTGAGTATAGTTCTCTCAGAAGGGGGGCGGTTGGAAGGGGTGAGTGCCTCGGAACGGGAGATAAGGAGGACCCGCTTGAGGGCAGACTGGAGGATCGAGTCTGGATAAAGCCGGCGGCTGAAGAAACCCAACATGAGGTGAGCCTGTTGGAGGAAATCTTGGTCATCCTCGCAGATGCGACGGAGACGCAATAACTGGGAGAACGGAATAGAATCACGACAAGAAGGTGAATGGGATGAAGTATAGAGAAGATAGCAATGGCGTCTGTGGGTTTATAGAAAACCGAGGTATGGAGGCCAGAAGTACCCAAAGAAACGATAAGATCTAGGAAGGTGACAGAGGAAATGGATGTACAAGATGTGAACTTGATAGCTTTGTGATAGCCACTAATGTGGTCGATAAACCTGGAGAGGTCATCCTCAGGTAGATCGGTAAGTCCGAAGCAGTCATCAATGTACCGAAGGTATATGATGGGAAGGGGACCTGATATGAATTGAGAATTTGGTACTCAAGGTAGCCCATAAACAGGCAAGCATAGCTGGGGCCCATCTTGGTGCCCATGGCTACTCCACTAACCTGGTCATAGAAGTCACCATCGAACTCAAAGGTATTAAGGTTGAGTACAAGCTCAGTAAGGCGGAGAAGAGTGGCAGTATCCACAGAGGGTGTTGTCTCTGGTCAAGAAAGAAACGTAGAGCCACGAGGCCGTCGGAGTGAGGAATAGAGATGTAGAGGGAGCAAACATCAAGGGTAAAAAGTCGGTATGAGCGACCATGGGAGAGAGAGATAGAAGAGAAGATATTAAGTGCATGGTTTGTGTCCTTGACATATGAGGGAAGGCTGGCAACCATGGGCTGGAAGACACTGTCTAGATAGTCTGATATGTGTTCAGTTGGGCAATCACACGCAGACACGATGAGGCGTCCTGGATAGTCGATTTTGTGAATTTTGGGGAGCATATAAAAAGATGGTTTCCCAAGACCACTATTGGGATAATAAGGCGGGACGCGCTACGGGGAAGGAGGTGGTCACGGATCAGTTCCTTGATGGTAGATTGGACCTGCTTATTGTGGGGGACAGTAGCGTCGTCAGGACGGGGTTTATAAAATAAAACAAATATCAGCAGGGCTGAAACTAATAATAGCAAAATGTTACATCTTTTCAATATTCCTGTATGGTGCAGAAACATGGACATTAGACAAGAAAACAGAACAGAAAATCGAAGCCTTTGAAATGTGGATTTATAGAAGAATACGTAGAATTGGATGGAAACAAAAGATAACAAACGATGAAGTTTTAAAACAACTGAAAATAAAAAGAGAACTGCTGAACACAATTAAGACAAGACAAATGAAATTTTTGGGGCATGTTAAAAGACACAACAGCCTACTAAAAGTAATATTGGAAGGAAAAATGGCTAACATGGACGAGTAACATCAAAAGATGGACAAGTCAATCTATGTCAGCCTGCACCATCAAAGCAAGAAACAGAGTAGAATGGCGATCCATGGTAGCCAACCTTCGTTGCGGAGAGGGCACACGATGATGATGATGATGATGATGAATGCGACCTTCTATCGTCTAGGCTTGTTCTGCGCTTTACGTCACACTGGTGCTGTTCATGACCGTTGTTGGATTTGCTTGACACAAGTTATTTCCATGTTATTCATTAATGTGAAATGCTTCGTCAGCCGCAGTTATTTATTTGTTAGAACCTGATCACAGTATCTTTGGGGAATTTTTCACCGTGTTCTGTTCGTCGTGGGCTACATTCATTAGAGTAATCAAGACTCTGAAGGGCGCGTCATTGCTGTGTTTGCGACATTATTATGTGTGCTACGCCATCATAATGGCTCATCGTAAATCCCTGGACCGGCCGTACGCTAATCTTACGGTCTGTTGTTTGATGTGCGACGGGGATAATCTGACGACTGTGTGTTTAGATGTTCGAAATTGGAGTCAACAACGATGGCCTAACATCATCAAGCGCTATACATTTTTAAAGAAATATGATGATCATCACTTTCGGGGGACGTGAACTTCTGGTATATGGTGGATAGGCGGCAGGAACCATTGCAGGCTATGCATGAAAAGTGTTCCTTGTTGCAGTTTCCTCATATTCCAAATCCATGGGGACTGGTTGGTCTCGAGGCAAGACGCCAGCCTCGGGACTGAGAGGTTGTGGGTTCAAATCTCGGCTACACCGGTTGATATTTTATTTATGATTTTTCTCTGCGACAACCACCCCTAGTTCAGCAGCGAGGCCCGGCTTGAAACGTCAGTTACTCATCGACGGAAACAACATGAGTACCTCCTAAGTCGGAGTTAACTGCCTGTGCGGCGAGGGACCCCTGTACACACGCCTGCCAGGGTAAAATGGATTAACACGCAAAATTCAATTCCTAGTCTCTAGGGATTTCGTCAGAGTTGAAAGCTGGCGAACACAACAACAACAACATACGATGCACTGTAGATAGATGATTGTGGAAGGACATGATCGCCTACGCCAACCGGTATAGCAAATGATGATGATCATCGAAGGTTGGCTACCATGGAGCGCCATTCTGTTCTGTCTCTTGTTTTGATAGTGCGGGTTGTCATAGGCTGAAATCTTTTGATGTTACTAGCCCATGTTAGTCTTGGTCTGCCTCTGCCTCTTTTACCTTATATTTTCTCTTCCAATATTACTTTTAGCAGGCTGTTGTGTCTTTTAACATGGCCTAAAAATTTTATTTGTCTTGTTTGAATTGTGTTTAGTAGTTCTCTTTTTATTTTTAGTTGTTCTAAGACTTCATCGTTTGTTTTATTTCTTTCCATTCAATTCTAGCTAATCTTCTATAAATCCACATTTCGCTATTCTGTTTTCTTGTATAATGTCCATGTTTCCGCACATTACAGGAATGTTGAGAAGATATAATGTTTAACCATTCTTAGTTTTAGGCCTGGTGTTATTTGTTTTGATGTTAGTATGTTCTTTATGACATTAAAATTACTTTTTCTAGTATCATTCCTATTCTTTTGTTTATTTCAGTTTTCCATTTTCCATCACTGGTTATAATATGTCCAAGTTAGTTGTAATTCTGAACTATCTCCAGGGCTATTTTTTTCAAATTTGATATCAACTAGTAGGTTTTGAGTATTTTCTTTCTTTATGATTATAGTTCTAGTCTTTTTGATATTCGCATCTAATCCATTTTTTTTGTCTTATTTATTTAATTATGTAATTGCTGTAGGTCTCTAGGATTTTCTGCTAGTAATACAATATCATTAGCATTTCTTAAGTTATTGATTATCTTTGCATTAATGTTTAGGCCTGGCGCCTCTGTGATGTTTTTAAAGATTTGCTCAATGTGTAGACAGAACAATAATGGTGATAGGATGCATACCTATCTTACACCTCTTTTTAAATCAATAGGTGTAACATTCTCTGTGTTATATTTTATTATTGGTGTTTGTTCCCAGTATAAATTACATATTATGCCCGTGTCATCTGGATGTAAGTCTTTGAGCAAGTCTATAAGTTGTTTATGGTTTATTCTATCAAAAAGCCTTGGTGTAGTCTTTGAAGCAGGAATATGATACACTTCACAGTTTATTTGTTAGAACCTGATCACAGTATCTGAGTATACAGTTATACAGTATCTGAGTATACAGTATCTGAGTATACAGTTATACAGTATCTGAGTATACAGTTATACAGTATCTGAGTATACAGTTATACAGTATCTGAGTATATAGTTATACAGTATCTGAGTATACAGTTATACAGTATCTGAGTATACAGTTATACAGCATCTAAGTATAATGTTATACAGTATCTGAGTATACAGTTATACAGTATCTAAGTATAATGTTATACAGTATCTGAGTATACAGTTACACAGTATCTAAGTATAATGTTATACAGTATCTGAGTATACAGTTATACAGTATCTAAGTATAATGTTATACAGTATCTGAGTATACAGTTAAACGGTATCACTCTGTGAGCCAACTGTTCAGTAAACATAACTTGTGATTACATAGAGTAGTGCTACTACCAGTCATGCCAAAGTGTGCCTTAACATATGTATCTGAAACACGTCATCCCTCAGTCATCATCATCATCATCATCATCATCATCATCATTACCATCATCATCATCATCATCCCTCAGTATTCTCAGGTAATTCAGAATCCAGGCTTGACAAATATGAAAAAAGTTTATGTTTAGCAATCATCCTTGAAAGGATGAAAAGAAGCAAACAATTCTGCCTTTTTGTTGGAAGCTTCAATTCCAAATGCAACACTGGTCTTGACAACTCTTACCTTGCATCTATTTAAACTACTTCAGAAAAAATGCTTCTGATCTTGTCCTAGGTAGTCTCATTTGTAATTTAAAACAACAGTTTTGAACATGCCAAACTTGGAGCAGGTTGATGTCGGACCTCACTCTGTGCGGTGACAATGTGGTTGTCATATTGTGGGTACTGCAACAAAAGCATCCAGCAGTATTGTATGTAGTGTTTTCTATTATGTCATTGAATGCATCGTCATCATCAAGTACCATGCCTGCTGGCGTTGGTGATCATGCCTCTCCACAACTTTCGATCTCGACGGCCATTTATCATTTCTGTTGTTGACCCTCTGCCAAGTCATTCTCTTAAGCTGTCTGGTATCTTTTCTCTTTGCTTCCCTCTATCTCTTGGTACCTCAATTTTCCCAGTTGTTACCTTATATTCCAGCTGCTCCTTTCTCATTTTATGGCCCAAAGAAAACCGATGATTGCTTCAATGCATAGTCATCTACAAATTCGAGTTCTCTGTAGACTATTTGTTTATCCTGGAATCGCTTCCCGCTAAAGAAATTTGAATGAATTCGGTAACGTAGCTGTCATTGAATGACTCTCAAGACATGGCAGCAAACAGAGATGGATGCAACACGAAAATATGTTTCACACAGACAGTTAACATGTTAGCAACACAGACAGTTAACATGTTAGCAACACAGACAGTTAACATGTTAGCAACACAGACAGTTAACATGTTAGCAACACAGACAGTTAACATGTTAGCAACACAGACAGTTAACATGTTAGCAACACAGACAGTTAACATGTTAGCAACACAGACAGTTAACATGTTAGCAACACAGACAGTTAACATGTTAGCAACACAGACAGTTAACATGTTAGCAACACAGACAGTTAACATGTTAGCAACACAGACAGTTAACATGTTAGCAACACAGACAGTTAACATGTTAGCAACACAGACAGTTAACATGTTAGCAACACAGACAGTTAACATGTTAGCAACACAGACAGTTAACATGTTAGCAACACAGACAGTTACATGTTAGCAACACAGACAGTTAACATGTTAGCAACACAGACAGTTAACATGTTAGCAACACAGACAGTTAACATGTTAGCAACACAGACAGTTAACATGTTAGCAACACAGACAGTTAACATGTTAGCAACACAGACAGTTAACATGTTAGCAACACAAACAGTTAACATGTTAGCAACACAAATAGGTGCACATGGGTTTCTATGACCCAGAGCTCGAGCCTGGAAACTTTCACATTCTCCGACGAACGACTTGGCAATTCCTACTTCATTGGTAAGTATGCTTTTCAATGGAACAATGACGTCACGTGCATTGGTTTTCAGAAAGGAAAGGTTGCACAAGGTGTATCTCACACCAGTCGATCATGTACTGCTTGATCCATTGACAATGTCAAGAAAGGAAACGAACACTCAGGCAATTAACATCAAGATCTGCTATAAGTGGTGAACAACACTCAGGCAATTAACATCAAGATCTGCTATAAGTGTGTACCAGATCTTGATGGCCGCTGCTCGCTGGTTGGTGAAGTTTGAGTTTAAAGAAGATGTTCCAACTTGTCTAGCGGAGTGTATGAAATGGTCTTAGAACAAATAACTGACTCAATAAAAAGAAGCCAACAAATGACTGCGTTATGTCAAGTCTCCTAGAATGATAGCAAGACTATGTTTAGAACATCTAGACTATTTGCAGTAACATCTGGAGTAAGGTACGAGTGTTATCACCGCTAATATTTATTGTCTGTCTTAACATTGTACTGGGTCACCTTGCAGAAACTATAGCACAATACCAGCAAGGCAGTAAAATGAAATAATAAGGGCATGTATATTCTAGATAGCAAAATGTGGTTGTGAATCATGGACAATCTCACAAACTGCAAGGAAGAAAATAGATTAAATCGAAACAAAATGTTACAGAAAAAATCATTAAAAAACCTTCGAATAGAAAAAATAGCAGTGAAGTCATATTAAAAGACTTAATTATTTTTGAAAAAATAAACGTGCCCATAAACACCATTTTGGTGAGGAAATGGAAATATTATAGTCACGTCCGAAGACACGGGGGGCAGGAAAAAAAATAATTGAAGACATGGCTCCTATACGACGAGACAGGAGCAGACCAAAAAGAAGTGGGTTTAAGACACAAAGAGACATTAAAATGAAGCACAAAAGAATAGGGAGACCTTGCAAGAGATATACACTTTCAGACTGTCTCTGATGAATGCAGTGTTCTGTAAAGGACATGTCACATGATGATATTGACATTATATGCAAATGCCAAACCCAAGAAATAATCAATTATAATCAAGCTACTCTTGTTAAATGTGACACAAGACAACGATCAGTTGTAGACTGGGAATCATCAACACTATTCACCATATGTACGGTTGGAATACAATGACGACGAAAAAATGAGACAAATTCTGGGCTTTGCTAGAGATACCAATTTACCAACATGAGTTAGATTATGGGAGTACTTTGAGGCTTCCATTTGCTCAAGACAAAACTTATATGAGAGTTATTGATAACCTGAGATATCAAATGTACAAGAACCTATATAAATTATACACGAACCTATATCAAATGTACAAGAACCTATATAAATTATACACGAACCTATATCAAATGTACAAGAACCTATATAAATTATACACGAACCTATATCAAATGTACAAGAACCTATATAAATTATACAAGAACCTATATCAAATGTACAAGAACCTATATAAATTATACACGAACCTATATCAAATGTACAAGAACCTATATAAATTATACACGAACCTATATCAAATGTACACGAACCTATATCAAATGTGCAAGAACCTATATCCAAGGTACGAGAATCAAGAATAGAATGTCACGGATGGTATAGCGTAGTAATGTATGTTCATTTGATATACTAACCAATATGGTCAACTGACAAAATTCCTCTGTCCTACAGACGTGACATATCAAATATTGCTCTCTCTCTCTCTCTCTCTCTCTCTCTCTCTCTCTCTCTCTCTCTGCGATCAAGACTCAATCAGAGTAGGATTCCAGACTCTCTCATGAAGTCAGCTGTCTGTTTAAGCGAATCAATTGCCCCATTATAGTTTCTCCTCCAGGGAGGTGGGCGTGGACCACATTGCTCTTCTCAGGTCCGTGTACTGGGGGCAATCCTGTAAAACATGATTTGTTGTCATATTGTCCAGTGTACAGTGGCATAGGCTGGTTGTACCTATTTGAATTTGGCGAACATGTGATTTCTCATTCTATTGTGGCCTGTGCGTAGACGAAGTATGATGACTTGATCCCTCCTTGATAGTTGGTGGTATCCGTAACTCACGTTATGCTTTGGGTGTTCTTGTTTCCATTTTTCATGAAAACTGACCCTTGAGGATGGTTTTGGCTTCATCATAACTGAGCGGATGGTTCTCTTGTAGCAATATCCCTCCCTCTTTAGCTAATTTGTCTGCGCGTTCGTTACCGTGTATATTACAGTGTGATGGTATCCACTGAATGACTACTCTCTGGAACTTATTGCATTGTTGGTCCAGGGTAGTTCTCAAGTCATCTAGTTCATTGTTCTTGAGGCTTTTTAGAGCTGATAGTACTGGCAGTGCATCAGTCAGAATCACCAATTTATTGTGCATGTTGTTTTTGTGTTGAGTAGCCAGTGTTGCAGCATCTCTGATGGCCTCAGCTTCTGCTTTAAAGTTGTTTGAAAATTTTCCAGTAGCTATTGACTTGGTGATCTCGTCCTGATTATTCAGCGTCAAGAACACACCTCCCCTTCCATTTCTGGTGGCATTTGTAGCAGAGCCATCTGTGTATTTGTGGGTCAAGAACCTGTGGGTAGGTATCGTATATGTGTTTTTCTGTTGTGTGTTTTCTTTCTGTGTCTGATTGGGTGCCTTTTTTCATGATTCCTGTTATATTTTCATTAAGTTCTGGTATTGTATGTTTTCCATGAGGAGACATATCAGATGGGCCCAAGGGTTTCGATATTGTTTGAGAAAGTACTGGGCCTTGTTAAAATGTTTAAAAAGATATATATTTTAGAAAATGTGTAAGATGAAGATTTGTAAAAGATGTTGTGTAAGAAGATGTGCAAGATACAAATTTGTTGAAAAGACGTTGTGTAAGAAAATGTGTAAGATGGAGATTGTAAAAAGATGTTGTGTAAGAAGATGTGCAAGATGAAAATTTGTTGAAAAGATGTTGTGTAAGAAGATATGTAAGATGAATATTTTTAAAAAGATGTTGTGTAAGAAGATATGTAAGATGAATATTGTTAAAAAGATGTTGTGTAAGAAGATGTGTAAGATGAATATTTGTTAAAAAGATGTTGTGTAAGAAGATATGTAAGATGAAGATTTGTTAAAAAGATGCTGTAAAAGAAGATGTGTAAGATGAAGATTTGTTAAAAAGATGTTGTGTAAGAAGATGTGTAAGATGAATATTTGTTAAAAAGATGTTGTGTAAGAAGATGTGTAAGATGAATATTTGTTAAAAAGATGCTATAAAAGAAGATGTGTAAGATGAAGATTTGTTAAAAAGATGATATAAAGAAGATATGTAAGATGAAGATTTGTTAAAAAGATGCTGTAAAAGAAGATGCTGTAAAAGAAGATGTGTAAGATGAAGATTTGTTAAAAAGATGATATAAAAGAAGATATGTAAGATGAAGATTTGTTAAAAAGATGCTGTAAAAGAAGATGCTGTAAAAGAAGATGTGTAAGATGAAGATTTGTTAAAAAAGATGTTGTGTAAGAAGATATGTAAGATGAAGATTTGTTAACAAGATGTTGTGTAAGAAGATGTGTATGACGAAGATTTGTTAACAAAGATGTTGTGTAAGAAGAGAAACAACGATGTTAAAACCAGTCTATTTTCTCTACATTGATTTTGAAATGAGCCACGTACACTTGAATAGCATCGCCGTCTCCCAGAATCAATGTGTAAGTAAAGTAAAAGTAAGTAAGTAAGAGCCCCGTCACGCCAAGTGGCGTATAGGGAATATGGGGTTAGTGACCATAATTTTACAGACTTTCAGTACATTATTTTTGGGCTAATGTGGTCGGTATTACGCCCCGTGCTGATTTACTTTCCCATAAAAAAATCCGGTACCCATTTAAGTCTGGAATGTGTAAGGCCAATGGAATAATAACTCTGGATGGCAGATATTACTCGCCGCTAAAATATAACGTAAGCGCTGTCATTGGTGCATACGGTCGACGTACGCTATTGTTTGGAGGCGGATTGTTTCTCAGAATAAAAGGTTTCAAGTTATATGGGCGGCATGGAGGAGTAGTGACAGCGATGAAATGCCAGGCTAACTGAAGGTTCTCGGTTTGAGCGGCAGGAAGGAAAGGTCTACCTCGCGGCGGAGAAGTTTGCAACGAGGCGTGCGGACGACGCTCTACGTACGGCCGTGTGGAGCGAGTGATGGCAAGTCGCGCATTCAGGCGTGAGGGCATTTGCTTGTGTTGCTTAACCTTTCGACAGGTATGATTTCCCCCCTGATGTAACCAGTCTTTACCAGCTTTATTGTTTTATCTGTTTTCAACATTTATTCTTAATAAGTTTCTGGAGTTCTGCGATTGTTCGCTTCAAGCGGAGAGCTCGCGGTCGACTTTTTTGGTGAGGTCAGTGCCAAAAACTAATTCAAGGGATGTGCCTCATTGTGTGCTGACTTGTCTATTCCTGACAGGTATTTATCTTTGTGTTACTTCGTGTAAAGCTATTGTTGGTCTGGCTCGCATCTTTTGTGAATAATTAGCAATAGTTATGTTTTCATATTGTTTTACTATTTCTGATGTGTCGTAAGTAAACATTTTATTTTCATTTAAAGTAGTGTGTTTATTGTTTATACGCACGTGGAGTAATGAAATGTTAAACATGTTGTCTATTCAGTGCAGCAATTTTTTTTTCACGTATTTCCTTTTCATAATAATGTTTATTTATCCTTCCGAATACTGATAACCTTCATGAGGTGCAAAACAACAGCTCAAAATATCACTTTTAGGAAGGCACGGATCTGAGGGGAAGGATCCATAGGATGACGGATCAGTAACAAATCAATAACCCATCAATTAACCAACAATCAATCAGTAAACTAACAACCAATCAACAAACTAATAATAAAAAAAATTAGCCAACCAACCAACAAGCTAATAACAAATCAACATATTAACCAACCAACCAACAAGCTAATGACAAATCCATATTAACCAACCAACCAACCAACAAGCTAATGGCAAATCAACATATTAACCAACCAACCAACAAGCTAATGGCAAATCAACATATTAACCACCAACCAACAACTAATAAATAAAAAAATTAGCCAACCAACCAACAAGCTAATAACAAATCAACATATTAACCAACCAACCAACAAGCTAATGACAAATCAACATATTAACCAACCAACCAACAAGCTAATGACAAATCAACATATTAACTAACCAACCAACAAGCTAATGGCAAATCAACATATTAACCAACCAACAACAAACTAATAAAAAAAAATTAAGCAACCAACCAACAAGCTAATAACAAATCAATAAATTAACCAACCAACCAACAAGCTAATTACAAATAAAAAATAACCAATTAACAAACTAACAACCAATCAACTAACCAACAACACAATGTTGCTTTTCTCCTCTTTGCTCAAGAAACTTCTGGTACTGTAGGTGGTGGTGATGTTGTGGAAGTACCTTTTCTATGGAAATATGCGATAATTACATTTGATTACATGTCTACTTATTACTTTCCCGTTTTGATTTTTTTTCCCCCTTTACATTTCGTATTATTATTCTTATTGCTTCTTGACATGTGTACTATTTTGAATAACTCACTCACTGTTTTGTTCTTCCTGTTGTACTGTATATTTGCATTATATTTTTGTAATATTTGCTCACATGCTTTAATGATATCATTATGTGAGTTGTCGTAAGAAAGAGCTCCATCAGGGTATGTGACGTACAGGAACTATTGTATTCGTACCCACATTTCCTTGACCATCAACGTTTGTTTGTAATACGCGGTCAGTATTACGTCAGTGCCGTCTTTCATTCCCAGAAAATATGAAACTATTTAAGACGTCATAACTCTCCGCCGCTGATGCGGACACACCCCCCCCCCCCACCCCCACCCCCACTCCCACTCCACCACCTCTCCGTTCCCTGAGATCTAATTTCGCATGCTCTAGATGTCCCCGAAGTTAAACCTCAAAGAGGCTGTCGTCTGTCTTGAACATCACTCATAGCATATCAATAACAACCATCCCCGTCGTGGGCGTGTAGCACCTTGCTATTATATTCTCCAACTTAATTGAGTGATTGAGTTATTTGCGGGTCATCATCATTGCACTCCGAACATGTCCATAGGTGCTCAGATCTCCTCCTCAGCAATTCCCTCAGTGTTCCAGCGACTGACGACTCCAGTTCTGTGTGTGGTTGCTAAGTCTTCTTACACGGCCACTAAGTTTCTCATTTCTGGCTGTGCCATCTTAACTCCCATCTTAACTCCCATCTTAACTCCCATCTTAACTCCCATCTTAACTCCCATCTTAACCCCATCTTAACTCCCATCTTAACTCCCATCTCTATCATCCGAAGAAGTGACGTGGATTTGTGTTTGTCGAAGCTCTCTGCAACTTAAATTCAATGGTAACCAAAGAATTGTAGACAATGGCGTATGTTTTCATACCAACTGTTTATGAACTACTGTTTTCATACCAACTGTTTATGAACTACTGTTTTCATACCAACTGTTTATGAACTACTGTTTTCATACTAACTGTTTATGAACTACTGTTTCATACCAACTGTTTATGAACTACTGTTTTCATATCAACTGTTTATGAACTACTGTTTTCATACCAACTGTTTATGAACTACTGTTTTCATACCAACTGTTTATGAACTACTGTTTTCATACCAACTGTTTATGAACTACTGTTTTCATACCAACTGTTTATGAACTACTGTTTTCATACCAACTGTTATGAACTACTGTTTTCATACCAACGGTTTATCAACTTCTGTTTATTTTAACAAATGCAGTTGATTAAACTAAAGCAGTGTCTCTGCAACTATTATTTTTGCTTAATCCACTACTCTTTAACTTCCCGTCTCATTTAATTGACAGAAAAAAAAAACTCACCCATCCACCATTTCTGTACTGGAACAGACTTGACCACCCACTCCATTCAATAACTCGCACGACTTTTGTTGCAAGACCTCATCCAACCAGGACACTTTCTGCAATGGAGGTAACAAGACACCCGTCATGCCTCGCGGCGTACATGAATTAAACAGATGTCATTTTCCATTTCCCCATGACCAGAGCTGCACATTTACAGGTCTTGTGGTCACTCTCACGTCAGGCCGATCAGCTTTCCAGGAACAACTTATGGTGCCCATATTAAGGTGTTGGGTAGACCTCGCAGCTTTGGTCGTTTTACAAGAAATGTGTATGACGTCACAGGCAATACTTAAGACATTCCCCTACCCTCCCCTCTCTATGGTCTGTATCGTTGCATTAAGAAATTATTAACCAAAGTTTATTTTTGTTTGTCATATCTTTCTCTTTGGGATGATAACCATTGGGCATTTCATCTTTTTGTTTCGTGAGGATTTACACATCGATGCTAAAATCACACAAATATATCTAATAGAACAACTGATATGATAAGGAGCTGATGTCGTTATCATTAGCGCCTTCTCTTAAGGCCAGTAACACAGAACTCTGTAGATCTGAATATGTTTTACATAACGTCAGCGAGAAAGTAAAACCGAGACATGTAGTGTGCTTTTACTAGTAAGATAACCATGCATAAAATTACAATAAAATTGATATGTAGACAGGTCCACAATAATGCAGTAGCGGTACACATTTACAGCGGTCATCAAATTGTGTCTTTGGCATTTTTACAATGAATTAATATTAATGACTAATCAACCTTATTTTTTTAATAATTACCACATTTCATTGATGATTTGTCACACTTCTAAAAGTACCAAATTGTTGGCACTCACGGCGGTGAACAGGCCGGTAACCGCAGCCCCCAGCAGGTGAGACACAAAGTAAGCGAGAGATAAGGGTAAAGTACGAGACTTGAACGGCGTCTTAGCACGCGAGTTTATACCCATAATTTCTCGGCCGCCTATTCAGAAATGTTCGGATATTTCTGTATAGTGTCGCCTCAAGCATCGAAACTCAGATGCGAGGCGACATTCCTCACCTTCCCAGGGTAATACTCTGGTACCCGTTTCTGCCAACGGCTGGGTCGACCGTGGGGGTATTTTTTTTTCCAACCACCATACAACTCACACTGCTCCCAGCGGGAATCGAACACGGGTTGTCCGAACGTCGGTAGTCCAGTCGGGTGGTTTTCCCAACTAGGCTACCGAGGACCCCGAAAGATAAGCGAGAAGCCGAGGCGAGTGATAAAAGATATGAGAAGAGGGGACAACTCTCGTTATTAGAATTGTATTTTGAATTTTTACTGAATTTGTTCCTTTACTTCTTTTCTCCCAGTTTATTTTCCAGTTATCACAAAATTGTTGCAGCTGTTCCATTCTCACTGCATGGCTAACACAAAGATGATGGCTTTCTTCAAATGTTGGAAAGTAGCTTTTGTTTTGACCTTAGTCTCTTCTAGAACGTTCTCATTACTTCTGTTTAGCTGTGTTTGGTGTTTTAAACACTCTTCCCTGAGGTGCGCGTGGCCGTGCAGCTAAAAACCACTGTTCCGCTGGCTGAAAAAGCTGACGCACGGTGTTCGAAGTCCGCGGTAGAGAGAAAGGATCTTTTTCTATCGGGGGTGAAATAAAAATCCTGAGTCGCACACGTCGTGGCGACTGCTTGACCAAGCGGCCTTTATCCCTCTGGTTCTATAGTTGCCCCTCCCCCCCGACATACACCAGCAATGGTACTATGTGTCGTAAAGAAAGATAGTTTTTCCCCTGAAAAGATACTTCTATAACCTCTAATGATTTTCTCTGTCTGTCGTTCTATTGTCCATAATTTACAACCATAAGTCAAGACTGGCTCCACACAACACTGAAGAACTATTTTTCTTATTTCTAATGACAAAATACATTGCATAATATATTTGTCGTTCTTTCATATGCTGCCTCTGCCTGAGCCAGCATTACATGTGATTTTTAGGGAAAAAAGAGGGAGAGGGAACAGAATTTAATGCCGTTGTATATGTATAGTTTCAGTGCACTCATTATCAGAGACGTCCATGGCAATCTTTACTCCTTCTATCATATCTCAGATCGCCGAAGAGCTCAAATACGTAGATTTTATCTACGTCATGTCCTCTATACTTTCTTAATTCTGGCCTTCTTAGGATTTCTGCCAAACTCTTCAATAGCTACTGCGTTGTTGTTCTCAGAGAACGTGCCATTTACCACCAGCACAAATGATGTGAAATAGCACGAGATTTAACACAAATCTACAACGACAGGTCTCAACAAATCAAAGCTGCGTGTTTAGCTTCCTTCTGCATTCATCTGAAATTGAAAAGGTTAGCCACGTATCTATATACCCAACATTCAACAAAAATATCATCAGTCTCAATATGCACTACCTTCGTAAAACAACTTTAATGATAAATAATAGTAAAAATGAAGAAAATCCAGCAGCATTCTTGGTTTCCATTGCCGCACTTAACTGTCTTTTGTTTAACTTTCCAAATCATTGTTTTATTATTAATTATTAATGATAAATGAACAATTTCCTTCCTAACCAACCAAATTAAATGTCTTTACATCATCAGCAGCAGGCTGCTCAGACCTCTTCGAAGTTAGATTTGGTGAAAGACATGGGTGCGTACTATCACTTTTACTGTTTATTACATACATGGACTACATATGAAAGTTAGGCAACCCTTCAGAGACAGAGGAGATCAACGAGCTTCTATTGCAGACAATCAGGAACTAATACATGGACAAAAAGAAGACCTACAAGAATACCTAAATAGATTCAACAGTACTGGCACAAAATACAACATCGAAATCAACATCGACTAAAATGAAGTCATGAATGTCGCAAAAGAGAAACAGAACACCAACATAACTATAGACGGCAGACAACTAAAACAAGTAGAGGAATGTAAATACCTAGGAAGTCTAGTGACAAACCACAATTCACAAACAGCAAAGATAGACTTAAAATGCAACAAAGCTTGTCAAATCATTGGGCAGTTATTATCACTATTGTCCAACATGGAAATAACTCTAGTGGCAAAACGGGCACTCTACAATACAATCTTCATCCCAACGTTGCGCTACCAATGCCAGTCCTGGACACTAGATGCAAGAACAATAAGAAAGATAACCTCTACTGAGATGAAGTGCGTTAGACGAATGACAGGAAACAGCCTGAGAAATTAGATACGAAATGAAGAACTGAGAAAAAAGCTAGGAATAACCTCCGCCATAGAATATATAAAGAAACAACAGATAACATGGTTTGGCCACGTCACAATGTAGAAAGATCAAAACACGACACGTAGACCCTTGAATAAACATTGCGAAATCACCAAACTCAATGGTCGACCACGAAAGAGTTGGATTAATGGAATATTAGAAAAAGTAGGAAACATAACAGCAGTAGAAGCAAACAGAAGGGCGAAGTACCGCAAATTAGGTCTCGTCTCGATGCTGAAAGGCAAATGAGGAAGGAAAGTAGAAGAACATTTCTTTGTTTAATGCTTTTGTATATTAGTTCAGGCGCAACGAGTAATGTATCATGTTGTTTTCTCTGGCTGGGATACAATTCCCTGATTCTCCACTCACTCTAGTGTCAACCTGACTAGCCATCCATCAAAGTGTGTGCATGCATGTTTTATTTCTCATGTGATTCCTACTGCTCTCTCCTCTGATCACATACACCCATAGACCACAGCAGAGCCCTTTAGTAATGCACTTGAGTGTTTTCTAAGCGTTGTGATTGGTCGCTTTGTCATGTTCTTTCATTGGCTACAGCACCAGATACGTTTTCATTGTTTTTTTGTTTAGTGCGGTGATGCAGGTTTATGTCGAAATATTCTATTTGATTTCGTTATTTATTAGTAATGCAATAAAATATACGTCTGTGTTATTTGTATGTTATAGACTCAAATTTACTGCAGATTTGCAATGTGTATGATTAGACTATATAGTACATATTATAAGATTAGACATTATAGTACAGTATTTCAGGTGGATATAGCCGCACTTCAAGAGACGCGTTTGGCAGGATCAGGCATGCTGAACGGGGCGGACTACGTGTTCTATTGGCAAGGAAAGAGCAGCGACGATATCAGAGAACACGGTGTGGAATTTGCTGTGAAAAAAAATCTCTAAAAGGTCTGGTTACATTCGGTCACAATGCATCAGAGCGGATACTATCACTTCGCATCAATACAACAACAGGACTAGTTACCCTTATAAGTGTGTACGCTCCGACCTTGTGCTCGTCATCTGAAATCAAGGACAATTTCTACGAAAATTTGACAGAAGTCATGGAAAGTATACCAGGACAAGATCACATTATTCTACTGTGGATTTCAATGCTAGAATTGGCGCAGGCCACACTTCGTGGCCAACTTGTCTCTGTCGCTTTGGAGTTGGTAAATTAAATGAAAACGGCCAACGACTTCTAGAGTTTTGCGCCTATCATAACCTGTGCGTCACAAATACTTTCTTCAAAACCAAGCCTCAGCATAAAGTATCTTGGAGACATCCACGATCGAAACACTGGCACCAGCTGGACTTGATACTTGTCAGACGCCCTTTCCTCAAATCTGTAATTCACACACGGTCATACCACAGTGCAGACTGTGACTCGGATCATTCTCTAGTCTGCTGCAAACTCAAGCTACTGCCCAGGACAGGAGGTTCCACTATGCCAGGCAGCCAAAGAAGAGACCTCGCATAGACACTAGCAAGCTAACACATTCTGGATTGGTCGAGCAGTTCAACAAGACCCTCAAGGAGTCGTAAAGCGCTCATGAACACTACAACAGCGCTGTGGATAAATGGGAGCATCTCCGCAACATCATCTACAACAAGCGGTTAGCATCTTTGGAAAACTGACACTTAAGTCTCACGATTGGTTTGAAGCCAACTCCATGTTATGGCACCCGTAATCGAAGCTAAACGCGCAGCTTTCTTAGATCACAAGCGCGCACTTAATGCAAATACTCTGCAGGCTTTTAAAATGACCAGAAACAAAGTCCAGCAAACGGCTCGTCGCTTTGCTAATGGGTACTGGCTCCAGCTTAGCGGCAGCATCCAGACTGCATCTCAAACTGGAAACCTAAAAGTAATGTATGATGGCATAAAGAAAGCCCTTGGACCAACAAAATACACTATTGCCCCACTAAAGTCATCCACTGGGGAGAAAATAACAGACAGAGGCAAACAGATGGAAAGATGGGTGGAAGAGTATTCTTCACTTTATTCTATAGAAAACACTGTTACATCAAACGTCCTTGACGCCATACAATGTCTCCCACATATGGAAGAGTTGGACATTGAACCAACCGTAGAGGAACTTAGCAAGGCCATAGATAGCTTGGCTACAGGCAAGGCTCCAAGACAAGATGGGATCCCTCCCGATCTGATTAAATCCTGCAAAACTGCTTTATTACATCCCCTGTTTGAAGTACTACATCTATGCTGGAAAGAGAAAGCCATTCCTCAAGATATGAGAGACTCCGTGATTGTAACTCTCTACAAAAATAAAGGAGATAGTAGCAACAACTACAGAGGCATCTCCTTACTCAGCATTGTAGGCAAGACCTTCGCCAGAGTCATCTTAGGAATGCTACAAAAACTCGCAGAACGCGTATATCCTGAATCGCAATGTGGCTTCAGATCCGGAAGATCAACTGCAGACATGATTTTCTCCTTACGTCTACTTCAAGAACAATCTAGAGAGCAGAAAAAGCCTCTCTTCATCGCCTTTATTGACCTTACAAAGGCATTTGATCTTGTCAGCAGAGAAGGTCTTTTCAAAATACTTTCCAAAATAGGCTGCCCACATACTCTACTGACGCTAGTCAAATCGTTTCATGAGGACATGAAGGGCACCATCCAATACGACGGCAGCACATCGCAACCATTCGGCATACGCTGTGGTGTCAAGCAGGGATGCGTTCTTGCTCCAACTCTATTTGGAATCTTCTTCGCTGTGCTGTTAAAACATGCATTCTCACATGCGAATGAAGGAGTCTATCTGCATACTAGATACATGGTCGATTTTAATATCTCAAGACTAAAGGCAAGGTCTAAGGTCAGACATATCTCTATTAGAGATCTGTTATTTGCTGACGACGCTGCACTTGTCGCGCAAAGTCAGGAAGAACTCCAGAGCATGGTACATCGCTTTGCGCATGCCTGCCGAGACTTCGGTCTAACAATAAGTTTGTAGAAAACTAACATACTCGGTCAGGACGTCGAAGCAACACCTGAAATTTATATCGACAACTATAAACTTGATATCGTGCGGCAGTATAGCTACCTGGGGTCTATCATCAGTGACAGACTATCTTTAGATACAGAAATTGACACTCGTATTGGTAAAGCTGCTACCACCTTTGCCCGTCCTTCTAGGCGTGTCTGGCAAAACAGCAAACTGACAATTAAAACAAAAGCCGCAGTTTACAATGCCTGGTAAATAGTATCCTCCTGTATGGCAGCGAATCTTGGACAGCCTATGCAAAGCAGGAGAGAAGGCTAAATGGATTCCATATGCGATGTCTACGCCGTATTCTTGGTATCACCTGAAAGGATAAAGTGACAAATGTTGAGGTCATGACTTGCACAGGCTTACCGAATACCTACACGCTGCTCAAAAAACGTAGGTTATGCTGGCTTGGCCATGTACACCGTATGAAAGATGGCCGCATACCGAAAGATATACTCTACGGACAACTGGCATATGGTAAAAGAACTAGGGGGCGCCCAAAACTTCGATTTGTAGATGTGTGTAAACGTGACATGAAGACTCTGAACATAAACCCTGCAGCGTGGGAAGACATAGCTGCAGACCGCAATCTCTGGAAACACACTCTAAAGGTTCACCTCAAACAAGAAGCAGACAGATTCATGGAGAAATAGAATACACGACGAAAGAAAAGAAAAGAAAAAATAAAATTCTAGGGGCGCTGAAAAATCCACTCAACTATCACTGAAGGTGGCTACTAAAAGCAAATATTGAATGGTTAGACCTTATAGTACATATTGTATGATTAGGCATTATAGTACATGCTGTATGGTTAGACATTACAATACCTCTTGTATGATTAGACATTATAGTACATGTTGTATGGTTAGGCATTATAGTACATATTGTAGGATTGGACATTATAGTACATGGTGTGTGATTAAACAATATAGTATATGTTGTATGATTAGACATTATAGTACATATTGTATGATTAGACATTATAGTACATGTTCATGCATATTTTTGTATACACATATAATCATCAAGTTCCATGCCTGTTAACGTAGGTGATACTGTTTCTACAGTCGTTGTGCAATATGCCGTTTACGTTCTATTTATCAATCTATTGACCTTTCGAGCCGTAGCCGGCACATTGGGCATAGACCCAGATACCCTTTCTCTTATCTAAATTTAAGTTCTACCATATCATTATTAAGGTACATGATATCTGTTCTTCGATATTCTCTCGGTTGTTGTTTTTTTTCCAGTCATAGCAATATGTCCTAATTTAACAGCTCAATAAGTTGGGTCTTTCTTTTTTTTACCTTTTACAAATCTTGTGTACATAAACGATTACAAACACGCACACAAACACGCACACAAAACATGAACTTGCCTCATCTACACCAGGGTGTTATGGTATTATGAGGATTCTGTTACATTTAAAATAGAGAGAAATACAAAAGTAGACAGTTGAAATATATCACAGTGATTTGCAACGTATAGAATATAAACAAAATGTAAACAGTTCAAACACATCAAAGTGAGAAGAGCTGCAACGTACAGAATATAAACAAAATGTAAACAGTTCAAACACATCAAAGTGAGAAGAGCTGCAACGTACAGAATATAAACAAAATGTAAACAGTTCAAACACATCAAAGTGAGAAGAGCTGCAACGTATAGAATATAAACAAAATGTAAACAGTTCAAACACATCAAAGTGAGAAGAGCTGCAACGTATAGAATATAAACAAAATGTAAACAGTTCAAACACATCAAAGTGAGAAGAGCTGCAACGTATAGAATATAAACAAAATGTAAACAGTTCAAACACATCAAAGTGAGAAGAGCTGCAACGTATAGAATATAAACAAAATGTAAACAGTTCAAACACATCAAAGTGAGAAGAGCTGCAACGTATAGAATATAAACAAAATGTAAACAGTTCAAACACATCAAAGTGAGAAGAGCTGCAACGTATAGAATATAAACAAAATGTAAACAGTTCAAACACATCAAAGTGAGAAGAGCTGCAACGTATAGAATATAAACAAAATGTAAACAGTTCAAACACATCAAAGTGAGAAGAGCTGCAACGTATAGAATATAAACAAAATGTAAACAGTTCAAACACATCAAAGTGAGAAGAGCTGCAACGTATAGAATATAAACAAAATGTAAACAGTTCAAACACATCAAAGTGAGAAGAGCTGCAACGTATAGAATATAAACAAAATGTAAACAAACAGTTCAAACACATCAAAGTGAGAAGAGCTGCAACGTATAGAATATAAACAAAATGTAAACAAACAGTTCAAACACATCAAAGTGAGAAGAGCTGCAACGTATAGAATATAAACAAAATGTAAACAAACAGTTCAAACACATCAAAGTGAGAAGAGCTGCAACGTATAGAATATAAACAAAATGTAAACAAACAGTTCAAACACATCAAAGTGAGAAGAGCTGCAACGTATAGAATATAAACAAAATGTAAACAGTTCAAACACATCAAAGTGAGAAGAGCTGCAACGTATAGAATATAAACAAAATGTAAACAGTTCAAACACATCAAAGTGAGAAGAGCTGCAACGTATAGAATATAAACAAAATGTAAACAGTTCAAACACATCAAAGTGAGAAGAGCTGCAACGTGTAGAATATAAACAAAATGTAAACAGTTCAAACACATCAAAGTGAGAAGAGCTGCAACGTATAGAATATAAACAAAATGTAAACAGTTCAAACACATCAAAGTGAGAAGAGCTGCAACGTACAGAATATAAACAAAATGTAAACAGTTCAAACACATCAAAGTGAGAAGAGCTGCAACGTATAGAATATAAACAAAATGTAAACAGTTCAAACACATCAAAGTGAGAAGAGCTGCAACGTATAGAATATAAACAAAATGTAAACAGTTCAAACACATCAAAGTGAGAAGAGCTGCAACGTATAGAATATAAACAAAATGTAAACAGTTCAAACACATCAAAGTGAGAAGAGCTGCAACGTATAGAATATAAACAAAATGTAAACAGTTCAAACACATCAAAGTGAGAAGAGCTGCAACGTATAGAATATAAACAAAATGTAAACAGTTCAAACACATCAAAGTGAGAAGAGCTGCAACGTGTAGAATATAAACAAAATGTAAACAGTTCAAACACATCAAAGTGAGAAGAGCTGCAACGTATAGAATATAAACAAAATGTAAACAGTTCAAACACATCAAAGTGAGAAGAGCTGCAACGTACAGAATATAAACAAAATGTAAACAGTTCAAACACATCAAAGTGAGAAGAGCTGCAACGTATAGAATATAAACAAAATGTAAACAGTTCAAACACATCAAAGTGAGAAGAGCTGCAACGTATAGAATATAAACAAAATGTAAACAGTTCAAACACATCAAAGTGAGAAGAGCTGCAACGTATAGAATATAAACAAAATGTAAACAGTTCAAACACATCAAAGTGAGAAGAGCTGCAACGTATAGAATATAAACAAAATGTAAACAGTTCAAACACATCAAAGTGAGAAGAGCTGCAACGTATAGAATATAAACAAAATGTAAACAGTTCAAACACATCAAAGTGAGAAGAGCTGCAACGTATAGAATATAAACAAAATGTAAACAGTTCAAACACATCAAAGTGAGAAGAGCTGCAACGTATAGAATATAAACAAAATGTAAACAGTTCAAACACATCAAAGTGAGAATAGGCGGCAAGAACCATTGAGGCTCAGTCTGAAAAGTCCTTGTTGTAGTTTCCTCATATTCCAAGTCCGGCTTGTTGTAGTTTCCTCATATTCCAAGTCCGGCTTGTTGTAGTTTCCTCATATTCCAAGTCCGGCTTGTTGTAGTTTCCTCATATTCCAAGTCCGGCTTGTTGTAGTTTCCTCATATTCCAAGTCCGGCTTGTTGTAGTTTCCTCATATTCCAAGTCCGGCTTGTTGTAGTTTCCTCATATTCCAAGTCCGGCTTGTTGTAGTTTCCTCATATTCCAAGTCCGGCTTGTTGTAGTTTCCTCATATTCCAAGTCTGGCTTGTTGTAGTTTCCTCATATTCCAAGTCCGGCTTGTTGTAGTTTCCTCATATTCCAAGTCCGGCTTGCTGCCGGAGCTACTGCGTTAAGTGCTTTGTGCACACCGTGAGCTGTGTTTTTCATCCGGATCGTGTTTCGATATTCCGATTGCTTACAATGAATGATGATATCTTATGGCGAAGGACAGCTCAGCTGTTTTCACTTTCAGTGGCGCTTGGCCTTATGTCTTTTGGAGTGTACTGTAGTTGCTATGATGGGGACTGTAGCAGCCTTTCTCTGTGTAGATGCTTCATTGAGATAAGTTTTAATTCGGATGATTCCACTGGCACGGGCGGTTGAGCAGTTATGGATTTTAATTCATTTGCAGTGATACTGGGTCCTTCGACTAACCATACAAATAACCATAAAGAGAGTATCAACAGAACGTGGACAGTGCAAATACATCGCAGTGAGAATAGCTGTAACAAATAAAGCATAAACAAAGTGTCATCATCATCATCATCATCATCATCATCAAATACCAAGCCTGATGTCGTAGGGGATCATGTCTTGCCATATCTTTCCATCTCAACAGTTATAATTTTTCTTGATCTTCTGCCAAGCTATTCTCTTAAGCTATCTGGTATCTTTTTTCTCTGCTTCCCTCTATCTCTTCATCCCTCAATTTTCCCAATTGTTACAATAACTTACACCTGTTCCCTTCTCATTACATGACCAAAAATGATGATTGTTCCTTCCTAATATTGAATATTAGCTGTCTTCTGCTTTGGCCTCCTTCATTACTCTTCTTACCTGTCCATGGTATTCTTAACATTCTTGTGTAAAACCACATTTCTACAGCCTCCAGTGATTTTCTTGTCTGTTGTTCTATTGTCCATGATTCACATCCATATTTTAAGACTAACTCTCCATAACATTTCAGAACTCTCTTTCTTGATTCTATTGTCAAAAATGGATTTCACAGTATATTCCTCATTTTTTGGAAAGCTAATTTTGTCTGAGCTATTCTGCAACTCACCTCTACTGTACACTATCATCTGAGATTAACATTGTTCCCAGATATTTCAATTCATTTACCAGTTTTAATATTCTTCCACTTGTCTTTATTGTGCATTGCTGTGAAGTTTTTTTCTTTGCTGTTACCATTACTTCTGTTTTTTTTTTACTATTAAGACTGAGCTCTTTATTCTTGCATTTCTTCACTATAATGTCCTACATTTCTTGTAACTCATTTTCACTCTTAGCTATTAAGACTGTATCATCAGCATACCTTAGATTATTTATATTATGACCTCCGATTGTTATTCCAGGCATACCCCTTATGGATCTTAAAGTAATCTCATTATACATATTAAATAAATCGGGTGACATCATACAACCTTGCTTAATGCCCTGTTATATTTGTAAACAAAATGTAGACAGCTGAAACAGGTCGAAGTGAGAATAGCTGCAACAAATAGAACATAAACACAATTACTTTCATACTAAGGTATCTATAAGCCTTGTTCCGGTCTATATTGAGGATGATTTGACATAAAGTATATATAAGCCTTGTTCCGGTCTCTGTTGACGATGGTTTGACATAAAGTATCTATAAGCCTTGTTCCGGTCTATGTTGACGTTGGTTTGACATAAAGTATCTATAAGCCTTGTTCCGGTCTATATTGACGATGATTTGACATAAAGTATCTATAAGCCTTGTTCCGGTCTCTGTTGACGATGGTTTGACATAAAGTATCTATAAGCTTGTTCCGGTCTCTGTTGACGATGGTTTGACATAAAGTATCTATAAGCCTTGTTCCGGTCTATGTTGACGTTGGTTTGACATAAAGTATCTATAAGCCTTGTTCCGGTCTATATTGACGATGATTTGACATAAAGTAACTATAAGCCTTGTTCCGGTCTCTGTTGACGATGGTTTGACATAAAGTATCTATAAGCCTTGTTCCGGTCTATATTGACGATGATTTGACATAAAGTATCTATAAGCCTTGTTCCGGTCTCTGTTGACGATGGTTTGACATAAAGTATCTATAAGCATGTTCCGGTCTATGTTGACGTTGGTTTGACATAAATTATCTATAAGCCTTGTTCCGGTGTATGTTGACGATGGTTTGACATAAAGTATCTATAAGTCTTGTTTCAGTCTCTGTTGACGATGGTTTGACATAAAGTATCTATAAGCCTTGTTCCGGTCTATGTTGACGTTGGTTTGACATAAAGTATCTATAAGTCTTGTTCCAGTCTCTGTTGACGATGGTTTGACATAAAGTATCTATAAGCCTTGTTAAGGTCTCTGTTGACGATGGTTTGACATAAAGTATTTATAAGCCTTGTTAAGGTCTCTGTTGACGATGGTTTGACATAAAGTATATATAGGCCTTGTTAAGGTCTCTGTTGAGGATGATTTGACATAAAGTATCTATAAGCCTTGTTCCGGTCTCCGTTGACGATGGTTTGACATAAAGTATCTATAAGCATCATATGTTGTCTTGTTTGGTGCAGTATCACTAGACATTGTCATTAGCAGAGCAAACGATTTTATGTGTTGTCTTTACATATCATTTCAATATTTGTCCATGTCAACCTCCACTCTATCTCTTTCATAACCTCATTTCTGATTGTCTCACGTATTGCCACTCCTACAAATGCTTCCTTGACTACACTTTCGTGCGACTACCGACCGAAGTCTCTCTTCCACTGTTAAGAGAACACGGAATGTCGAAGTTTTGGACTGACCGTTTTGTGGTTTGCTTCCCTTGGGGAAGGTAATCGTTGTGATGTGTGAGCTATTCTTTTTTTGTCTCCCTTTCCGCTGGTTATACATTTTTTTAAAAGTGTGTGGATGATACAGTCGCTTGTAGGGGCATCTTAACATGACAAGACCGTTTGATTTTTAGACAGTCAAGTGTGTATGTCTGTGTTAGGCATATCTCATATCTGTGTGTGTGTATGTCTGTGTTAGTCATATCTCATATCTGTGTGTGTGTGTGTCTGTGTTAGTCATATCTCATATCTGTGTGTGTGTATGTCTGTGTTAGTCATATCTCATATCTGTGTGTGTGTATGTCTGTGTTAGTCATATCTCATATCTGTGTGTGTGTATGTCTGTGTTAGTCATATCTCATATCTTTGTGTGTGTGTATGTCTGTGTTAGGCATATCTCATATCTGTGTGTGTGTATGTCTGTGTTAGGCATATCTCATATCTTTGTGTGTGTATGTCTGTGTTAGGCATATCTCATATCTTTGTGTGTGTATGTCTGTGTTAGGCATATCTCATATCTTTGTGTGTGCATGTCTGTGTTAGTGATATCTCATATCTTTGTGTGTGCATGTTTATGTTTGTCATGTCTCATATCTTTGTGTGTGTATTGTCTGTGTTAGTCATATCTCATATCTGTGTGTGTGTATGTCTGTGTTAGTCATATCTCATATCTGTGTGTGTGTGTATGTCTGTGTTAGGCATATCTCATATCTGTGTGTGTGTGTATGTCTGTGTTAGTCATATCTCATATCTTTGTGCGTGTATGTCCGTGTTAGTCATATCTCATATCTTTGTGTGTGCATGTCCGTGTTAGTCATATCTCATATCTTTGTGTGTGCATGTCCATGTTAGTCATATCTCATATCTTTGTGTATGCATGTCCGTGTTAGTCATATCTCATATCTTTGTGTGTGCATGTTTATGTTAGTCATATCTCATATCTTTGTGTGTGCATGTCCGTGTTAGTCTTATCTCATATCTTTGTGTGTGCATGTTTATGTTTGTCATGTCTCATATCTTTGTGTGTGCATGTTTATGTTTGTCATGTCTCATATCTTTGTGTGTGCATGTATATGTTAGTCATATCTCATATCTTTGTGTGTGCATGTTTATGTTTGTCATGTCTCCTATCTTTGTGTGTGCATGTTTATGTTTGTCACGTCTCATATCTTTGTGTGTGCATGTTTATGTTTGTCACGTCTCATATCTTTGTGCGTGCATGTCCAGGTTAGTCATATCTCATATCTTTGTGTGTGCATGTTTATGTTAGTCATATCTCACTCATATCTTTGTGTGTGCATGTTTATGTTAGTCATATCTCACTCATATCTTTGTGTGTGCATGTTTATGTTAGTCATGTCTCATATCCTTGTGTGTTTATGTTTATTCATATCTCAGATCCTAGTGTGTGTATCTGTGTTAGTCATATCTCATATTTAAGAGTGTGTCTGTGTTTGTCACATCTCATATCTTAGTGTGAGTGTGTCTGTGGTAGTCATATGTCATATCTTAGTGTGTGTGTCTATGTTAGTCATATCTCATATCTTGGTGTATGTCAGTGTTAGTCATGCCTCATATCGTTGTGTGCATGTCAGTGTTAGTCACATCTCATATCTTTGTGTGTGCATGTCTGTGTTAATCACCTCTAGTGACTCGGGCAGATGGTGCTCGTTAACCTGGGAGGGCAGACCATCTAAGGGCAGAATCCCCTACAGAAAAACAATCTGCTGCCTTGCAGGAAGATTGGGGACAATCCAAGGCTAAGGAAAGCAAACCTGAAAAAAATGCTGACTGAAATCGGATGCACTGGGCCACTGACGCAGAACACAGTGCAACGTTTTAACAGGTATTCAATCAGAGTGGATCTAACAGACTCTAATTATGATGTTCTGTCTGTGGGGTCGATCAATTCACTTAAACAGACAGCTGTCTTCATGTGAGAGTCTGGAACCCTACTCTGATTGAGTCTTGATCGCAGAGAGAGAGAGAGAGAGAGAGAGAGAGAGATTTAAGTTGTGAGAAATTTATGTTTTTATTTGGCTGCTAGTGTCAAAGTTTGACATTTGTTATAGAATTAAAGAGAAAAATATATGGTTTAATCTTTGTATCAAATGTTACTTGTTGTTCTGTAAGACTGCGACCGACTGCAATATGAATGACCAATGAATTCATCTGTTGGTTTCCTTTAAAATATGAGACATTTCATTTACTGCGTAGTACATTTATTGAATAATTTAATGAAATTGAATTTTACTTTGTCTCAATTTGATAAAAGCAATATTTTTTAAAAAGTAAATAAAACTGATGGGTTAAATCATTCCGAAGAAGCAATTTTCTCTTTTACATTATTTCGAATAGTTTTACCCGTTGGGATTTTTATTTATGATTTCTCTCTGCTGCAACCACTCCTGGTCTCAGCAGCGAGACCCGGCTTGAAACGTCAGTTACTCATCGACGGAAAAAAAAACATGAGTACCTCCGAAGTCTGAGTTATCTGCCTGTGCGGCGAGGGACCCCTGTACACACGGATGCCAGGGAAAAATAGATTAACAAGCAAAATTCAGTTCCTAGTCTCTAGAGACTTTGTCGGAGATGAAAGCTGGCGAACGCAACAACAACAACAACAACAACAACAACAACAACAACAACAACAATTTGAAATATATCATGACTTTTGCATTTGGTTTGACTACAAATATTTAACAATTTATGCGAACCAGGCAGAGACAGGATCAAAATTCACACTATGTGATTTAGTACATGGCCATATATCACAGCATCTGGATACGAGATCGATAATAATCACTCCTAAGCTTACGTGAATTTGTAATCAGCTTTCAGTGTCGGCAACAAAAGGACGGATCCAACACCAGTAATCGATTTCGTAGCAACTGATAATGACTTCCTTCTTATAGCACACGATAAGGACTGAACAATTTCATTAGACGTATTCGATTCTATTTGATGGCGCTAGTTTGGTATTCAGGATATTTCGCAAAGCCAATTATACCATTTAAAATAATTGATCCCACGCCCCCTATACATTCCGCAACACGATCATGCCCACTTTATGCGACTGGGACGTCAGATTATGTCAAAAAGTATTTGTAACTGCTTGTCCTTAATTAACGGAAACTGAAAGTAACATGAATTGCCATAAGTGTGTAGGCTATGGGAGAACACCCAGAAACAGACCACAGACAGGGTGGGTAGAACAGCCCTGGTCGGCATCCAATCACTTGAGGAAAAGAACGACTTGTACCCCAAACCAACATCCTTCCTGTCGAAGATGGAGTGTGTCAGCCTCGGCGCAGGTTTAGGGAAAAAATCAGAACACACACTGTACGTACACACGGGTATTCACCATGCGACCAGCTCATCATACGCACACACGGGTACTCACCATGCGACCAGCTCATCGTACGTACACACCATACGTACTCGTCATTCTAACAGCTCATCGTACGCACACACGAGTACTGATCATTATAACAGCTCATCATACGCACACACGGGTACTCACCATGCGACCAGCTCATCGTACGTACACACCATACGTACTCGTCATTCTAACAGCTCATCGTACGTACACACGAGTACTGATCATGCGACCAGCTCATCATACGCACACACGGGTACTCACCATGCGACCAGCTCATCATACGTACACACCATACGTACTCGTCATTCTAACAGCTCATCGTACGTACACACGAGTACTGATCATGCGACCAGCTCATCATACGCACACACGGGTATTCACCATGCGACCAGCTCATCGTACGTACACACCATACGTACTCGTCATTCTAACAGCTCATCGTACTTACACACAGGTACTCATCATGCTACCAGCTCATCGTACGTACACACATGTACTCATCATGCGACTAGCTCATCGTTCTTACACACAGGTACTCATCATGCTACCAGCTCATCGTACTTACACACAGGCACTCATCATGCGACTAGCTCATCGTTCTTACACACAGGCACTCATCATGCGACTAGCTCATCGTTCTTACACACAGGTACTCATCATGCTACCAGCTCATCGTACTTACACACATGCACTCATCATGCGACTAGCTCATCGTACGTACACACGGGTACTCATCATGCTACCAGCTCATCGTACGTACACACATGTACTCAGCAGTATACTGGTTAGCTCAGTGTGTTGATGTAATTGAACTATAACTGGCAAAATACAAAAGAAAGAGAGATAGCGGACGACACAGAAAGAAGAAGACTAGATAGCTGGGTGTCATGGCACGGAAAATAGTCAACAATATAATTGACACGATGCACTGTAGATAGAAAACTTTGGAAGGACATGACTGTCTACACAAACCGACATGCACATGATGATGATGAATAATTAGATTATTTTATCGTCTCATGAATACACAAAATGACATTAACAACAGTCCCTCCAGTTGTTGCCCACCTAATAATCGTGTTATGTCTCAAGTTAATGTGATCAGGTTAAGCTGCAACCAGAAGGCTTCGGTGCCACATTCTGACTCACGACTTGGAATCTACTAAATCACATGACCAATTGCTGCAGCTCTATATAGATGTACCACTTCTAGCCTATCACGTGATAGTCTGTTTTCATTCGTAGCTCTATCTATTTCTAACCACTGTTCTGACTGTTCATGAATATATATACATATATATGCCTTCGTGCGTGCATGTATTTTGAGCACAGGAAAAGACAAAACCTGTACTAGTATAAGCATGCAATATCGAAGACTTAACAGGCAATAATAAAATACATTTATAAATATAAACACTAATAATTATTGTACAATTATAGTGCCTGTCGATCTAAACGAAATCCTATCGGCAGGGTGCAGACTGACACTTAGGGGTGCATAGGAATTATGTTTACCAATATGTAGCCACGAATAGAGAAAATCGCTGATTGATTTGATAAGCAATGGCCTCAAGACATTAGACAATTGCGTTAACATTTCAAATACTGTAGAAAGTTGTAATTATGCATCGATACAGAGCGAGCTTGAAAAGTTCGCTCATCCTTATTTGTTATCAGTCTCGGCCTATTAATAACAAAGGTCGATTACTTTGGGTGAAAATAGTTCTTAAACTGTTCATATTATTTTAGCAATTTACATTTGTATATTTGTTTTCTAGCGTCAGCCTCTAAAATAGATGATAGAGATTTTCATGGGAAGTAAAGGCGGCTTGGAGTGATACCGGCCATAAGACCATAAGGGTCATTAACACCATATTCCCTATACGCCTAGCAAGGCAGGGGAGAGAATCTTTGTTACTTTATCTCCTTCGTAGAACATGATCATTGCAGTTTTATCAACGCAGAAGAATGTCAAGGGTAACTTGACCAGACAGAAGAATGTCGAGAGTAACTTGACCAGACAGAAGAATGTCGAGAGTAACTTGACCAGACAGAAGAATGTCGAGAGTAACTTGACCAGACAGAAGAATGTCAAGAGTAACTTGACCAGACAGAAGAATGTCGAGAGTAACTTGACCAGACAGAAGAATGTCAAGAGTAACTTGACCAGACAGAAGAATGTCGAGAGTAACTTGACCAGACAGAAGAATGTCAAGAGTAACTTGACCAGACAGAAGAATGTCAAGAGTAACTTGACCAGACAGAAGAATGTCAAGAGTAACTTGACCAGACAAAAGAATGTCAAGAGTAACTTGACCAGACAGAAGAATGTCAAGAGTAACTTGACCAGACAGAAGAATGTCGAGAGCACCTTGACCAGACAGAAGAATGTCGAGAATACCTTGACCAGACAGAAGAATGTCGAGAGTACCTTGACCAGACAGAAGAATATTAAGAGTACCTTGACCAGACAGAAGAATGTTGAGATTACCTTGACCAGACAGAAGAATGTCGAGAGTACCTTGACCAGACATAAGAATGTTGAGAGTACCTTGACCAGACAGAAGAATGTTGAGAGTACCTTGACCAGACAGACGAATATTGAAAGCACCTTACTAGACAGAAGAATGTTGAGAGTACCTTGAACAGACAGAGGAGTATTGAAGGTACCTAGACCAGACAGAAGAACTGAGATATCTTAATAAAGCCAGTGCACATAGACAGTGCACATAGACACCGTTTGGATATCATTAGACAAAACAATCTTGCTTCATTGCTCACGTTAAAGGAAATGTGGAACTACTTTTACAACAGAGGCAATAGAAGAAAAGAAAAGCAAGACAGAGCACATGTGCACAAAGACAACAAGCCTGACATGGACAAAGATATGGAACACCTGTAACTGGAATAAATAGAGGGAAATGATGAGGTGGCACACACCTGAATATGAAGATCTTGTTCACAATTTTTCTTCACTATTCGAACGATAAAGAAAGATATAGGAAATAGGTGCGTGTGTCGTGTCTTAGCTTGCAGTTAAGATTTAGGGACACTGGTTGGTCTCGATGCAAGATGCCGGTTTCGAGACAGAGAGGTTGTGGGTTCAAATCCCGGCTGCACCGGTTGGGGTAATTATTTATGATTTCTCGCTGCGGCAACCACCTCTTGTCTCAGCAGTGAGACCCGGCTTGAAACGTCAATTACTCATCGACGGAAAAAATATGAGTACCTCCGAAGTCGGAGTTATCTGCCTGTGCGGCGAGGGACCCCTGTGCACACGGCTGCGAGGGAAAAATGGATTAACACGCAAAATTCAGTTCCTAGTCTCTAGGGACTTCGTCAGAGGTAAAAGCTGGCGAACGAAAAAAAATTATTAATGAAGATATAGAATATAGGTGCTTGTTGTGTAGTGTCTTAGCTTGCAGCCAGGGTGTCTTATTTTGCGCTTCCCCTCGGAACATCACAACTCGTCACGAAATATTTAACTTGCAATCCCTGATCTTGCTCCACTGCTCCACATGCTTCACTGCTCCACTGCTCCACTTGCTCCACATGCTCCACTACTCCACTGCTCCACTTGCTCCACTGCTCCACTTGCTCCACTGCTCCACTTGCTCCACTGCTCCACTTGCTTGGCTAAAGTGAGGAACCAGTTCTCAAGATCAAGGTGGACCTGAAATAAAATCTTCATTCAGTTTGTTCGCTGTGACCCGGATGCGACTAATAAGTCTTTCGTGTACCACATTCATGTTATGGTTCTGAGTCTAGACCTGGCTATGCAGGAAATATACATAAATCGCAGCATAGAATATACTGATATATAAAGAAACAATAGATAAAATGTTTTGGCGTTGCGAGAATACCAGACCCAAGGGTCGAATTGTCTTCTTGTTGCTGAAGTTCTTGTAATATTCTAATCTTGTGTCCTGCAGCGAAATCAGCGTCGAAAATTTACGAGTTTCCAAAACTAACCCTCCCTAAGAACACTCAGTAAGTAAATAATATAGTTTCTTAACTATCTTTGTCTTAACTATCTTTGTCTTAACTATCTTTGCCTTAACTATATTTGCCTTAACTATCTTTGTCTTAACTATCTTTGTCTTAACTATCTTTGCCTTAACTATATTTGCCTTAACTATATTTGCCTTAACTATCTTTGCCTTAAATATCTTTGTCTTAACTATCTTTGTCTTAACTATATTTGTCTTAACTATATTTGTCTTAACTATCTTTGTCTTAACTATATTTGCCTTAACTATATTTGCCTTAACTATCTTTGTCTTAAATATCTTTGTCTTAACTATCTTTGTCTTAACTATTTTTGTCTTAACTATCTTTGTCTTAACTATCTTTGTCTTAACAACTTCTTGTATTCCTTCCTCTTGCTAGTGGGGCGATCTCCAAGGACAAAAAGCTGGTCCTCTCGGACCACACGTGTCCATCGGAGCAGGAAACCAGCGGTTTACACGACTCTCCCATTACAATTCCGTCTCGTCTGTGCGTTCAAGCTAAAAAAAACAGAAAGAATATGTCTCAGTGCACTCTTGCTTGAGTGTTTCGGGATTGAGTTTTCGGTTTTTCATTTCAACCCACTGTGCACAAATCTGAAAGAAAGAAAAAACAATGGAAAAAAATGGTATTGACTGTGTCCATAATTCATGAGAACGATCTGTTAACGGAATATTAATCACAACGTGTAGCAATATTTCAGTGTAAAAATGTATTTAATTAACCATGGACATAAACACATTCACTTGAATCACTGGTCTACCTGATCTACTTGACAGCCTTGCAGCTCCTCGTGGAGCGAAGAACTACAACCACACTCTGCCAATGGACCTGGCCCGGTGCTATCTTCTTCAACTGAGGCCACGTTGACGTATCTGGGAGGACGCTCATTATTGAGACTTTAAGAACGATCAAGTTAGCGAAGAATGGACTAAATAGTTAGTATATTGTATATTATAAGACTGCTACTTTCCTCAGCAGTGTCCTTGGTAAAAATGTTTGATTATGAATGAGCAAGGAAGTCAGCTGATTAAGTTGTTATATTATTTGTTTTATTTCCTATTATTCTGTTAACTATTTAAACCTACATAGATAATACATCGGACGTAACAAGTTCATCAACATTAAACATTTACATTTGTGTCAAGTTTTGTTTTCTTTGTGAGTTTTGTGGGGCTTTGTTTTTCTTAAAATATTTAATTTGGTTTATTTTGTTTTTAACTTCTCTCTTTTCTGTCGTCTTTTCTTTACCTCCTTCTCTCTGTATTTCTCTCTATTTTTCTCTATCTCTGACAAATAAAATTATGTCTGTCTGTCTCCTTTTGTTATTTATTTATTTTCTTTTTCTCACTTCCTCCTTACTCTTCTCTCTCCACCCTCATCGTCCTCATTTTTACAACATTTATTTCCCTTGATTGTAACAGCTCAGTCACAGGGGAAATATGGCGCCTTTACATGAGTCGCTTGCACTTTCAATATAACTTACAGCACTCCCCCCCGTCATTCAGTATTCAATAAAGTCCATTTACTTCAACAGCAAAGCTTCTCGGACATTCCATAACATCACATAGCTTTTATTGTAAATGTCACAAATTCTGTTTCTATAAACTAAAATATGTATCTCTCCTACTTCTACACAGCTGGTATTGCTTTGAAGCGTCGCAGGCTAAAGGATGAATGTATCATGTAACAACATGTCTGTAGATGTTGTCACATTTGTTGGTTGGTTCGCCGCCTATTTAGCTGTAGCGTTGTTCTCTGGTGTATCTGGACGCTGTTAAAATAGAAATGTTTTGATCTTCTCTACCTCTCTCTCCTGATATGTTGAGGCAGTAAAGCTTTTTGTGTTGACTGCTCTGTTTTTATTCTCACCAAGGGTCCGAATAATTTGATGTATTGCTTTTTTTCTTGTATATTTTAGGTATAAATTGTAATGTCTTGTTTCATAAGAAACATCTTGCACTCTATCAAAAGGTTACCTGAAAAAATATCGCATTTATCACGCTTTTCTTTCACATTATTGTTTCCTTGCAACAGAATCTCGAAGACGTCATTATTTTTCTTAAAACATCCCCTAATGTGGGCAAGAGATGAATTAATTGCCAGCTGTTGCTAACTAACAATTCTCTCATGGTAATTATTGTCATAGACAGAGCCAAACAGAAAGACACATTTTGAAAAGGAATATAACTCAATTATGAAGACAATTTTCAATTTGCAAAAGCAGCATGGCCATTGATTTAATGCTGTTTTCTTGTAAATACATTTGGAACTGCGGCAACAAATTGGGTAGTGAACTGGACTCTGAGAACAAGAGGTTGGGTTCGAACACTATTTATGGCTTCTAGGTTCACCCAGCCTTAGATAGGCACCAGATTTTTCTGGGAATGTAAGGCGGCCTGGTGTGATCAAACATTCGGCTGGTCGTTGGAATATATGGCAACTCACGCCAGAAATGTCCCATAAGTCTTAGGGAACACACGTTCTATTATTGTATTTGTTACTTATATAGGTCAACAATATTGTGTGTGACTGGAGAGATTGTGCCGTTACGTTTCATTTATCAATAAAAGTATCGACAACTAACGTGACTATTTGAATAACACAGTTTACAATTTGCGAACGTCATTTAGTATCAACATTTTGGAATTTTGCAGAAATGGTTAGATTTTTCAGAACAATTTTCTGATTGAGATGAATTCAGAAGTCTCTGTAGCGGTGAGGTTTAGGTACCATCTTCAAGTTCCAAATTAACCAATCTGAAAATCACATGACGCAGTCGTGACTTTAATATACTTTGTTACGTATGATTTTTGCGAGCCGCGATAGCTCAGTTGTTAGTGAACTGGACTACTAAGGACAAGAGGTAGGGTTCGATCCCAACCGACGGCTTCCGGGTTCACCGAGCCTCTAATGGGTACCGGATTTTTTTCTGGGAAAGTAAAGTGGCACGGGTGTAATACCGACAACATTACCCCAAAAAAATCAGGTGCCGAAGGTCTGTAAAATTTATGGTCACTAACACCATATTCCCTATACGCCACTTGGCGTGACAGGGGCACTTTACTTTTTTTTCTTTTACATATGATTTTTGTTTTGTAATTTATGTCTAATAATACTTTATGACTAATTAGAAATGTGTTTTATTGTGCACGAAAAGATATCATACAATGGTTGTACAAGTTTGAATCGATGAGTAAAGTAAATTTTCAAACTAACAGCATAAAGTAAAACCAAAGAAAGATTTACCAAAAACATGCGTTTTCAAGATAGATTATAGAAACGTGATGGATGCAAACATGTAGCGAATGGAGAGAGAGATAGGGAGAGAGAGAGTTAAGGAGAGAGAGATAGGGATGAAGAGAGAGAGAGAGGGAGAGAGAGGGTTAGGGAGAAAGAGGGTTAAGGAGAGAGATAGAGAGAGATAGGGAGAGAGAGTTACGGAAAGAGATAGGGAGAGAGATAGGGAGAGAGAGATAGGGAGAGAGAGAGTTAAGGAGAGAGAGATAGTGAGAGAGAGTTAAGGAGAGAGATATAGAGAGATAGGGAGAGAGAGAGTTAAGGAGAGAGATAGAGAGAGATATAGGGAGACAGAGGGGGAGAGAGGTTAATAGTTTTTATTTAATGTTTTCACATGATGCCTCTTGTTCGTGTTCTCTATCATCCTAAGACTCTCAGCGTTGAGGGGACGTGGAGTTATGTTGACGGTGATTTTGGTTCACCTTGATGCTTTGTGTGGCTTCAGATATTGCTTTTGTCTATCTCTTAGAAGGTCTTCTTCTACCTTTGCTATTGTTCCATCTGCTTTGTTAGTATTTATTGTTAGATAATGTTTAACTGTAACCGTGTTACATGTTCAACCCGTTTAATTTGTTTCTCTGGTGTAGCTCTGGACTAATGTTACTGTTTTTTGTCATTTCCTTTTGTTTCATATTGTCATTATATTGTCACATGAAATATTCTTCAAAAACATATTTTTTGTTCAATAATTGCAGCTGTAAATGCCTTGTGTTGTGGTATCCAGCTAGACTGTAATATATCTCGGCCTTTCGGCCCAAAACATCAGAACTCAGAACGCATCTTGAGCACCGTGTTGTCTTTCTGCCCTTGATCTCTGCCGCCCTGACAAGACTGTTTCCTGTAGGTGACCGCACTCAGTCTCTGTTGCTGGATGGGCGCCTTGGTCCCAGAAGTACTAAGGTGTATATTCATCTGTGTGTGTGTGTCTGTTGTCACTTTTGTTATATAATCAGCCAGAGGGAGACGCGGTAGTTCAGTAGTTAGTGAACTGGACTTCTACGGACAAGATGTTGAGTTCGATCCAAATCAGCGAGTTTTGAGTTGGCTAAACTTGAAATAAATACCATGGACAGCTAAGAAGAATAATTAAAACGTTCTGAAGGAGGTCAAAGCTAAAAGAGAGCTAATTTCCAATATTAGGAAGAAACAATCATCATTTTTTGGCCATGTAATGAGAAGAGAACAGTTGGAATATGTTATAACAACTGGGAAAATTGAGGGGCGTAGAGATAGAGGGAAGAAAAGAGAAAAGATACCAGACAGCTTAAGAGAATAGCTTGGCAGAAGGTCAATAACAGAAATGATAAATAACTGTCGAGATCGAAAGTTGTGGAGAGACATGATCTTCTATGCCAGCAGGCCCCCGGTCGTGTTATAGAAAGGTCATCCTAACACCTTCAACACAAAATCTCCATACACCACGCCTCGATTTGTGTTATAGATAGGTCATCTCAACGTCTTTAATACAGAAGCTAAGTAATCCAAAAGTCTGAGCAGATTGACAGTGAGACATGGACAACATATGCATATCAACTCAGTGCATTCCGCTTGTGCGGCCTATGTGAACATCTAGATAATAAATGACTTGATCGTGCTTACAGCATCGCTGTTCTTCAGACATAAAGACAAGCAGATTAAATGTCCTGCTTAGACCAACCTTGTTTTAGATGGCTGGAATACGTGACACATATGGAAGTTAGCAGACAAATGGCATTATGTACATATAACAGGTACGCCACAGATCTAGGCTTTATTGAATCTATCGCTGTATTGTCGATGTTGTCAATCTATAGTTGTACTGTCAATGTTGTCAATCTATAGTTGTACTGTCAATGTTGTCAATCTATAGTTGTACTGTCGCTGTTGTCAATCTATAGCTGTATTGTCGATGTTGTCAATCTGTAGTTGTATTGTCGATGTTGTCAATCTATAGTTGTACTGTCGCTGTTGTCAATCTATAGCTGTATTGTCGATATTGCCAATCTATAGTTGTATTGTCGATGTTGCCAACCTGCTGAATTGTCGATGTTGTCAATTTGTAGTTGTATTGTCGATGTTGCCAACCTGCTGAATTGTCGATGTTGTCAATCTGTAGTTGTTTTGTCGATGTTGCCAACCTGCTGAATTGTCGATGTTGTCAATCTGTAGTTGTATTGTCGATGTTGCCAACCTGCTGAATTGTCGACGGATTTCTGATGGTAGTACAAAAAGAACCAGTCGTCCAGTTCATTGAAGTTGTTCTAGAAAAAGTAAAAGTAAAGTAAACCCGTCACGCCAAGTGGCGTATAGGGAATATGGTGTTAGTGACCATAAATTTTACAGACACATGATTTTGGGGTAATGTGGTCGGTATTACGCCCGTGCCGTATTAATTTCCTAGAAAAAAAATTAGGTACCCATTTAAGTCTGGGTGAACTCGAAAGCCGTTGGTTGATGATCGAACCCTACCTCTTGTCCTTTGTAGTCCAGTTCACTAACCACTGAGCAATCGCGGCTCCTTGCAGTTGTTCTAAGGGCCTCTATTATTTATGATTTTAGAATGATTTTTTTCTATTTTTGTTATTCTTTTGTTCATGTTCAAAATTGCTTCTGCTATTGAATTGTTTATTTTTCAAATTTCTAACACAAGCTCTGTCTGACTTTCATAATTAACCAGGTCTATTGTGTCATTCTGTACCTTTCCATTGTCTATGGCTCTAATATTTCTTTCTATAGGAATATCAAATTGTCCATCTAATGTCGTTATTTAGTGATTTTCAGTATTCCCTGGATGAGGTTAAAGTGTCGTCTCACTTGACCATTCGCAATAACATCACTCTCTTATTTTGTGTAATGCTCTGTTTATGTCTTTTTAACTGCTTATTTCGCTTCTCCTTTGTCAGGTTATGCTCACTCTTTGTTGATACTTCCTTACTGTCCCGCATATGCCATTAGCTGCTCTATACGTGAATTTAATAGGCTTCATTTGTTTGTAGCCGTTGCTGTTTCTTTTAGTAAATTAATGTATACATATTTTAGAAATTACAATTAGCTTTACTGCAACCTTACAATTAGCTTTACTGCAACTTTACTGCAACCTTAAGATTTGCTTTACTGCAACCTTACAATTAGCTTTACTGCAACCTTACAATTAGCTTTACTGCAGCTTCGCATTTTGAAGCATTTCTTTGCATTGACCCTATAAATATTTTATTTTATTTTATAATGCAATTAGGTATCAGTATCATTGTTTAGTCACATTGTTTCGTTTATATTTTAATCTTCCTTGTATAATTTACTTTGTTACTTCTTCTTCATTAATGCTATTTTTAAGTTAAAGTTCTCCCCCACCCACGCTACACATTGCTATGGGGAATATCGTGTTTGTGGAAACTATTTTGTCAGGACCAGTGCACATTTGTCTGTGATCTTGTCGATATCGCGTCGGTATCACGTCGGTATCTCGACGGTACATAGACTAATATGTAATGTATGCTGGAAACAACCAGAAATAATAAAATGTAACTAAGAGAACTCTACATCCATTGATATAAAAAGAGGAATAAGACAGGGATGCAATCACCAAGAATGTTCAATCTAAACATTGAGAAATCTTGAAATTTATCATAACGAATCGAAGCTTAATCATTAATGGGAAGATAATCAAAACTTAAGAAATGCTGATGAAAATGTATTAATAACAGAGAATTCTAAGGATCTACAATTACTTAATAAAATAAACATGACAGGCATAAAATATAGATTAGATATGAATGTCCAATAAAACTAAAACTATGATCATAAACAAAAATAATACTGAAAACATACAAGTAGAAAACAAAGTTGAAGGAATAGACCTGGAGAGTTCAGAGCTACAACTACCTTGGACATACTATAACTAGTGATTGCAAATGTAAAAACCGAAATAAACAAAAGAATAGAAATGGCAAAAAGTAATTTTAATGCCATGAAAAATATACTAACATCAAAACAAATAACACCAGGGCTGAAATTAAGAATTTAAAAAAGTAAAAGTAAAGTACCCCCGTCACGCCAAGTGCCGGCGTATAGGGAATATGGTGTTAGTGACCATACATTTTACAGACCTTCGGCACATGATTTTTGGGGTAATGTGGTCGGTACTACGCCCGTGCCGTTTTACTTTTCCGGAAAAATATCCGGTACCCATTTACGGCTGGGTGAACCCAGAAGTCGTCGGTTGGGATCGAACCCTACCCCTTGTCCTTTTGTAGTCCAGTTCACTAACCACTGAGCTATCGCGGCTCCCAAAAGTAAGAATAACAAAATGTTATATGTTCTCAACATTATGGTGCAGAAATATGGACATTAGACGAGAAAACAGAACAGAAGATTGAAGCCTTTGAAATATGGGTTTATAGAAGAATAGGAAGAAATGTATGCGAAGAAAAGGAAACAGATGATGAAGTCTTAAAACAACTACAAATGAAAAGAGAATTACTAAACACAATTCAAATTAGACATATGAGAATTTTTGGGGCACGTTAAAGATACAACAGCCTACTAAAAAGTAATCGTGGTAGGGGAAATACAAGGTAAAAGAGACAGGGCCAGACCAAGACTAACATGGACGAGGAACATCAAAAGATGGACAAGTCAACCTATGACAACCTGCACCATCAAAGCAAAAGACAGAGCGGAATGGCGCTCCAAGGTAGCCAATCTTCGATGCGGATTCGGCGCTCAATGCTGATGATCTCGTCGGTATCTCGTCGGCATCACACCAGGCCGCCTTTACTTCACAGAAAACATTTAGGTTACCTATTGTAGAGGTTGAGTATCCTGGAGCCTTTCTCGGTGTGAAAATAAATATCCGCCACTCGTTGGAATCGAATCTGGATCGTTCTGTACAGGAAGCCAGCACACTAACCACTCAGCCATAGAAGCGTCCTTATCTTTTAACCTAACTAAATTTATTATTATTACTTTAATAACGATATCTGTAGGAAATGGATGTTGTTAGATCGCATGTCCGGTTACTTAAATTGTTTTATTGTCCTATTTCAGTTGTGGTTGGTATTCTCTAGTTTCATCACTTTCTTTGAACAACAATATGTACTTATCTTCTACCTACTTGATAACAACATCATCACTTTCTTTCAACAACAATATGTACTTATCTTCTACCTACTTGATAACAACATCATAACTTTCTTTCAACAACAATATGTACTTATCTTCTACCTACTTGATAACAACATCATAACTTTCTTTCAACAACAATATGTACTTATCTTCTACCTACTTGATAACAACATCATCACTTTCTTTCAACAACAATATGTACTTATCTTCTACCTACTTTATAACAACATCATCACTTTCTTTCAACAACAATATGTACGTATCTTCTACCTGCGAGAAAATAAAATTTCTAACGGATAGAGAGGATTTTAAAAGTTGTGTAAAGTGGTTATATTAAAGAAGGAGGGAACGGTCAGATAAGTGCTTTTACAATGTAAACCATCTACAAATTTATAGTTAGACCAAAAAAGCCACCTAGCACTTTATCATGCGGGAAATCAACTCAGGACTATCCGCCAATGTGCGTTTCTAAGTTAAGCCCTTAACTTACAACAGACTCACGGGTCTTATTACTGCAGGTTGGTAAGACGTTTCATGCTCAAATAAATCAAATAAAAATGGGGATAGGCCACAAATATAATGTTGCATCCATCAACATATGTGGAATTAAAAAAAAAATAAAGATGTTAAACTTATAGAGGAAATGAAAAAGAGGAAAATTATAAAATGCTAGGATTAGCGGACACCAGAGTAAAAGGACAGCAGATAAAGAAAACACACATGAACTACACGATAATATTCTCAGGAGTCGACGACACAGAAGGAGCACCACACGGAGTAGGCTTTATCATCGACCCAGAACACGCAAAGAACATTCTAGAAATAAAATACAACTCAGAAAGAGTAATCACAACCAGACTACTAGAAAACAACCGAAAAACAACTCGGATACAAATTTATGCACCACGTAACAAGAATGAAAAAGACAACGGAAAATTCTAGGAGGCACTAAATTAAATTGTCAATGAGACTTATAAAAGCGACATTTTAGTGGTGGAAAATGTTAATGGAAGGCTTGGGAAATGCAAAAGGAAAACAGAAATCCTGGTTCTCTTTGGCGATAAGAAAGCTGAAATAAATGAATACGGAAGCAAACTGCTGGAAATATGTAATCAAAATGATTTGTTTATTACCAACACATTCTTCGAGAGAGTCGCAATTATACACCTGGTTCAAGTGAAATGTCTCAACATGTAGAAGCAATATAGACTTGACACTTTTAAAAAATAGAGGAAGAAAAGCGTAACAGAGAGCAGAACTGTGCATAATATTACAGACAACGAAGATCATACGATGGTTCAGATTGCACTCAGACAGCCAAAAGCAAAGAGAAGATACGCCAACAGAAAAAAAGAAACAAAAAGAACAGACAATAAACATAAACAGTTAAAAGATCAAGAATCAAGGAAAACCATAGAAAAAAAAAACTAAGAGGAATTAAAGAAACTCCCTAACGAAGTACGGGCAATAGACGAAGAGTGGAAGCAGCTCACGAAAAGAAAACAAACATCACAACAATATGTGGAACAAAATAAGCACAAAAAATTGGAAAAATGGCACTTCATGGTGGAACGATGTAATCAGAGAAGCAATTAAGGAAAAGAAGAAACTGTTTAAAAATGGGAGGAAGAAAAGGAACCAAGTTGAATATGAAAAATATAACAGACCGGAAACAAATGTGAACATTTTGATCAAAGAAGTTGAGAAAACACCTGGACACATTTCTGAAACAAATTAGCAGGGGCTTCAAGACAGCCACACATGTCTTATACAAAGCAGTAAAAGCAGGACGAGCGAGACAAGAAAACCATAATCCCACTGAACTCATACACGACAACGACAAACAGCCAATATCAAATAACCTACATATGCAGCAGAGATGGAAAGACTATTTTGGCTAAGCATTAAACATGGCACCAACTACCGTTAACATAACAAAAACCACGAAAGAATGCACAAACACTTCACCCAACATTATGAAAGAAAAAAGCGAAAAAGTAATAAAATATGCACCACGAAATAAAGCGCAGGGGACAGATAACATAACAGTAGAAATGTTAGCAGCAGCAGAAGAAACAGGAGTTACATGGCTGCACAGAATATTCAATGCAGCATGAAATGTGTTAGACGAATAACAGAAAACAGCCTGAGAGATAGGATCCGAATTAAGAACTAAGAAAAAGCTAGAATAACCACAATCATAGATTATATAAAGAAACAACAGATACAATGGTTTGGCCACGTAATAAGGCACAAATATCAAAACATAACACAAAGAGCCTTCAAAAACATTGTGAGAACACTAGACACAAGGACCGACCACGGGAAAAAATTGATTGGCGGAATATTAGAAACACTAGGAAACATAACAGCAGCGGAGGCAAACATAAGGACACAAGACTGCAAATTACACCTCCTCTCGACGCTGAAAGGGAAATAAGGAAGGAAAGAAGAAAAAATCTACCTACTTGCTAATGCCATCATCACTTTCCTTTCTTTGAACAAACAATATCTACCTATCGTCTACCTACGTGCTAATGCCATCATCACTTTCCTTGAACAAACAATATCTACCTATCGTCTACCTACGTGCTAATGCCATCATCACTTTCCTTGAACAAACAATATCTACCTATCGTCTACCTACGTGCTAATGCCATCATCACTTTCCTTGAACAAACAATATCTACCTATCGTCTACCTACGTGCTAATGCCATCATCACTTTCCTTTCTTTGAACAAACAATATCTACCTATCGTCTACCTACGTGCTAATGCCATCATCACTTTCCTTGAACAACAATATCTACCTATCGTCTACCTACGTGCTGATAGCGTCCATCTTAATATGTAGACCGAATATTTCATTGGATGAAATCACAATGCAGTGAACTCAGATTTCAAAATGTGAAATGTTTATCATCAATAATTTACCGAACTAACTGAAGGGAAAATCATTCCTTAGGGAACACCCTAAGGGAATGATCGTCGAAATTACAGAGTTCGTGCACTCTGCCGAGAACATCTAGTCTGTACAGGGAAATAACTGGAGCACTAATGACAGTCCTAGTACAATCTAGTAGTTCTATTTACAAGAATAGCGATCTACGGTTTACCGTTCTCATTATGTACAAACAAAAGTAATGGTTATTGGTTATGGAAGGCCTCGGTATCACTGCAAACAATTAAAATCCATAATTGCTCAACCGCCCGTGCCAGTGGAATCATCCGAATTACTAACTCATCTCCCAAACAAAGAAAGGTAACTGTATTCCCCATCGTAGCAGTCTCAGCGCACGCCAAAAGACATAAGGCGAAACCGCGCAGAAAGTGGGCACAGCCAACTGTTCCCTGTCATACGATATCATCATTCATCGTAAACAATTGGAATATCGAAACATGATCAAAACGGATGAGACACACAGCTCACGGTGTACACAGAGCACTTAACTCAGTAGCTCGTGCAACAAGCCGGACTTGGAATATGAGGAAACTGCAACAAGGAACACTTTTCAGACATAGCCTTCAATGGTTCCTGCCGCCTATCCACCATATACTGGAATTTCACGTCCTCTCGAAAATGATGATCGTCATATTGAGAACAACAAAACAAATCTAATCTTTTTCCTCATTTTTGTTTCTAGTAAGTCGTCCCAGTCTCACATTGTTGTATTCTTTGATTTGTGTTTAGTTTCTCTACCTTGCCAATACATTAATTTTGATATTTTGTTAACACCATCTACTGAGGGAAGTGGCGCGATCGAAAAATATGTTCATAGTTCGTCACTTCTAAATTTTGGAGACTGGGCGGTCGAGTGGTTAGGTGTTTCCTTCAGTACAACAAGACCATGGGTTCGAAATCATTACTGGCTGTGAACATCTTTTTTTCCCCTTAAAATCTGTGGTTTCTTCTTGTCTTTTTCTCGTCTGAGCAGTGAGATTCGGATCCTAACCTTTAGATCAAGGACGAAAAACACGAGGTCCCATCTGTTGCTGCGCACGTGATAAATGCCTGACAGTTAAAAGTGGAATGGAGTAGGTCAATCGGTCGTTGTCTGGAAAAAAACTTGTTTCTTTTAATTCACTCTAAATGTGTGACTGCACGATAACAATGTGAGTACTTCTTTAATTCACTCTAAATGTGTGACTGCACGATAACAATGTGAGTACTTCTTTAATTCACTCTAAATGTGTGGCTGCACGATAACAATGTGAGTACTTCTTTAATTCACTCTAAATGTGTGACTGCACGATAACAATGTGAGTACTTCTTTAATTCATTCTAAATGTGTGACTGCACGATAACAATGTGAGTACTTCTTTAATTCACTCTAAATGTGTGACTGCACGATAACAATGTGAGTACTTCTTTAATTCATTCTAAATGTGTGACTGCACGATAACAATGTGAGTACTTCTTTAATCCACTCTAAATGTGTGACTGCACGATAACAATGTGAGTACTTCTTTAATTCACTCTAAATGTGTGACTACATGATAACAATGTGAGAACTTCTTTAAATCACTCTAAATGTGTGACTGCACGATAACAATGTGAGTACTTCTTTAATTCACTCTAAATGTGTGACTACATGATAACAATGTGAGTACTTCTTTAAATCACTCTAAATGTGTGACTGCTCGATAACAATGTGAGTACTTCTTTAATTCACTCTAAATGTGTGACTGCTCCATAACAATGTGAGTACTTCTTTAATTCACTCTAAATGTGTGACTGCTCGATAACAATGTGAGTACTTCTTTAAATCACTCTAAATGTGTGACTGCACGATACAATGTTGAGTACATCATTAATCCACTCTAAATGTGTGACTGCACGATAACAATGTGAGTACATCATTAATCCACTATAAATGTGTGACTGCACGATAACAATGTTGAGTACATCATTAATCCACTCTAAACGTTGGACTGCACGATAACAATGTGAGTACATCATTAATCCACTCTAAATGTGTGACTGCACGATAGCAATGTGAGTACACCATTAATCCACTCTAAACGTTGGACTCCACGATACAATGTTGAGTACATCATTAATCCACTCTAAACGTTGGACTGCACGATAACAATGTGAGTACATCATTAATCCACTCTAAACGTGTGACTGCACGATAACAATGTGAGTACATCATTAATCCACTCTAAACGTGTGACTGCACGATACAATGTTAAGTACATCATTAATCCACTCTAAATGTGTGACTGCAGGATACAATGTGAGTACATCATTAATCCACTTTAAATGTGTGACTGCAGGATACAATGTGAGTACATCATTAATCCACTCTAAATGTGTGACTGCCGGATACAATGTGAGTACATCATTAATCCACTATAAATGTGTGACTGCAGGATACAATGTGAGTATATCATTAATCCACTCTAAATGTGTGACTGCACGATACAATGTTTGAGTACTTCTTTAATTCTAAAGTAACATCAGTGTATGGTGAGGGATACCAGCTAGTACTGAGGGCTCTCTCGATTGAGTCTTGAAGATTCCAGAATGTGCTAGAAAGACTAACATGTACGCATAATTCAGTCCCTTAATTAAGAAGCCACAGATCGACAGGGGCTTGGCCAGAAGTTAGCAACACCGGTGAACATAAAACAATTAAACGTGTACATCTGTCCATGTTTTAAAGAGCAGATTGTAGACATGGACAAGTCAAGCGTTGAATCTCTCAAGCAGCGCCTGTAGAGTGACAAATAACATAGACAGTCATGACGGACGAGGCGAAGTGTATGTCATCTAACGAGAAACTGTTGAAGCTGTTATCAATGCCTTTATCTATTTGGTTGTTTTTTATTTTATTATTATTATTTTTTGGGGGGGAGGGGGTGTTGTCCCTAACAGAATGAGATCACTCCAAATAATCAACGAATTGTTCAAACAAACCAAAACAATATTATAAGACAAAACGTATAATAAAAAGATAAAACATGTAAACAAAAATAGTTTCACAAAGTCAGCAAAGACAACTTGTAAATATAGTTCATAAACAAATAATCTTCAGACTAGAAGATATAAATATGAACAAAAGAAAGTTGCACTAAATGTCTTTCTTCCTCTTCTTTGTTGTTCTTCGAACGATTGCTCATCGTTATCTCGTCCGCCCTTAAAATACCGCTAAGTAGATGTTGATGTGTTCACATCTAACTCTGCAATGTGCTCTTTCTATCTAAATACATCCTGACTTTAGCAAAGCATAATTCAGTATCATGTTACTTTGCTTTTCTATCTGAATTCATCCTGACCTCATCCAAGCATAATTCGGTATCATGTTACCTTGCTCTTTGATCCCTCACTGTCTTCGCCATGCTAGATAGTTTGTTCTCACCCCACCATAGGAAATTGGAGTTTTATCTTGATCAGTTTTGGTTCACTGACCCGCAGGCTTCCAGGATGCATCTCAGTCCGTCAAGTCTACTGAAATGTCGACCAAAATGTGGATTATTGCCACTGTCCTTGTTGATTCATATTTCTATGACATGTCATTTCATTGATGTATAAACATCATGATATTGACGAATGAAATATGATTCTAGTTTCCAAACTTGACTTTAATCTTCGGTGTTTTATTGGTGTTGAGGTCAATGTCATGCCAGGTTACCCCACTTGTCATGAGAAAATCCCTGGTTCACATTATCAGCTACTGGTGAACGCGTCGGTAATGTCTGATTGGAAACAAATCAAATATAGCTCGGCACCTGTGATCTGGGGCCATATCTCCTCATTAAGTTAATCTAATTTCAAATGATGCTTGAGTTAAAAGAGATGCCTTTTGTGAATGCACATAATATGTATGCGAACCATAGTGATGAAGCAATCTCTGAAGTGCATTAAAGTGTCTGTGTGAAACATGCACCCATTTTTGACAACAACATAAACGCAGTGATGGATTCTGTGATGCTTATTCAAGTCGATTTGTGAGACCGTCACGGGGAAATCATGCACTGATGTCTCTAGCTCCATTTCAGGAGTTTCAATGCTGGATAATTTGGTCGCCATTCAAGCCTTTTCCAAATGAACTGATCAAATCTATAAAGTTTCCACTTGTTTACCAAGGTTAATTCAATACACAAAAGCGTTTTTGTAGAACTTTTACGAGTTGTTCCTGTTTTAAAATCTTGGTATTGATTGGGTATGTTCACATGATTTCACTTGGAGCTGCCTGTGGGTATTTAACAGCGCATCATCAGTATGTAGCAGGAGAAATGAACAATAAATAGAGAAAAAATGGTTAGTTAAAGCTTTACGTAACAAGTAGACACCACAAATCAGAACGACGTTTCGGCGCAAAGGCCTTCAACAAGAACAAACATACACACACGTACAAATGTATTTTATAAATTTAAAAAAAAAATGTGTGTAGTCAATACACACTGTGTCAATATCTCCTTTCAGCCAAATGTGTTTTAAAATGCAAACACTTGTATGTGATATGTCGAAGGATGGTGGTATTCTGTCAAGATTATGTTTTCTTGTTCAGTGGAATAGTTTGTGTAGAAATAGTTTTCAAATATAACCAGGGACAATTGTTTGCCAGTCACGGTAACACTGTCACAACTATGTGAGGTACACGAAGCCAAGAAGAAAACAGCCCAGAAACAAGACTGAGTGACAGCCTGAAAGTAACTTGACAGCAGCATCAGTTGACTATTGCTGATGTCGGTCAGGAACAGGAACTGTGTGTCTCCATCGTTGGTCAGTGTCCGAGGAAGTGAAGCAGAAGCAAAAAGAAAATGACGTAGAAAGTTATGATGCACAAATTAATTGTGAAAATATTGGATACGCAGTGTGTAAACAACAATAAACAAAACCAGCAGTATTAATATGCACTAAAAATTTATTATTTCACTTTAGACTGGGCAGTATTTATTAAAAGAAAAGAATTAAATAATTTTTTTTTACAGTATACAGCTGAAATGAAAATATCTGTCAAAATCAAGATATAAACATTTCATAAGAAAATATGAATGAGAATACCAGTTTGAATAATATTACATCTGGAACATTGTAACACATTTTAACAAAGCAAGGACTCTAGGCGAATAAGTGAAGTAGAGGTTAAACATCGGTCGTATTAGAATTTCATCGTTAAAGCATAGATCGAACATGTTAAGTGTTCTGTAACCCTCTTCAACTGTTGGCAGGAAACTAGTACGAAACCTCGTTCCTTTGAGAATACCCGGCGCAAAGAGCCACTTCCTAGCTTAAGATTACATTCACCCGATGTCCTCTTTACATGCAACTCTTTTATCTCTTATTGCTTCCCAGCCCTCGACATGCGCTCAATCTCTCGGCTATTGCCAGGCCCGTTGTACGCTAATGAAATCTAGTCTGTCTTAGAGTGATGGACGTTGAGCACAATCTTGGCCTGTAAAGACACGCATTGAAACCAGGTCGACAGACAACTACTGACATTAAATCAACGAGGTAACTGCTTTCATTGGCTTTGTCTTAATTCGGTTTGGCATTAACTCTTTATGAGACCTTTCTTCACCGCAGTCTATTTTAGAACCCATTCTAATTCTTCGAAAAAAAAGTAGATAAAATTGTCAACGAGAAAAGGATGTGTTTATTTATCATTTCTGTTGCTTATTACTATTCTTTGAACTATTGACTGATGTGCTTTTTTGTCTTGATACCATTCTTGATCTCGTCTATGTACGCTGACCATATTTCCTTAAGACAAAAACAGGACATAAGGAAGAGACAAAAGAGACGTGCCAGGCATATTTAAAAAGGGTTTTAATATTCACAGACAAACAGGACGAATGAAATAATTACATACATACGGCTTGCTCTCGTATACATACGGCTTGCTCTCGTATACATACGGCTTGCTCTCGTATACATACGGCTTGCTCTCGTATACATACGGCTTGCTCTCGTATACATACGGATTACCCCGGTGATAGAACCCATAACATATAAGATTGGCGTAGAGGCGGTCGTATTATGAATATTGTTTTCCGATGAAGTAATCATAGGCAACAATTTTGATATGTCAACATCTTATTAAATCTAACTACTAAAATATTACTAAGAATCATGATGAGACGTGTAAGGAACAAAATAAAACAAGAAATAAGTGAGGAACAATGTGGATTTGTGGAAGGAAAGGGCACCAATAATGCAATATACATCTTAAGAACATTGATAGAAAGATCTAATGGTTTAGTTATAACTGACTTATGTTAAAGTTTATGTTGAGGTTTTATTACAATCGGGACAAACACTGACATTGTTATTAAACGACGGTACGGCCGAGAATTATTAACAACAGCAAAAGTATTGTCCTGTTCAAAACGGTGAGTCAGACTACTGTTGATGTGAGATTAACGCTGGGGCATCTACAAGACTCATTATCTCCTGGAGCTGGTTGATGCTCTGGGATGCTTTAACTTTGGTAATTACAGGCAACCTGCTGTTAAAGTTACAGGTTGTCAATTGTAACAGGATCAGTTCTACAGTAGAGATTCATTTACTAACAGACGCCAATTATTGCAGCGACTACGTCAATGGTCATCTCTTTAGCCAGTATCGAATCAGAGACTTATTTCTAGAAAGGCCAGTGGATGAGGTGAAGTGACAATTGGAGTGAGGTTTTAGTCAGTTCTGAGTCGTCGACCATGCAGGATAGAATGAAGAGTGCACATTTTCTTCCTGTTAACTTAAGGTGTTTGATAAATTCACTTGGACATAATGTGCTTGTAACTTCTTTTATTTCAAATCGTCTGACCGTAAACTTTTCATTTCCAGTTATCTTGATTTTGTTCCATCCTGGAAGCTCTGTTTAAGGTGGCACTAGCCTTTGTGCGATTAACGATGGCTAAAAATAGAAATCTTCTCTGTTACTTGCAATAATCAACCAATAATATGGAGATAGTGGTGTGCCCAAAACACACTACCCCCATCTCGGCTTCTTTGTGAAGCGTTCAGAAAGAGGGAAGAGGTGCTTACATCGGTCCTAGTTGAGAAAACCACTCGACTGGACTACCGACATTCGGACAACCCGTGTTCGATTCCCGCTGGGAGCAGTGTGAGTTGTACTCGTGGTTGGGAAAAAAAATAACCCCACGGTCGACCCAGCCGTTGACAGAAATGGGTACCAGGGTATTACCCTGGGAAGGTGAGGAATGTCGCTTCGCATCTGAGTTTCGATGCTTGAGGCGACACTATACAGAAATCTCCGAACATTTCTGGATAGGCGGCCGAGCACTTATGGGCGTAAACTCGCGTGCTAAGGCGCCGGTTCAAGTCTCGTACTTTACTTTACCTTTACATTCGGAACCAAAGTTGAGTTGAAGAGAATGCCAGAAGATGGAAAATGTACCACCAACTGATTTAGGGTCCAACCCTGCAGATTTTTTGCCTGGGTTTACTCCGTAGCCTTCGACGAACTCTCCCGGGTCTTCAAATATCTCGCTAGGAAAACCAATTTCTACATGAAGACTCCACATGATATTGATAAGTACTATGATACTAAGTCCTGCATCAGTACATGAGATCATGATTGGTTGATTATTGGTTGATTGATCTCATATTACGGGATCAACATGACCCAATATTTTGTATTAATTACTTTACATCGTACAATATCTGTACCATTGCCCATATAGCTTACCTGAGGCACCGACGTGAGGGAACTCAAGAATAAAGCCCCTACTACCTGCCACGCATGTCGTAAGAGGCGACCAATGAGGTCTGGAATCGTCGCCTATTCTGACGAGTAAGACGTGTACGGAACGACCCTGTCCATGGAATTTACCTGCACACTTTGGGAACTGCAGCAACAGGCGGTTGAGCGGATATGGTGAATTCCTGCCAGCAATGGTACTGATTTCATGGGTAGAATAGAATATCTTTTTTTATACTAAAATGTTACTGCTGGTATCTAGGTTATTCTAATCTTGTGAAGGAATAACAATGTGATGTTTTAGAAGTCAAAATAATGTAGTCGTGAACTGAAATTTAAAATGAAAAATGAATACATTAAAATAAACGTGCCTTCATTTTCATTCTCTCATTAGATTCTTTCTCTCTCTGCGATCAAGACTCAATCAGAGTAGGATTCCAGACTCTCTCATGAAGGCAGCTGTCTGTTTAAGCTAATCGATTGCCCATATAGTTTTTCTTCCAGTGAGGTGGGCGTGGACCACATTGCTCTTCTCGGGTCTGTGTACTGGGGGCAATCATGTAGAACATGTTTTGTAGTCATATTGTCCAGTGTACAGTGGCATAGGTTGGTTGTACCTATTTTGAATTTGTTGAACATGTGATTTCTCATACTATTGTGGCCAGTGCGTATCCATCACTCTCGTTATGCTTTGGGTGTTCTCGTTTCCATTTTTCATGGAACTGACCTTTGAGGATGGATTTGGCCTCGTCATAACTGAGCGGATTGTTCTCTTGTGGTAATCTCCCTCCCTCTTTCGTTAATTTGTCTGCGCGTTCGTTCCCGTGCATATTACAGTGTGATGGTATCCACTGAATTACTATTCTCTGGAACTTATTGCATAGTTGGTCCAGGGTTGTTCTTAAGTCATCTAGTTCATTGTTCTTGGGGCTTTTTAGAGCTGATAGTACTGACAGTGCATCAGTCAGAATCACCAATTTATTGTGCATGTTATTTTTGTGTTGAGTAGCCAGTGTTGCAGCATCTCTGATGACCTCAGTTTCTGATTTAACGTTGTTTGAGAATTTTCCAGTAGCTATTGACTTGGTGATCTTGTCCTGATTATTCAGCGTCAAGAAAACACCTCCCCCTCCATTTCTGGTGGCATTTGTAGCAGAGCCATCTGTGTATATGTGGGACCAGAGTCCTGTGGGTAGGTATCGTGTATGTGTTTCTCTGCTACGTGTTTTCTTTCTGTGTCTGTTTGGGTGCTATTTTTCATGATTCCTGTTATATTTTCATTAAGTTCTGGTATTTTATGTCTTCCATGAGGAGGACATATCAGATGGGCCCAAGGGTTTCGATATTGTTTGAGAAAGTACTGGGTCTCCAGTAGTTAGTTCATTGGCAATTGCAGCGAAGTTGCTCCTCTTTAGTCGTAGAATTCCGGAACCAGTTATTCTTTGGTGCATGGGGTGGCTAAGGAGCCTTCTATATTTCTCCGATTAATGCAATACTTTAGTGACCCGTCTGTCATCTAAGGGTTGTAAATCTGTTACTGTTTCTAGAGTCTTGATAGGTGTAGATTTCATAGCACCAGTGATAATACGGGCAGCTTGGTTCTGTGTTCTGTTAATTTTGCTAAGGTGTGATTTGGAAGCCATAGCCCAGGCTGTGACTCCATACTCTAGAACTGGTCTGACTCTTCCTACGTATAGTCTTTTCAAAATATTGCTGTCTGCCCCCCCCCCCCCCCCCCCACAATCCGTTCCTGCCAATTTCTTTATAATATTTGTTCGTTTTCTGGCTTTTACCTTGCTCTGTCTATCTGATTTTTCCAAGTCTTTCTGCGATTCATGGTGACGCCAAGATATGTTGGGTTTTGGTCAATAGGGAGTGTATGGTCTTTTATCTTCAAGTTTGCTGAGAGTGTGTTTCTTGATAGGCTAAAAATTATATATGTAGTGTTTTTTTTCGTTGATTGGTAAGAACCAGGTGTTCGTCCATTTTTCAAGTTCACTTAGGGGATCATGCATCCTGGGTCCTGCCACCAACATACTTTCCTCGCGAGCCCATAACGCCAGATCATCTGCGTATATTGCTGAATGTATTCTGGGTGGAATGTCCATTACAATGTCATTTATGAAAATTAAAAAGAGTGTTGGGGACAAGACTACGCCTTGTGGGACACCTTGTTCGATAGAGACCTTCTTACTTAGTTGACTTTGAACTTGTACTCTGGCCGTTTTATCCTGAAGGTATTGAGAGACCCAATCGAATAAACGACCCTGGATGCCAAGTCTTAAAGCTTGTTATTTAAACCCTCTCGTCAAACCCTATCAAAAGTTTTCTCCATGTCGACCCACACTGCCAGTGTGTGTTTCTTTTCTTGTAGATCATCCTCTATTTCCTGTGCAATGTAGGTGATCAGGTCTTCAGTTGATCTGTGCTGACGGAAGCCACTTTGTTGTGGTACGATTTGTTGTTTTGTCTCCAAATGCCATATATGTCTTCTGTTAACCAGCCATTCCATGAGTTTGCTCAGGCAGCTCAGTAGGCTAATTGGCCTATAGCTACTTGGGTCTGGTGGGTGTTTTCCACGCTTGAGGATGTGCACCATAATAGCTTCTTTCCAGATTGCCGGCACATGACCTTGATTTCGTTGGAGATTCCATCTTTACCAGGGTAACTTTTAAACTTCAATCCTTTGAGGGAAACATCTAATTCAGTTTGGGTAAAGATGGTCGTCTGATGCTCTTCTGGTGCTAGAGGAATGTGTTTTGCATCTTGGTTTTCCCGTGTAGAAGCTTTCTGTTTGTCTATTGGAATGTTCAAATTGTATGGATTCAAATCATAACTAACTTACCACGTGGTGGTGAACGGTTATTATAGGCATGCGGCCTTTATTCTCCATGTAAAACGCTAGACACAGTGGCCTATAAAGGAGAGAAAAGCCGTGACAACCGATGCTTTTACTGTAGATTAGTTTCCAAAAAAGACAATTATTTTTTTGCTGAAAACATAGAACCTAGACCTCATACTATTCCTCAATTAACATTTATGTATATTGTGTTATTATTATGTTTGACATTCTCTTCTATTATCTGATGTCAATCTGAATTCTTCACTCCTGCATAGAATGTAATTCTATCTTTATATTTGATCTCTCGTATTTTCCCGGTTTCTTTCTTTTTTTACATTTCGCTAACAGTAATTCTCTCACTTTATTTCTTTGTTATTTTCCACATCTGCAGTTTATCTTCCGACCTGCTCAAATGCATTTTCATTAGTCATTATTTGTTACTTACCTTTAGTGAACTAAGTGGCATCTTCGCTTGTGTATCCAATGCGTGTGTGGGATAAGTGAAATATTGACTGTAAAATGTGTGTGCTGACTACTGAATACAAGAATCAGTTAGAGCAGAGGTGTTTTATCGTCTTGATAGCTTGAACAGCTGCTCGCTTTAGCTTCAAAGTGGCATTTTTAGCAACAGCTTTATGCATGATAAATCACTTAAGAACGAAGATTCTCGACCCTATTTCGCCCCAAAAATATCCTACATTAAATACAAGTTCTAAAACGGATTTGTTGTAGTCGTAAGTTGGGGTACAGCCTACTACAATTTACCGTCTATTTTATTCATTGTTTTGAAATCTTCTTCGTCTTCTTTCCTTCCTCATCTGCCGTTCAGCGTCGAGGGGAGATATAATTTGCGGTCCCTTGCTCTTCTGTTCGCCTCTGCTGTTGCCACGTTTCCCAGCGCCTCTAATACCCCATCGATCCTTTTTTTCGTGGTCGACTCTTGGTCTGGTGTTCTCACAACGTTTGTTGAAGGCTCGTTGTGTTTTTGATCTTTCTGCCTTGTCACGTGGTCAAACCATTCCATCTGTTGCTTCCTTATATATTCTATGGTGAGGATTATTCCTAGCTTTTTTCTCAGTTCTTCATTTCTGATCCTATCTCTCAGACTTTTTCCTGTCATACGTCTAACACATTTCATCTCTGCAGAGGGCATTTTTCTCACTGCTCTTGCATCCAGGGTCCAGGTCTGACAATGGGAGCACAAAGTTGGGACGAAGATTGTAGTGCAAAGTGCTCGTTTTGCCTTCAGAGTTATTTCCTTGTTGGACAATAGTGGTGATAACTGTCCAATGATTTGACAAGCTTTGTTGCATCCCGATTTTATCTCTGCTGTCTGAGAACCATCACCTGTCACCAGGCTCCCTAGGCATTTGAATTCCTCTACTTGCTTGAAGTCTTCTTTTATAAATTCTCATATTTGACCATTTACTATCTGAAACCGGTTAATCGCATTCACTCTATATTAAGTCTGCATGTCTTAATTCCTTATTTGCTCTTTCCACCTCTTATTTTAGTTTACATCTAACTTACCTTTCGGTCATATATATATACATTCACACATGCACGCGCATATGTCTGCATACATACTGTACAGGGCTGCGCCTCCGCTGCGGCACAAGATGTCGGTATTCTTATCGCTGGTTTGGCGTGCAAGTGTTTTTCTCATGTTGTGAATATTATAAGTCACGATTTCTCCGATGGATTAATAGGGTATGGCAGCATTCTTTTCTCCAGCGCGACTGGAAGTGTAGTTGCCAGGCTGTTTGATTGCGACTGAAGATTCTCTGAAGGAATACAGCAAGCTCAAGGTGTATCAACGAGCTGAAGAGCTGTATGACTGCAGTAACGTCTTTAATGTGAAAATGGTTTCTGGACTGTGCGGCCGAATGAGTGCACGTGGGCGTAGACCAACCTTGGCGGACTTTCAGCGACAAAATGTACAGTGACAACATAAAGTGGAACAAAACAGCAATACTGAAACGACATCGAAACAAAAGCAAACGAACCGGAATGCGTAATAAACAGTCGCAGTGCGAGAGGCTAGACCTAAAGTGTGTGCGTGTTACGTCATTGAACTATGCCTCAACGGATGAACGTCATTTATGCCTTTCGAAATGAGGGAAGGGCACATAACTTTGACAGGTATGAGTCCACGTCTCTCCTTTGGATGAAATAGGTGGGAATAAAGATGGGTACATCATAAATGAGAGGTGAGCCGGTCGATAGAAAGACTTATCAACCAACATAGAGTTGGAGTCGTCAGTCGCTGGACGCTGCGGGACATGCTGAGGAAGTGATCTGAGCACATATGGATATGTTTGGAGTGCAATGATAATAACCCACCAATAACTCAATATTGTATATTGTTTGTGTGTGCGTGTGTGTGTCGCTGTACTAGACGGTACGCTGTAGCAGTGCCTATTTCAGCTGCTCATTGTTTCAAAACTACTTATTTGGGCAGACATGTTTGTAACGACTACATTTACTATTCATATATATATATATATATATATATATATAATTGTGTTGCATGTCCATTGCAGAACATTGCACTCAGCACAGACCGTCTGACAGGATCTTTGTCTCTAGCCAGATCGTTTGCTTCTTCTGGTGTCAAGTTAGAGGTATTTTTGATGTGAAGAAACTTCATTTGAGCCTCCCTGTGTCTCGTCTTCCTGCAACTGTGCCTTCTATTGTTATTCGTTATCCCACTTTGTCTTTGCTATTGATGTGGATGTACTGTCATTATTATGTCTGTAAAATGTTATTTATAATTCAGTTTATTTTGATGTTCAGATCCTTTAATAATTCTCCACTTCTTTTTCTTTCATTATCCAATGAATGTTAAAGACTTTTCAGTAGCGCTGTATAGAAACCTCACAATATATTTTCCCAGTGCCATGTATGCTGGTATAAGTGGTCATTAAGTCCACACCAATGATTGTACCTTTGTTGATTACATCGCCGTGGTTTCCTAACAAATCATTCTTTCAGCGTGATGTCTGATAATATTTAATCCTGTTTCCATCAATCTTGTGGCAGTGACGAACATAAAGTGATTAATTTGACTCTCTACAACACATCATAAACCCTCGATTACCTCAGTTGTCTCGATGAGTTATATCTCATTATATGGCGAGGGTATGATGATTAGTCGCTCTTGAAACTACATTTCAATAAAAATGTTGTCTTTACTTATTTTGAAAAATATATTTTTACAATTTTTCGCCAGAGATTTTCTATTCCGCTGTCTGCTAGTCTAGATTTCAAATCTACAAGTCAGGACTGGCTCTACATAATGAAGATATCTTGTGTTCTTTCTTTTATTGAAACATTTCGGTTAAATCATTTTTTTTTTCATGCGTTTTGGAATGGTGCTTTTGCCCTATGTGTGTTTGAATTTGTGTACGTGTATACATTCATTATATATATATATATATACACATTTGTGTTTGTTATCCGCTTATTTCTCAAGGATTTATCTTTTCATTCCACGAGCGAGCGTGCATCCTCCTAATTGTCATATTCTCCGAGGCTTTTTTGTACTTTGTCTCAAATCACGTGTATTTTTAGCTATAGAAAATACTCATTACTAAGGATGCGTGCGCCGACGGCATGACTTTGATTTCTCAAAATCGTTTGACGTTTTATATGGGCTTTCATCCCATTAAATATTGTGTTAGTATCGGCAGACAACGTTATGCAAACAAAATGAATGTATCTTTCCTGGCTAGTTGAGGTAAATGATTGCAGTGTTAGACATACATTTATATTATCTAAGATGGTCTGTCTAGCTTGTTAACACATTCCTTACCAAGGGTTTAACGTTCTGTGTCACGGATTTTTTCCCATTTTTAAATAACAGCTAGAAAGTTTATCAAATGTGGCCTAAAACATGCAGTTTGTTTGGAAAATTTGCTGTGGAAGTAGGAAAATGGTTCAATAAGAGAATGACAATGTCTAAGTGGAATGAACTGTTGAAATGTCAATAAATGAAAAGCCGCAAAAACTGGCTACAGGGTTCAACATGACATTAATTAGAGCCAGTTTTTGCTGCTCGAGGTAATGAAAATAGAACTAAAATGCTGACGTGTGTAATGATTTTAAAATCCATGCCTACTTTGGCTGGATTCACCCTGTCGATCCAGATGCCTGGCCCCTATATTGTCAAATTCTGAAGGCGACCGTGAGTTGTATATAACGAAGACAATAGATAAGCATGAAGTGATTTGCAAGCTAATTATGTTCTTTGGTTTACTATCTTTCTATGTACAGTAAATCCATAATGTGTTCTTGTCCTACAATATAATAATGCATTTACAACATCTAACTCACTTATGTTTTAGCTGCGCCGTAACAAATTGAGTTATTGAGTTATTTGCGGGTCATCATCAAGGCACTCCGAACATGTCCATAGGTGCTCAGATCCCCTCCTCAGCAATTCCCTCAGTGTCCAGCGACTGACGACTCCAGTTCTATGTTGGTTTGATAAGTCTTCTTACACGGCCACCAAGTTTCTCATTTCTAGCTGTGCCCATCTTAACTCCCATTTCCATCATCCGAAGAAGCGACGTTGATCTGTGTTTGTCGAAGTCCCGTGCTCTTCCCACATCTCGGAGTGCATTGATGATGTCCGCCCGATCCATCGGTTGCCCGTCCTCAACGACAGCGCAGTTAGCCAACCTGTCCGCTCTCTCATTTCCCCGCACTCCCGCATGTCCAGGGACATAGACAAAGGTGACCTTACGTATTTTGGATTTCTGCAACGACTCTACCCATTGCATGCGTACAAAGCCCGCCTCCACTTTTTTTATCATGCTCATCGGATCACTCAGCATACATGCGTGGATGTAGTCTTGTGACTCTAACCATTTGAATGCCTTGGTCACTGCCATCACCTCCATTGTCATGCTACTCGTGGTCATGGCGTATGCACCACTGTCTTCCTTGGCTATTCTGCCTACCGAACGTGCTGTAAATGCCCATGCACTTCTTCGTGTCGTCTTACAGATCCGTCTGTATAGATGACTGCATCTTTCTCATCGGTGTTATCGCAGATGAGACCGTTGACCTCAGCATTAACCACGACCGGGTTCTGTTCCCTACTTTTCCTGTCGAGTGTGACAATACATGAGAAAGTCCCCTTGAATGACGTAGGCACCGGTATCCACTCCTCACCAACGCTGAGATTGGTAAGCCCACAGACCTGTTTGATGACATCTTCTGCTCGGCCCACCCATGATTTGCCTCTTTTTAGCCTGGTACCTTTCTCTGTGTTGAGCACGTGGTGCAATGGATGCTCTGTATCTGTACTAATCTTCAGGTATGCTCGTGCTCTCCAGATCTTGATTCTGTCATCCATGGTTGGAAAGTCAAGATGATACCTCATTGCCACACAGGGAGTGTCCCTCGTACATCCCAGGATAATGCGCATGGCTTCATTTTGTATTTTCTCCAGCCTATCAATTTGAGTCGTACTGACAGTAAGAATGGCCAGGGCATACTCGATTGGTGCGAGGACTAATCCATGGAACAGAAGAGTAACAAATACAAAATACAATGTAAACAAACCAATAGCCAAGACGCTCGCAAGATGATACAACAAGCAATCTAAGTACATGATGTTCTTTTGACTTTTTTGAAGAAACGGAACGTGGTTTGGGCACGCATCACCATCGTCTACTCTTGCAAAGACCATTCTGTTAGGAATTGTGAAAAGAGGAAGAAGGAGAGGTAAGCTGAGAAGAAGATCAGAAGATAACATCGAAGAATGTGCAGGCCTCAACTCCACAAAGTCCCAACAATTACCGAATATCAATGAATTGAAATAAAGCCTCACAGTAGTGCCCCAACTATCCCCAGGGTTATGTGACGAAGGGAGAATACTCTGTTAAATATTTCCTCATCTCAGGATTAGCAGTCTTAGAGAAGTGAATAAGTTAAATAGAAATTTAAAGGCAATTTGAAGGGATAGTTGTAGTTGTATTTAGTCAAAGGCCCCGGTATTAAAATCCATAATTGCTCAACCGCCCGTGCCAGTGGAATCATCCGAATTAATATCTCATCGCATTGAACGATCCAAATCAAGAAAGGCAGCTGCTGTCCCCATCATAGCAGTTATAGTACACGTCAAAGACATAAAGAGTAACCGCACCGAAAGTGAACATAGCCAAACTGTCCTTCGTCAAACGACATAATCATTCATCGTAAACAATCGGAAAATCAAAATACGATCTGGATGAAATACACAGCTCACGGTGTGCACAGAGCACTAAACTCAGTAGCTCATGCAGCATGCCGGATTTGGAATACGAGGAAACTGCAACATGGAACATTTTTTCAAACAGAGCCTCAACGGTTCGTGTTATCTATCCGCCATATTGACCGGAAGTCAAACAGGGTAATAGATAAAAAGAGACAGGATAGTTTTAGGGAAAAAAAAAGACGAAAAAATTTTAATTAAAATGTGCAAAAAGAGTGAAGCAGAGAAGAGAGCTAACATTTAAAAAAAAACAGTAAACAACGTCTGAATTTAACAGTTTTAATTAAAACTAAGCATTAAAAAAAGTAAACTCATTTCAAAGTACATCGTATCATAACTTTTTTTTCTCTCGAACACGTCACTTGTATGAATCAATTTTCAATGGAGTGAGATATGTTTGTATTGTGCTCTAAATGTTTGATGTGTACCTATAATTATATACATAGTCTACGTTCAATTCTTCATTAAACATATAAATCTTTGACCAGCTTGTGACAGTCATTTGGTTCTAGAAAAACACCACACCAGAGTTGTCTCTTTAATCTTCCACCCGTTAAGTGGGCGTTGTCACGTTGTGTCGCTAGGATATGATCAAGCCACGATATCTACGCTTTTCGACCCGAAACATCCGTCTTCGCCTTGGGTATATTTGACTAATTAATATTTTTTTTGTGCGGGTAGCAGCCATTGTTGGCCTATTCATTTTTACTTTTACCTGAAAGGGTTCATTAGCGTGCGCAAGTGAACACGGGAACTCCTATTTTTCGCTGTTATCCCAAGCGGCTAGGTATCGGATCTCATTACCATGAGAGAGAGCTAAACATCAGATTTCATTACCCTGAGAGAGGGTTAGACATCAGATCTCATTACCCTGAGAGAAGGCTAGACATCGGATCTCCTTACCCTGAGAGTGGTCTAGATATCGGATCTCATTACCTTGAGAGTGGGCTAAATATCAGATCTAACTACCCTGAGAGAGGGCTAGAAATCGGTTCTCATTATCCTGAGAGAGGGATAGAAATCGGATCCCATTACCCTGAGAGTGGGCTAGATATCGGATCTCATTACCCTGAGAGAGGGCTTGATATCGGATCTCACTACCCTGAGCGAGGGCGAGATGTCGGATCTCATTACCCTGAGAGAGGGCTAGATGTCGGATCTCATTACCCTGAGAGAGGGCTAGATGTCGGATCTCATTACCCTGAGAGAGGGCTAGATGTGGGATCTCATTACCCTGAGAGAGGGATAGATGTCGAATCTCATTACACTGAGAGAGGGCTAGATGTGGGATCTCATTACCCTGAGATAGGGCTAGATGTCGGATCTCATTACCCTGAGAGAGGGCTAGATGTCGGATCTCATTACCCTGAGAGAGGGCTAGATGTGGGATCTCATTACCCTGAGAGATGGCTAGATGTCGGATCTCATTACCCTGAGAGAGGGCTATATGTCGGATCTCATTACCCTGAGAGAGGGCTAGATGTCGGATCTCAATACCCTGAGAGAGGGTTAGATGTCGAATCTCATTACCCTGAAAGAGGGCTACATGTCGGATCTCATTACCCTGAGAAAGGGCTAGATGTCGGATCTCATTACCCTGAGAGAGGGCTAGATGTCGGATCTCATTACCCTGAGAGAGGGCTAGATGTCGAATCTCATTACCCTGAGAGAGGGCTAGATGTCGGATCTCATTACCCTGAGAGAAGGCTAGATGTCGGATCTCATTACCCTTAGAGAGGGCTAGATGTCGGATCTCAATTCCCTGACAGAGGGCTACATGTCGGATCTCATTACCCTGAGAGAGGGCTAGATGTCGGATCTCATTACCTTGAGAGAGGGCTAGATGTCGGATCTCATTACCCTGACAGAGGGCTACATGTCGGATCTCATTACCCTGAGAGAGGGCTAGATGTCGGATCTCATTACCCTGAGAGAGGGCTAGATGTCGGATCTCATTACCCTGAGAGAGGGCTAGATGTCGGATCTCATTACCCTGAGAGAGGGCTAGATGTCGGATCTCATTACCCTGAGAGAGGGCTAGATGTCGGATCTCATTACCCTGAGAGAGGGCTAAATGTCGGATCTCATTACCCTGAGAAAGGGCTAGATGTCGGATCTCATTACCCTGAGAGAGGGCTAGATGTCGGATCTCATTACCCTGATAGAGGGCTAGATGTCGGATCTCATTACACTGACAGAGGGCTAGATGTCGAATCTCATTACCCTGAGAGAAGGTTACATATCGGATCTCATTACCCTGAAAGAAGGCTACACATTGGATCTCATTGCCCTGAGACCAAGAGAGGATAAAGCCGCGAAAAAAAACAAAAATTCGAAGTGAAAAATTCCCACTGTTTATTGCGGTATTAGAACCCAGGACTTTTCCTTCCAGAGGCCGGCGTCCTATGTCTAGACCGCCAAGTCCTCATCATAGTTCAACAGTTCATGTATTTGTTCAAATTAAATGCAGAGAGGTTCCATAGTAATTAAAGTCATTAATAATGTAGACTATAATTAATTAGCAACGTTTAAGGACGGTCATAAATATAAAATTAGTTAGAAAAGAACAAATGATTATCACCAAAGTTATCCATTTATGGATGTTATCCGTCTTTCATAGGCAGAGTGAACCTTGTAATCGTGTTAAAGAGAGAAGAAATGGTATGAACTAGTAAACAAGAATGATATATTATATGCAGTAAACCTGGGATCATCTAAACAACACACCAGTGCACAGACCACTTCACTCCCAAAAATTGCTGTGAAATATCCGTGTCGTTTTTTGACACTGCAGCTTTGATGCAGATTTTTAGTGGCGCACTCAGCTAATGACGGGGTGTGTTCACGTTGGTGATGTATTTCAGTTGCTCGCTATATGGTTTTAGGATCATTATCACTGCGCAGAAGACGCATGTAATGTTGCCCACCAAGTCATCGCCGAGAATCTCGAGAATACCAGCTGTGAATCTGGCCCATGTGCACAAACTCTGTAGCACGAGCTGGCATCCACGGGGGGGGGGGGGGGGATTACGGATTATTTGTTCTTAATTTTCTTCGAGAGGTGGGACACCATCGTCCCTGATGGTCTTTGAAATCATGTCATCTCTGCTCAATGACAAAACAAGTACCTCTAGATGTACCCACCCCCTCTCCCGTTTGGTAGTGCAAAGATAAAGCTCATCCTTTGTGGCCTGTCGTTTTATTTGATCGACGTTATCATTATTTTTATTTGCTGACGATGCAGCCCTAGTCGCTCATAGTGAGGCCACCCTACAGTCGCTGATCAACAACCTGGATAAAGCATGCGACCTTTTTTCACTGTCAATTAATGTTCAGAAGACAGTAATACTAAATCAAGGTGAATTCAAACCTCTATCTATTACTCTAAAAGACTGCCCACTAGAATCAGTACAGAAATTTACATATCTTGGATCCACAGTTACGCAAACCATCTCTCTTGATGAAGAAATAAACTGTCGAATTGGTAAGGCAGCTACGACCTTCGGCAAACTCACAAAAAGGGCGTGGAACAACACGAAACTAACTCAAAAGACTAAACTCCTAATATATCAAACATGTGTGCTTAGCACACTACTATATGGATCCGAAACCTGGACAACATACTCAAACCAGGAAAAAAGACTAAATGTCTTCCACATGCGATGTCTCCGCAAAATAATGCACATCAAATGGCAAGACAAAATAACCAACTTAACTGTCCTGCAACGTGCTAAGACCCTAACAATCATGTCGATGCTCAGAAGTCGAAGGCTAAGATGGCTGGGGCATGTCCAACGGATGGAAGAAAAACGCATTCCTAGGCAAATACTATATGGTGAGCTAAAACACGGAAAAAGACAAATCGGCAGACCTAAACTACGATATAGAGATATCTGCAAATCATCTCTGAAAGACTTCTCCATCTGTGAAAACGACTGGCAACATCTGGCAAGTGATCGCACATCATGGAGAGCATGTATAAGGAACGGTATAACAACATTTGAGACTGTGCTAAGACATGACTTAGAAGAGAAGAGACTCATGAAAAAGGATGGTAAACCCTGTGGATCAGCGAGCCTGACCTGTTCATTATGTGACCGCGTGTGTTTGTCAAACATTGGTAGAATTAGCCACGAGAGAAGCTGTTCGGCAAAAACAATACCTCAAAAAAATACGCAATAGCCTCCACTAGACCGTCTGACAAGACGAAAAGGGCCATATATATATAATTCAAATGGTTGAAATCTCGTCGTGTCTACATCTAACATTAAATCATTGAGAGCCTTCCGGGTGTAGCCATTGTCTTTCAACTTCACGTGTCATTTAGTAGATCTACATGTGTGTCACGTCATTATTGATTGATACAAAAAGCACTGCATACGACATTTAAAAAATAAGGCAACACTTTTATGTTACAGGTGGATGCATTATTTATCTTTATTTATCTTTATTTATCTTTATTTATCTTATATTATCTTCTTATTATCTTGTTATTATCTTGTTATTATTGTTGGAGCGACATCACATTGATCACAACGTAGTCAACACAATCATCACAGACCTTCTCAGTCATGATAAATCATGATCAAGTTTATTGATCTCTAACTTGGCACGTGATACATAATAGTGGAAGCACTTATATAAGAATTATTGTTCATTACTAATTCTGGACACACGTAGGTTACCACCGGTGATTATGTGATGTACGTAAGTGCATATTGTAAACATTAATCTCTTTCACGTATTACTTACAACTTCTTGTCTCTATGAAGCACAACCTTGGAAACACTCTTAAAAACACATTTTACAAATAATGTTCATTATGTTCTAATTCACTAGTTCTATTTCTGTCTACTGCTCAACTAATTTCCTAAGTCACTACAACCCTTTCCCATGTTCTCTACTCTAAGCTTGGCTAGTCCATATTTATGATTCTAACTGCTTCTTACTACTCTCTAGACTGTTCCTTAATAACTTCTCAACTGGATTAAAACTAACTACTTCTCTCTTCTGAATTGCTTTCCTAACTCTAGGAGATTCCTAACTATTTTCTGACTTTCAGTTCCTAACTACTTGAAAACCTATTGTGTCGAAGCTTAAATACTTCAACATAATTTTCACGTGGAATATCTGCAGCCAATGAATTTGTCGAAATTGTCGCGAAGTGACAATTTGCAAGCCCTCCGACCAATCAGAGTCCACAATCCTGAGCCACATCTGAACCAGAGCTGACATATCCCTCAGACTTTACAATAACAAGTTGTTTATGACTCCGCGAAGTTGTCCGATCTGTGACTCCAATATGTAACCTCTGGTCAGTTTGACATCTCCTGAGTTTCAAAATAATGTTTACTTCATGACTTTGACCTGTCCTGGAAGTTGTTTGTCAACCTATGTACCTGACGGTCAAGCCATGCGTTTATCCCCACTTGCACAACATCTGCTTGGAAAATGTATATTCTCCCGAAACTTGTTATGTCCGAGTACTATTCTGCACCCTTCCTTCATCCCCACTTTAGTCCTCGGCTTTGTCCACTACCCGCTTTGAACTTCCATTGCTTCGTACAACATGTTATTCTGTCACTAACACTGATGACCGCTATTCTGTCACTAACACGGATGACCGTTGTTCTATGCCACTGATGTAGTCTGTTAAGAAATTGGCACCGGCTAGTTAGACTTTTATTCACCTTTACTTTTACATTTCTTTCTTCTCTCAGTTAATCTGTTTATTTGTAATAAAATAAAAACGTGTGCAGCGACTCTGCCACACACCTCAACGACACATGGAAAGCTGCAACCTGCTGACACAATGAAAGCTGCAACCTGCTGACACATGGAAAGCTGCAACCTGCTGACACAATGAAAGCTGCAACCTGCTGACACATGGAAAGCTGCAATTTGCAGCTACATGAAGATACATGACGATTATAAAGATACATGAAGACTATGTAGAAAAATAGGACATTGTAGCTAATCAATCATAGTTCAACAATTATATTTATTTCTTCAAATAAATGTAGAGAGTTGAGGACAAGTGTGGTAGATTTCCGATGTTAAAGAACAACACAATTTTTTTATTACTCACTCATAAATTGTATTCAGTAAAATGGATGGGTGAGTAACAACACATTTTTTGTTGTTCTTTAACATCGGTAATGTACATATATTTATATATTCTCATTACTAGCTATACATAATCTCCCAGTTTTCAGTATTAGTTACACTTAGCTCCCATATTTGTCAATGACCACCAGCGTATTTTATGAGATTTTATTGTCAGTATCAGACGGAAACAAAATATGAGCACTATAAATATAGGTAGGGAGCCGCGATAGCTCACTGGTTAGTGAACTGGAACAAAACGGAAAAGTTCGACGGCTTCCGGATTCACCCAGCCTTACTTGGGTACCGGGTTTTTTCTGGGGAAGTAAAACGGAACGGACGCAATAGCGATCCCATTACACCAAAACTCGTATGTCTCGTTCTATACAAATAATGGTCACTAACACCATATTCGTTATAAGCCACATGACGTGAGGGACTCTTAACCTGACCTTAATATTTAAAAAAATATGTCCCACGTGGCAGTATGAAGCTCCTGTTGATCTTATGTGTTTACTGCAAATACCATACTGGCGTAAATTAAGAGATAGAACTCCATTTTAACGTGACATAGATGACATAGAAATAATGGAAATTGTTAGTTCAAAATACCTTATATACTAGTCTAACGAGACAGACTAGTCTAAACTCCAGCAAAATAAATTAAACGTTCATGCTTCCAAAAGTTATTTTTTATTTTTTATTTAACACATTTTGTATAAGTTCTTCAATTTTGTGTAGTTCGTTTGTTTCTAACTTACATTTTCTGCTTCTAGTCGAAGATCAGTCGTTGGTCGTCTCCTGCGACGTGATTGACGAGTAATTTGATCGCAAAGGGGCCTCAACGGCGCTCAAATTAAACAAAGACTACACGAGAAATAATTGATATTTCTTCTATCTGTCATATCAAATTATGATAACTGTATTGTGTGCAAGAATCCACATCAGTGAAATGAACATTGTGATGTAAAAACAAGGAAGCAGGCAAACGACGGATCAATTTTTCACAGTTCCGACATTCTAATGCACGTCCCAGATATAGCATCATGGAGTTTGAAATGCTAAAGGGAAATGAGATCCAACTAATGAAAGGATCATAAAGAAACCAAAACCACAAAGAACACAAGAAAACAAGCTTGAAAAGGATTACTTTCCATTCTCATTAGCGCAAGTATAGAAAGACACAAGTCTCAAATTATTTTTTGATGGATTTTTGCCGCCTTGGTTATTTATTCCGAGTTCAGAAGGAAATATATTTGAGCTGTATAGTGAATACTACATTTAAAAATGTTGAAAGTGGACAAAGTGAACGGAACAGAGATAGAAGAACATTAAAAGAAAGGTAGATTTTAAACCAATGACTTGGTAGTGTACGTTGCAAACGGTAAGAAATGAAATTATGAATAGATAAACAAGCAGATAGAAGTCAAATAGACGCACAGATAGACAACTAGGCAAGCAGAGAAATGTATACACCAATACAGACAGTGAGAGAAATCTTGAGAAGAAAAAAAAAAGAATTATACAACTCTTATATGTGTGTATGTTGTGTATGTGGTTATTCTTACAGGTTGAGATAGCTGCACAAAGAAACATTATAACAAGTACGAACGAATGTGCGTATGTATATATTTTATGAAAGAGAAAGAGGGAAAGATAAGGACGTAGTGAAATATGTTACAAGCATCAAAGTCCTAGTGAAGACTTCTGCTAAACGTGACGGATTTCTCTTGGGTTTAAAAACAAATTCTTCAGCTCAAGTTACCTGCACACCTTGATGTGGACCATATCTTTGTCACGGACAATGATATCTTTTTTGTGGCAATGTCGTCAGTATCAAGCCAGGCCGCACAAAATATTGCCAAGAAACAAAATCTATGATACCAACATTTCATATATTTACATACTTCTTCTTCTTCTGCGATCATGGCTCATTTAGAGTAGGATTCCGGACTTTCTTATGATGGCAGCTGTCTGTTTAAGTATGTAAGTATTTACATCCTATAGGAAGAAAAGGAGTCAAAGTTTCAAGATGTATGAAATCAAAGCAAGGATATATAATAATGGGACAGGAGAAGATAATAGAAAGATGGACAGAAAATTCCAGTAAACTCTATGATGATGAAAGTCCAGAGTAAAACAATTCAAACAAAGACACAGGCCCATCCATAATGCAGAGTGAAGTGGAGGGGCCTTTTCAACAGATGTAAAAAGGCAAAGCTCCAGGTCCCGACAATATAACAATCGAAGAGATAAATGCATTAGGAGAGTTGGGAGTACAAGTCATAAAAAAAACTACTCAATGATATATATAACACTGGACACATACCCGAAGATCTACTAAAATCTATCTTTGTAGCCATACCGAAGAAGTCAGGCGCCATTGATTGTGAAGACCATCACATTATTGGTCTCCTGAGCTATATGACAAAAATATTACTAAGAATCATCCTGAGACGTGTATGGAACAAAATATAACCAGAAATAAGTGAGGAACAATGATGATTTGTGGAACGAAAGTGCACCAATAATGCAATATACATCTTAAGAACATTGATAGAAAGAGCTACTGAGGTAAAGAAAGATCTATATATGAATAGACTTCGCAAAAGCATTTCACAAAGCAAAGCATGTGGAAATAACCAATATGCTGGAGAAATTAAACATTGATGGCAAAGATATGAGAATAATAAAAAAAAACATGTACTGGCCACAAAACGCAGCCATAAGAATTAGCAACCAAACAGGACAGTTCCAATATATAAAACAAGGAGTCAATCAAGGTTTTGTTTTGTTGCCGGATTTGTTTTCACTTTACAGCGAAAAAAATATGAGATCAATAGCAGACAAAAAAGGAATTGAAGTCAATGGTCTTCATAAACACATTTCGATATGCGGATGACACAGTCCTAATAGCAGAGACAGAGAATGAACTACAAGAAATAATAGACATGATAGTGATAGAAAGCAACAAAAAAGGTCTCAGTCTGACTAGTAAGAAAACAGAGGTAATGGCCATATCGAAGAAACAATCCTCACCATCATGTAGCATAAAAATAAACAGGACAAATCTGAAACAAGTGCAACGCGTCAAATACTTGAGCACAATAATAACATCAGATGGAAGATGCACCACATAAATAAAAAGCAGAATAGCTCAGGCTGTTCATTTCAGAAGATGAAAAACATCTTATGTAACAAGTCTATGTCAATAGAAGTGAGAAAGAGAGTTCAGCGGGGCCAACAGCACATAGCGCCAATTCTGACCTATGGAAGCGAATCATTGGCCGTAAACAAACAAATGAAAAGCTGCAGAGATGGGATCTCTCAGAAAAATGTTGGAAGTTCCCTGGGCAGCAAAAAAGACCAATGAGGAAATTCACTGAGGCCAACACAAAAAGGGAGCTCTTAAGAAACTTTAGAAAGAAACAATCAACATTTTTTGGGCACATCATAAGAACAGAAAAGTTGGGAGACTTGGTTAAAATGGCAAAATTCAGGGAAAGAGAGTCGCGGACGTCAAAGAGAGAAAATAATGGATAGCTTTGGTGTCATGGCATGGGAAACAGTCAACAACAGAACTGATACGATGCCCGGCAGATAACAGATTGTGGAAGGACATGATCGCCTATATGTCACATGATGATGGTGATACCAACATTTAGAGGTTGGATGATCGCCAAAGAATTAGGGGTCGAAAGGGATTTGCCATTTCTTTGAATTGAGAGACATGCCCTTCTATTGATGTGTCACTAGCCACCCGGCTATCGATGATCCTGACATGGCACCAGCGACACACGTTACTCATCAAACATTTCATGTTATTTATTACAATCTGAATACAATGTTATGAGTCCACTACTAGACGTCAACATTTTACAACTAAAGAGATAATTGAATTTAACTTTCTCCTCCCCCCCCCCCTGCAAATCACTGTTTCTCTACGTCAGCTACAACTTTTCTTATTGTTAACTTTCGTGAATGTTATTGGTAGAGTTGACACGTTTACTTTGAATTAAATATTTTGAGAAGGGTGGAATAATATACGCTGGCTTTGAATTATAAGAGACAAGAAGATGAAGATTATGTTAACGTGACTTGTCCTAGCAGCAACCAAATTTACTATCTTTCAGTATTATTCTATGACGTAGTCAAACTCAATTTTGTTTTTAAAAAAGAAAACGTTCGAGGCCAGTCGTGAATGATAAGACTACACAGTCGTGATGTGAAGTGATTCAGTTTGACACTTACAGAGTCAGATGTTTGTGCAAGTCACATCTCTTGGGGAATTTTTATGGAAATTGATCAGATTGCGAGAAATGTCGTTTGATGTTATTGTTTCGTTAAAACTTGTTACGGTTGATAGTTAGCGCTAGGATAGCGTGATCTCATTGTAAGATATCAAAAGTGATTATAGCTCGTTTCAAATCACGTGCCCAACTTCAAAACGCTATTACTCTCTAACCGTTTGTTAAAAACTGTTGAAATTTTCCAAATGTTATTAGAATGCAAAAGACCCTTTAAATGTATATTTAACAAATATCTTGCAGCTGCAGTTTTCTTAAAGCGGCGAATTTCTTTGATGTTTGTAAAAATTGTAAATTCTGAACCCCTAAATAATAGAAATTACCGTAGTTGCTGGTATATGATTAATTTTCACTAGGTAAAGGCGTGGCCGTAATGGGGAAATAACCTAATAAGACAAAACACCAGGAGAATTATTGTCTTCTCAGTTCGAGGACGGACGATAATATCAAGGTATACCTGTATGTCCAATTTTCATAGTGGTGTGGTCCTGATAAGGACCGTTTGTTGAACTAATTTAAGGTAATATAGGGGCCAACATTGTGGGGGCTATATACTTTCATTCTGAATCAGACGAGTCTAAAAGATTAATAACTGTTTGGGGTTGAACATTCCACAAACCATCATTTTTCCAATATTCCTCTTCCTGTTTTAAGACGTGGTCTTCACATTTAGCCCAATAATCTTTGTCTATATTTAATAAAGCGAGATTAGCAAGAGTCTTTACATCGCATATTTTGAATGTTGTATTTGCATCTGCGACTTGTCCTTTTAATTTTGCCCAGATTAGTTCTATTGGATTTAAATGAGCATGGTAAGGTGGCAGCCTCAAACTTATATGACCGTGCTCTTGGATAATCTTATCTATTTGAAAAATCGTTGTCCTTTGTTTTTGCTTTACTAGAGATAGTAATTCAGGTTTTAAGTACATGTTATTAAATTGTATGTGCTCTTTTGTGAGCCATATCTTAATAGCATCTTTTGTACTGGATGACGTCGGGACTTTATCTTCAAGTGCAACAATGTTGTGGTACGCTGCATTGTCCATTATTAGGCAAGATGGTCGATCTAGTGATGGGAGAACAGAATTTTCAATCCAATGTCTAAATATGTGACCATTCATCTCAGAGTGATAATCTCGATTGTCTATGGATTTTGAAAGAAAAATGAGCTCTGCATTCTGTATTAGTCCATGTTGTCGACTACCTGCATGAGCAATTATCAAGCGCTGTCCTTTGCTGCTAGGTATTACTCTCTTAATCTTTCCATCTGATGACTGCCATTCCCTTTGGTTAGTGTAGTGAGCATTGATCCATGTTTCATCCAAGTACACAATATCATAACCTTGCTTGCGCACCTCTTTTACTTCACGTAAGTACTTGCTTCTCATGACTACTATATGTGGCTTCTCACAGATGATGTTTCGTCCATTGGAATACTTTCTGAATGTAAAGCCTGCAGCTCTCACATTCCTCCATAATGTAGACTTTGATATTTCAATACTGTTGTTCTTTTTCAGCGATACTTTTAATTTTCTTATTGTAACAGTTTCATTCATACCCAACATTTTGCGAATTTCACTTCTAATAAGTTCACTGTCGAAATTATCCAACATTTTTGCTCTTCCTTGTGATTTTGTATATTTTGAACATTGACGATCACGTGCTTGAATCCAGCGATTAAATGACCGTTTAGATAAATCCAAAATGTGTCTTGTCCTATTCTCATGGTTTTCTAAAGAATGAAATAATCTTCCTCGTTTAGCCTCTTTGCAAAAATAGTCATACATTTTTATTGCGATGTTTTGTAAACTGCAGAATTTCATTTTAAGACTCATGATAAATGTTATTGTTCCACGTCTCCGCCGCTGAATGAACGGAAATAGAACACACAATGTCTCGTGTTTTTTACAAGTGTCTAATTGTGTCAGAAAACCCACGTTGAAAGCGTGCAAACACGTCAATTCTACCGTGTATGGATTTTTATCGCTATTTTTAACTTAAAATACTGTAAACATTAAGTTTTGACTACATCAATGGGTCGTTATAAATTTATATAAATCAAATAAGCAACAATAATAACCAAATGTTTTTTTTAAATGAAATTAATTCCCTGTTGGGTTCTAATCATTATAACTTTACATGCAAATTTTGAACAACTTACAACAAGCGGTTAAAAAGCTATCGATTTTAAAAGTGAGGCACGAGTTATGAAACAAGCTATAGCTGGTAACGCTTGTTACTCTCGGATGCGACATTTAGTGGAAACAGGCGAAGACTGAGACATTGGTTTTTTGCGTTCGCCAGCCTTTTACCTCTGGCGAAGTCCCTACAGACTAGGAAATGAATTTTGCATGTTAATCTGTTTTTCCCTGCAGCCGTTGGCACAGGGGTCCCTCGTCGCACAGGCAGATAACTCCGTGTTCGGAGGTACTTATATTTTTTTTCCGTTGATGAGTAATTGACGTTTCAAGCCGACCTCGCTGCTGAGACCAGGCGTTGATTGCAGCAGAGAGAAATCATAAATACAAATCTTAACTGGTGTTGTCAGGATTTGAACCCACAACCTGTCTGTCTCGAGGCCGACGTCTTTCCTCGAGACCAACCAGTCCCCCTTCTCCCCCGGAGTGAGACATGGAAAGAGAGTAAAGGAAACAAAATTGGAGAAAGGTTGAGTAGAATGAAGGAAATTGAGCATAATTAAATAAGCTAGCATCATCATCAACATCACCGAGTGATGTCTCAGCATAGAAGGTTGGTTTTCATGGAACGCCATTCTGCTCTGTCTCTAGCTTTGATAGTGCAGGTTGTCATAGGCTGACTTGTCCATCTTTTGTTGTTACTCGTCCATGTTAGTCTTGGTCTGCCTCTGTCTCTTTTACGTTATATTTTCCACTGAAATGTCGATAAAGTTCATCCGTTCGTGAGAGGTAAACATAACTACAACGAGCAATAAGAATAGATTATTTCACAAACAGATTGTTGGGCAAATCATTTAAACACGTCAGCAAGAGCTGAGTCAGAATAAACTATCTACACTCAGCTGCTATGACCCCCTCACGCTAGCATAGGTTATCAATATTCCTTCATTTTGATATTCTTTTTTGTAAGCAGAACAACATTCCAAGACCGTGTGTGGCCGCTACTGACAGTTTCACATGTTAGTGTAAGGTACAACATTTCCTTGCCCTGGTTAGTTTACGGTACAACATTCCCTTGCCCTGGTTAGTTTACGGTACAACATTCCCTTGCCCTGGTTAGTTTACGGTACATTTCCTGGCCCTGGTTAGTTTACGGTACAACATTTCCTTGCCCTGGTTAGTTTACGGTACAACATTTCCTTGCCCTGGTTAGTTTACAGTACAACATTCCCTTGCCCTGGTTAGTTTACGGTACAATATTTCCTTGCCCTGGTTAGTTTACGGTACAACATTTCCTTGCCCTGGTTAGTTTACGGTACAACATTTCCTTGCCCTAATATGGGAACCGTAGCACACGGGAAGGAGAGTGTCTTTTTTCCTTGCCCTGGTTAGTTTACGGTACAACATTTCCTTGCCCTAATATGGGAACCGTAGCAAACAGGAAGGAAAGTGTCTTTTGCGCTTCTCCTAAGACTTTCTGTCTCTCTAAGATGGGACAAGAAAATGATTTGAAATAATAGAACTGTGATTTTACAGAAGAATTTTGAGAATACCATGAACAGCTACAAAGAGTAATTAGAACGATCGAGAACAAATTAGGGACCAATGTGAAATAAAAGCTAGTAGTTGACACCAGGAAGAAACAACATTATGTACTGAATATGTAGTGAGAATGCAACAGTTGAAAAAAACAACACTTTGACAGCTGGAAAACAAATAAACTATCTTTACGACACATAGTACCATTGCTGGTGTATGTCGGGGGGCAACGATAGAACTCGAGGGATAAAGGCCGATTGGTCAAGCAGTCGCCACGACGTGTGAGACTCAGGATTTTTATTTCACCCCCTATAGAAAAAATCCTTTCTGTCTACCGCGGGCTTCGAACACCGTACGCCGGCTTTTCAGCCAGCGGAACAGAGGTTTTAGCCGCACGGCCACGCGCACCTCGAAAAGGAAAGGGTCCTGCAAAACAAATGAGGGAAGATAATATAAAGGAGAGACAGAGTGTAATAGAAGAAACATCATTACAAGAAGGTTTTGTAGGAAGTTTAAAACAAAAATAATAATGCTTGAGGGTGAAGGTTGTGGAGAGACAAGGTCACTTACGCCAGGGAATAATAGAACAAAGAAGTATGTGTTAGCACTCGGAAAAATTGACAGACAAACAACAATAGAAAAAAACGAAGAACAATATATGGTCCGAAGCGGGATCGAACCCGTACTCAGTGGCACCGCGCCTTGCCACGAGAAGCCGAACGCTTGGCACACTGCCACGCAGCTAACTAAAAATTAGCTATTGTAGCAGTTTGTCTGCAACACAAGTATTCAGCGCTACTGGGAGATACTTGCATTAATAGGAAATTACAAATATACAATTTATTTCCGGTCTGTGATCGTTACCCTATGCTATAGTCATTGAGAACGCCCTCGTGTAAGACACTGCTACAATAGCTAATTTTTAGTTAGCTGCGTGGCAGTGTGCCAAGCGTTCGGCTTCTCGTGGCAAGGCGCGGTGCCACTGAGTACGGGTTCGATCCCACTTCGGACCATATATTGTTCTTCGTTTTTTTTCTATTGTTGTTTGTCTGTCAATTTTTCCGAGTGCTAACACATACTTCTTTGTTCTATTATTCCCTATTATCGCCTCGGAAGTTCCCTATATATAATAATATTTATTTATTATTATTTGTACTCACTTACGCCAGCAGGTTTGATACTTGATGATTATGTTTAAAATATTAACTATCATGTGACACTCTAGGGGCGATGTCAAGACTGCTAACACTCCTACTCCCCCACCACCTTCCACACTTCCCACTCCCTAAAAAAATATCAATGTGAACCCATCACAGAGCGATCGGAGTTTTGTCACAGTAATCAATAAGTATAAGGGGAAGAGCGTCCACTGTTTTAAAAGGTTAATGTTGGTGCGGTGTTTCAGCTGGGCTATTTAAGTACTTCTTGTTAAATGACAATGAAAATAAGAGTAGGTTACATGCCATTGCATGGACAACACTTATTTAAAGAAAACTCAACACTATCTCCCTGATAATTAAAATCATTTTTATAAATAAACGTATTGCATAGAGACTGATCAATGATTCAAAATTGCTGCTCTGCGCTACAATTCTCCTGTTTTCTTGTACTACCATCGGATAGTTCGTGTTCTGTGCTACAATTCTCCTGTTTTCTTGTACTACAATCAGATAGTTCGTGTTCTGCGCTACAATTCTCCTATTTTCTTGTACTACAATCAGACAGTTCGTGTTCTATGCCACAATTCTCCTACTGTCCTGTACTACAATCAGACAGTTCGTGTTTCTTCGCTACAATTCTCATGTTTTCTTGTACTACAATCAGACAGTTCGTGTTTCATCGCTACAATTCTCCTGTTTTCTTGTACTACAATCAGACAGTTCGTGTTCTATGCTACAATTCTCCTGTTTTCTTGTACTACAATCAGACAGTTCGTGTTCTATGCTACAATTCTCCTATTTTCTTGTACTACAATCAGACAGTTCGTGTTCTATGCTACAATTCTCCTGTTTTCTTGTACTACAATCAGACAGTTCGTGTTCTATGCTACAATTCTCATGTTTTCTTGTACTACAATCAGACAGTTCGTGTTCTGCGCTACAATTCTACTGTTTTCTTGTACTACAATCAGACAGTTCGTGTTCTGCGCTACAGTTCTCCCGTTTTCTTGTACTACAATCAGACAGTTCGTGTTCTGCGCTAAAATTCTCCTGTTTTCTTGTACTACAATCAGACAGTTCGTGTTCTGCGCTACAATTCTCCTGTTTTCCTATACTACAATCAAACAGTTCATGCTCTGTGCTACAATTGTCCTATTTTCTTGTACTACAATCAAACAGTTCATGCTCTGTGCTACAATTGTCCTGTTTTCCTGTACTACAATCAAACAGTTCATGCTCTGTGCTACAATTGTCCTATTTTCTTGTACTACAATCAAACAGTTCGTGTTCTGTGCTACAATTCTCCTGCTGTCCTGTACTACCATCAGACAGCTCATGCTCTGTGCCACAATTCTCATGTTTTCATGTAGTACCATCAGACAGTTCATGCTCTGTGCTACAATTCCCCTGCTGTCCTGTACTACCATCAGACAGTTCATGCTCTGTGCTACAATTCTCCTGCTGTCATGTACTACCATCAGACAGTTCATGCTCTGTGCTACAATTCCCCTGCTGTCCTGTACTACCATCAGACAGTTCATGCTCTGTGCTACAATTCCCCTGCTGTCCTGTACTACCATCAGACAGTTCGTGCTCTGTGCCACAATTCTCATGTTTTCATGTACTACCATCAGACAGTTCGTGCTCTGTGCCACAATTCTCATGTTTTCATGTAGTACCATCAGACAGCTCATGCTCTGTGCCACAATTCTCATGTTTTCATGTACTACCATCAGACAGATCGTGCTCTATGCTAAAATTATCCTGCTGTCCTGTACTACTATCAGACAGTTTGTGCTCTGTGCCACAATTCTCCTGTTTTCATGTAGTACCATCAGACAGTTCATGCTCTGTGCCACAATTCTCCTGCTGTCCTGTACTACCATAAGACAGTTCGTGCTCTGTGCTACAATTCCCCTGCTGTCCTGTACTACCATCAGACAGTTCGTGCTCTGTCCCACAATTCCCCTGTTTTCCCATGAGATCAGGCGAAAGTTGGCAGTATTAAATGCTACGGTTCTAGTGTAATAATGAAGTGCACACGAACCAAATGAAGGACAATAAGTCACTCTTTCACTGTGTTCACCTCCCTTCGTTATTAATGTCTTCGTGTTTTCAAATCGCACTGATCACATTATCAATTTAGGCAGACACGAGTGCGTATTTTCATTTACTTTCTCCTCACATTGTTTAGTTTAGTTGCAGACAAGTTATTAACTGTTGAATTTTAGTGATCAATTTATTATACACCACCATCGCTCTCTCTCTCTCTCTCTCTCTCTCTCTCTCTCTCTCTCTGTCTCGCTCACTCTTCCTCCTACCTCTTCACCTCCATCTTCCAAACCTATTTTCCCTATTTCTACAGTATTTGTCCTCACAAATTCTCCCAATGATAAATCAACTGATAGTTGTTTGTGTAACGTTAAAGACGTATTACAGACGTGTCACGCTTATCTCGCCTTAATCTAGTTTTGTACATAGTAAACAATCAACACGATCGTTAACAATGGGACATTTTCGTTTACTTGTTAATTGAGTCATGTCAACCATGAAAACAGCTTGCTATATTAAACGAGATTTAAAATTGTGTTCACCATGGAGACGTATCTTGTGCCGTTGTAATTGTCTGGAAAATGCAATTTCTAGTATTGATTAAACATATAGTACTTTTTACAAGAATAGAATTACATAGCGTAGCGTGCCTGTGTCATCTTGAATTTGCCATCACCTTGTAAGAATTAGAATAAGAGCAGCAATGAATGAATGAATTTGGACCTCGCTAGCTCACTGACATCAGTGAGAGATTGAGAATACTGTAGGAGGGTATCTGCGTCCATTGACTGAACACGTAACAAAATAAACTTCATGATTTTTAGGCATGGTTTTATTTTCCTTTCGAAAATAAAGTAAAGTAAAGTAAAGTAAAGAGCCCCGTCACGTCAAGTGGCGTATAGGGAATATGGTTGTAGTGACCATAATATTTTACAGACCTTAGGGACATGAGTTTTGGGGTAATGTGGTCGGTATTACGCCCGTGCCGCTTTACTTTCCTAGAAAAAATCCTGTACCCATTTAAGGCTGGGTGAACCCGGAAGCCGTCGATCAGGATCGAACCCTACCTCTTATCCTTTGTAGTCCAGTTCACTAACCACTGAGCTAATCGCGGCTCCCCCTTTCCTAAATGTCGCCTTTAAATTGTCTTTACACAAAATTAGTAGATACAGAGGGTAAACGTTGTCTCATATCATACAAGGTCGTAGAGAAATCAAGCAATATATTTCACGAAGCTAGACCACAATGGTGGAACGAACCAAACAGAGAGGCAATTAAAGAAAAGAAGAAACTGTTTAAAAATTGGAGGGAGGAAAAGAACCAATACAAATATGAAAAATATGCCTTAGTTCGAAAAAGATTTAAAATTTTGATCAAAGAAGCTAAGCAAAAGAATTGGACATAATTCGGACAAAACATGAGCAGGGACTTCAAGACAGCTACAGGAGATTTCTACAAAGCAGTAAAAGCCACAAGAGCGAGATAAGAAAGCCACGATCCTACTGAGATGATAAATGACAAAGACGGACAGCCAATATCAAATAACAAATGTATGCAACAGAGATGGAAAGAATATTTTGAAGACCTATTAAACATACCAACTACCAATAAGACAACAAAAACCACGCTAGAACTCACAAATACTGAACCCAACATCATGAAAGAGGAAATCGAAGAAGTGATCACCGGGGATAGATAACATAATAATAGAAATAATAGCAGTAGCAGGAGAAACAAACAGGAAAGCAACGGCTGCACAGAATATTTAATGCAGCATGGCACCAACAACAAGCCCCAGAAGACTGGCAACAGGCAATCATCTACCAATATGGAAAAAGAAAGGTAGCAAAAGAAACTGCAAATCAATATAGAGGTATATCTCTTCTCAGCCATGTAGAAAGCTATACGCCAACATCTTGGAAAAAAGGCTGAGACCAATAATAGAACTACAGATAAGCGATTCTCAAATGGGGTTCCGAAAAAAACAGAGGATGTACCGACGCACTATTCACATTAAAACAGCTTGCAGAAAAAACGACAGAACACAATCAAAACTTATACATATCCTTCATTGACCAGGAAAAAGCATTCGACAGAGTAAACAGAGAACAACTGTGGGAGATACTAACAACATACGGAGTAATTCAACATCTAACCATCCTTATTAAAAGTCTCTACGTTAACAGCAGCTGGCTACACAAACCACTTCGAAGTTAGATCAGGTGGTAGTCAGGGATGCGTACTATCCCCCCTACTGTCTATTACATACATGGACCATATATACAAGCTAGTCAACCCATCGGAGACAGAGGAGATCAACTAGCTTTTCTTTGCAGACGATCAGGCACTAATACATGAAACAATAGAAGACCTACAAGAACACTTAAACAAACTCAACATCTCAGGCACAAAATACAACATGAAAATCAACATCAATAAAACAGAAGTCATGAATGTCGCCAAAAATAAACAGAACATCAACATAACTATAGAAGGCAGACAACTAAAACAAGTAGAGGTATTCAAATGCCTAGGAAGTGTAATGACAAACGATAATTCTCAAACAGCAGAGATAGAATCAAGATGCAACAAAGCTTGTCAAATCATCGGACAGTTATCACCACTATTGTCCAACAAGGAAATATCTCTGGAGGCAAAACGAGCACTATACAATACAATCTTCATCCCAACGCTGTGCTACCAATGCCAGACCTGGACCGTAGATGCAAGAACAATAAGAAAATATCCTCTACGGAGATGAAATGTGTTAGACGAATGACAGGAAACAGTCTGAGAGATAAGATATGACGAACTGAGAAAAAAGCTAGGAATAGCCCCCGCCATAGCATATATAAGGAAACAACAAATAAAAGGGTTTGGCCACGTGACAAGGCAGAAAGAACAAAACACAACACAACGAGCCTTCAACAAACGTTGTGAGAACACCAGACCCATGGGTCGACCACGAAAAAGATGTGTCGATGGAATATTAGAAGCACTAGGAAACATAACAGCAGCAGAGGCGAACAGAAAAGCAAAAGACCGCAAACTATATCTTCACTCGATGCTGAAAGGCAGATGAGGAAGGAAAGAAGAAGAGAAGATCACAGCATTTGGAGACAGGTTGAGGGGGCTGAGGGTCTAAACTTTCGGCGCTATTAACCCTGCTCTAGTCTCAAAGCGGTGAATGAGTTGTGTTTGATCATCTGGACTGAGTGGAAGGCATAGAACTCACTTCCAGATTTTCTTCAAGCCAGGTTCTATGTTGATGGCTGTCTTGTCTGCACGTTGGATATAAATAACATGCACATTTTCATTCTAAGAAATGTCTCGTTTGTTCGAAATTCTTCTCTGTGTAATTATCTCCCTTTTCCTCTTTTTCTTCTTTTCTCTTTTCACTGATACCTAAAAGGTGTCGTGGTTATATCATTTGTCGTTCTTGAGCTTCTCGAACTGTCTGAATTAGTGATTTTCCTTTGTTGTTACATGTCTCTGTCACTCCATCTAATTATCTTCTTCTGGGTCTTCCTCTTGGTCTTTTTTCCTTGCATTCTCGAGAAGAACGCCCTTGATGATGATTGGTGAGGATTCATTCTGACCAGGTGGCCAAACCATTTAAGTTGTTGTTGTTCTATATATTCTTGGCAGGGTTTTGTTCCTACCATTTTTATTATGGTTTCATTTGGTATTGTATCTCTTTTTGTGTTGTTTGTTACTTTTCTCAAGCATCGCATCTCACATGTATTGGTCTTTCTTATTTGGGATTTAGAAAGGGTCCATGTTTGACTTTCATCTCCCTTTTAATAACAATAATTTCGGCTTACTGTTTGAGTGACTGGAAGCCACAATAGATAATGGTAAAGCAATGAATTTTGGGAAACGAGAGGTCTCTATTAACGACCGAGTAAAACGTTAGCCCACGAGTTAATGAATGCCGGACATGTTTATTGGGAAAACGATGGTAAAGCGTAGTGCTGACCACATATAGAACAGTGTACCGGTGTTTCAAAAAGGTGGTCATTCATAAAACAATTCTTATACTGTAGGGCATTTCAGGGATTCTTAATTTCACTTCTGTCTTTCGCACTATGTTTGACTGTCTTGTAATCTGACGCTGCGAGTTAGTCACCCTCTGGTTGCAGTGCCTGTCTGTAGAGATAGTCACTCTCTGGTTGCAATGCCAGTCTGTAGAGATAGTCACTCTTTGGTTGCAATGCCAGTCTGTAGAGATAGTCACTCTCTGGTTGCAGTGCCAGTGTGTAGAGATAGTCACTCTCTGGTTGCAGTGCCAGTCTGTTGAGATAGTCACTCTTTGGTTACAGTGCCAGTCAGTAGAGATAGTCACTCTTTGGTTACAGTGCCAGTCAGTAGAGATAGTCACTCTCTGGTTACAGTGCCAGTCTGTAGAGATAGTCACCCTTTGGTTAAAGTGCCAGTGTGTAGAGATAGTCACCCTTTGGTTAAAGTGCCAGTGTGTAGAGATAGTCACCCTTTGGTTAAAGTGCCAGTGTGTAGAGATAGTCACCCTCTGGTTACAGTGCCAGTCTGTAGAGATAGTCACCCTCTGGTTAAAGTGCCAGTGTGTAGAGATAGTCACCCTTTGGTTAAAGTGCCAGTGTGTAGAGATAGTCACCCTTTGGTTAAAGTGCCAGTGTGTAGAGATAGTCACCCTTTGGTTAAAGTGCCAGTGTGTAGAGATAGTCACCCTTTGGTTAAAGTGCCAGTGTGTAGAGATAGTTACCCTCTGGTTACAGTGCCAGTCTGTAGAGATAGTCACCCTCTGGTTACAGTGCCAGTCTGTAGAGATAGTCACCCTCTGGTTACAGTGCCAGTCTGTAGAGATAGTCACCCTCTGGTTACAGTGCCAGTCTGTAGAGATAGTCACCCTCTGGTTACAGTGCCAGTCTGTAGAGATAGTCACCCTCTGGTTACAGTGCCAGTCTGTAGAGATAGCCAGTTTATTTGATCTGGAGCTCACATCCAGACTGTTGTTTATAGACGGTTGTCGTGAGGGTAGGTCTTCTCTTTCTTACTTCTCACATCGGATATTCAAGTAATACAACTTCTACAGGTTCAACACGATAGGATCGTTAATTGTTTCCGTTTTCAGTATACACAAAACTGTAACTGCATGTGAAGACATTAAACATAGCTATAGAACATCATGATGTGTCATGATTATTCAAGGCAATTTAAGAAGGTAGTTTGCCATTCCTTTCCTTCTTGGCAGTGACTGTACTAGTCGGTGATCGCAGCCATTGTCTCTATACATGAGATCCTCTGCCTGCCATCGCGGTGTGGGGACCATAACCGGCACTTCTTGTTGGCTGCTCCCACAACACCATCCACCACCTGCTCCAATGGCTTCCCATAACCCTGATAGTGGGGCTAAACGGGAGCTTCACCTTGCCCAGGGTGTCCCGAAGACTAGCGGAGGAAAGGAGACGTCATCACAGTGGACAAACAAATGAAAAGACGATTAGAGGCCACAGAGATGGGATTTCTCAGAAGAATGTTGAAAGTTCCCTGGACAGATAAAAAGACCAATGAGGAAGTTCTTATAGAGGCCAACACAAAAAGGGAGCTCTTAAAAAACATCAGAAAGAGGCAATCAACATTTTTTGGGCACATCATGAGAAGAGGAAAGTTGGAATACTTGGTTACAACTGGCAAAATAAAAGGAAAGAGAGATCGCGGACGACAAAGAGAGAAAATACTGGATAGCTTGGTGTCATGGCATGGAAAACAGTCAACAACAGAACTGATACGATGCACTGTAGATAGAAGATTGTGGAGGGACATGATCGCCTACGCCAACCGGCAGGGTACATGATGATGATGATAGAACATCAAGTTATAAAATAAGTAACAAACTTTAAATACCAGGGAACAACATTCTCTGAAGATGGTAAAATCGATACAGAAATAGACATTCGGTGCAACAGGCAATCCAAATATTTGGTCAGCTATCACCTACACTTCGACACAATGCAATACCTATTACCACCAAGATGTGTCTTATACAGAGAATATTCAATCCGAAATTGTGCTACCAATGCTAAACATAGTCACTTTCGTCTAAGCATAAAATAAAGCTTGCCACTACAGAGATGAGGTGTCTGAGAAAAAAGCGCTTAGAGTGACCAGAAAAGACAGAATCAAAATTAATATTGTAAAAGAAAGAGTAGGCATGGAACTAATACTAAGATACATACAGAAACAACAAATAAACTAATTTGTCCATCTAGAAAGAAAGTCGATTCTTACTGTATAAGTATATATTAAAAGAGCAGAAGCGAGAAGAGCAAGAGGCAGGCCCAGAGCAAGATAAATAGGCAACATCAAAGAAACCCTGTAACAAAAGCAATTGACAATGATTGAAAACGCTAAAATGGCGAGAACCAGAAATGTGTATCTTACTGACACCCGAACGATTAAAAGAAGAAGTGAAAGAAGAAAGAATGAAAGAAAGAACGAAAGAAAGAAAGAAATAAAGAAAGAAAGAAAGAAAGAAAAAAAGAAAGAAAGAAAGAACCATACTTAAACATTGGTGAGTCATAAAACAATCCACAACCTAAAACCTTATCGCGAATACCAGTAATCAATATAATCACTGAATCGAATCGTTGGATTTTTCCTGGTGAAACAACGTACACCTCAATATATATCTGAATGTAGTTCTTTCTCTCTTGAAAGAATAATGGTAAGTTCAATATCTTTGTTGTAGTTACACTGTTATTGCCGTCTAACCTTTCAATGAATAACTTAGCTAGTAGGACACGAGAGGGCGGACGTTTGGTTCCACATCACAATATTGGTCCAGCACATCAATGTCCAGTTGTTATCTCACAGAAATATGATCCAGCTGCAGCTTGAATGAGAACCTTCCTTCTCGCTGAACTAGCTTGACTCTGCTCTCCACTTCAAGCTGAGAGTTCTAGTAGACATGTTCTGGTTATTATTCCCTCGTGAGGACAAACCTGTGTAAATAATGACAATTTACTGTACTGCTACATTGTGGTTGTTTGTAACATGAAAGTTACAAGATGTTTATATATATATATATATATATATATATATATATATATATATATATATAGATGAGTAAGTCGCTTTAGAGTCATAAATACGGTATTAAATATGTCAACTTTTACAAATATTGCTGGAAACGAAGAGGCCTCAATAGCACCATGGTTGTATGTAGTCTGTCTGTGACTCATATCTGACTATTGGTATGTGACTCATATCTGACTAGTGGTATGTGACTCATATCTGACTAGTGGTATGTGACTCATATCTGACTAGTGGTATGTGACTCATATCTGACTAGTGGTATGTGACTCATATCTGACTAGTGGTATGTGACATATCTGACTAGTGGTATGTGACTCATATCTTACTAGTGGTATGTGACTCATATCTGACTAGTGGTATGTGACTCATATCTGACTTGTGGTCTGTGACTTATATGTGACTACTTGCGTCAGTCACCTCCAACTGCAACTACATTCTATTCTATCTTTAAGAGCTGAATCTTGACAGAAACTAACCAATAAGGCCTAGTGAGTAGCAATCAGAATACGGAAGATAATACCGTACTAATGGATGATGTCTAGAAGTCGGATGTGTTAGGGCGAAAAAGTGCAAATAATAAAAAATGTATGTAAACTACAAGACAACACATGTAGTCTACTTATCCTGTCTTTTAATGATAAATAAGGAAAAGTAGTAGTCGTTGGGTACCGTAAGTGTTTTGTTTTGTCTCACCGTTGAACTTCAATTTATCTTTCCACATGTTTTACTGTCCATGTTGATCTGTTTCTTGTCACGTCGAGCTATCGCAATCAAGCAGTCATAAAATTTATTGCTTGTTGGTCGATAGGTTACAATAATAAGTTAGCAGGTAATATAATAATTCGTCTTATTAACACTCTTCATGAATTCCTAATGACTTAAGTTACTACGCGTGAAGCCTCAGAGCTTTGTCAAGAGCATATACTTTTTCCTGGATGATGTCAGGTACACAAAATAGAACGTAACCTTCCCTGAACGGGGACTATTGTAGCATCCCTATAGCTGAAATATGTCGTTGTGAGAATGATCAATAACTAGCTCGTGTATAAATCTAACGAAGTCCACTGTAACTATTCCTAAATGATCTATACAACATTACTTCTAGCCTAAACTAAGCGGATCAGGAAATAAGCTTTTTTCTTCAAATAATAAAAAAAACCGATGGTCCCAACTTCTTGCTTCTCACGTTTAATCAGCCATACTGACGATCATATTAGTTATTATTTATTTATATAGTCAACAATAAGACTGACAATCTTACGTCAACATTCACTGCAAATCAGATTAGAATATATTTAAAGTAATTTCAAATCATGTATTATTTGAGAGAGATAAATAAATCAATTTGCTGACAGCTTGGAGAAATGGCACTAATTGACTACAATTACTTGTAGAACAATATAGCTTCTCCTTAAAAAAAGAATTAAAGAACTGCATATCTCTAGTAAAGTATTTATATATAAACAAACGAGGCAATTAGAGAAATCGCCAATCAACCACTAATATCTTCAGTAATAAAGAAAAGACGATGGTCATATGTTGGACATGTGATGAGGAGAGATAATAACAGAATAGCAAAGCAAGCCCTCATGTGGGAAACACCAGGTAAGAGGAAAAGAGGAAGACCCAGAGAGACACAGAGAAGAACGTTGATGAGAGAGGCAAGAGCAGGAGGAATCGGCTCCCTCAATGAGATAGGGCTGCTTGAACAGAACGGAGACAAATGTCGAGATTTTATAAAATATCTTTAAAAGAATTGAAAACTGCTGGAATAAAAACTTAAATAAGAGAAGGAGTATCTTGGACTACGCCCTATGGGCCGCCTATGGCTCGAAAGGTCAATAGATAGATAGATATATGTCTAACCGTTTCTGCAATGAAAAAAAAAAACAAAGAAATCTTTATAAGAGAGTGGGGCTCTGTTCGAAGGCAGTGGTTGGAATCTCTGAACAGGTCATGGCTGAAAGGAATTGTTTTTACTGCCAATACATTCGTGCATAAGATGACATGTACGAGGAGACACATATGCTGGGGCTGACCGTTGTGGAAGGTGGACCAGCAATGGACCGGGTTGGCAAGCTCAGTGCTCTCAAAGGGACATGATGAATTGAATCAGGCAGTGAGTCTACAGCCGCGTACATACTTACCGCAAGAGCTTTATGTCAACATGAGGTGAAGCCAGATAAAAGCGCTGTGCAGGAGCCAAATAGGACTGCTAAAGCAACACAAAACTGATTTTCCGAGTCCATACACATTAATGAATATTATGAGGAGGGAATTCGTTCAATTCCGGTGCTCTACGATCAGCTGTAGTAATGAATTGTGGAATAACTTAGCTAGTAGGACACGAGAGGGCTGACGTGTGGTTCCATAACTTAGCTAGTAGGACACGTGAGGGCGGACGTGTGGTTCCATAACTTAGCTAGTAGGACACGAGAGGGCGGACGTTTGGTTCCATAACTTAGCTAGTAGGACACGAGAGGGCGGACGTGTGGTTCCATAACTTAGCTAGTAGGACACGAGAGGGCGGACGTGTGGTTCCATAATTAGCTAGTAGGACACGAGAGGACGGACGTGTGGTTCCATAACTTAGCTAGTTGGACATGAGAGGGCGGACGTGTGGTTCCATAACTTAGCTAGTAGGACATGAGAGGGCGGACGTGTGGTTCCATAACTTAGCTAGTAGGACATGAGAGGGCGGACGTGTGGTTCCATAACTTAACTAGTAGGACATGAGAGGGCTACCGTGTGGTTCCATAACTTAGCTAGTAGGACACGAGAGGGCTACCGTGTGGTTCCATAACTTAGCTAGTAGGACACGAGAGGGCGGACGTGTGGTTCCATAACTTAGCTAGTAGGACACGAGAGGGCGGACGTGTGGTTCCATAACATAGCTAGTAGGACACGAGAGGACGGACGTGTGGTTCCATACCTTAGCTAGTAGGACATGAGAGGACAGACGTGTGGTTCCATAACTTAGCTAGTAGGACACGAGAGGGCGGACGTGTGGTTCCATAACTTAGCTAGTAGGACACGAGAGGGCGGACGTGTGGTTCCATAACTTAGCTAGTAGGACATGAGAGGGCGGACGTGTGGTTCCATAACTTAACTAGTAGGACATGAGAGGGCGGACTTGTGGTTCCATAACTTAGCTAGTAGGACACGAGCATACGGACGTGTGGTTCCGTAACTTAGCTAGTAGGACATGAGAGGGCGGACATGTGGTTCCATAACTTAGCTAGTAGGACATGAGAGGGCGGACGTGTGGTTCCATAACATAGCTAGTAGGACACGAGAGGACGGACTTGTGGTTCCATAACTTAGCTAGCAGGACATGAGAGGACGGACGTGTGGTTCCATAACTTAGCTAGTAGGACATGAGAGGGCGGACGTGTGGTTCCATAACTTAGCTAGAAGGACACGAGAGGGCGGACGTGTGGTTCCATAACTTAGCTAGTAGGACACGAGAGAGCGGACGTGTGGTTCAATAACTTAGCTAGTAGGACACGAGAGGACGGACATGTGGTTCCATATGTTAGCTAGTAGGACACGAGAGGACAGACATGTGGTTCCATAAGTTAGCTAGTAGGACACGAGATAACAGACATGTGGTTCCATAACTTAGCTAGTAGGACACGAGAGGACGGACACGTAGTTCCATAACTTAACTAGTAGGACACGAGAGGACAGACACGTAGTTCGATAACTTAGCTAGTAAGACACGAGAGGACAGACACATAGTTCCATAATTTAGCTAGTAGGACACGAAAGGACAGATACGTAATTCCATAACTTAGCTAGTAGGGGAATAGAGGACGGACACATAGTTCCATAAATTAGCTAGTAGGACACGAGTGGACAGACTCGTAGTTCCATAACTTAGCTAGTAGGACACGAAAGGACAGACACGTAATTCAATAACTTAGCTAGTAGGACACGAGAAGAAAGACACATAGTTCCATAACTTCGCTTGTAGGACACGAGAGGACGGACACGTAGTTCCATAACTTAGCTAGTAGGACACGAGAGGACGGACATGTGGTTCCATAACTTAGCTAGTAGGACACGAGAGAACGGACACGTAGTTCCATAACTTAGCTAGTAGGACACGAGCATACGGACGTGTGGTTCCGTAACTTAGCTAGTAGGACACGAGAGGGCGGACGTGTGGTTCCGTAACTTAGCTAGTAGGACACGAGCATACGGACGTGTGGTTCCGTAACTTAGCTAGTAGGACACGAGAGAGCGGACGTGTGGTTCAATAACTTAGCTAGTAGGACACGAGAGGACGGACATGTGGTTCCATAAGTTAGCTAGTAGGACACGAGAGGACAGACATTTGGTTCCATAAGTTAGCTAGTAGGACACGAGAGGACAGACATGTGTTTCCACAAATATAATGTTGATGACGTAAGTGTTGGACTCTGTTGGGCAGGTAATGCAGCTTGACGAAAGTTACCAACTTTTGAGGGCGAGCGAAGAAGCGGAGTAACCGTCGAGCTAGTGAAAACAACAATTAGGGTAACTGAACTAGTGTCATATGCTCGGCCACACTGTCTTGTGTCCAAAAAGTAAGGAAAGAAAGTACCCCAGCCACCGCTGGAAATAAGTACCTACCTTATCTTGTGTAGGCTCTACATCGCTGGCCAAAAAAAAAAATTCTTTTTTTTTCTTCCTCATTTTCCTCTCAGGTTAGGGAATTATGCGTTCTGGTTTCATGTGACCCTACATAGCACAATCAGAAGATAGAAGAAAAGAAGTAAAAGAAAGGCTACCTCCCTTCACATAAAGAAAAACTAAGGAAATTGTCATTCATTTTTCATTCATTCTCTTGTAACACAGACCACAATTCTTGCACAACTTGGCATATTTTCATTAAGTAAAAAAATAGCAGATTTGGTACATTCATTTTTCGCAACAGCGCCTTGACTAATAGCTAGTTATTGCTGGATTTCTTGTGTTACAAACTTACTATGACTTGTTCCAACCTTAACTACCTACAGAACCAACACAAACCACAGTTCTCTATAGCAGCATATGTCATTACTCAACAACAAACATTGCGCTGAACAGCTCATAGCAATTTTAAATACATCACATTTCTTCATAAAACAAATACATGAAAATATAGAGCATTAGGTTTACAGGAGTGTCGATGCTTGATAAATGCTAGGTATTTGTGTGATGTTATTCAGCATCCATGGCAACCGCTTGTTATCCGGAGATCGGCTGTGGGAGCTGTATGTCTGTAGTGATAGGTCGCCTCTGTGCAACCATGGATTTCAGGAGCTGCAAATTCCTTAGCACAGATTCTGTATGTCTGCAATCGCTTTTTTTTTTTTTTTTTAACGTGATACTGTTTTGTTTTTCTCCTAAATCTATGCATTAGACTCGTGACTACTCAGTAATCTATATTGGGAAACGGTAACTGCATGTTCCGAAATGAATTATATACCAAATATAGGCAGAAAACGTGGAGACATGCAGGCATGCTGGAAGTTGCATTGATTATGAAATACCCCAGTTACGTGTTGAAAAGTCAATGTGTCTCCCACAGTTGGAGTTCGCGTGTTCTCGCAGCTTGTGATGTTTCTTGTTCAGTTGTGCATTCTTACGGGAGATACTAACAGCTGTTGTAGGATGTTTTCTTATTCATAATATACAGGTAAACATCCATATTTCTACATGCAAATTTCTGTGAGTGGAATTAAATGGTGGCTAATTGGAGCAACATCATACTAGATAATGCATACGTAGTGTTAAAATGTAGTTTTGTGGAATCGAAATTAGTCATTAATTAATGAACAAGGTATGTTGTGGGAGCCGCGTTAGCCCAGTGGTTAGTGAACTGGACTACCACGGACAAGGGGTAGGGTTCGATCCCAACCGACGGCTTCCGGGTTCACCCAGCCTTAAATGGGTACCGGATTTTTTTCTGGGAAAGTAAAGCAGCACGGGCGTAATACTGACCACATTACCACAAAAATCATGTGCTGAAGGTCTGTAAAATATAGGGTCACTAACACCATATTTCCCTATACGCTACTTGGCGTGACGGGGGTACTTTACTTACTTTTTTTTAAGGTAAGTTGTAAATGTAACATTCAAAAGACATAAATGAATAAATGAAAGGTTTTTAAAAACTTCCAACATTCTTTCTTCATTTCATCTCATAATCATGATTGTTGGGACAACATTCATTTTATCATTGTTTATTGTTAGGATCATCATTCGTGCACATCTGGCGAATACATAGGTGTCCCGATATCCCCGTCGAGAAAATCCTGATCTTGCCCCCACGTGCACGAACTCCGTAGCACAGCCTGGGATCCACGGTGTGGGTCCTGTGCTACTTGTGCCCTGACAGCCTGGGATCCACGGTGTGGGTCCTGTGATAATTGTGCCCTGACAGCCTGGGATCCACGGTGTGGGTCCTGTGATAATTATGCCCTGACAGCCTGGGATCCACGGTGTGGGTCCTGTGATAATTGCGCCCTGACAGCCTGGGATCCACGGTGTGGGTCCTGTGATAATTGTGACCTGACAGCCTGGGATCCACGGTGTGGGTCCTGTGATAATTGTGCCCTGACAGCGGCCATATCTACGGCCTACTCTTCCATTTTTACTGTCAAGGATTCTTTAACGTGCGCGAGTGCACACGAGACTTCCTGTTTATTGCTCTGATCCAAGAGGGCTAGACATCGAATCCTACCAAAGATTTCAGGAGAGGTTAACATCATAAATAAACCATGGATTAATTTGTCCTATTTTAAAAAAAAAATCTTCACCGCCACTGGTTGGCCTTGAATTCGGGTCCCTCCTGTGCTCAGGTCTATCTCCTACTTTTAGACCATCCTTTCCCTCTTCATTTCATAATCAGGTTTGTTGAGGCAACCTTCATGACTACCATCTTTTTGTTTGCGACTGCTCGTTGCGAGCTAACGTAATCAAAGACTGCCGTTTTGAAGTTGTTAATTTCCTATCTTTGCTTATCTTCCATGTTCTTACCCACACATCCGCTCTCAGTGTGCCGTTCTGCGAGGCTTATGGGCTGGTATATACGTCAACAATGCCCTGAGTTAGCCACACAATGGTCGTTATGTACCATATAGTTTCTATAGTTAATACATATCTGTTTAGTTCAGAGATAACGCCACGCTTGCGTTTAAAATATGGGAGGGTCAAACAAGCTAACCCGTCTAATATTTTAGCGAAGAACAACTGTTTTTATTTGCTTACATTTGTCAAGACCATTAAAGTTACTGCTGTTACTAGTATTAAAGTTACTAGCTAAAGTTACTAAAAGTTCCCCCCCCCCCCGCCACCGGGCTTTGAGTCTTCACCATGGCTTTGAGTCGTCTACCACTGCTTTGAGTCTCCACCATGGCTTTGAGTCGTCTACCACTGCTTTGAGTCTCCACCATGGCTTTGAGTCGTCTACCACTGCTTTGAGTCTTCACCATGGCTTTGAGTCGTCTACCACTGCTTTGAGTCTCCACCATGGCTTTGAGTCGTCACAAGAGACTGATACCAAAAATATCACAAGCCAGTAACGAGATTTGTGACAGAACGCAAAGAAGAAGACAAATAAACAACTAGTTAATACGCTTGACCAATCTCATACTTTCGATTTCAGAAGCACTACAAAATACGCATTTTAAAACGTTCCACAACTATCAAACATTGAGGATTCCAAAGACACAACGAACTTGTTCTCTCCCTTTTACCAGACAGGAGACATAACCCATGAGGCTCCATTTCTATGTTGCTACAACATCATCATATCTCGTTACAACATCATTTCCCCATGCTACCAGTTACGTTAGTCTGGACGCACTAGTCTGTCCCCTTTTGTCTCCCATATCGTTTTTGCCCAACCACCTTGAGTTCTGCCGTCTTATTTTGTTTCTTACTCAAAGAGTAAACACTTCAAGCAATCAGAATGTACTTACTACTGCGCCACGCTCGTATTTCGTGGTCGTATTTATGAAAAATAAATTCTCCCACGGTTTCCAGTTATGAGTCGGCCGCGTAGAAAGCGGGGTTTGTCGTAAATAGACGACACCAATATTATGAGCAACAGCGAGTAAACGCTCTGTACAGTCCGTGGATAACGAAAATATTGCCAATAGTAACATCTTCGTTCCTCGGACACAAATTAACGTGCCCATATTTCTGAAAGCGTCGGCTTTTAATGATGTTTTTGCTCTTTCAAAGTAAAAATGACTATTGTGGAGAAAAACATGCTGACTGGTATAATAGATCTTCTTCTTCTACCTTTTAGCTCCCAGTGGAGCATAGGTCTTCAACAAACACTTTCCAAGTCGTTCTGTTTTTTGCAATTCTTTTAAGATCATTCCATGTCTTCCCCATCATCTTCATCTCTGCTTCAATCTGTCTTCTCCAAGAATTCCTTGGTCTTCCTCTTTGTCTTTTCCCCTGGGGATTCCAAAAAAGGGCCTGTTGTGTAATACTCTCAGTTGGTTTCCGTAGTGTGTGTCCTATCCATCGCCATCGTCTTCGCTGTATTTCTTTATCCACTGGTATTTGACCGGTACATTTCCATAATTCCACGTTTGTGACTTTGTCCTGCCATTTCCATCCTTTATTCTGCGCAAGCATCCATTAATGAAAGTCTGTACCTTCGTGATTGTCAATTTTGTTATTCTCCATGTTTCACAGCCATATAATAGAACCGACTTAACATTGGAGTTGAAAATTTGTATTTTTGTATTTAGCCTAATTTCTTTGGATTTCCATATGTTTCCCAGTGCAATGAAAGCTCCTCTTGCTTTTGATATCCTTATTTTGGTATCGTTTTCTGTTCCTCCCTCTTTATCTATATTACTGCCCAGATATATATAAGATTGTACGTCTAGTAGAGGTATTTCTCCTAGTTTTATTTGGTTATTGCCAACTGCATTAATTCTCATAATGTTGGTCTTATCTCTATTAATCTTTAGTCCTAGCTGTTGTGATCTCTCATCTAATATACTCATTTTATCTTGCATCTGTTGGTGGCTGTGTGATAGGAGAGCTATGTCATCAGCAAAGTCTAAATCATCAAGTTGTTTGGTCAGTGACCACTGGATCCCATTTCTGTTGTTTTGAGTTATTTTCATAATCCAATCTATGGCCAGTAGAAAGAGAAATGGAGACAGAAGGCATCCTTGCCTTACTCCTGTTCTTATTTCAAATGCTTCTGTAAGCTGTCCTTCATGCACCACACTACATTTTGTTCCTTCATACATTGTTTTTATCAGGTTAATAAACTTTATGGGGATTCCATAATGACTCAGCAACTTCCAAAGCATTCTTCTGTCTAAACTATCAAATGCCTTTTCGTAATCTATGAATCCAATATAAAGTGGGGATTTTAGTTCTAAACTTTGTTCAACTATTATACGTAGAGTAGTTATTTGATCAGCACATGATCTGTTCTTCCTAAAACCTGCTTGTTCATCTCTCAAGTGTTTCTCTATAGCCTCTTTTAGTCTCTCCAGAATGATTCTGCCTAATATTTTTCCTGGCACTGATAGTAGCATAATTCCCCTATAATTTGTGCACTCCTGTAAACTTCCTTTCTTTGGTAGTTTGATCATATAACCTTCTCTCCAGTCTTTAGGTATTTCTTCCCTCTCCCAAATTTTATCCAATAGATTATGTAACATCTTGGTAGAGGTGATAATATCTGCTTTGATGGCTTCCGAAGGAATTTCATCTGGTCCTGTGGCTTTACCATCTTTTAACAGTTTGATGGCTTTCATTATTTCTTCTTTGCTTGGTTTTCCGCAGTTAACGTGTAATTCTTCTTCTGCTGGTAGTATATCTGGAGGATTATTTGAGCCAGGTCTGTTCAAAAGTTCTTCAAAGTGCTCCTTCCATCTCTCCATTTGTTCCTTATATTACTAAGCAGATTTCCTTTCTTATCTTTGATAAAGGCGTTGATCTGTTGATCTGGGTTTGTCGTAAATAGACGAACACCAATATTATGAGCAACAGCGAGTAAACGCTCTGTACAGTCCGTGGATAACGAAAATATTGCCAATAGTAACATCTTCGTTCCTCGGACACAAATTAACGTGCCCATATTTCTGAAAGCGTCGGCTTTTAATGATGTTTTTTGTTCTTTCAAAGTAAAAATGACTATTGTGGAGGAAAACATGCTGACTGGTATAATAGATACACATACATATTTGGATAATCTGAAGATTCTCTCATGTTTTTAACTTTTTTTTTTCCTAACCTCTACCTCTCTAAAGATTTGCCGTAAATCAAGAACCGATAGAATATTTGACAACAAAAAAAGAGAGACAAATAAATAACGATTCTTCCTTAGTAACGAAAAGTGTCATAAAGATAACACATGATTGAATTCATGGATTACGTCTCCTGCTTTGAATATGGGTGGTTAGAGTTAATGATGGAGGTAATTAGAAATTAAGACAGAGATAGTTAGAGTCTAAAATGGAAGTAGTTAGAGTCTAGGATGGAGGTAGTTAGAGTCTAAGATGGAGGTAGTTAGAGTGTAAGATGGAGGTAGTTAGAGTCTAAGATGGAGGTAGTTAGAGTCTATGATGGAGGTAGTTAGAATTTAAGACAGAGATAGTTAGCGTCTAAAATGGACGTAGTTAGAGTCTAGGATGGAGGTAGTTAGAGTCTATGATGGAGGTAGTTAGAGTCTAAGATGGAGTAGTTAGAGTCTAAATGGAAGTAGTTAGAGTCTAGGATGGAGGTGGTTAATGTCTCAAGATGGAGGTAGTTAGAGTCTAAGATGGAGGTAGTTAGAGTCTAAGATTGAGGTAGTTAGATTATAGTCCAAGATGGATGTAGTTAGTGAATAAGATGGATGTAGTTAGTGTCTAAGATGGATGTAGTTAGTGTCTAAGATGGAGGTAGTTAGTGTCTAAGATGGAGGTAGATAGTGTCTACGATGGATGTAGTTAATGTCTAAGATGGATGTAGTTAGTGTCTAAGATGGAGGTAGTTAGTGTCTAAGATGGATGTAGTTAATGTTTAAGATGGATGTAGTTAGTGTCTAAGATGGATGTAGTTAATGTCTAAGATGGATGTAGTTAGAGTCTAAGATAGAGGTAGTAAGAGTCTAAGATGGATGTAGTTAATGTCTAAGATGGATGTAGTTAATGTCTAAGATAGAGGTAGTTAGAGTCTAAGATAGAGGTAGTTAGAGACCAAGGTTGATGTAGTTAGTGTCTAAGATGGATGTAGTTAATATTTAAAATGGATGTAGTTAGTGTCTAAGATGGAGGTAGTTAGTGTCTAAGATGGATGTAGTTAATGTCTAAGATGGATGTATTTAGTGTCTTAGATAGAGGTAGATAGAGTCTAAGATGGATGTAGTTAGTGTCTAAGATGGATGTAGTTAGAGTCTAAGATAGAGGTAGTTAATATCTAAGATGGATGTAGTTAGTGTCTAAGATGGATGTAGTTAGTGTCTAAGATGGATGTAGTTATATCTAAGATGGATGTAGTTAGTGCCTAAAACGGATGTAGATAGTGTCTATGATGGATGCAGTTAATGTCTGAGATGGATGTAGGTAGTGTCTAAATCGGATGTAGATAGTGTCTAAGATGGATGTAGTTAATGTCTAAGATGGATGTAGTTAGTGTCTAAGATGGATGTAGTTAATGTCTAAGATGGATGTAGTTAGTGTCTAAGATGGAGGTAATTAGTGTCTAAGATGGAGGTAGTTAGTGTCTAAGATGTATGTAGTTAGTGTCTAAGATGGGGTAGTTAGTGTCTAAGATGGAGGTAGTTAGTGTCTAAGATGGATGTAGTTAGTGTCTAAGATGGATATAGTTAGTGTCTATCATGGATGTAGTTAGTGTCTAAGATGGATGTAGTTAGTGTCTAAGATGGAGGTAGTTAGTGTCTAAGATGGAGGTAGTTAGTGTCTAAGTTGGAATTAGTTAGTGTCTAAGATGGATGTAGTTAGTGTCTAAGATGGATGTAGTTAGTTTCTAAGATGGATCTAGATAGTGTCTAAGATGGAGGTAGTTAGTGTCTAAGATGGAGGTAGTTAGTGTCTAAGTTGGATGTAGTTAGTGTCTAAGATGGATGTAGTTAGAGTCTAAGATTGATGTAGTTACTTTCTAAGATGGAGGTAATTAGTGTCTAAGATGGAGGAAATTAGTGTCTAAGATGGAGGTAATTAGTGTCTAAGATGGAGGAAATTAGTGTCTAATATGGAGGTAATTAGTGTCTAAGATGGAGGAAATTAGTGTCTAAGATGGAGGTAATTAGTGTCTAAGATGGAGGAAATCAGTGTCTAAGATGGAGGTAATTAGTGTCTAAGATGGAGGAAATTAGTGTCTAAGATGTAGGAAATTAGTGCCTAAGATGGAGGAAATTAGTGTCTAAGATGGAGGTAATTAGTGTCTAAGATGGAGGAAATTAGTGTTAAAGATGGAGGAAATTAATGTCTAAGATGGAGGAAATTAGTGTCTAAGATGGAGGTAATTAGTGTCTAAGATGGAGGAAATTAGTGTTTAAGATGGAGGAAATTAGTGTCTAAGATGGAGGAAATTAGTGTCTAAGATGGAGGTAATTAGTGTCTAAAATGGAGGAAATTAGTTTCTAAGATGGAGGTAATTAGTGTCTGAGATGGAGAAAATTAGTGCCTGAGATGGAGGTTATTAGTGTCTGAGATGGTGATAATTAGTGTCTGAGATGGAGGTAATTAGTGTCTAAGATGGAGGTAATTAGTATCTGAGATGGAGGAAATTAGTGTCTGAGATGGAGGAAAATAGTGTCTGAGATGGAGGAAATTAGTGTCTAAGATCGTGGTAATTAGTATCTGAGATGGAGGAAATTAGTGTCTGAGATGGAGGAAATTAGTGTCTGAGATGGAGGAAATTAGTGTCTGAGATGGAGGAAATTAGTGTCTGAGATGGAGGTAATTAGTGTCTGAGATGGAGGTAATTAGTGTCTGAGATGGAGGAAATTAGTGTCTAAGATGGAGGTAATTAGTATCTGAGATGGAGGAAATTAGTGTCTGAGATGGAGGAAATTAGTGTCTAAGATGGAGGTAATTAGTGTCTAAGATGGATGAAGTTAATGTCTATGATGGATGTAGTTAATGTCTAAGATCTATGTAGTTAGTGTCTAAGATGGATGTAGTTAGTGTCTAAGATGGATGAAGTTAATGTCTATGATGGATGTAGTTAATGTCTAAGATCTATGTAGTTAGAGTCCAAGATGGATGTAGTTAGTGTCTAAGATGGATGTAGTTAATGTCTAAGATGGATGTAGTTAGTGTCTAAGATGGAGGTAGTTAATGTCTAAGATGGATGTAGATAATGTCTAAGATGGAGGTAGTTAGTGTCTAAGATGGATGTAGTTAGTGTCTAAGATGGATGTAGTTAATGTCTAAGATGGATGTAGTTAATGTCTAAGATGGATGTAGTTAATGTTTAAGATGGATGTAGTTAGAGTCTAAGATGGATGTAGTTTGTGTCTAAGATGGATGTAGTTATTGTCTAAGATGGATGTAGTTAGTGTCTAAGATGGATGTAGTTAGTGTCTAAGATGGATGTAGTTATTGACTAAGATGGGTGTAGTTAGTGTCTAAGATGGATGTAGTAAGAGTCAAAGATGGATATAGTTAGTGTCTAAGATGGATGTAGTTATTGTCTAAGATGGATGTAGTTATTGTCTAAGATGGATGTAGTTAGTGTCTAAGATGGATGTAGTTAGTGTCTAAGATGAATGTAGTTATTGTCTAAGATGGATGTAGTTATTGTCTAAGATGGAGGCAGTTAGTGTCTAAGATGGATGTATTTAGTGTCTAAGATGGATGTAGTTAGTGTCTAAGATGGATGTAGTTAGTGTCTAAGATGGATGTAGTTAGTGTCTAAGATGGAGGTAGTTAGTGTCTAAGTTGGATGTAGTTAGTGTCTAAGATGGATGTAGTTAGTGTCTAAGATTGATGTAGTTAGTTTCTAAGATGGAGGTAATTAGTGTCTAAGATGGAGGAAATTAGTGTCTAAGATTGAGGAAATTAGTGTCTAAGATGGAGGAAATTAGTGTCTAATATGGAGGTAATTAGTGTCTAAGATGGAGGAAATTAGTGTCTAAGATGGAGGTAATTAGTGTCTAAGATGGAGGAAATTAGTGTCTAAGATGGAGGTAATTAGTGTCTAAGATGGAGGAAATTAGTGTCTAAGATGGAGGTAATTAGTGTCTAAGATGGAGGAAATTAGTGTCTAAGATGGAGGTAATTAGTGTCTAAGATGGAGGAAATCAGTGTCTAAGATGGAGGTAATTAGTGTCTAAGATGGAGGAATTAGTGTCTAAGATGTAGGAAATTAGTGCCTAAGATGGAGGAAATTAGTGTCTAAGATGGAGGTAATTAGTGTCTAAGATGGAGGAAATTAGTGTCTGAGATGGAGGAAATTAGTGTCTAAGATGGAGGAAATTAGTGTTTAAGATGGAGGAAATTAGTGTTTAAGATGGAGGAAATTAGTGTCTAAGATGGAAGAAATTAGTGTCTAAGATGGAGGTAATTAGTGTCTAAAATGGAGGAAATTAGTTTCTAAGATGGAGGTAATTAGTGTCTGAGATGGAGAAAATTAGTGCCTGAGATGGAGGTAATTAGTGTCTGAGATGGTGATAATTAGTGTCTGAGATGGAGGTAATTAGTGTCTAAGATGGAGGTAATTAGTATCTGAGATGGAGGAAATTAGTGTCTGAGATGGAGGAAAATAGTGTCTGAGATGGAGGAAATTAGAGTCTAAGATCGAGGTAATTAGTATCTGAGATGGAGGAAATTAGTGTCTGAGATGGAGGAAATTAGTGTCTGAGATGGAGGAAATTAGTGTCTGAGATGGAGGAATTAGTGTCTGAGATGGAGGTAATTAGTGTCTGAGATGGAGGTAATTAGTGTCTGAGATGGAGGAAATTAGTGTCTAAGATGGAGTAATTAGTATCTGAGATGGAGGAAATTAGTGTCTGAGATGGAGAAATTAGTGTCTAAGATGGAGGTAATTAGTGTCTAAGATGGATGAAGTTAATGTCTATGATGGATGTAGTTAATGTCTAAGATCTATGTAGTTAGTGTCTAAGTGGATGTAGTTAGTGTCTAAGATCGATGAAGTTAATGTCTATGATGGATGTAGTTAATGTCTAAGATCTATGTAGTTAGAGTCCAAGATGGATGTAGTTAGTGTCTAAGATGGATGTAGATAATATCTAAGATGGATGTAGTTAGTGTCTAAGATGGAGGTAGTTAATGTCTAAGATGGATGTAGTTAATGTCTAAGATGGAGGTAGTTAGTGTCTAAGATGGATGTAGTTAGTGTCTAAGATGGATGTAGTTAATGTCTAAGATGGATGTAGTTAATGTCTAAGATGGATGTAGTTAATGTTTAAGATGGATGTAGTTAGTGTCTAAGATGGATGTAGTTAATGTCTAAGATGGATGTAGTTAGTGTCTAAGATGGATGTAGTTAATGTCTAAGATGGATGTAGTTAGAGTCTAAGATGGATGTAGTTTGTGTCTAAGATGGATGTAGTTAGTGTCTAAGATGGATGTAGTTAGTGTCTAATATGGATGTAGTTAGTGTCTAAGATGGATGTAGTTATTGACTAAGATGGGTGTAGTTAGTGTCTAAGATGGATGTAGTAAGAGTCAAAGATGGATATAGTTAGTGTCTAAGATGGATGTAGTTATTGTCTAAGATGGATGTAGTTATTGTCTAAGATGGATGTAGTTAGTGTCTAAGATGGATGTAGTTAGTGTCTAAGATGAATGTAGTTATTGTCTAAGATGGATGTAGTTATTGTCTAAGATGGAGGCAGTTAGTGTCTAAGATGGATGTATTTAGTGTCTAAGATGGATGTAGTTAGTGTCTAAGATGGATGTAGTTAGTGTCTAAGATGGATGTAGTTAGTGTCTAAGATGGATGTAGTTAGTGTCTTAGATGGAAATTGTTAGTGTCTAAGATGGATGTAGTAAATGTCTAAGATGGATGTACTTAGTGTCTAAGATGGAGGTTAGTTAGTGTCTAAGATGGATGTAGTTAATGTCTAAGATGGATGTAGTTAGTGTCTAAATGGAGGTAGTTAGTGTCTAAGATGAATGTAGTTAGTGTCTAAGATGGATGTAGTTAGTATCTCAAATGGAGTTAGTTAGTGTCTAAGATGGATGTAGTTAATGTCTAAGATGGATTTAGTTAATGTCTAAGATGGATGTAGTTAGTGTCTAAGATGGATGTAGTTAGTGTCTAAGATAGATGTCTTTATTGTCTAAGATGGATGTAGTTAGTGTCTAAGATGGATGTAGTTAGTGTCTTAGATGGATGTAGTTATTGTCTAAGATGGATGTAGCTAGTATCTAAGATGGATGTAGTTATTGTCTAAGATGGATGTAGTTAGTGTCTAAGATGGATGTAGTTTTTGTCTAAGATGGATGTAGTTAGTGTCTAAGATGGATGAAGTTAATGTCTATGATGGATGTAGTTAATGTCTAAGATGGATGTAGTTAGTGCCCAAGATGGATGTAGTTAGTGTCTAAGATGGATGTAGTTAATGTCTAAGATGGATGTAGTTAGTGTCTAAGATGGAGGTAGTTAATGTCTAAGATGGATGTAGTTAATGTCTAAGATGGAGGTAGTTAGTGTCTAAGATGGATGTAGTTAGTGTCTAAGATGGATGTAGTTAATGTCTAAGATGGATGTAGTTAATGTCTAAGATGGATGTAGTTAATGTCTAAGATGGATGTAGTTAGTGTCTAAGATGGATGTAGTTAATGTCTAAGATGGATGTAGTTAGTGTCTAAGATGGATGTAGTTAATGTCTAAGATGGATGTAGTTAGTGTCTAAGATGGATGTAGTTTGTGTCTAAGATGGATGTAGTTATTGTCTAAGATGAATGTAGTTAGTGTCTAAGATGGATGTAGTTAGTGTCTAAGATGGATGTAGTTATTGTCTAAGATGGGTGTAGTTAGTGTCTAAGATGGATGTAGTAAGAGTCAAAGATGGATATAGTTAGTGTCTAAGATGGATGTAGTTATTGTCTAAGATGGATGTAGTTATTGTCTAAGATGGATGTAGTTAGTGTCTAAGATGGATGTAGTTAGTGTCTAAGATGAATGTAGTTATTGTCTAAGATGGATGTAGTTATTGTCTAAGATGGAGCCGTTAGTGTCTAAGATGGATGTATTTAGTGTCTAAGATGGAGGTAGTTAGTGTCTAAGATGAATGTAGTTAGTGTCTAAGATGGATGTAGTTAGTATCTCAAATGGAGTTAGTTAGTGTCTAAGATGGGTGTAGTTAATGTCTAAGATGGATTTAGTTAATGTCTAAGATGGATGTAGTTAGTGTCTAAGATGAATGTAGTTAGTGTCTAAGATAGATGTCTTTATTGTCTAAGATGGATGTAGTTAGTGTCTAAGATGGATGTAGTTAGTGTCTTAGATGGATGTAGTTATTGTCTAAGATGGATGTAGCTAGTATCTAAGATGGATGTAATTATTGTCTAAGATGGATGTAGTTAGTGTCTAAGATGGATGTAGTTATTGTCTAAGATGGATGTAGTTAGTGTCTAAGATGGATGAAGTTAATGTCTATGATGGATGTAGTTAATGTCTAAGATGGATGTAGTTAGAGCCCAAGATGGATGTAGTTAGTGTCTAAGATGGATGTAGTTAATGTCTAAGATGGATGTAGTTAGTGTCTAAGATGGAGGTAGTTAATGTCTAAGATGGATGTAGTTAATGTCTAAGATGGAGTAGTTAGTGTCTAAGATGGATGTAGTTAGTGTCTAAGATGGATGTAGTTAATGTCTAAGATGGATGTAGTTAGTGTCTAAGATGGATGTAGTTAATGTCTAAGATGGATGTATTTAGTGTCTAAGATGGATGTAGTTAGTGTCTAAGATGGATGTAGTTAGTGTCTAAGATGGATGTAGTTAGTGTCTAAGATGGAGGTAGTTAGTGTCTAAGTTGGATGTAGTTAGTGTCTAAGATGGATGTAGTTAGTGTCTAAGATTGATGTAGTTAGTTTCTAAGATGGAGGTAATTAGTGTCTAAGATGGAGGAAATTAGTGTCTAAGATTGAGGAAATTAGTGTCTAAGATGGAGGAAATTAGTGTCTAATATGGAGGTAATTAGTGTCTAAGATGGAGGAAATTAGTGTCTAAGATGGAGGTAATTAGTGTCTAAGATGGAGGAAATTAGTGTCTAAGATGGAGGTAATTAGTGTCTAAGATGGAGGAAATTAGTGTCTAAGATGGAGGTAATTAGTGTCTAAGATGGAGGAAATTAGTGTCTAAGATGGAGGTAATTAGTGTCTAAGATGGAGGAAATCAGTGTCTAAGATGGAGGTAATTAGTGTCTAAGATGGAGGAAATTAGTGTCTAAGATGGAGGAAATTAGTGCCTAAGATGGAGGAAATTAGTGTCTAAGATGGAGGTAATTAGTGTCTAAGATGGAGGAAATTAGTGTCTGAGATGGAGGAAATTAGTGTCTAAGATGGAGGAAATTAGTGTTTAAGATGGAGGAAATTAGTGTTTAAGATGGAGGAAATTAGTGTCTAAGATGGAAGAAATTAGTGTCTAAGATGGAGGTAATTAGTGTCTAAAATGGAGGAAATTAGTTTCTAAGATGGAGGTAATTAGTGTCTGAGATGGAGAAAATTAGTGCCTGAGATGGAGTAATTAGTGTCTGAGATGGTGATAATTAGTGTCTGAGATGGAGGTAATTAGTGTCTAAGATGGAGGTAATTAGTATCTGAGATGGAGGAAATTAGTGTCTGAGATGGAGGAAAATAGTGTCTGAGATGGAGGAAATTAGAGTCTAAGATCGAGGTAATTAGTATCTGAGATGGAGGAAATTAGTGTCTGAGATGGAGGAAATTAGTGTCTGAGATGGAGGAAATTAGTGTCTAAGATCGAGGTAATTAGTGTCTAAGATGGAGGTAATTAGTATCTGAGATGGAGGAAATTAGTGTCTGAGATGGAGGAAATTAGTGTCTAAGATGGAGGTAATTAGTGTCTAAGATGGATGAAGTTAATGTCAATGATGGATGTAGTTAATGTCTAAGATCTATGTAGTTAGTGTCTAAGATGGATGTAGTTAGTGTCTAAGATGGATGAAGTTAATGTCTATGATGGATGTAGTTAATGTCTAAGATCTATGTAGTTAGAGTCTAAGATGGATGTAGTTAGTGTCTAAGATGGATGTAGTTAATGTCTAAGATGGATGTAGTTAGTGTCTAAGATGGAGGTAGTTAATGTCTAAGATGGATGTAGTTAATGTCTAAGATGGAGGTAGTTAGTGTCTAAGATGGATGTAGTTAGTGTCTAAGATGGATGTAGTTAATGTCTAAGATGGATGTAGTTAATGTCTAAGATGGATGTAGTTAATGTTTAAGATGGATGTAGTTAGTGTCTAAGATGGATGTAGTTAATGTCTAAGATGGATGTAGTTAGTGTCTAAGATGGATGTAGTTAATGTCTAAGATGGATGTAGTTAGAGTCTAAGATGGATGTAGTTTGTGTCTAAGATGGATGTAGTTATTGTCTAAGATGGATGTAGTTAGTGTCTAAGATGGATGTAGTTAGTGTCTAAGATGGATGTAGTTATTGACTAAGATGGGTGTAGTTAATGTCTAAGATGGATGTAGTAAGAGTCAAAGATGGATATAGTTAGTGTCTAAGATGGATGTAGTTATTGTCTAAGATGGATGTAGTTATTGTCTAAGATGGATGTAGTTAGTGTCTAAGATGGATGTAGTTAGTGTCTAAGATGAATGTAGTTATTGTCTAAGATGGATGTAGTTATTGTCTAAGATGGAGGCAGTTAGTGTCTAAGATGGATGTATTTAGTGTCTAAGATGGATGTAGTTAGTGTCTAAGATGGATGTAGTTAGTGTCTAAGATGGATGTAGTTAGTGTCTAAGATGGATGTAGTTAGTGTCTTAGATGGAAATTGTTAGTGTCTAAGATGGATGTAGTAAATGTCAAAGATGGATGTACTTAGTGTCTAAGATGGAGGTTAGTTAGTGTCTAAGATGGATGTAGTTAATGTCTAAGATGGATGTAGTTAGTATCTCAAATGGAGGTAGTTAGTGTCTAAGATGAATGTAGTTAGTGTCTAAGATGGATGTAGTTAGTATCTCAAATGGAGTTAGTTAGTGTCTAAGATGGGTGTAGTTAATGTCTAAGATGGATTTAGTTAATGTCTAAGATGGATGTAGTTAGTGTCTAAGATGGATGTAGTTAGTGTCTAAGATAGATGTCTTTATTGTCTAAGATGGATGTAGTTAGTGTCTAAGATGGATGTAGTTAGTGTCTTAGATGGATGTAGTTATTGTCTAAGATGGATGTAGCTAGTATCTAAGATGGATGTAGTTATTGTCTAAGATGGATGTAGTTAGTGTCTAAGATGGATGTAGTTATTGTCTAAGATGGATGTAGTTAGTGTCTAAGATGGATGAAGTTAATGTCTATGATGGATGTAGTTATGTCTAAGATCTATGTAGTTAGAGCCCAAGATGGATGTAGTTAGTGTCTAAGATGGATGTAGTTAATGTCTAAGATGGATGTAGTTAGTGTCTAAGATGGAGGTAGTTAATGTCTAAGATGGATGTAGTTAATGTCTAAGATGGAGGTAGTTAGTGTCTAAGATGGATGTAGTTAGTGTCTAAGATGGATGTAGTTAATGTCTAAGATGGATGTAGTTAATGTCTACGATGGATGTAGTTAATGTCTAAGATGGATGTAGTTAGTGTCTAAGATGGATGTAGTTAATGTCTAAGATGGATGTAGTTAGTGTCTAAGATGGATGTAGTTAATGTCTAAGATGGATGTAGTTAGAGTCTAAGATGGATGTAGTTATTGTCTAAGATGGATGTAGTTATTGTCTAAGATGGATGTAGTTAGTGTCTAAGATGGATGTAGTTAGTGTCTAAGATGAATGTAGTTATTGTCTAAGATGGATGTAGTTATTGTCTAAGATGGAGGCAGTTAGTGTCTAAGATGGATGTATTTAGTGTCTAAGATGGAGGTAGTTAGTGTCTAAGATGATGTAGTTAGTGTCTAAGATGGATGTAGTTAGTATCTCAAATGGAGTTAGTTAGTGTCTAAGATGGGTGTAGTTAATGTCTAAGATGGATTTAGTTAATGTCTAAGATGGATGTAGTTAGTGTCTAAGATAGATGTCTTTATTGTCTAAGATGGATGTAGTTAGTGTCTAAGATGGATGTAGTTAGTGTCTTAGATGGATGTAGTTATTGTCTAAGATGGATGTAGCTAGTATCTAAGATGGATGTAGTTATTGTCTAAGATGGATGTAGTTAGTGTCTAAGATGGATGTAGTTATTGTCTAAGATGGATGTAGTTAGTGTCTAAGATGGATGAAGTTAATGTCTATGATGGATGTAGTTAATGTCTAAGATCTATGTAGTTAGAGCCCAAGATGGATGTAGTTAGTGTCTAAGATGGATGTAGTTAATGTCTAAGATGGATGTAGTTAGTGTCTAAGATGGAGGTAGTTAATGTCTAAGATGGATGTAGTTAATGTCTAAGATGGAGGTAGTTAGTGTCTAAGATGGATGTAGTTAGTGTCTAAGATGGATGTAGTTAATGTCTAAGATGGATGTAGTTAATGTCTAAGATGGATGTAGTTAATGTCTAAGATGGATGTAGTTAGTGTCTAAGATGGATGTAGTTAATGTCTAAGATGGATGTAGTTAGTGTCTAAGATGGATGTAGTTAATGTCTAAGATGGATGTAGTTAGAGTCTAAGATGGATGTAGTTTGTGTCTAAGATGGATGTAGTTATTGTCTAAGATGGATGTAGTTAGTGTCTAAGATGGATGTAGTTAGTGTCTAAGATGGATGTAGTTATTGACTAAGATGGGTGTAGTTAGTGTCTAAGATGGATGTAGTAAGAGTCAAAGATGGATATAGTTAGTGTCTAAGATGGATGTAGTTATTGTCTAAGATGGATGTAGTTATTGTCTAAGATGGATGTAGTTAGTGTCTATGATGGATGTAGTTTGTGTCTAAGATGAATGTAGTTATTGTCTAAGATGGATGTAGTTATTGTCTAAGATGGAGGCAGTTAGTGTCTAAGATGGATGTATTTAGTGTCTAAGATGGAGGTAGTTAGTGTCTAAGATGGATGTAGTTAGTGTCTAAGATGGATGTAGTTAGTGTCTAAGATGGATGTAGTTAGTGTCTTAGATGGAAATTGTTAGTGTCTAAGATGGATGTAGTAAATGTCAAAGATGGATGTACTTAGTGTCTAAGATGGAGGTTAGTTAGTGTCTAAGATGGATGTAGTTAATTTCTAAGATGGATGTAGTTAGTGTCTCAAATGGAGGTAGTTAGTGTCTAAGATGAATGTAGTTAGTGTCTAAGATGGATGTTGTTAGTATCTCAAATGGAGTTAGTTAGTGTCTAAGATGGGTGTAGTTAATGTCTAAGATGGATTTAGTTAATGTCTAAGATGGATGTAGTTAGTGTCTAAGATGGATGTAGTTAGTGTCTAAGATAGATGTCTTTATTGTCTAAGATGGATGTAGTTAGTGTCTAAGATGGATGTAGTTAGTGTCTTAGATGGATGTAGTTATTGTCTAAGATGGATGTAGCTAGTATCTAAGATGGATGTAGTTATTGTCTAAGATGGATGTAGTTAGTGTCTAAGATGGATGTAGTTATTGTCTAAGATGGATGTAGTTAGTGTATAAGGTGGATGTAGTTAGTGTCTAAGATGATGTAGTTATTGTCTAAGATGGATGTAGTTATTTTCTAAGATGTAGTCAGTTAGTGTCTAAGATGAATGTAGTTATTGTCTATGATGGTTGTAGTTATTGTCTAAGATGTAGTCAGTTAGTGTCTAAGATGAATGTAGTTAGTGTCTAAGATGGATGTAGATAGTGTCTAAGATGGATGTAATTAGTGTCTCAAATGGAGGTAGTTAGTGTCTAAGATGGACTCAGTTAATGTCAAATATGGATGTAGTTCGCTTCTATGAGGATGTAGTTAGTGTCTAAGATGGATGTAGTTAGTGTCTAAGATGATGTAGTTAGTTTCTAAGATGGAGGTGATTAGTGTCTAAAATGGAGGAAATTAGTGTCTAAGATTGAGGAAATTAGTGTCTAAGATGGAGGAAATTAGTGTCTAATATGGAGGTAATTAGTGTCTAAGATGGAGGAAATTAGTGTCTAAGATGGAGGTAATTAGTGTCTAAGATGGAGGAAATTAGTGTCTAAGATGGAGGTAATTAATGTCTAAGATTGATGAAATTAGTGTCTAAGATGGAGGTAATTAGTGTCTAAGATGGAGGAAATTAGTGTCTAAGATGGAGGTAATTAGTGTCTAAGATGGAGGAAATCAGTGTCTAAGATGGAGGTAATTAGTGTCTAAGATGGAGGAAATTAGTGTCTAAGATGTAGGAAATTAGTGCCTAAGATGGAGGAAATTAGTGTCTAAGATGGAGGTAATTAGTGTCTAAGATGGAGGTAATTAGTGTCTAAGATGGAGGAAATTAGTGTCTAAGATGGAGGTAATTAGTGTCTAAGATGGAGGAAATCAGTGTCTAAGATGGAGGTAATTAGTGTCTAAGATGGAGGAAATTAGTGTCTAAGATGTAGGAAATTAGTGCCTAAGATGGAGGAAATTAGTGTCTAAGATGGAGGTAATTAGTGTCTAAGATGGAGGAAATTAGTGTTAAAGATGGAGGAAATTAGTGTCTAAGATGGAGGAAATTAAGTGTCTAAGATGGAGGTAATTAGTGTCTAAGATGGAGGAAATTAGTGTTTAAGATGGAGGAAATTAATGTCTAAGATGGAGGAAATTAGTGTCTAAGATGGAGGTAATTAGTGTCTGAGATGGAGGAAAATAGTGTCTGAGATGGAGGTAATTAGTGTCTAAGATGGAGAAAATTAGTGCCTGAGATGGAGGTAATTAGTGTCTGAGATGGAGGAAATTAGTGTCTGAGATGGAGGAAATTAGTGTCTGAGATGGAGGAAATTAGTGTCTGAGATGGAGGTAATTAGTGTCTGAGATGGAGGAAAATAGTGTCTGAGATGGAGGAAATTAGTGTCTAAGATCGAGGTAATTAGTATCTGAGATGGAGGAAATTAGTGTCTGAGATGGAGGAAATTAGTGTCTAAGATGGAGGTAATTAATGTCTAAGATGGATGTAGTTAATGTCTATGATGGATGTAGTTAATGTCTAAGATCTATGTAGTTAGTGTCTAAGATGGATGTAGTTAGTGTCTAAGATGGATGAAGTTAATGTCTATGATGGATGTAGTTAATGTCTAAGATCTATGTAGTTAGTGTCTAAGATGGATGTAGTTAGTGTCTAAGATGGATGAAGTTAATGTCTATGATGGATGTAGTTAATGTCTAAGATCTATGTAGTTAGAGTCCAAGATGGATGTAGTTAGTGTCTAAGATGGATGTAGTTAATGTCAAAGATGGAGGTAGTTAGTGTCTAAGATGGATGTAGTTAGTGTCTAAGATGGATGTAGTTAATGTCTAAGATGGATGTAGTTAATGTCTAAGATGGATGTAGTTAATGTTTTAGATGGATGTAGTTAGTGTCTAAGATGGATGTAGTTAATGTCTAAGATGGATGTAGTTAGTGTCTAAGATGGATGTAGTTAATGTCTAAGATGGATGTAGTTAGAGTCTAAGATGGATGTAGTTTGTGTCTAAGATGGATGTAGTTATTGTCTAAGATGGATATAGTTAGTGTCTAAGATGGATGTAGTTAGTGTCTAAGATGGATGTAGTTATTGACTAAGATGGGTGTAGTTAGTGTCAAAGATGGATGTAGTAAGAGTCAAAGATGGATATAGTTAGTGTCTAAGATGGATGTAGTTATTGTCTAAGATGGATGTAGTTATTGTCTAAGATGGATGTAGTTAGTGTCTAAGATGGATGTAGTTAGTGTCTAAGATGAATGTAGTTATTGTCTAAGATGGATGTAGTTATTGTCTAAGATGGAGGCAGTTAGTGTCTAAGATGGATGTATTTAGTGTCTAAGATGGATGTAGTTAGTGTCTAAGATGGATGTAGTTAGTGTCTAAGATGGATGTACTTAGTGTCTAAGATGGATGTAGTTAGTGTCTAAGATGGAGGTAGTTAGTGTCTAAGTTGGATGTAGTTAGTGTCTAAGATGGATGTAGTTAGTGTCTAAGATTGATGTAGTTAGTTTCTAAGATGGAGGTAATTAGTGTATAAGATGGAGGAAATTAGTGTCTAAGATTGAGGAAATTAGTGTCTAAGATGGAGGAAATTAGTGTCTAATATGGAGGTAATTAGTGTCTAAGATGGAGGAAATTAGTGTCTAAGATGGAGGTAATTAGTGTCTAAGATGGAGGAAATTAGTGTCTAAGATGGAGGTAATTAGTGTCTAAGATGGAGGAAATTAGTGTCTAAGATGGAGGTAATTAGTGTCTAAGATGGAGGAAATTAGTGTCTAAGATGGAGGTAATTGGTGTCTAAGATGGAGGAAATCAGTGTCTAAGATGGAGGTAATTAGTGTCTAAGAAGGAGGAAATTAGTGTCTAAGATGTAGGAAATTAGTGCCTAAGATGGAGGAAATTAGTGTCTAAGATGGAGGTAATTAGTGTCTAAGATGGATGAAATTAGTGTTAAGATGGAGGAAATTAGTGTCTAAGATGGAGGAAATTAGTGTCTAAGATGGAGGTAATTAGTGTCTAAGATGGAGAAAATTAGTGTTTAAGATGGAGGAAATTAGTGTCTAAGATGGAGGAAATTAGTGTCTAAGATGGAGGTAATTAGTGTCTAAAATGGAGGAAATTAGTTTCTAAGATGGAGGTAATTAGTGTCTGAGATGGAGAAAATTAGTGCCTGAGATGGAGGTAATTAGTGTCTGAGATGGTGATAATTAGTGTCTGAGATGGAGGTAATTAGTGTCTAAGATGGAGGTAATTAGTATCTGAGATGGAGGAAATTAGTGTCTGAGATGGAGGAAAATAGTGTCTGAGATGGAGGAAATTAGTGTCTAAGATCGAGGTAATTAGTATCTGAGATGGAGGAAATTAGTGTCTGAGATGGAGGAAATTAGTGTCTGAGATGGAGGAAATTAGTGTCTGAGATGGAGGAAATTAGTGTCTGAGATGGAGGTAATTAGTGTCTGAGATGGAGGTAATTAGTGTCTGAGATGGAGGAAATTAGTGTCTAAGATGGAGGTAATTAGTATCTGAGATGGAGGAAATTAGTGTCTGAGATGGAGGAAATTAGTGTCTAAGATGGAGGTAATTAGTGTCTAAGATGGATGAAGTTAATGTCTATGATGGATGTAGTTAATGTCTAAGATCTATGTAGTTAGTGTCTAAGATGGATGTAGTTAGTGTCTAAGATAGATGAAGTTAATGTCTATGATGGATGTAGTTAATGTCTAAGATCTATGTAGTTAGAGTCCAAGATGGATGTAGTTAGTGTCTTAGATGGATGTAGTTAATGTCTAAGATGGATGTAGTTAGTGTCTAAGATGGAGGTAGTTAATGTCTAAGATGGATGTAGTTAATGTCTAAGATGGATGTAGTTAGTGTCTAAGATGGATGTAGTTAGTGTCTAAGATGGATGTAGTTAATGTCTAAGATGGATGTAGTTAATGTCTAAGATGGATGTAGTTAATGTTTAAGATGGATGTAGTTAGTGTCTAAGATGGATGTAGTTAATGTCTAAGATGGATGTAGTTAGTGTCTAAGATGGATGTAGTTAATGTCTAAGATGGATGTAGTTAGAGTCTAAGATGGATGTAGTTTGTGTCTAAGATGGATGTAGTTATTGTCTAAGATGGATGTAGTTAGTGTCTAAGATGGATGCAGTTAGTGTCTAAGATGGATGTAGTTATTGACTAAGATGGGTGTAGTTAGTGTCTAAGATGGATGTAGTAAGAGTCAAAGATGGATATAGTTAGTGTCTAAGATGGATGTAGTTATTGTCTAAGATGGATGTAGTTATTGTCTAAGATGGATGTAGTTAGTGTCTAAGATGGATGTAGTTAGTGTCTAAGATGAATGTAGTTATTGTCTAAGATGGATGTAGTTATTGTCTAAGAAGGAGGCAGTTAGTGTCTAAGATGGATGTATTTAGTGTCTAAGATGGATGTAGTTAGTGTCTAAGATGGATGAAGTTAATGTCTATGATGGATGTAGTTAATGTCTAAGATCTATGTAGTTAGAGTCCAAGATGGATGTAGTTAGTGTCTAAGATGGATGTAGTTAATGTCAAAGATGGAGGTAGTTAGTGTCTAAGATGGATGTAGTTAGTGTCTAATATGGATGTAGTTAGTGTCTAAGATGGATGTAGTTAGTGTCTAAGATGGATGTAGTTAATGTCTAAGATGGATGTAGTTAGTGTCTAAGATGGATGTAGTTAATGTCTAAGATGGATGTAGTTAGAGTCTAAGATGGATGTAGTTTGTGTCTAAGATGGATGTAGTTATTGTCTAAGATGGATGTAGTTAGTGTCTAAGATGGATGTAGTTAGTGTCTAAGATGGATGTAGTTATTGACTAAGATGGGTGTAGTTAGTGTCTAAGATGGATGTAGTAAGAGTCAAAGATGGATATAGTTAGTGTCTAAGATGGATGTAGTTATTGTCTAAGATGGATGTACTTATTGTCTAAGATGGATGTAGTTAGTGTCTATGATGGATGTAGTTTGTGTCTAAGATGAATGTAGTTATTGTCTAAGATGGATGTAGTTATTGTCTAAGATGGAGGCAGTTAGTGTCTAAGATGGATGTATTTAGTGTCTAAGATGGAGGTAGTTAGTGTCTAAGATGGATGTAGTTAGTGTCTAAGATGGATGTAGTTAGTGTCTAAGATGGATGTAGTTAGTGTCTTAGATGGAAATTGTTAGTGTCTAAGATGGATGCAGTAAATGTCAAAGATGGATGTACTTAGTGTCTAAGATGGAGGTTAGTTAGTGTCTAAGATGGATGTAGTTAATTTCTAAGATGGATGTAGTTAGTGTCTCAAATGGAGGTAGTTAGTGTCTAAGATGAATGTAGTTAGTGTCTAAGATGGATGTTGTTAGTATCTCAAATGGAGTTAGTTAGTGTCTAAGATGGGTGTAGTTAATGTCTAAGATGGATTTAGTTAATGTCTAAGATGGATGTAGTTAGTGTCTAAGATGGATGTAGTTAGTGTCTAAGATAGATGTCTTTATTGTCTAAGATGGATGTAGTTAGTGTCTAAGATGGATGTAGTTAGTGTCTTAGATGGATGTAGTTATTGTCTAAGATGGATGTAGCTAGTATCTAAGATGGATGTAGTTATTGTCTAAGATGGATGTAGTTAGTGTCTAAGATGGATGTAGTTATTGTCTAAGATGGATGTAGTTAGTGTATAAGGTGGATGTAGTTAGTGTCTAAGATGAATGTAGTTATTGTCTAAGATGGATGTAGTTATTTTCTAAGATGTAGTCAGTTAGTGTCTAAGATGAATGTAGTTATTGTCTATGATGGTTGTAGTTATTGTCTAAGATGTAGTCAGTTAGTGTCTAAGATGAATGTAGTTAGTGTCTAAGATGGATGTAGATAGTGTCTAAGATGGATGTAATTAGTGTCTCAAATGGAGGTAGTTAGTGTCTAAGATGGACTCAGTTAATGTCAAATATGGATGTAGTTCGCTTCTATGAGGATGTAGTTAGTGTCTAAGATGGATGTAGTTAGTGTCTAAGATTGATGTAGTTAGTTTCTAAGATGGAGGTGATTAGTGTCTAAAATGGAGGAAATTAGTGTCTAAGATTGAGGAAATTAGTGTCTAAGATGGAGGAAATTAGTGTCTAATATGGAGGTAATTAGTGTCTAAGATGGAGGAAATTAGTGTCTAAGATGGAGGTAATTAGTGTCTAAGATGGAGGAAATTAGTGTCTAAGATGGAGGTAATTAATGTCTAAGATTGATGAAATTAGTGTCTAAGATGGAGGTAATTAGTGTCTAAGATGGAGGAAATTAGTGTCTAAGATGGAGGTAATTAGTGTCTAAGATGGAGGAAATCAGTGTCTAAGATGGAGGTAATTAGTGTCTAAGATGGAGGAAATTAGTGTCTAAGATGTAGGAAATTAGTGCCTAAGATGGAGGAAATTAGTGTCTAAGATGGAGGTAATTAGTGTCTAAGATGGAGGTAATTAGTGTCTAAGATGGAGGAAATTAGTGTCTAAGATGGAGGTAATTAGTGTCTAAGATGGAGGAAATCAGTGTCTAAGATGGAGGTAATTAGTGTCTAAGATGGAGGAAATTAGTGTCTAAGATGTAGGAAATTAGTGCCTAAGATGGAGGAAATTAGTGTCTAAGATGGAGGTAATTAGTGTCTAAGATGGAGGAAATTAGTGTTAAAGATGGAGGAAATTAGTGTCTAAGATGGAGGAAATTAAGTGTCTAAGATGGAGGTAATTAGTGTCTAAGATGGAGGAAATTAGTGTTTAAGATGGAGGAAATTAATGTCTAAGATGGAGGAAATTAGTGTCTAAGATGGAGGTAATTAGTGTCTGAGATGGAGGAAAATAGTGTCTGAGATGGAGGTAATTAGTGTCTAAGATGGAGAAAATTAGTGCCTGAGATGGAGGTAATTAGTGTCTGAGATGGAGGAAATTAGTGTCTGAGATGGAGGAAATTAGTGTCTGAGATGGAGGAAATTAGTGTCTGAGATGGAGGTAATTAGTGTCTGAGATGGAGGAAAATAGTGTCTGAGATGGAGGAAATTAGTGTCTAAGATCGAGGTAATTAGTATCTGAGATGGAGGAAATTAGTGTCTGAGATGGAGGAAATTAGTGTCTAAGATGGAGGTAATTAATGTCTAAGATGGATGTAGTTAATGTCTATGATGGATGTAGTTAATGTCTAAGATCTATGTAGTTAGTGTCTAAGATGGATGTAGTTAGTGTCTAAGATGGATGAAGTTAATGTCTATGATGGATGTAGTTAATGTCTAAGATCTATGTAGTTAGTGTCTAAGATGGATGTAGTTAGTGTCTAAGATGGATGAAGTTAATGTCTATGATGGATGTAGTTAATGTCTAAGATCTATGTAGTTAGAGTCCAAGATGGATGTAGTTAGTGTCTAAGATGGATGTAGTTAATGTCAAAGATGGAGGTAGTTAGTGTCTAAGATGGATGTAGTTAGTGTCTAAGATGGATGTAGTTAATGTCTAAGATGGATGTAGTTAATGTCTAAGATGGATGTAGTTAATGTTTTAGATGGATGTAGTTAGTGTCTAAGATGGATGTAGTTAATGTCTAAGATGGATGTAGTTAGTGTCTAAGATGGATGTAGTTAATGTCTAAGATGGATGTAGTTAGAGTCTAAGATGGATGTAGTTTGTGTCTAAGATGGATGTAGTTATTGTCTAAGATGGATATAGTTAGTGTCTAAGATGGATGTAGTTAGTGTCTAAGATGGATGTAGTTATTGACTAAGATGGGTGTAGTTAGTGTCAAAGATGGATGTAGTAAGAGTCAAAGATGGATATAGTTAGTGTCTAAGATGGATGTAGTTATTGTCTAAGATGGATGTAGTTATTGTCTAAGATGGATGTAGTTAGTGTCTAAGATGGATGTAGTTAGTGTCTAAGATGAATGTAGTTATTGTCTAAGATGGATGTAGTTATTGTCTAAGATGGAGGCAGTTAGTGTCTAAGATGGATGTATTTAGTGTCTAAGATGGATGTAGTTAGTGTCTAAGATGGATGTAGTTAGTGTCTAAGATGGATGTACTTAGTGTCTAAGATGGATGTAGTTAGTGTCTAAGATGGAGGTAGTTAGTGTCTAAGTTGGATGTAGTTAGTGTCTAAGATGGATGTAGTTAGTGTCTAAGATTGATGTAGTTAGTTTCTAAGATGGAGGTAATTAGTGTATAAGATGGAGGAAATTAGTGTCTAAGATTGAGGAAATTAGTGTCTAAGATGGAGGAAATTAGTGTCTAATATGGAGGTAATTAGTGTCTAAGATGGAGGAAATTAGTGTCTAAGATGGAGGTAATTAGTGTCTAAGATGGAGGAAATTAGTGTCTAAGATGGAGGTAATTAGTGTCTAAGATGGAGGAAATTAGTGTCTAAGATGGAGGTAATTAGTGTCTAAGATGGAGGAAATTAGTGTCTAAGATGGAGGTAATTGGTGTCTAAGATGGAGGAAATCAGTGTCTAAGATGGAGGTAATTAGTGTCTAAGAAGGAGGAAATTAGTGTCTAAGATGTAGGAAATTAGTGCCTAAGATGGAGGAAATTAGTGTCTAAGATGGAGGTAATTAGTGTCTAAGATGGATGAAATTAGTGTTAAAGATGGAGGAAATTAGTGTCTAAGATGGAGGAAATTAGTGTCTAAGATGGAGGTAATTAGTGTCTAAGATGGAGAAAATTAGTGTTTAAGATGGAGGAAATTAGTGTCTAAGATGGAGGAAATTAGTGTCTAAGATGGAGGTAATTAGTGTCTAAAATGGAGGAAATTAGTTTCTAAGATGGAGGTAATTAGTGTCTGAGATGGAGAAAATTAGTGCCTGAGATGGAGGTAATTAGTGTCTGAGATGGTGATAATTAGTGTCTGAGATGGAGGTAATTAGTGTCTAAGATGGAGGTAATTAGTATCTGAGATGGAGGAAATTAGTGTCTGAGATGGAGGAAAATAGTGTCTGAGATGGAGGAAATTAGTGTCTAAGATCGAGGTAATTAGTATCTGAGATGGAGGAAATTAGTGTCTGAGATGGAGGAAATTAGTGTCTGAGATGGAGGAAATTAGTGTCTGAGATGGAAGAAATTAGTGTCTGAGATGGAGGTAATTAGTGTCTGAGATGGAGGTAATTAGTGTCTGAGATGGAGGAAATTAGTGTCTAAGATGGAGGTAATTAGTATCTGAGATGGAGGAAATTAGTGTCTGAGATGGAGGAAATTAGTGTCTAAGATGGAGGTAATTAGTGTCTAAGATGGATGAAGTTAATGTCTATGATGGATGTAGTTAATGTCTAAGATCTATGTAGTTAGTGTCTAAGATGGATGTAGTTAGTGTCTAAGATAGATGAAGTTAATGTCTATGATGGATGTAGTTAATGTCTAAGATCTATGTAGTTAGAGTCCAAGATGGATGTAGTTAGTGTCTTAGATGGATGTAGTTAATGTCTAAGATGGATGTAGTTAGTGTCTAAGATGGAGGTAGTTAATGTCTAAGATGGATGTAGTTAATGTCTAAGATGGATGTAGTTAGTGTCTAAGATGGATGTAGTTAGTGTCTAAGATGGATGTAGTTAATGTCTAAGATGGATGTAGTTAATGTCTAAGATGGATGTAGTTAATGTTAAGATGGATGTAGTTAGTGTCTAAGATGGATGTAGTTAATGTCTAAGATGGATGTAGTTAGTGTCTAAGATGGATGTAGTTAATGTCTAAGATGGATGTAGTTAGAGTCTAAGATGGATGTAGTTTGTGTCTAAGATGGATGTAGTTATTGTCTAAGATGGATGTAGTTAGTGTCTAAGATGGATGCAGTTAGTGTCTAAGATGGATGTAGTTATTGACTAAGATGGGTGTAGTTAGTGTCTAAGATGGATGTAGTAAGAGTCAAAGATGGATATAGTTAGTGTCTAAGATGGATGTAGTTATTGTCTAAGATGGATGTAGTTATTGTCTAAGATGGATGTAGTTAGTGTCTAAGATGGATGTAGTTAGTGTCTAAGATGAATGTAGTTATTGTCTAAGATGGATGTAGTTATTGTCTAAGAAGGAGGCAGTTAGTGTCTAAGATGGATGTATTTAGTGTCTAAGATGGATGTAGTTAGTGTCTAAGATGGATGTAGTTAGTGTCTTAGATGGAAATTGTTAGTGTCTAAGATGGATGTAGTAAATGTCAAAGATGGATGTACTTAGTGTCTAAGATGGAGGTTAGTTAGTGTCTAAGATGGATGTAGTTAATGTCTAAGATGGATGTAGTTAGTGTCTCAAATGGAGGTAGTTAGTGTCTAAGATGAATGTAGTTAGTGTCTAAGATGGATGTAGTTAGTATCTCAATGGAGTTAGTTAGTGTCTAAGATGGATGTAGTTAATGTCTAAGATGGATTTAGTTAATGTCTAAGATGGATGTAGTTAGTGTCTAAGATGGATGTAGTTAGTGTCTAAGATAGATGTCTTTATTGTCTAAGATGGATGTAGTTAGTGTCTAAGATGGATGTAGTTAGTGTCTTAGATGGATGTAGTTATTGTCTAAGATGGATGTAGCTAGTATCTAAGATGGATGTAGTTATTGTCTAAGATGGATGTAGTTAGTGTCTAAGATGGATGTAGTTATTGTCTAAGATGGATGTAGTTAGTGTCTAAGATGGATGAAGTTAATGTCTATGATGGATGTAGTTAATGTCTAAGATCTATGTAGTTAGAGCCCAAGATGGATGTAGTTAGTGTCTATGATGGATGTAGTTAATGTCTAAGATGGATGTAGTTAGTGTCTAAGATGGAGGTAGTTAATGTCTAAGATGGATGTAGTTATGTCTAAGATGGAGGTAGTTAGTGTCTAAGATGGATGTAGTTAGTGTCTAAGATGGATGTAGTTAATGTCTAAGATGGATGTAGTTAATGTCTAAGATGGATGTAGTTAATGTTTAAGATGGATGTAGTTAGTGTCTAAGATGGATGTAGTTAATGTCTAAGATGGATGTAGTTAGAGTCTAAGATGGATGTAGTTTGTGTCTAAGATGGATGTAGTTATTGTCTAAGATGGATGTAGTTAGTGTCTAAGATGGATGTAGTTAGTGTCTAAGATGGATGTAGTTATTGACTAAGATGGGTGTAGTTAGTGTCTAAGATGGATGTAGTAAGAGTCAAAGATCGATGTAGTTATTGTCTAAGATGGAGGCAGTTAGTGTCTAAGATGGATGTATTTAGTGTCTAAGATGGAGGTAGTTAGTGTCTAAGATGGATGTAGTTAGTGTCTAAGATGGATGTAGTTAGTGTCTAAGATGGATGTAGTTAGTGTCTTAGATGGAAATTGTTAGTGTCTAAGATGGATGTAGTAAATGTCAAAGATGGATGTACTTAGTGTCTAAGATGGAGGTTAGTTAGTGTCTAAGATGGATGTAGTTAATGTCTAAGATGGATGTAGTTAGTGTCTCAAATGGAGGTAGTTAGTGTCTAAGATGAATGTAGTTAGTGTCTAAGATGGATGTAGTTAGTATCTCAAATGGAGTTAGTTAGTGTCTAAGATGGGTGTAGTTAATGTCTAAGATGGATTTAGTTAATGTCTAAGATGGATGTAGTTAGTGTCTAAGATGGATGTAGTTAGTGTCTAAGATAGATGTCTTTATTGTCTAAGATGGATGTAGTTAGTGTCTAAGATGGATGTAGTTAGTGTCTTAGATGGATGTAGTTATTGTCTAAGATGGATGTAGCTAGTATCTAAGATGGATGTAGTTATTGTCTAAGATGGATGTAGTTAGTGTCTAAGATGGATGTAGTTATTGTATAAGATGGATGTAGTTAGTGTATAAGGTGGATGTAGTTAGTGTCTAAGATGAATGTAGTTATTGTCTAAGATGGATGTAGTTATTTTCTAAGATGTAGTCAGTTAGTGTCTAAGATGGATGTAGTTAGTGTCTAAGATGGATGTAGTTAGTGTCTAAGATGGATGTAGTTAGTGTCTAAGATGGATGTAGTTAGTATCTAAGATGGATGTAGTTATTGTCTAAGATGGATGTAGTTATTGTCTAAGATGGATGTAGTTATTGTCTAAGATCGATGTAGTTAGTTTATAAGGTGGATTTAGTTAGTGTCTAAGATGAATGTAGTTATTGTCTATGATGGTTGTAGTTATTGTCTAAGATGTAGTCAGTTAGTGTCTAAGATGGATGTAGTTAGTGTCTAAGATGGATGTAGTTAGTGTCTAAGATGGATGTAGTTAGTGTCTCAAATGGAGGTAGTTAGTGTCTAAGATGGACTCAGTTAATGTCAAATATGGATGTAGTTAGCTTCTATGAGGATGTAGTTAGTGTCTAAGATGGATGTAGTTAGTTTCTATGATGCTGTAGTTAGTGTCTAAGATGGAGGCATTTAGTGTCTAAGATTGATGTAGTTAGTATCCACAATGGATGTAATTAGTGTCTAAGATGGATGTAGTTAGTGTCAAAGATGGATGTAGTTATTGTCTAAGATGGATGTAGTTAGTGTCTAAGATGGATGTAGCTAGTGTCTAAGTTGGATGTAGTTATTGTCTAAAATGGAGGTAGTTAGTGTCTATGATGGATGTTTTTAGTGTCTAAGATGGATGTATTTAGTGTCTAAAATGGATGTAGTTAGTGTCTAAGATGGATGTAGTTAGTGTCTAAGATGGAGGAAATTAGTGTTTAAGATGGATGTAGTTAGTGTCTAAGTTGGATGTAGTTAGTTTCTACGATGGATGTAGTTAGTGTCTAAGATGGATGTAATTAGTGTCTGAAATGGATGTAGTTAGTTACTAAGATGGATGTTGTTAGTGTCTAAGATGGATGTAGTTATTATCTAAGATGGATGTAGTTAGAGTCTAAAATGGATGTATTTAGTGTCTAAGATGGATGTAGTTAGAGTCTAAAATGCAGATAGTTTCTAAGATTAAGGTAGTTGATATCTAATATTGTGGTAATCGGTAGCTAATATTTTTTTTTATGCATTTAAGATTGAGGAAGTTGGTATCTAAGATTGAGATAGTTGGTACATCTGAGATTAAGGTACATACCATCTAAGATTGAGTTATTTTGTATCTAAGAATGAGGTAGTTGTTATCTAAGAATGAGGTTGTTGTATGTATCTAAGTATGAGTTAGTTGGTATCTAAGATTGACATAGTTGGTATATCTAAGATTCAGGTACATACCATCTAAGATTGAGTTAGTTGGTATCTAAGAATGAGGTAGTTGTTATCTAAGAACGAGGTAGCTGTTATCTAAGAATGAAGTAGTTGGTATCTAAGAACGAGGTAGCTGGTATCTAAGATTGATGTAGTTGTTTTCTAAGAATGAGGTAGTTGGTGTCTAAGAACAAGGTAGCTGGTATCTAAGAATGATGTAGTTGTTCTCTAAGAATGAGGTTGTTGGTGTATAAGACTGATGTAGTTGTTATCTAAGAACGAGGTAGCTGGTATCTAAGAATGATGTAGTTGTTCTCTAAGAATGAGGTTGTTGGTGTATAAGACTGATGTAGTTGTTATCTAAGAACGAGGTAGCTGGTATCTAAGAATGAGGTAGTTGGTATCTAAGAACGAGGTAGCTGGTATCTAAGATTGATGTAGTTGTTCTCTAAGAATGAGGTTGTTGGTGTCTAAGATTGATGTAGTTGTTATCTAAGAATGAGGTTGTTGGTGTGTAAGATTGAGGTAGCTGTTATCTAAGAATGAGGTTGTTGGTGTCTAAGATTGATGTAGTTGTTCTCTAAGAATGAGGTTTTTGATGTCTAAGATTGTTGTAGTTGTTCTCTAAGAATGAGGTTGTTGGTGTCTAAGATTGATGTAGTTGTTCTCTAAGAATGAGGTTGTTGGTGTCTAAGATTGAGGTAGTTGTTATTTAAAAATGAGGTTGTTGGTGTCTAAGATTGAGGTAGTTGGTATTAAAGATTGAGGTAGTTGGTATCTGAGAGTGAGGTAATTGGTATCTAAGTTTGAGTTTGTTGGTATCTAAGTTTGAGTTTGTTGGTATCTAAGATTCAGTTAGTTTGTATCTAAGATTGAGGTAGTTGGTATCTATGATTGAGGTAGTTGGTATCTAAGTTTGAGGTAGTTGGTATTAAGGATTGAGGTAGTTGGTATCTATGATTGAGGTAGTTGGTATCTAAGTTTATGTTTGATGGTGTCTAAGATTCAGTTAGTTTGTATCTAAGATTGAGGTAGTTGGTATCTATGATTGAGGTAGTTGGTATCTTAGTTTGAGGTAGTTGGTATTAAAGATTGAGGTAGTTGGTATCTAAGATTGAGGTAGTTGGTATCTAAGTTTGAGTTTGTTGGTGTCTAAGATTGAGTTAGTTTTATCTAAGTTTGAGATAGTTGGTATCTAAGTTTGAGGTAGTTGGTATTAAAGATTGAGGTAGTTGGTATCTAAGATTGAGGTAGTTGGTATCTAAGATTGAGGTAGTTGGTATCTAAGATTGAGGTAGTTGGTATCTAAGATTGAGGTAGATGGTATCTAAGTTTGAGGTAGTTGGTATTAAAGATTGAGGTAGTTGGTATCTAAGATTGAGGTAGTTGGTATCTAAGTTTGAGTTTGTTGGTGTCTAAGATTGAGTTAGTTTTATCTATGATTGAGGTAGTTGGTATCTAAGTTAGAGGTAGTTGGTATTAAAGATTGAGGTAGTTGGTATCTAAGATTGATGTAGTTGGTATCTAAGATTGAGGTAGTTCGTACCTAAGATTGAGGTAATTGGTATCTAATATTGAGGTAGTTGGTATCTAAGATTGAGGTAGTTGGTATCTAAGATTGAGGTAGTTGGTATCTAAGATTGAGGTAGTTGGTATCTAAGATTGAGGTAGTTGGTATCTAAGATTGAGGTAATTAGTATCTAAGATTGTGGTAGTTGGTATCTAAGATTGAGGTAGTTGGTATCTAAGATTGAGGTAGTTGGTATCTAAGATTGAGGTAGCTGGTATCTAAGATTGAGGTAGTTGGTATCTAAGATTGAGGTAGCTGGTATCTAAGATTGAGGTAGTTGGTATCTAAGATTGAGGTAGTTGGTATCTAAGATTGAGGTAGTTGGTATCTAAGATTGAGGTAGTTGGTATCTAAGATTGAGGTAATTGGTATCTAGATTGAGGTAGTTGGTATCTAAGATTGAGGTAGTTGGTATCTAAGATTGAGGTAGTTGGTATCTAAGATTAAGGTAGCTGGTATCTAAGATTGGGGTAGCTGGTATCTAAGATTGAGGTAGTTGGTATCTAAGATTGGGGTAGCTGGTATCTAAGATTGAGGTAGTTGGTATCTAAAAAAGAATTAGTTAACATTTTAGAAGAATGTTCCTATGCCACTGTACACTGGACAATATGACTACAAAACATGTTCTATATGATTGTCCCAAGTACACAGACCTGAGAAGGAGCAATGTGGTCCACGCCCACCTCCGTGGAAGAGAAACTATATGGGGCAATCGATTCGCTTAAACAGACAGCTGACTTCACGAGAAAGTCTGGAATCCTACTCTGATTGAGACTTGATCGCCGACGAGAGAGAGAGAGAGAGAGAGAGAGAGAGAGAGAGAGAGAGAGAGAGAGAGAAGAATGTAATTAGCGTTTCTAACCTTAAACTTACTTCCCTCTTTCCATCTCTTGAATCTATCTCTAGTTTTAAAATTATTGTCGTTATCTGTTACCATTTATGTGCGTTACAACTTGTTGAATCGTGCTGAAGGAAATTGAGCACCCAAAAGTGTATCTTGGTTGTAGAGTTGTGGATACAACTAATCGAATTTTTAACTTGAAACTATTAGTTCTCTATTTTATGTTTCTCTCCTTTATAATCATGGTTTCTAACAAGTGAGTCTCAGGTCCAAAGCGTTTGCTTATATTTGTTGTATGTGGCGAGGAGAGACATTTTTTCATAATGATTATTTTTCCTGCATATGTGATCACATATTTGTCAACATTTTCTTTATAATAAATTAAGCAATAATAACAGTGGGTCGCCAATTGCTTCTCTTTTATTTCAGTGGTCATAGGTTAAATGACTGTTATAAAATGGAGTCACAAATTAATTGACTGCTGCAAGTTTTTTACATAATTAATGCTATCATATGTTACTTTGTCTTTTAAGAAGGGGTGAATGCTTGAAAAAAGGAAGGAAAACACAACTCCCTAGCACTTTTTATAATTTATTAAATGTTATTATATATTATTAAATATTATTATATTATTAAATATTATTATATGTTAAATGTCATTGATAAGATAGAAGGATCGATTCAGAGAAAAGTTTAAAGAGAAAGTAAATCGAAATGATGTCACATGAAGTTATTATTTTTGTTAGAATAAATTCATCATCCATAAGGAGAGACGGACGACGGCTGTGTTACATTACCGCACGAGTTTGATTATCTGATAGTTTAAAACAACAACAAAACATTTAAAACTCAATATTCTCTAATATTTGAAATATTTGGTATTTTATTGCATTTGAAATATGCAACTCTGTTTACAAAAGGCATATATTCATTATTACATTAGCTATCTCATCTATCGGTAAACACAATAAATAAATTCCTTGTGCGTTCATCAATTTCCTTTGTAAATAAATTAATAACTAATAACGAAAAGTCATTTAGTGATGTCAGCTTCTCGTATATGTCTTTTATTAAATTTGTCGTTACAATGATTCAGCATCAGATCTTTATAATTACCATGAACTAGCGACACATCTATCAGTAGATCATTTTGTTCGTGCGTTTCATTTAGCGTAATTTGGTTTTCACTCTGTGCATATATCCTGTATTCTTTTGTTGTTTTCCGGAATGGTCTTGTTTGTCCTGCTGTTGTCAAATCTAATCCTGATGTCTATCCTACTCAAGTTTACCATTGCCATGTCAAACTCTACACATTTGAAAATAGACAATTTGCGTTTTTTTTTGTGTGTGATATTATGTTGTATATTTAATTGATTCATTACGTGAGTGAAAAGAGATACAAGCTAGCTCGATGTAAATGTTTTGAGCCTGGTTTGACCGAACACTGTATTCTAAACTCAGCCGTAAAAATAGGTACCGGGCTCACAGAGTTAGGAATGAAAACAGCCGCATCTACGAGGGTATACAATACCAATCAAATACAATACAATGTATACACATACTTAACTGTTGAGATTTATCAAAAGTGATGTTAAATATTTGTTAATCTCAACTGTTAAGATTTATCAAAAGTGATGTTGAGCATTTGTTAATCTCAACTGTTAAGATTTATCAAAAGTGATGTTGAGCATTTGTTAATCTCAACTGTAACTGTTAAGATTTATCAAAAGTGATGTTGAGCATTTGTTAATCTCAACTGTAACTGTTAAGATTTATCAAAAGTGATGTTGAGCATTTGTTAATCTCAACTGTAACTGTTAAGATTTATCAAAAGTGATGTTGAGCATTTGTTAATCTCAACTGTAACTGTTAAGATTTATCAAAAGTGATGTTGAGCATTTGTTAATCTTCTTCTTAACCTGCTTCTACGACCATGGCTGATTCAGACTAGGATTCCGGACTCTCCCGTTGCCCCGTAGAGTTTCTCTTCCATGGAGGTGGGCTACGGCCATTTTGACACCTTCAGGTCTGTGCACCGGTGGCAATCGTGTAGAACGTGTTTTGCTGTCATGTCATCCAGTGTACAGTGGCATTGGCTGGTAGTTCCTATTTTGAGTTTGGTGAACATGTGGTTTCTCATTCTGTTATGGTCAGTGCGTAGACGAAGTAAGATGACTTGATCCCTGCTTGATATGTTGAGGCATCCATCCCTCTCGTTGTACTTTGGGTGTTCTTGTTTCCATTTGTCAAGATACTGGCTTTTGATGATGGATTTGGTTTCATCGTAGCTGACCAGATGATACTCTTGTGGTAATCTGCCTCCCTCCTTAGCGAGTCTGCACATTCGTTTCCGTGTATATTGCAGTGTGATGGTATCCACTGGATAACCACTCTCTGGAAGTTATTGCATTGTTGGTCTAGGGTTGTTCTCAAGTCATCTAGCTCGCTGTTCCTGGATTTTGTTAGAGCTATTATGACTGACAGTGCGTCGGTCAGTATCAACAATTTCTTGTGACGTTATTTTTGTGTTGAATAGCCAGTTTTGCAGAATCTTTGAGGGCTTCAGTTTCTGCTTTATAGTTCTTTGAGAATGTCCCAGTAGCTATTGACTTAGTAATCTCTTCCTGACTATTCAGCCTCAAGAACACAGCTCCACCTCCATCTCTTGTGGCATTTGTAGCTGAGCCATCCGTTTATATGTGAAACCAGGAGTTCTGGTGGTAGTTGTCTATTTGTCTTTCAGCAATGTACTTTCTCTATGTGTCTCTTTGTATGCCTTTTTTCATGACTCTTATTATGTCTTCCTTAAGTTCTGGTATTTATTTGTTAATCTCAAGTTTAACTGCTGAGATCTTCCAATGTTAATGTAAGACCCCAAGTACAACACCCAGATCTTGACGCTTGTGAGTATAGACATGTAGCAAACGCTGATCGCTGAAGAAAAAATATCTTAATGCTAAGTAATTGCATAGCCATATAGCACCGGTGATTATGTGCCTACTATATGTCAACTCTAGCTTCATCAAGCCTATTGTTCTAGTATCGTCAAGGTTTGATCAGTTCTCTACAGCCTCTTTAATTATCTCGATGTGAGTATTTTTGTTTGTTTCTTGCATTTTCATCAATAAAAATTGAGCACGAAAACAAGCGGAACAAAGAGCCGCTTGGAGCGATGAGATAACTTGCTACTATAACTGATATTTGATTTTGGAGAATGAGTTCTTCCGTGCTTAAACCCCTTGGGACGAGCTGCACTAGAAAGATTGTTCCAAACTCTGTAAGGACAGGCGGTAGGAACGATTTGATGAAGTCATGCTTGGATTATGACCTTGCTTGTTGCTCATTGATTCAACTATTACTGCTGGGTGATTGGTGAATATTATTATAGCGTTATTTTTAGTGTTTGTCGTTATTTTGTTAAAAACTAATATGAAAGAATGTTGCTTCCATCAGTATCTTCTGCTTTTATGTTGGTATAAATGTTATCTTAATTTGATAAATAATAAAAATAGAATATATTACTCAACTATGTCGCCATTAACATTTATTGATTACTTTGGGTAAAATTATGTAATAATTACGTTTTGTAAGTAGCAAAATAAGAGTAAGTCATATAAAGATAAAGGTAAAGTACGAGACTTGAACCGGCGTCTTAGCACGCGAGTATATACCCATATGTGCTCAAGTCATATTTGTTGTACAAGACGCGGTTGTAAAGAGTAATGTCTATCAGTCGTTTGGCGTGGTTTCAGCAAACATTATCACATTCTTCCTGCCGTGCCTAAACCTTTCCAAACTATCATCATTTTCTCGTCTCCTGACAAGGATTACAGGCCTGTGATTTACCAAATTGTGTGTGAATAACTTGACAAATGTCAAATTGAAATTAACTAATCGTCATTGACATCCTTTATTTTTTACTTTCCTTTCTCTTGTTTCTATTGTATCGCTCGTGTCAACTGCCAAATGGCAGTCCTATGCCAATACTGGCACTAAATAAGACGTGTAAAACTTGTGTTCCGTCATTTTGATTATTGTTTAAAATCAGCAGACCCTTGTTAGCTCTTCAAAGCATTGGAATTTAAGACAATAGCAGTCGTATTCTCTTTGAATAGTTAATTATATAGTTAATTTATTCAGTATTTGTAGAAATTGGTGCTCAGCGGTTTTCAAAATATGATGAAGTGTTTGAATACTATTTGTTCCAGAGTTCGATGGCCGTATGCACACATACCTTGCTCGTAGAATCTATAGTTCTTATTCATCTCGCATTCTATTCCTTCACTCATTGTTAATATACAAATGCGGAGATTTCATTGTGTTAGATTATTACACATGGCTGCTCGAACATACAAAATGTTGAATTAAAAGCTCCGCCCTTCTTATACATACCTGTTCTAACATACAAAATGTTGAATTCAAAGATTCGTCAAAGATATTTTCTGGAAGTAAGGGCGGCCTGGTGTGATTCTGACCATACCACCCAAAAATGTGCCGTTGGCCATGAAACCACATGGTCATTAACACATTCTCAATATATCTATCAAGGTAGGGAGGTAACGTTTACTTATGCCGATGTAAAATGCTCTGTACTGATCTAAGAAATGTTCAACAGTTTGGTACAAAAATCCCCCTTGCATTTTTGTGAATGCAGCAGTCCACTATATAGAACTTTACTTTCAAGATTAGTGAGATTTTCAACTTGTTGTTGTATTTATCATCTTTGTATATATTCTTATTGCTGAACTCTGTCATATTTCTACTTTCACTTATCAATTTTTATTTTTAATCTTAATATAATCCAGGACTGGTGTGGTCAGAGCTCCTGACACGATCATTTAGATTTGAGAGTAAAATCTTAAAGACGATAGACTACGCTTTTTTAAATCACACAGATCAGACAGTATAATCCTATAGATGAAGTAGCAAGACCTATTAGATCAGACAGTAAGGCTTCTTACATTAGCAATAATTTATCTCTGTTTTCCTGTAAGATAGCAAAAGTCAGACAGTCGCAACTCAAGACCAGACGCTATTTTATGTACAGAATAAATGTCACTTAAGTCTGGTTTGTAGTCGATGAGTTCAGCCAATGAGCTTAACAAGAGCACTACATTTGCTTGATGTTGATTGTGAACTTGTTAATTGTTTTCTTTGCTTCAATATCTGCATATGTGTGTGTGTGTATGTGTGTATGTGTGTGTGTATGTGTGTACGCACGCGTGTGTGTGTATTTATATAAATTACAATCAGTGGCGTATGCTGAGTTCAAAAGTTGGGTTATCTAACTTCAGCGTAGTGTTTCATGTGAAGAAGATAAATGTGGTTTGGGAGAGGGGGACTCTACATCGTTGTAAACTCGAGATGTTGTAACTAGGGTGTGACGTCACGGTAACTCGTTGTAAATACTGAACCTTAAACATCTATGACATTGTATCATTCTCTCTCTCTCTCTCTCTCTCTCTATCTATCTATCTATCTATCTCTCTCTCTATCTATCTCTCTCTCTCTCTCTCTGCAATCGGAACTCAATCAGAGTAGGATTCCAAACTCTCACATGAAGTCAGCTGTCAGGTTAAGTGTGTTGATCGCCCCCACAGACAGAGCATCACAACTAGAATCTGCCAGATCCACTCTGATTGAACACCCGTTAAAACGTTGCACTGTGTTCTGCGCCAGTGGCCCAGTGCATCCGATTACAGCCAGCATTTTATTCAGGTTTGCTTTCCTTAGCCTTTGATTGTCCCCAATCTTCCTGCAAGGCAGCAGATTGTCTTTTCTGTAGGGGATTCTGCCCTTAGATGGTCGGCCCTCCCAGGTTTACGAGCACCATCTGCCCGAGTCACTAGAGGTGACTAACACAGACATGCACACACAAAGATATGAGATTTGACTAACATAGACATGCACACAGCGATACGAGGCATGACTAACACTGACACACATCAAGATATGCGATATGGCTAATACAGGCATACACGCAAAGATATGACACATGACTAACATAGACATACACACAAAGATATGAGATATGACTGACATAGATATGCACACACAAAGATATGACACATGACTAACATAGACATGCACACAAAGATATGAGATATGACTGACATAGACATGCACACACAAAGATATGAGATATCACTAACCCAGATATGCACACACAAAGATATGACACATGACTAACACAGATACACACTAAGATATGAGACATGATTAACACGGACACACCAAAATATGAGATATGACTAACATGACACACACCAAGATATGAGCCATGGCTAGCACACACACACACACACACACAAGCTAAGATATGAGCCATGGCTAGCACAGAAACACATTAAGATATGAGCCATGGCTAGCACAGAAACACACTAAGATATGAACCATGGCTAGCACAGAAACACATTAAGATATGAGCCATGGCTTCACGGAAATACACCAAGATATGAACCATGTCTAGCACAAAAACACATTAAGATATGAGCCATGGCTAGCACGGAAATACACTAAGATATGAAAAATGGGCAGCACAAAATGATTATTTTATAATGATAACAAATAAATGAATAGACAAATAGACAGTTGTAGTAGCCTCCGTTGGTCATAGTTGACTATGGATTTTGCAACGCTTCTAGGAAATGTTATATTTGTTTCCTTACTTTCGCCGTGTATTCTCTTTTTCTAAGCGTCTGTCTGCTTCTTGCTTGAGTTGGGGCTTTAGAGTGTTTTTCCAATGACCGCGGCCTGCAGCTATCTCTTCCCATCGTAAGCTACGTTGTTTGAGTGCGTGTAGATGTTCGGGAGGTCTGTGCTAGTGAGGACCTTATCATTCCAGGTGCTAACAAGAATACGACGCTGGCATAGCAAATGGAATGCATTTAGACTTCTCTCTTCCTTTTTTATACGTTGTCCATGATTCGCTGCCAAGCAAAGGGATACTGATGATGAGGGCCTGTGTTTTAGTTGTCCGTTTGATCGTTTGCCAGAAGCACATAGAAAGACGGGAGAAGATGGTAGCAATAAATAGATACAATAATAAAAAAACAGACACATACATAAATAAACAGACACATAAAGAAATAAACAGACACATAAATAAATAAACAGACACAATAATAAATAAACAGATAAATAAAGCAATGTCCTAAATTATTGTCAACATGTCAAGCAGTACAAATTCTGTGAGCCGAGATAGCTCAGTGGTTAGTGAACTGGACTACAAACGACAAGGAGTAGGGTTCGGTCCCAACCGACGGCTTCCGGGTTCATCCAGCCTTAAATGGGTACCGGAATTATTTCTGGGAAAGTAAATCGGTACGGGCGTAATACCGACCATATTACCCCAAAAATCATGTGCTGAAGGCCTGTACAATTTATGGTCACTAACACCATATTCCATATACGCCACTTGACGTGACGGGGCTAAGGGAGGGGAGTTATATATGAGTATTAAATTTGTTTCCTTATATATATATATATATATATATATATATTGTTATGCGAGCTTCTAATGTAAGCTTTACATCAATAGCTAATTTCACCTGGGGTGTTAATGTAACGGCCAGAACACTTTTATTATCTTTCTTGCAGTTTGTAAAGAAAGGGCACAAAAATGACGCATGACACAAATGTATACGCAATGCGTCTACATTTGTCATGTAATGCCTATACATTATGCATTGAGAGCGTTTTTGTACCTCCATAGATATCGGAGCACGGCGGAAATGCTGCTTGTCGACAGGCTGGTCACGTCTCAAACGTAATCTTCACAACGAGGCTGGGTCATGCCACTTAAATTCAGACATTAGCTAAAGCAAGGCGGAAGGACATGCATTTTAAAGAACTACAAAAATATAAAAAAAACACAGTATTTTCGGATTGAATGTTTGTTTTAGAGCGAATCCTAAAGGGGAGACAAGGCTGGAGGGAATTCACTTCTAGTTCCCTTGAACCGGAGATTCATTGTGAATTGCTCACTTTTGTAAAAAAAAAAAAATATTTAAAATAAGAATTCATGCGCAATCTCTCAAATATCGTTACACCCTCAAATGACTCTCGTTTGGCGGCATTGTCGACCTTGATTACCGCACCTCGTGTCCTGACACGAACGTTCACAACAGGGGAGGGTAACCTCCGCCACGTTTTAAGGTCTGGATTGTCAAGATTTATGGGCATTTTCAAGATTTTTTCCCGGAGTGCCTATTTCATTTTTGCAGCTTCCGTTCACCCGGTTACAATATTCTGGATTCTTAATCCCTGCCACTTGATTGTTTTTTTTTTCTCTTCTTTTCATTGTTGCCTTATTAATGAGGCTCGATGATTCCGTGAAATCGTTTGTGGCTTCCGTTGCAGAAAAAGCTAAATTCATCAAGTAAGAGATCCTCACAGGGCGGGAAATTGAGCACCGTTTCGGCTCTGTATACAATTAATATTAACAGAATCACAAATAAATGAAGACGTAAAGAAAGAATAATATAACAGTGAATTACATGATGAGGTTAGAATAACACTTGAGCACTTTTACCCACTGACCCTGGGTCTCTCATTTCTAACATTCACTTTTTCTAATATTCGCCTCTCTAATATTTCTCAGAAGAATGTTGAGAGTTCCCCGCACAGCCAAAAAGAGCAATGAGGACATTCTCAAAGAGGCCAACACACAAAAGGGAGCTCATAACAAATATCAGAAAGAAACAATCGTTTTCGGACACATCATGATACGAGAAAATTTGGAATACTTGGGTACAACTGACAAAATTAACAGGGAAAGAGAGATTGCGGACAACAAAGAGACAAGATACTAGATAGCTTGGTGTCATGGCATGGAAAACAGTCAACAACAGAACTGATACGATGCACTGTAGATATACGATTTTGGAAGGACATGATCGCCTACACCAACCGTTATGGCACATCATGATGATGAATATATCTATCTTTAAATATTTATTTTTACAATTTTCCTTATGACAATCAGTACCGTGACCTGATAGACATAAATCAGTACCGTGACCTGATAGACATAAATCAGTACCGTGACCTCATAGACATATATTTCATGCCAAAAGAGTGAAGTCCATTTAATGTTTTGTTGAGTCTCTATTTTTTTTTTTAATTGACTTCTAGCATCAGTTATTTCATGTTGCATGAAAGCAACAATTTTATTAACAATTGTGTGTTGACATCTTCATCTTGTTAGAACAATCACGAAAACATCTTCATCTTGTTAGAACAATCACGAAAACATCTTCATCTTCTTGGTAGAAATATAAAAATAAAAACATAATCTTTTGGGACAGCCACAAAAACAATCGTTATCTTGTTGGAGTCACCACAAATAAAAACCTACCCTTATTGGGACAACAATAAAAACAATACTTTCAGCAAACTTCATCCTTCATGCCGCTTTTCTGCTTTTTCGCGGGCGTTGCCGGCAGGGAGAAGCGATTGTGTCACTTCTTAGCCTAGTCCTCCTAGAAACAATTCAGTTGCTACCGTTTACCACATTGTTAAACTGTCAGCATATTCTCCCTCTGCCATCCACGGTCTCTTTCCTCTATTTTTCAATCTCCCTCCTCTTATAACATATGACATAAGTGTCTCTCATTATCATGTTTTCAAAGTTCATATATCAACTCATTTTAGTGTTTGCAACGTTACAATCTCAAAATTGTTTCCGATGTTATGGGGCAATCGATTCGCTTAAACAGACAGCTGACTTCATGAGAGAGTCTGGAATCCTACTCTGATTGAGTCTTTATCGCAGAGAGAGAGAGAGAGAGAGAGAGATTTGTATTCATTTCCATAATTGTTCATTAATGTGTAAACCATCTATTTTAATCTCATACATCAATTACTTTATTTATTATCTTGAAGATAATTAATTTGCTCTCTATACTTTATTCTTTTCAACATAGACGGAAAATAAGATATTATTGACAATTATTGTTGTGCTCGTTTCACACTTGACGCTTTGTTTAGTACTAGATACTTCACTTATCCACCTCTTGGAGGGTCTTACTCTGCTTCTTCTGGTGCTACATCTGCTTGTTTGTTGTCTGTGGACGAAGCTGAGAGCTGATGTTGTTCCCACTATTTTCCAAATTTCTCCATTTCTTATTTTGTCTCTTCTTGTCACATTCAGTATTTTTCAAATTCATCTCATATCTGTAAAGTTTGTTTTCTCCTTTAGTGTCCACCTTTGATGATGATAGCACAGGGTTGGGAAAAATACTGATTTGTACATTGTTCTTTTTTTTCTATCATCACGTTTCTGTTAATTATAATTGTTTATCTGTGTTGCGTTGTTGCACCGTTTTCAATTTCAGTCCTAATATTCCAATGTGCTGATACAGAACATCCTAATTATTTGAACTCTTACTAGTCTTAGCTCTTTCTGCTAAATGTTAATCTGCTATTGATTATGACCTCTGTCTTTTCTGTGTTTGAACTTCCATGTTATTTTTCTTGCAGGTTCCATTCATTTTTGTTGTTGTAATTAATGTCGTGAATTTGTATTTTAGCCTGGTCGTCTGCGAAGATGAACTCACTCAGTTTGTTACATTCACTCAGTTTGTTACGTTCACTCAGTTTGTTACATTCACTCAGTTTGTTACATTCACTCAGTTTGTTACATTCGCTAGGTGCTGCTAGTTTACATGTTGTTTATTGATTTATGTTGATTGTTATTGATTTCATTTATCTGAACTGTGTGCTTAACACACTGCTGTATGGAACTGAAGCCTGGACAACATACTCAATGTAAAAAGACTAAATATCTTCCACATGCGATGTCTCATAAAAATAATGCACATCAAATGGCAGGACAAACTAACCAACTTAACTGTCCTGCAACGAGCTAAGACCCTAACAATCATGTCAATGTGCAGAAGCCGAGGGTTAAGATGGCTGGGGAACGTTCAGCGAATGGAAGAAAAACCGTATACCTAAGCATATAGTATATGGTGAACTAATAAACGGAAAAAATACAAATCAGCAGACCTAAACTACAATATAGAGATATATGTAAATCATCTCTGAATGACTTCTCCATCTGTGAAAATGACTAGGAACATCTGGCAAGAGACCGTTCATCCTGGAGAGCCTTTATTTTAAAAATGGCAAAAACAAATTTGAGGCTGTTCTATGGCATAACATGGAAATGAAAAAAACTCATGAAGAAAGATGGAAAACCCTGTGGATCAGTGGTCTGACTTGTTCATTCTGTGGCCGTGTGTGTTTGTCAAACATTGGTAGAATCAGCCACGAGAGAAGCTGTTCGATAAAAACAAAACCTAAAAAAAATAAACAATTGCCTCCACAAAACCGTCCGACAAGAAAAGACCTATAGATATACATAATAAATCATCATTATCAAGCACCGTGCCTGCTGGCATAGGTGTTCATGTCTCCACAAGTTTCGATCTCGACAGTTGTTTGTCATTTCTGTTGTTGACCTTCTACCAAGCCATTCTCTTAAGCTGTCTGATATAATTTTTCTTTCAATCCCTCTATCTCTTCGTCCATCGATTTTTCTAGTTGTTACAATACATTCCAGCTGTTACCTTCTCATTACATGGGCAAATAATCATGATTGTTTCTTCTTAATATTGGAAATTAGCGGTTCATGATTGTACAACGAAATTACGACGGTGCTTTCTGTTGCCTTCCGTCGGTTTGATTACTGCTGGTTCCGCTAGCCTTAGACTAAAATGTCTTACCCACAAGGCAGTGGGGTTGTTTTACTTCAGGTTACTCTCCCGAGCTTACCTGAATCACCATCATCTTGTGCCATACCGGTTGGCGTAGGCGATCATGCCCTTCCACAATCTTCTATCTACAATGCATCGTATCAGTTCTGTTGTTGACTGTTTTCCATGCCATGACACCAAGCTATCCAGTATTTTCTCTCTTTGTTGTCCGCGATCTCTCTTTCCTTTTATTTTGCGAGTTGTAACCAAGTATTCCAACTTTCCTCTTCTCATGATGTGCCCGAAAATTATTGATTGTTTCTTTCTGATGTATTTTAGGAGCTCTATTTTTGAATCACCATACGTGATGAAAAACACTGGTGTAAGATCACATTCATGTCTGTTCCGTCTTAATGTCATATGTCTTTGATTGTCCAACCATTGGTTTCAATCCAACAATCGCAGCCGCTTCGCCCTTGAAAATAGCCTCATTGCCCAGTTAAGATCGCTGTCTCCCCCCCCCCTCCCTTCCCCCAAAGGCATGAACATGTCGCTCTCATACACATAGGACACCTACTACACATTTTTACCCCCATGCGCTACCGAACCTATACATGTATATATTTTTGTCTGTATATGTATTGGCACATATGGGCACCTTTGGGTTTTTTTATGTGCTTTGTGGCAATATATACGGATTTATGCTTGTGCGCATGTATTTTTATTTACACATATTTTTTTACTCATCGGTTCGGGGTTCACACACAGAGTTAGATGTGCACAGTTTATACATATCTTGTACCCACCTCTCCATATTTTTAGAACCCTTCCGTTCCGTCTTCTCGCCTGACTGTCTGGTCAGCGAGGTATATAGTTGGTCATCCCGCCTTCTCATTTTAGTTCATTCAGAAGCTGACCACGCTCTGGAACACAGGGGAGTGAACTTTTAATTATTTCCTTTCTTCAGTATCTAGCATATTATCGCCCTGTAGTTGCATTTGTTTATATATCCTTATATATGTTTCTTGTGTTGTTGTTTGTTGTTCCAGCAGAAGGCTTACTTGGCCGAAACGTCGGCTTTTATTTTGTCCATTACCACGTAAAGCTGTCACCATACCACTTGTTTCTTCTTTTATTTTGTCCATTACCACGTAAAGCTGTCACCATACCACTTGTTTCTTCTTTTATTTTGTCCATTACCACGTAAAGCTGTCACCATACCACTTGTTTCTTCTTTTATTTTGTCCATTACCACGTAAAGCTGTCACCATACCACTTGTTTTTTCTTTTATTTTGTCCATTACCACGTAAAGCTGTCACCATACCACTTGTTTCTTCTTTTATTTTGTCCATTACCACGTAAAGCTGTCACCATACCACTTGTTTCTTCTTTTATTTTGTCCATTACCACGTAAAGCTGTCACCATACCACTTGTTTCTTCTTTTATTTTGTCCATTACCACGTAAAGCTGTCACCATACCACTTGTTTCTTCTTTTATTTTGTCCATTACCACGTAAAGCTGTCACCATACCACTTGTTTCTTCTTTTATTTTAAAATTGCCGTTTGAAATTTGGCCTCTCTGCTTCGATGTAAGCTTTGAATGAAACAACAGTTTAACCGAACAATCGTTCCGGTGTGCTAAAGGTAATGCGATAGCTTAGTTTTCAATTTGTTGCTAGCAACTTAGCCAAGTACTGGACTTGAAACACTGCTGGACCTGACAATACTGGAAGTTTATCTGCAACGAATAGTCGGACATGGACTAACTAACTAACTAACTAAATTACTGACTGACTGACAGAAGAACAAAACATCTATCTAACTAACTAAATTACTGACTGACTGACAGAAGAACAAAACATCTAATTAACCAACGAAATAAACCAATCAACTAAATAACTAATCAATTGACTAATTGCAATTGCTAACCAATTAACTTACTGACTGACTGATTGTCGAACTAACAATCTAACTAACCAATCAACCAACTAACTAAATAACTGACTGACGTACTACCTAACCATCTATCTAACTAAGAAATGAACTAACTAGAGAAACAAAAAAAGCTTATTTTCAAGAACGCAGGTTTTCTCTGCTATAAGACAAAAGAAAGTTGAAAACAGAACAGTAAGAAAAATAGAATAGACAGATACGCAAATTAAATTCATTTACTATCTTAAAGTACACACTTTACATGTGACAACAGAGAAAAAGCACAACATCATTAACTTGAAGCATGCAATATATCGTTCTCTGTCACTGCATATTCTCTATTACGTTTCTATCCTGCTGTTGTGAAACTCCTGGCTCTCATTTCCTCAAAGCGCAAATCTAATATCTTATTTAGCTGCTCACTTCCGCTAGTCGGATGAGAAGATCAAGAAAATATTCTTTTGTTGGGCATCGAAAAGAGAACAAATATTATTGGAGCATGCACTTGTAAGGACATTTCACACAGAAACAACAGAAAAATATATTTGAAAATACAAAAATATAACATTGTTATTGTTGAAACTTTCTCAAGTAGCGCTTAAACATGGCATAACTATTATATAGCACAATTAGTAAACAATTAGTAAAATATATCTAACGGCTCATTAGCCTAGCCACTAACACAATCTCGATACAAAGACCACGTAAACACAACACAAATATTTTATAAGCAATAGTCGTGTACATGTAACTTTGAAACATTATAAAATCATCACCAATATGTTCACAAGTGTTACAGACGCTGTATAAATGTTACATATTTAACACACAAAGGCAACGTAGAGAGCACGTGCATATAATGCTGATATCATTACGTAGATATCACACGGACATAACAAATATATCACACCAACATAAGAAATGTATCACACCGACATAAGAAATATATCACACCGACATAAGAAATGTATCACACCGACATAAGAAATATATCACACCGACATACATGTATCACACCGACATAAGACATATATCACACCGACATAAATGTATCACACCGACATACGAAATATATCACACCGACATAAATGTATCACACCGACATACGAAATATATCACACCGACATAAATGTGTCACACCGACATAAGACATGTATCACACCGACATAAGAAATGTATCACACCGAATTAAGAAATGTAACACACCGACATAAATGTATCACACCGAATTAAGAAATGTATCACACCGACATAAATGTATCACACCGAATTAAGAAATGTATCACACCGACATAAATGTATCACACCGACATAAGAAATATATCACACCGACATAAATGTATCTCACCGACATACGAAATATATCACACCGCCATAAATGTATCACACCAACATAAGAAATATATCACATTCAAATCTCATCATTTTGTTTTTAAAAAGTTATCTCCATTTTCTCTCCAGACAGAAATTACCATCGGCCTGGATCATGAGAAGAAACGATAGTTAGGAGCGAAGATCGTAGAACCAACACCTCAACTTCCACAGGACGGGAAGCGTACTGGCCGTTCGCAGTTTCATCAAATCTCATGTAAACTGTTCCCGACTCTCCCATTTGCTCCAAAAATCCAGCAACATTTCCTACGAGAAATACCTAGCGAAGATCCACATGTTTGGTAATATTAATTGCTTGGAAATAGCGCGCGTTATGCAGACCAGCACCAGTTATTAAGCCACAAAACAGATACTCGTTTCTCAAATTGTTACCTGTGATTCTCGTGAAGATACAGAAACTACAGCAGATCCTCACTGATGGCGTCACTGGACATATTTTCACAGTTTCTTCTCTACTGTGGCACGCTGATGGTCGTTGTTCAAGGCCAGTCATTTGACTTTTCATACAGTATAGACGAGGAACTTCCCATTGGTTCTCATGTGGGAAATGTTGGGAGAGATTCTAAAATATTTAAACTGCTCAGCACGGATGACTACAATACTCTCCGCTACCGTATACTTCACTACCCTGAAAGCCATAACAGCTACTTCTCAATCGTCAACACAACTGGTGACTTGAAGACGGCGGCAGTCATTGATCGTGAGACAATCTGCTTCTATGAAACGATGTGCAAACTTCATCTGCATGTCGCTGCCCAGACAGAATCCGGGCAGCAGTTCTACACGTTCAAGATAACTGTCTTTGTTCTGGACGTTAATGACAACTCACCAACCTTCAGCATGGCCACAATGAACGTTAAGATAGATGAAGACGTTGCTCTGTCGTATTCAATTCCAATCGTGTCGGCTACAGATCGCGACATTCTCAACAACACTCTACAGAGGTATTCTCTGGTAACGTCCAGCGATATATTCGGGCTGAAGGTCTCTCGTAATTTGGACGATAGTCTCACACCTCAACTCTTCACGAAGGCCCTGCTGGACAGAGAACGGCAGCCTCATTACTACCTCAAAGTCTTAGCCCTAGACGGAGGACACCCCAGGCGATCAGGGGAACTGGCAATCAACATCACGCTCAACGACGTCAACGACAACGCGCCCAGGTTCACGAAGCAGACTTACGATGAATCCGTACCGGAGACTTCCCAAATCGGGCATCGAGTTATGACTTTGTCGGCGTACGACGATGATCTTGGCAATAATGGAAGAGTCACGTAAGTAACTGCGTGTATCTACCTGCTTGTCAAGTCCACTCATCTGTACTTAAGTTATACCTGACATACCTGACACATATCTGACATATATCTGACACATATCTGACATATCTGGCATATATCTGTCACATCAGTAAATGTTTCTAACAATCAATTCAAAAATAGAAGAATCGCCTTAGTAAATATCAACGTTCATGTCATAAGACGTCAGACGGGTCACGGCAGTAAATATTTATAAAGATCTATACAGAATATCTTTAGAGTCATAGATAAGCATTTCTATACAAGTTTGTGTACAATATCTGAGTAACGTTAGAAAATATTTACAGTAGTCTATGTAAAATATCTGAGTAACGTTATAAAATATTTACAGTAGTCTATGTAAAATATCTGAGTAACGTTAAGAAATATTGACAGTAGTTGTTACAGTTCAGTTAAATTTATTGATTCATTTTCGTCTCAGGCCGGAGACAGTATATAGGGTGAAAACCATAGTTCTCTACAACTGAACGTTTCCTGCTAGTTCTTGTTGTTCTTAGTTGTCTCTTACTCCCACGGTTGAGCCTTCCCTAATAATTGTACTGAGCTGTGTTTCTTGTCTTCCTAGCTTTGCTCTGCCCGAAGGTTTCCACATGAATGCCTTATAGGGAGGTATTTTCTTCATTCATTCTCAGCACATGATCGATGTATTTTCAACGTTTTTTTCTTATAAAGCTCGACACAAAATCTTGTTTAGAATCGTCTCTTATATGTTCGTTTGAAATGCACTCTTTCCGAGTTATGTTTTAGATTACACGTAGACATTTGTTTTACAAAGGCACTTAGGTTTGTTAGGCACTGTTTTACAAAGGCACTTAGGTTTGTTAGGCACTGTTTTACAAAGGCACTTAGGTTTGTTAGGCACTGTTTTACAAAGGCACTATCTAAAGTCTTGGTGGATTTCCAGTTTTCAATGACACAAAGCGATGCTCAGATGGGCTTCAGGGGGAACAGAGGTTGCACAGATGCCCTATTTATCATAAAACAACTAGCGGAGAAAACAATAGAGCATACTAAAACACTGTATACAGCTTTTATTGACCAAGAAAAGGCGTTCGATAGGGTGAACAGGGAACAACTATGGTCCGTATTGCCCTTGTACGGAGTGAGTCACCACCTAGTAGAGATATGTAAGAGCATCTATGAAAGTAGTCGCACTTCAGTAAGATCTTCAGCAGGTTACTCTAAACATTTCACCATTAACTCCTTAGTAAGACAAGGCTGCGTGCCTTCCCCCTTACTTTTCATCACATATATGGACAATATATGCAAATTAGCATGTCCAATCAAAGGAAATATACCAACACGGATGACAACAAACGATAACACAAAAGAAAACGAAATATACGTACCAGAAAACTACAGAAGAGAGGAAGAAATAAATGAAATACTATTTGCAGACGACCAAGTTCTGATACATGAAATAACTGAGGACCTACAAGAACATATCAACAGGCTAAACAACACTTGCAAACAATACAACATGAAGATCAACATAAGCAAAACCGAAGTAATGGCAATAACGAGAAAGAAAGAAAAACTAAACATCATAATAGATAATGCAACTTTGAAACAAGTTGACAATTTTAAATATCTGGGTAGCACGCTAACACAAGACAATAACCAAGAGACCGAGATAGATATAAGGTGTAACAAAGCAAGCCAAGTTATAGGCCAAGTATCAACACTATTGAAAAACAAAGCAATAACTACGGAAGCAAAAAGGGCAATATACAAATCAATTTTTCTACCAACTCTGTGCTATCAGTGCCAGAATTGGACGCTGGACTCTAGAACAATAAGAAAGATAACGACCACCGAAATGAAATGTGTCAAAAGAATGACAGGAAACAGCATAAGGGACAGAGTAAGAAACACTGACCAGAGGAAGAAACTCGAAATTGAACCAGCCATCGAATACATAAAGAAACAACAGATAAATTGGTTCGGCCACATAACAAGACAGAATGAACTAACAATGAATCAAAGAGCCATAAACAAACGCTACGAAAACGCCTGATTAAGAGGAAGACCGAGAAAGAGATGGATAAAGGGAGTACTAGAGTCACTAGGAGGGATAACATCAGAAGAGGCCAACAGAAGAGCAAAGAATCGCAGATTGTTTCTCCCCTCGACGCCAACGGCAACAGAGGAAGGATAGAAGTAGAAGTAGAAGAATGACACAATGATACAATTTAATGAACTTAATTGTAATTCACTGTTACTGAACTATTAGAGCTTCACGCGACAGAAATATCCACTGGTCTATGAGATCTATTTTGTAAACTACATTGTAATCACAAACGGCATAGAAGTATTGTTTACATACACTATAGAGATTAAGATACCATCACAAAAACTCGCTTGCAATTGACTCTGAAGAGAAAAAACAAATGAGGAAGAACAAGGATGCTATGGCAGAGAATATTGGAAACAGAAACGAGTAGCCCAGCCTGGACCGTCTTGCAAATGATTGTCGGAGATCCGCACGAAGTGGACGAATCGTACTGTGTTGTTTCTGAATACTGGTCCTGTGAATGTTTTCTCTGTATGTGACAAATGAACTAATGGGAAACTCTTTATACAGAACTTTACAGGAGGAGGCAATCTAATCATCAAAATTGACCCGTATAGAGCAAATGGTTTGCCCCTTTAGCTTCTTGACACTTTAGGGGAGGTGGGCCGCCCGCCAGCGTTATGACTAATAGGCGTCGACCTCCTGCTGCCTTGACTCTAAAGCTGACAATATATTCGGCACAACATAACTACACTTAGCCTACGCAACACTTCTGGTCAAAGCTACGGTCTATACCCGGTCAAATACTTACTTGTCTTAGCTTTAACCCAGCCTATACTCTTGATGATGATGATACAATATACTAATATATTACTATACTATACTATACTGGTAATGGTTCATCGTACATCCCTAGACTCTAGACCGGCCGTACGCTAATCTTATGGTCTGTTGTTTGATGTGCGACGGGGATAATCTGACGATGAACTGTGTGTCTATATGTTCGGAATTGGAGTCAACAACGATGGCCTAACATCATCAAGCGCTCTACACATTTTTTTTAATATGACGATCATCATTTTCAAGAGGACGTGAACTCCCGGTATTTGGTGGATAGGCGGCGGCAACAATTGAAGGCTATGTCTGAAAAGTGTTGCAGTTTCCTCATATTCCAAGTCCGGCTTGTTGCAGGAGCTACTGAGTTAAGTGCTCTGTGCACACCGAGAGCTGTGTGTCTCATCCGTTTTCACCATGTTTCGATATTCCAATTGTTTACGATGAATGATGATATCGTATGACAGGTAACAGATGGCTGTGTTCACTTTCTGCGCGGTTTCTCCTTATGTCTTTTGGCGTGTACTGAGACTGCTATGATGGGGACTACAGTTACCTTTCTTTGTTTGAGAGGTGAGATTTGGATGATTACGCCGGCACGGGCGGTTGAGCAATTATGGATTTTAATTCGTTTGCAGTGATACCCGGGCCTTCCATAATCAAATAACCAAGCAACCCTATACTGTATAATTATAGTAATTGTTTACAAAATAGTTCCACAAATTGTAATTTGTGTGTAAGATTTCAGTGAAAGTAAGGTTTTATTACAAATGAACAAGGATTTCTGTACACAATATAAATACGGCAAACAGCAACAATGGCAAATGTCATAGCCATCAGGTGACGTGGTTTCTCATCTAGTAAAAATAGTGACATGAGTTATTTCAGATACGCACTCTAAAGCTATCTCTATAAGCACTCTAAAGCTATCTCTATAAGCACTCTAAAGCTATCTCTATAGATAACAGTGCTTTAGCATACGTTCAGCCGATGAGGCTCAAAATGATATGTTTCAGTGAAGATCAAAGTGTCAATTCTGTCACAACCTGTACATGATTATCTATCTATCTATCTATTGTCCTTTCGAGCCGAAGACGGCACATAGGGCAGAACCACAAGCATGATTATAGTGCAAACTAATTATTGTAGACCAATGATTAGTGTATCTCAGCTCACATCAATACAGGCTCGTTATTTTAAAATGATAAACTAAATTATGAAACACATCAGCAATAATTTCGTTGATTTGATCACGACTAAGTGAATTCGTGAATGTCTGTCTATTTCTATTACTGTCCACGCGGTTCTGTATTGGCCTTTTTATACCAGACTTTGAAGTTTCTACTGTAAAAATCTACTTATCTACTGAGGTAGACGCTATCAGTGTAAATATTTCGGGTTATACGAGCGATCTCTTCCCATATGAGTAATCAAGAAATGTTTTTTTTTTTTTAATCTCTTCAGCAGCAGATGATCACGTCCGTAGATGCTATGTAAAGTTAACATTATGTCCGTCTCATTTTGTCACTTTGACTTTGATACAGGTTGAAGTTATGTTGTTTATTTCTAAGTTATATATCTCTCTGTTGAAGTAGCGTAAACTATCACAACGCTTATTCTACTGTTGAGTTTTCTTAACAGTCACTCCATCTGACTCTGAGTCTGTTTACACTCTCTGACTTGTCTGTGTATGTCTTGTATGATGTCAACCACAAGGCTCTCCAGGTGGCTCAACCATTCTATTCAATATATGTAGTTCAATAAACAACAAATAAAATAACAGAATTAACTTTCACAAACTGTAAAGCCTTCCCACCATTATTTCTTATGTAGAATACCATACATGCTTAGAGCTGGCAGAATTCAAACATCTCGCATAATAAATATGTCCCAGTTTAGAATAATTCTTACAAGGTGAAACGACCACTACATCATTAAAGCAATCGGCACAACAATTCACAAAACGACAACTACATCATTAAAGCAATCGGCACAACAATTCACAAAACGACAACTACATCATTAAAGCAATCGGCAGAACATTTCACAAAACGACCACTACATCATTAAAGAAATCGGCACAACAATTCACAAAACGACAACTACATCATTAAAGAAATCGGCAGAACATTTCACAAAACGACAACTACATCATTAAAGAAATCGGCAGAACATTTCACAAAACGACCACTACATCATTAAATCAATCGGCAGAACATTTCACAAAACGATTACTACATCATTAAAGAAAACATTTCTAGAACCAAGAGCAAGTCATGTCAACTGTTTACAGAACGTGCATGGCGCCTACGAGACGGAAACAAAAAACACATCAGATCTATCTGGATTGCTAAAAAAGGCCATGAAGACTTTAGCACAAAAACATGAAACTGATTTAGCTTAAAAGTAAGCACAATGGAATGTACATTATTCGCTGTACAACTAAGAGCAAAGAAATCACAGGGTGGTTGACAGAATCTTCCTCTTTCCAGGGAAATAAATCACGACACCCACCGCATAACCCACCCTTTAGAAAAAAAAAAAAACACCGTATAAAAATAATCAATTTACCGAGGCAAGCCGTGGCAATATAAACATAAATAAAATAAATCAAATCGGTCAGAGCTTCCAAAATTATTTTCACACTTCCCAAGATAAATTTTCCACTTTCAATGTTCAAATAGCATACTTCCGGACTGCAATGAATACTCAAGCTTACATTAGATGTAAGATTGAAGTAGGTAACAATCAAAGTCAAACTATATTGACAGCATTACTTTATAGACCGACATCACAGAACAATGCAACGTCATTAGGAATATAAATGTTATCACGGGATGCTATTCTACTTTATTAAATCTGTAATTAAACACATCAAATATATTCTCCTACCTTCCAATCGTCGGCTTTGCTGTGGTTTCACAAAGCTGAATGCTAGCCTCCGTGATATGAAATGTGAGAATAAACTCCGCTCTCAATGGCGATGAATTAAAGCGCGCACGTGAAAGATCTCAATGAAATTTACATGACAAGCAACATGAAGTGCTGCAGAATAAACAACAATATATATTATTGCGATTCAAGTGAATGTATCTTTGAATGCATTTATGTTATCTTGACAATCAAGGCTGGTGTATTGTCTCTCAATGCTGAAATAGAAAATAGATGTGGGCAGAACTGAGTCGATTGTTTGGAAATTAGACAATTATAAAAGGTTGACAGTAAACAAATATATAACAATAGTAGTTAAGAGTAAAGATATAGACAAAAGGGAGTATAAATATACAAACGGTACGACAGAATACTCATGGGTATGACATAAATAGAACACAATTACTTCTTTAAATATGTAATTGATAAACTTTATGTTTGTGTTTTATTGTGTTTGTTCAGTTGCCAACGCTCTCCAGTAGATCCAATTGTTGTACCTAGCTCTTAAATGTTGAGAAATAACTTCAGTGAATCAGAGAACAGCCTTCTACCACACTAGGAAATGTGCTGTTATTTGCAATGGTTGCTATATAACCCAACACTAGACCATAATATATATTCCCTGATTGATATACAATATAACCCAAAACTAGGCCCTAATATATTCACTGATTGATATACAATATAACCCAAAACTAGGCCCTAATATATTCACTGATTGATATACAATATAACTACCGAAGATCAGGCAACCTATCTTTCCCAGGAAATTGAGGATGCGTTTCAAGAAAAGAAACTGGTACTAGCAGCATGGATAGACCTAAAGAAAGCATTTGATAAGGTATGGAAGGAAGGGCTTTTGAAGAAACTGAGAAATTATGGAGTAAATGGCAGGATGTACAAATGGGTCAAAGCATACCTGCATAACAGGAGAGCCAGAGTGCAACTGGATGGTCTTAAGAGTAAGAAGGTCTTACTGCGCCAGGGCGTTCCACAGGGAGGGGTACTATCTCCAACACTTTTTCTGATCTACATCAATGACCTAGTTACTGAACTACCACATGGTATCAAAGTGGCAATGTATGCAGATGACTTGGTAATGTGGTGCACAGAGGAGTATGCAACAGTGGCCTCCAAATTGTTACAAAGAGCTATGAATGCACTGAATTCATGGACAAATAGATGGTGTATCAGCATCAATACAGACAAATGCAGTACTACACTTTTCACTCTTTCCCCAAAACAAAAAGCAGGAGCCATCTATATAAACAATGAGCCTGTGAAAGAAGACATACAGGCTACGTATCTCGGAGTTACATTTGATAACAAACTATCTTGGAAACAGCAGATAAATAAGGCAACCCAAAAAGCAAGGAGAAAATTGGCTATTCTAAGAAAGCTGTGTGGAACTACGTGGGGTGCGAGTGGGAAAATACTCAGTAAAGTTTACCAACAGAGTATACGCCCACATTTAGAATATGGATCATCTGCATGGTGTTCAGCATCAAACACCACACTTCAAGAACTGGATAAAGTACAAAACCAGGCACTTAGGGTCATCACAGGAGCAATGAAATCAACACCAATATTAGAGATGGAGAAATTGTGGAGGATACCAGCACTGAGAGAACGGAGGGACACAAAGGTGCTGATACAGGCAGAAAATTTGCTTGCATGCCGAGACATCCAATGAAGGACCGATTCCAAAATCTTGCATTGGGACGACTTAAGAGAAGCAGTTTTATCCACCAAGCCAAGCGTATTAGTAGACAAACACCAGACATGCCAAGAGCTGTTAACCCCCTACTGCCCATACCAGAACAGACTCCCTGGACAGAGGAATCTGGATTATCAGTTCAAATACGGACAGAAGTGAAAGGAATAGTTGATAAAGAGGAACAGAATAGTCTACAGCGAAAAACAATAACTCTCAGTTTCCTGGATGAAGAATACCCACAAGACCTATGGATTCGTGTGTATACAGATGGATCAGCACAGAATGCAGTAAAAAATGGGGAGCAGGTGCATATATAGAATACCCAAATAACACTAGGGATATGAATAAAATAGCAACAGGGAAATATTGTCACAATTATGATGCAGAAATACAAGCAATAAAGTTAGCAATAGAAAAACTGCTGAACATTAATCTTAGCCCGCAGCCTGTAGTGTTTTTGACAGATGCAAGATCAGTACTCCAGGCACTACAATCCAGAAAATTACCACATCTGCAGACCTTATTGACTGAACTCTGCAAGCACCACAGGGTTGCCCTGCAGTGGATCCCATCTCACTGTGGAATACCAGGAAATGAGAAAGCAGATCAGTTGGCAAAGGAAGGTTCAACAGGCACACAACTAGATACACCTGTTACATACCATCATAAGAAACAGATAATCAAATCAATCAGAGGACCACAAGCCCAAATCAGGATGCCTTTTATAATATGAATAGATATGAACAAGTTATCATTATACGTCTCAGAACAGGACACAATCGACTCCATAGTCACATGTATACAAAATTCAAGATCGGCACCTCAACTACTTGTACATGTGGACAGGCGCCCCAGACTGCTGAACACATACTTCAAGACTGCACTGAATATAGTAGACTGAGGAAAATCCATTGGCCCATAGATACAACACTACAGACAAAACTATATGGGCCACTGCAAGAATTACAAAAGACAGTAACATTTATACAGGAAACGACATTGCAGATATAGACAATGCTTCAGGCGAACGAAAGATAGATAGATAGATAGATATACAATATAACCCAAAACTAGACCATAATATATATTCCCTGATTGATATACAATATAACCCAAAACTAGGCCCTAATATATTCACTGATTGATATACAATATAACCCAAAACTAGGCCCTAATATATTCACTGATTGATATACAATATAACCCAAAACTAGGCCCTAATATATTCACTGATTGATATACAATATAACCCAAAACTAGGCCCTAATATATTCACTGATTGATATACAATATAACCCAAAACTAGGCCCTAATATATTCACTGATTGATATACAATATAACCCAAAACTAGGCCCTAATATATTCACTGATTGTTATACAATATAACCTAACACTAAAAGAGTAGTAAAGTACCCCCGTCACGCCAAGTGACGTATAGGAAAATATGGTGTTAGTGATCATACATTTTACAGACCTTCAGCGCATTATTTTTGGAGTAATGTGGTCGGTATTACGCCCGTGCAGCTCACTTTCCCTGAAAAAATCAGGTACCCATTTAAGGCTGGGTGAACACGGAAGCCGTCGGTTGGGATCGAACCCTACCTATTGTTCTTTGCAGTCCAGTTCACTAATCACTGAGCTATCGCGAAGCAACGAAAGCAACGAAACCTACAAACTAATTACAAACAAGTACACTTAACAAGTAAGAAGTAGCGTGAAATTTTACTGAATTTTTGTTTTCTTACTTTTCCCAAGACAAGAGAGTCTTTAAAGTTCCACCCACGTTGACAATAGAACAAGTTCGGATGTTTCATCCTGCTGCTATCTATTTTAATGTCAAGAAATGACCCGCTGATATTTCCAAATCGGTGATAATCAGAAGAACCATTTGAACATATCCTAGCTGTGATTACTCTTAACGCTGAGGAAGACAGTTTTTACAATGATAATCAAAATAGAAATCTGATACTGCTAGTTCTTTGGAACATTATGTTCTGGACAATCCCATCGGTGGAGCTAATGGCAGTCTAGAGGAGCGCTGTCCTAATTCCGATGTTTTCTTTGATGTGAACAGAGATGGCGATTTCGTGTTGAGAAATGTGGTAGAACCGTCGGATCAGGTTAAAGTGTCCTGGATCATAACTGATCGGGTTTCTACAGAAATGCGGGTCACTTTGACATGCCAGTCAACATTTGTGGGCGCTGAGGATGCTTTGAAACTGTTTGTGACAGAAATGTTTGATTTGCTGTGATTTTGTACAGCATGTTTTATAATCACATAGTTGTGTTCCTCTGGGTTCGCTATTTGCCATTATTGTATTGTATGCCTGTCCCATTCATACACATTTGAGATATGCTGCACTTTAACCCTTAGACATCGAGTTTGTGGAAACGTGTGCTCCTTAACTCTGTCCGTACGGAAGCTTTTAATCAACGCAACGGAAGAGATTTCACAGATAAAATGTTTCACGCTTTTAAGAATCAATCTACATATTGATAGTTTTCTAATATATGATATATTATATATCAACATTTAGATAATTGCCCACTGTATTAGATTTCACCAATATCAAGATGATACAAGACATATAAAAAGAATATGATTTGATGGCGGTTCATAATAATCAAATTGAGAGTGACGCACTGTGCAGGGTAACGTATGGAAAGAGTTAAGCTCTAACCTCTGGACCACGGTAGAGCAGTGCTTAGTGAACGTGACTATACATTACAAGATGCGGGTTCGATCCGGTCAATGACTTCTAATTTCGTGAAACCATAAGTGGGTACACCAGACTTATATGTAAAATAAAGATGGCAATGCCATATCACTGACCATATTGCCAGAAAATGTGTCCATTGTTAATAAAAATATGAGCATTGCCATAATGATTTATGTACTCCACGGGCAAAATGGGATATTTTCTTTAAAGTATTCAACAAATGAATACATTGTGTATGACAGTTACTAAGCAAGTCCTATTTGCAATTCTTTTTTAATACAAAGATAATCAATGTCCAAAGATATGCTGATGATACTGTACAACTAGCAGAAAATCCTAAAGATCTACAACAATTAATTAACGTAATAAACATGACAAGCAAAAAATATGGACTAGATATGAGTATGAAGAAAAGACTAAAACTATGATCATAAACAAAGAGAATTCCCAAGACCTACAAATAAATATCAAAGTTGAAGGAATACATCTGGAGACAGTTCAGAGCTACAACTACCTGGGACATACTATAACCAGTGATGGAAAATGTACAACTGAAATAAACAAAAGAATAGGTATGGCAAAAAGTAATTTTAATGCCATGAAATATATACTAACATCAAAACAAATAACACCTAAGAACTAAGGGCTAAACTAAGAAGAGCAAAATGTTACATCTTCTCAATATTCCTGTATGGTGCAAAAACATGGACATTAGACAAGAAAATAGAACAGGCAATTGAAGCCTTTGAAATGTGGATTTATAGACGAATAGGTAGAATTGGATGGAAAGAAAATAAAACAAACGATGAAGTCTTAAAACAACTAAAAATGAAAAGAGAACTACTAATCAAGATTAAAACAAGACAAATGAATTTTTTGGGGCATGTTAAAAGTCACACCAGCCTAATAAAAGTAATGTTGAAAGGGAAAATACAAGGTAAAAGAGGCAGAGGCAGACCAAAACTAAAATGGACGAGCAACATCAAAAGATGGACAAGTCAACCTATGACAAAATGCACCATCAAAGCAAGAGACAGAATGGAATGGCTCTCCATGGTAGCCAACACTCGATGCGGAGAAGGCTCTCAATGAATGAATTAATTTTAATAGAAATAATCTATCTTCATCCAGCAATAATTCTGAACCCCCTTATTGGGGATAGCTTACCTTGTTTATGCAATATCTTTGAAGTAGATGGAGCTTACTTTGACTTATCGACGCTGACAATCGACAGCGCTATCACTGGAGATAGATGCCTATGTGGCAGAGTTTTTAGTGCGCTTGCTGATGATCAAACCTTTTCCGGGTCTAGATGTGTGGAATTTTATTTTCGAACCGACAAGGCTTCGTCGTTCACCCAGGCACAGATAATGGGTATAAAAGATTTTGGTAAGAAGTAAAGCTGTACTACCATCCAGACAAAACGCCGCGTTGGTCATGGACGAATATAGTAACTAACAGCATCTCCCGGTATACGACTTGATCTTAGAGGCAGGGAGCTTGATTTACTTCATCGCTGAAGGTGAAATCTTGAGGTTGCAAAAATTTGAAACAGAACATCGAACATATAGAAATGACAGACAGCGAGCTACTGGAAGCTTTTGTGTGCACGCACTTTATTTCCTGAGAGCGACTGGACACCTTTGAATTTGACGAAAGTGCTGGGCGCCAAGCTCTAAAAACCAAAGAGCAATGGATTGTCAATGATGTCAAAGTGTCCTCCGGGGTTAATGATTTGGTTAGATAGTACGAACAATGAAAAGAGAACTCCTAAACTTAATTCAAATAAGACAAATGAGATTTATGGGGCATTTTAAAAGACACAGCAGCATACTAAAAGTAATCTTGGAAGGGAAAATACAAGGTTGAAGAGGCAGACCAAGACTAACATGGACGAGTAACATCAAAGATAGACAGTCAGTCTATGACAATCTGCACCATCAAAGCAAGAGACAGAACGAAATGGCGCTCCATTGTAGCCAAGCTTAGATGCGGAGACGGCACTCAATGATGATGACGATTGGCAATTGGTTCTTGAAAAACTGGTATTGGGTTAATTCACATATAGTGTTCCTTGTTACTTGGCTATTGTATGGGGTTCCAAGTTGCTTGGCTTGTATAGGGTAAATCGCAGGTTGCTTGGCTCGTAAAAAGTGGCTCGCTGATTGGTCTGCTTGTAAAAAGTGGATCGCAAGTTACTTAGCTTAAAACTCTAAATAATGCAGTTTACTTAAGCTCAGACAGTTTCGCAAATGGATCTCGACTTAAATCATGTTGAAACAGGCGGCTATAGAAAAATACGAATATAATACATTAAAAGCTGCAGACATAATCAAGTTGTAACTTCATATACTAAACTAACGCCAGTTGATGCGATTGTTGAACACAACCAACCCCAGGAGATGCGATCGTTGAAAACAAGCAACCCCAGGAGATGTTCTCGTTGAACACAACCAACCCCAGGAGATGCGATCGTTGAAAACAAGCAACCCCAGGAGATGCGCTCGTTGAAAACAAGCAACCCCAGGAGATGCGATCGCTGAACACAAGGAACTTTCATTAGATGCTAGACTAAACATTGAATATAAAAGTTGAAGGAAGGGTGGTCTATTCAGCATTAGAACTAAACACAACATGTATAAATTACCCCTCCCCACCCTTAGACTCTTAAGAAAATTCTTAACCATCACGTTTATATTTGTAAAGCTACACTATGTTGTGCCCATATTTACTTATGCTGAAATATTGGCGTTGCTTTATCTCCAAAATACCTTACTGCTTATAGCACTAAAGAGCTCTCGCTATCTCTAGATTATTCTTTGCTTTTCAAAGTCTTGTTGATCAGACTGAAATCATTATAGTTGGATGAGATCGCTCAGTTTATATTATTTTTCTAGTTTATATATATATATATATATATATATATATATATATATATATATATATATATTATACATTATTTAAAACCACTCTCGTATTATATGAATGTATTTCAAAATGTGACCTATTCGTGCCGATGCTTACTATTAGAGATGTTATTCTTCATTCAGAGTTATCAATTTAATAGAGTTCTCAAAACACTAGTACATAAGGTCCATTGACAGTGGTGGAGATTATGAGCTGGAGACCAACAAGAAAGTCGATGTTCTTTATTTGTGACTAGGTTCTACTTTAGGCTGTCTGAGTTCTTGGCACGGCGGTGAAATAATGTGGCGTTCGTGAACACAAATCCGTAAGTAAATTTTGTTGATGGGTCCTGACTGAGGCTGTCATGTACGGCACACGTGACAGATCCTTCTCTGACAGACCGTGAGTCAATAGCCAGTTGGTTTAGTGAATCAGGGAGTGTATATTCATTCACTGTATTCATTTATTATTACTGTTTATTACTGTTTCTTTCATTCCATATGTTGTTAGTATACGCTAAAGGGGGGAGAGAGAGAGCGAAAAACGGGGAGGGGGAGAGATAGTAGACAATTGAATAAAAACCTCTCTCTCAACTAAATAGATTGGCGAGGGTACGAACGACGATAGATTGTAACAAGTTTTGAACAAAAACAGTTTAGCCCGAACACCGTGTGGTGATTACATCTAGGTCATAATCTCCCCTTTAGATCCTTCCCCACCGCCAATTTTCGACCACATCAATGATATATATGCTGAAGGGATAGTTTTCTTTCTCTTTACGCATTTGAGAAATACATATTACCTTGACCGCCGAGCGAGTCTAATTGAAAAGAATAATTCAAGATGAATTAATTGAAGGATCTGGTAAAGAAAAACCGATCTTACAATGAGCAATTAAAGACTGAATAATTGAGTGACACAGAAAAACGATCAAATAAATCGATATTTAGCGACACACACCACAATAGAAGGGCGAAAGATAGTGAACCGTTAATCATGTTGGCGGTACACACCGGGACGGAAAGGAGAAAGATAGTGAACAGTTAGTTAATCATACTGGCGCCCCACATCCCAGGGGAGCTAAGAGGCCAGTCAGGGCACGTCAAGAATGTCATGTGAAGTTTTTACGCGCTTTCATTGTAATTGTTTCATGTGTCAGTCAGTCATTCTCGGCACATTACTGATCATTACTGGCTCCGTCTCTCTCCTCCACCCCGTCTCTAATTGATACATTTCTAAGTAGATATTATTGCTTCTTTTTATTTTGGAATTTGAATAATCTAGCAAGTCTTGGCCACTCTCTACTGAACTCCAGTGTGGTTTGAGACGAGTACGTATTGTCGCCGCCAGCCACTCTCGTCTTACATCCCACCCTGACACCCGACAACTATACCTCCTGTCCCAACTTACATCCTTAACAAAAACTTTCCAGTGGCTCTCCGTCTTTTCCGTCATACTATCCACCATTTCATCCGATTACTCAATGACTTTCTGTCCTCTCAACAAAAATTTAAATCTCGAACCTCAACCTCCCAAACTTTCCTCACCCTGACTTGTCTCTGACTCCAACTCCCTCGTCGTATGTATTCCCCCTGACTTGCCTCCGAATTTAAATCACTCGTCGTATGTATTCCATCTAAATTGCCTCTGACTCTAAATCTCTCACCGTATGCATTCCATCTAAATTGCCTCTGACTCTAAATCCCTCGTCGTATGTATTCCATCTGAATTGCCTTTGACTCTAAATCCCTCGTCGCATGTATTCCATCGGAATTGCCTCTGACTCTAAATCTCTCGCCGTATGTATTCCCCTGACTTGCCTCTGACTCCAACTCCCTCGCCGTATGTATTCCCCCTGACTTGCCTCTGACTCCAACTCCCTCGCCGTATGTATTCCCCCTGACTTGCCTCTGACTCCAACTCCCTCGCCGTATGTATTCCCCCTGACTTGCCTCTGACTCCAACTCCCTCGCCGTATGTATTCCCCCTGACTTGCCTCTGACTCCAACTCACTCGCCGTATGTATTCCCCCTGACTTGCCTCTGACTCCAACTCCCTCGCCGTATGTATTCCCCCTGAATTGCCTCTGACTCCAACTCCCTCGCCGTATGTATTCCCCCTGACTTGCCTCTGACTCCAATTCTCTCGCCGTATGTATTCCCCTGACTTGCCTCTGACTCCAACTCCCTCGCCGTATGTATTCCCCTGACTTGCCTCTGACTCCAACTCCCTCGCCGTATGTATTCCCCCTGAATTGCCTCTGACTCCAACTCTCTCGTCGTATGTATTCCCCCTGAATTGCCTCTGACTCCAACTCCCTCGCCGTATGTATTCTCCCTGAATTGCCTCTGACTCCAACTCCCTCGCCGTATGTATTCCCCTGACTTGCCTCTGACTCCAACTCCCTCGCCGTATGTATTCTCCCTGAATTGCCTCTGACTCCAACTCTCTCGTCGTATGTATTCCCCCTGACTTGCCTATTTCCAACCATGAACGCTCTCTTCTCGGCAAGAGTCTTAAGTTTGTCCCTCTTCGTCCCTCGAGTGACTCACTATCTCTCGTGTCGTACATGACTACCACAGACGACTATGGCGGAAGATTCATTTCTACCTTCACCCCAACTCTTCCTCTCAACCCTCTCCTGATGACCAATTCGCCCGCTTCTCCTTTCGCACATCTGACTGGACTCCTGGCACAGGCTTTGGGCCTGTTTATTAGTATAATATACAAACCTCCCGGAACTTTAAGGCACTTCCGTCCCCTTAAACTTCCGACAATCGAATCTCAGCCCTGAGGAATACCAGACCCTCTAGGATCATCGCCAACGTGATAACATTGTCGTCATGCCTGCCGACAAGCGCCGCGCGGTGGTTGTATGAAGGAAAGGCCTCTATATTCATGAAGGGCAGAGACAATTATCTGACCACACTTTCTACCAACCCGTCTCCGACGATGCCACTGTCCCAAATAATAACTGTGTACGGAAGACGACTCTGGAGTACACTCGGAGGGATAACTCCCTTCTTGCTCGTCCCGTATGATCCTCCCTGATAGTGGCTTAGTTCGACCCTCTTTCTACAAGTTACCCAAGATACACAAACATGACTGGACGACCTGCCTCTTCTATCCGTGTCCCACAGTTCACATTTATGACTTCCTCGACAGCGTCTTCCAACCCATAGTCATGAACCACCCCTCATATGTTAAAGACACTAACGATGCTCTGAACATCTTTTATTCCATCACCCTTTCTCCTGACCGTAACTACCATCTTGTCATGGATGTCTACTCACTGTACATCTCCATTCACCACATCGATGGCTCTTAAGCTCTCAAACTGTTCCTTGATAAAGAAACCAACCTTCTATCGCTAACAACGTCCTCCCACATCTAGCGAAACTAGTTCTTAACCTCAACTTTTTCGAGTTCGATAGCTCCTTCTTCAGCCAGTTCAGTGGTGTGGCGATGGGCACCAAAACGGGTCCTAGCTACGCTTGTCTTTTCATGGGTTACCTGGAACACCAGATCATCCACACCTACCAGGGTGGTCCCCGTATGTACATTGAAGACTGCTGCCTGACTGTCCTTTCCGAGGAGGAAATCTCCTTATTCATCGAGTATGTGGGACATATTTACTCTTCGATCCACATCGCTTCCTATATTTCTAACTCCTCTGTCTCCTTCCTGGATACTACAGTTTACTTAGGTCCCTCTGGTCTACTTACCTCGGTCTTCTACAAACTTCGGGCTCACATTGTTTCCTCCGCTATGACCCTTCTCACCCCACGCCTTGTAATGACTCTCTTTCCTATTCGCATTTACTCAGGCTTCGTCGCCTTTGCCAGGACGAGGATGATTTTCTCACATAATGCTCACCTGATGCTTGACTTCTGCCACCGACATTCTATCCCGAATACGCTCTTCCTTGGTTTACCTGTCCGCTAATTCTAGATGTAGCAGAGTTTATCTTTATTTCGTTGTCCGTTTGTGTTGTGTCGTTTTCTGAAGAAGGCCGCGTGTAGGCCGAAACCTAAGGATTTTGTTGTGTTCCTTTCTTGTAAGGCTGTCACCATCCCTTGTAGGAGTGTACGTTACACCCAACTACTTGTTCCTGCTAGCAACTTTACCACAGCACTGTATTTATTTGACTATTACCCTCTGAATATCCTAGCAACTCTAGACCACTCTCTTCTCTGTATAACCTAGCAACTCTTGGTCACTCTTCTCTGTATAACCTAGCAACTCTTGGTCACTCTCTTCTCTGTAAAACATAGCAACTCTTGGTCACTCTCTTCTCTGTATAACATAGCAACTCATGGTCACTCTCTTCTCTGTATAACAAAGCAACTCTTGGTCACTCTTCTCTGTATAACCTAGCAACTCTTGGTCACTCTCTTCTCTGTAAAACATAGCAACTCTTGGTCACTCTCTTCTCTGTAAAACATAGCAACTCTTGGTCACTCTCTTCTCTGTAAAACATAGCAACTCTTGGTCACTCTCTTCTCTGTATAACAAAGCAACTCTTGGTCACTCTCTTCTCTGTATAACATAGCAACTCTTGGTCACTCTCTTCTCTGTATAACAAAGCAACTCTTGGTCACTCTCTTCTCTGTATAACATAGCAACTCATGGTCACTCTCTTCTCTGGATAACATAGCAACTCTTGGTCACTCTCTTCTCTGGATAACATAGCAACTCTTGGTCACTCACTTCTCTGTATAACATAGCAACTCTTGGTCACTCTCTTCTCTGGATAACCTAGCAACTGTTGGTCACTCTCTTCTCTGTATAACCTAGCAACTCTTGGTCACTCTCTTCTCTGGATAACATAGCAACTCTTGGTCACTCTCTTCTCTGGATAACCTAGCGACTCTTGGTCACTCTCTTCTCTGTATAACATAGCAACTCTTGGTCACTTTCTTCTCTGGATAACCTAGCAACTCTTGGTCACTCTCTTCTCTGTATAACATAGCAACTCTTGGTCACTCTCTTCTCTGGATAACCTAGCAACTCTTGGTCACTCTCTTCTCTGGATAGCCTAGAAACTCTTGGTCACTCTCTTCTCTGGATAACATAGCAACTCTTGGTCACTCTCTTCTCTGGATAACATAGCGACTCTTAGTCACTCTCTTCTCTGGATAACCTAGCAACTTTTGGTTACTCTCTTCTCTGTATAATATAGCAGCTCTTGGTCACTCTCTTCTCTGGATAACATAGCAACTCTTGGTCACTCTATTTGGATAACCTAGCAACGGTTGGGTACTCTCTTCTCTGTATAACATAGCAACTTTTGGTCACTCTCTTTGGACAACATAGCAACTCTTGGTCACTCTCTTTGCATAACATAGCAACTCTGGTCACTCTCTTTGGATAACCTAGCAACTCTTGGTCACTCTATTTGGATAACCTAGCAACTCTTGGTCACTCTCTTCTCTGGATAACATAGCAACTCTTGGTCACTCTCTTCTCTGTATAACATAGCAACTCTTGGTCACTCTTCTCTGGATAACATAGCAACTCTTGGTCACTCTCTTCTCTGGATAACCTAGCAACTCTTGGTCACTCTCTTCTCTGGATAACATAGCAACACTTGGTCACTCACTTCTCTGTATAACATAGAAACTCTTGGTCACTCTCTTCTCTGGATAACCTAGAAACTCTTGGTCACTCTCTTCTCTGGATAACCTAGCAACTCTTGGTCACTCTCTTCTCTGGATAACCTAGCAACTCTTGGTCACTCTCTTCTCTGGATAACATAGCAACTCTTGGTCACTCTCTTCTCTGGATAACATAGCGACTCTTAGTCACTCTCTTCTCTGGATAACCTAGCAACTTTTGGTTACTCTCTTCTATGTATAATATAGCAGCTCTTGGTCACTCTCTTCTCTGGATAACATAGCAACTCTTGGTCACTCTATTTGGATAACCTAGCAACTGTTGGTCACTCTCTTCTCTGTATAACATAGCAACTTTTTGTCACTCTCTTTGGACAACATAGCAACTCTTGGTCACTCTCTTTGGATAACATAGCAACTCTTGGTCACTTTCTTTGGATAACATAGCAACTCTTGGTCTCTTTCTTTGGATAACCTAGCAACTCTTGGTCACTCTATTTGGATAACCTAGCAACTCTTGGTCACTCTCTTCTCTGGATACCATAGCGACTCTTGTTCACTCTCTTTGGATAACCTAGCAACTCTTGGTCACTCAATTTGAATAACCTAGCAACTCTTGGTCACTCTCTTCTTTGTATAACCTAGCAACTCTTGGTCACTCTCTTCTCTGGATAACCCAGCAACTCTTGGTCACTCTCTTCTCTGGATAACCTAGCAACTCTTGGTCACTCTCTTCTCTGCATAACATAGCAACTCTTGGTCACTCTCTTCTCTGTATAACCTAGCAACTCTTGGTCACTCTCTTCTCTGGATAACCCAGCAACTCTTGGTCACTCTCTTCTCTGGAGAACCTAGCAACTCTTGGTCACTCTCTTCTCTGCATAACATAGCAACTCTTGGGTACTTGCTTTGGATACCGATACCCTAGCAACTTTTGGTAACTCTCATCTTTGAATAGCCAAGCAACTCTTGGTCACTCTCTTATTCGGGTAATCTATCAGGTCTTGCTAATTTTCTTCTACTATCAGAACTACAAAGCAGAGAAAGCAAACTTTGTTAAACTAAAGTGAATGTAATTTATTTCAATATGTGCCCCAGTCTATTCGAGTTCATGTGGCAGATAATCTTCAGATACAATAACCTTTTAACTCTGTTCAAACGAACCTAGACTACGGACGGACTGTTTTAGATATCAATTATCATCCACCTTGCTACTTCGGCTGCTCTGACAAACCTCAAAAGTTGCATGTTAGCCTTGCATTGGAGAGATAATTTGTCGTCTTTTATTCTTTGCTTGTATATTTTGTTTTATCTAAATTATATGTTTTCATAGCACCCCGTCTAATATTTCAAGGACGCCTCCTCGATCTGTTGTTTACATAGCGCTTGTTGATAAATTTGTTGACAGTGTTGACTTGTTTCTGTCTTGTCACGTGGTCAACCATGCCACAGTGACCCATTAGATATCTGGTACACAAAGAAGTAAATACACTCATTATAGGCCGACCTTGCTATATAGAGCGCCTACTAATTGCCAACGTGTTTACAGTCTAGAGCCTCTTTCAGCAATATAGTTCAGTTATCGAACAATTTTTGTTCTAGTTTGTTTACGTTGACTTCCAGGGCTGGGAGGCAGGAGTTGTAAACTACTTGTATAATTCAATTAAATAATATTCGTGATCTGTTTGTAAGTGCGAAGATAAGCAACACAAATATATCTTGATGTTCTTTGTGACTCTAATTATCCACACATCAATAGCCACACATCTGATAAGCATTCCAGAGCTTCACAGACAAATGATTTCCTAAATATTTAGTTCCCTCAATTTTCCTTCTCTCTGATGGGTGTCTGATCATTGGGGACAATCTTAGTTCAGTGCATGACCTCTATAGAAGTGGCAATGATCAATTAATTACATATACAGTTGTATGAACTTGTGTATGTGTTGGTGTTTATGGGTGTAGGAATAGACACAACAATCATGCAGAACATCATATATAAAGACACTCAGTCTGACACTTATTCTGACACTCAGTCTGACACTCAGTCTGACACTCAGTCTGGCTCTCATTCTGACACTCATTCTGACACTCAGTTTGACACAGTCTGACACTAATTCTGACACTCATTCTGACACTCATTCTGACACTCAGTCTGACACTCATTCTGACACTTAGTCTGACACTCATTCTGACACTCATTCTGACACTCAGTCTGACACTCAGTCTGACACTCATTCTGACACTCAATCGGACACTCAATCTGACATTCAGTCTGACACTCATTCTGACACTCATTCTGACACTCAGTCTGACACTCATTCTGACACTCATTCTGACACTCAGTCTGACACTCATTCTGACACTCAGTCTGACACTCATTCTGACACTCAGTCTGACACTCATTCTGACACTCTGTCTGACACTCATTCTGACACTCAGTCGGACACTCATTCTGACACTCAGTCTGACACTCAGTCTGACACTCATTCTGACACTCAGTCTGACACTCATTCTGACACTCATTCTGACACTGTCTGACACTCATTCTGACACTCATTTTGACACTCATTCTGACACTCAGTCTGACACTTAATCTGACACTCAGTCTGACACTCTTTCTGGCACTCAATCTGACACTCAGTCTGACACTCAGTCTGACATTCATTCTGACACTCATTCTGACACTCAGTCTGACACTCATTCTGACACTCATTCTGACACTCATTCTGACACTCATTCTGACAATCATTCTGACACTCAGTCTGACACTCAGTCTGACACTCATTCTGACACTCAGTCTGACACTCAGTCTGGCTCTCCTTCTGACACTCAGTCTGACACTCAGTCTGACACTCATTCTGACACTCAGTCGGACACTCAGTCTGGCTCTCATTCTGACACTCAATCCGACACTTAGTCTGAAACTCAGTCTGACACTCATTCTGACACTCAGTCTGACACTCATTCTGGCACTCTGTCTTACACTCAGTCTAGCTTCAATTCTGACACTCAGTTTGACACTCATTCTGGCACTCATTCTGACACCCGTTCTGACACTCATTCTGACACTCAGTCTGACACTCATTCTGACACTCATTCTGACACTCAGTCTGACACTCATTCTGACACTCAGTCTGACACTCAGTCTGACACTCAGTCTGACACTCATTCTGACACCCAGTCCGAAACTCAGTCTAACACTCAGTTTGACACTCATTCTGACACTCATTCTGACACTCATTCTGACACTCAGTCTGACACTCTTTCTGACACTCAGTCTGACACTCTTTCTGACACTCATTCTGACACTCAGTCTGACACTCAGTCTGACACTCAGTCTGACACTCATTCTGACACTCAGTCTGACACTCATTCTGACACTCATTCTGACACTCATTCTGACATTCAGTCAGACACTCAGTCTGACACTCAGTCTGACACTCATTCTGACACTCAGTCTGACACTCAGTCTGACACTCAGTCTGACACTCATTCTGACACACAGTCTGACACTCATTCTGACACTCATTCTGACACTCATTCTGACACTCATTTTGACACTCAGTCTGACACTCATTCTGACACTCAGTCTGATTCTCATTCTGATACTCAGTCTGACATTCATTCTGACACTCTTTCTGACACTCATTCTGACACTCATTCTGACACTCATTCTGACACTCAGTCTGACACTCTTTCTGACACTCAGTCTGACACTCTTTCTGACACTCATTCTGACACTCAGTCTGACACTCAGTCTGACACTCAGTCTGACACTCAGTCTGACACTCATTCTGACACTCAGTCTGACACTCATTCTGACACTCATTCTGACACTCATTCTGACACTCAGTCTGACACTCATTCTGACACTCATTCTGACACTCAGTCAGACACTCAGTCTGACACTCATTCTGACACTCAGTCTGACAATCAGTCTGACACTCATTCTGACACTCATTCTGACACTCATTCTGACACTCAGTCTGACACTCATTCTGACACTCATTCTGACACTCAGTCTGACACTCAGTCTGACACTCATTCTTACACTCAGTCTGACACTCATTCTGACACTCATTCTGACACTCAGTCTGACACTCAGTCTGACACTCATTCTGACACTCATTCTGACACTCATTCTGACACTCAGTCTGACACTCAGTCTGACACTCATTCTGACACTCAGTCTGACACTCAGTCTGGCTCTCATTCTGACACTCAGTCTGACACTCAGTCTGACACTCATTCTGACACTCAGTCGGACACTCAGTCTGGCTCTCATTCTGACACTCATTCTGACACTCAGTCTGACACTCAGTCTGACACTCAGTCTGACACTCAGTCTGACACTCATTCTGACACACAGTCTGACACTCATTCTGACACAAGTTCTAACACTCAGTCTTACACTCATTCTGACACTCAGTCTGACACTCATTCTGACACTCAGTCTGACACTCATTCTGACACTCAGTCTGACATTCATTCTGACACTCTTTCTGACACTCATTCTGACACTCATTCTGACACTCATTCTGACACTCAGTCTGACACTCTTTCTGATACTCAGTCTGACACTCTTTCTGACACTCATTCTGACACTGAGTCTGACACTCAGTCTGACACTCATTCTGACACTCAGTCTGACACTCAGTCTGACACTCATTCTGACACTCATTCTGACACTCAGTCTGACACTCATTCTGACTCTCATTCTAACACTCAGTCTGACACTCAGTCTGACACTCATTCTGACACTCATTCTGACACTCAGTCTGACACTCATTCTGACTCTCAGTCTGACACTCAGTCTGGCTCTCATTCTGACACTCAGTCTGACACTCAGTCTGACACTCATTCTGACACTCAGTCTGGCACTCATTCTGGCACACTGTCTGACACTCAGTCTGGCTCTCATTCTGACACTCAGTCTGACACTCATTCTGACACTCATTCTGACACTCAGTCTGACACTCATTCTGACACTCAGTCTGACACTCATTCTGACACTCATTCTGACACTCAGTCTGACACTCATTCTGACACTCAGTCCGACACTCAGTCAGACACTCAGTCTGACACTCAGTCTTACATTCATTCTGACACTCAGTCTGACACTCATTCTGACACTCATTCTGACACTCATTCTGACACTCAGTCCGACACTCAGTCTAACACTCAGTCCGACACTCAGTCAGACACTCAGTCAGACACTCAGTCTGACACTCATTCTGACACTCATTCTGACACTCAGTCCGACACTCAGTCTAACACTCAGTCCGACACTCAGTCAGACACTCAGTCTGACACTCAGTCTGACACTCATTCTGACACTCAGTCTGACACTCAGTCTGACACTCATTGTGACACTCAGTCTGATATTCATTCTGACACTCATTCTGACACTCAGTCTGACACTCATTCTGCAACTCACTCTGACACTCATTCTGACACTCATTCTGACACTCGTTCTGACACTCATTCTGACACTCATTCTGACACTCATGTTGCTATCCATTTGAATTAAACTAACCAGTTCTAGCTCCGAAAACTTGCGTTATCTCATGCTACTCTGAAAAATGCATCAGTATATCTCTTAATAACCACCTCATAGCTCGCTTTGGTTCTTAAAATCCAAGTGAAATTCATTCAGAGACTCATTTATCCTTAAAGTTGAAATATCCAATTTTGGAGTTTTATTATAGTTTTATAATATGCATGTCTGCCTCACTTGACTCGCTATTTACTTTAATATATGTTGATATTCATCAGGGGAGGGAGGAGTGTAATATCATTTGCGGCAGAGTAGCAGACCATTTTAGACTGCCACTACCAAGAAGAGGACATCGGTGTGCTAGGTTAAAGCTGAGAGGACATCAGTGTGCTAGGTTAAAGCTGAGAGGACATCAGTGTGCTAGGTTAAAGCTGAGAGGACATCAGTGTGCTAGGTTAAAGCTGAGAGGACATCAGTGTGCTAGATTAAAGCTAAGAGGATACCAGTGTGCTAGGTTAAAGCTGAGAGGACATCAGTGTGCTAGGTTAAAGCTAAGAGGACATCAGTGTGCTAGGTTAAAGCTGAGAGGACATCAGTGTGCTAGGTTAAAGCTAAGAGGACACCAGTGTGCTAGATTAAAGCTAAGAGGATACCAGTGTGCTAGGTTAAAGCTAAGAGGAAATCAGTGTGACAGGTTAAAGCTAAGAGGACATCAGTGTGACAGGTTAAAGCTAAGAGGACATCAGTGTGCTAGGTTAAAGCTGAGAGGACATCAGTGTGCTAGGTTAAAGCTAAGAGGACATCAGTCTGCTAGGTTAAAGCTGAGAGAACATCAGTGCGCTAGATTAAAGCTGAGAGGACATCAGTGTGCTAGGTTAAAGCTAAGAGGACATCAGTGTGCTAAGTTAAAGCTAAGAGGATACCAGTGTGCTAGATTAAACCTAAGAGGATACCAGTGTGCTAGGTTAAAGCTAAGAGGAAATCAGTGTGACAGGTTAAAGCTAAGAGGACATCAGTGTGACAGGTTAAAGCTAAGAGGACATCAGTGTGCTAGGTTAAAGCTGAAAGGACATCAGTGTGACAGGTTAAAGCTAAGAGGACATCAGTGTGATAGGTTAAAGATGAGAGGACATCAGTGTGCTGGATTAAAGCTAAGAGGACATCAGTGTGCTAGGTTAAAGCTAAGAGGACACCAGTGTGCTAGGTTAAAGCTAAGAGGATACCAGTGTGCTAGGTTAAAGCTAAGAGGACATCAGTGTGCTAGGTTAAAGCTAAGAAGACATCAGTGTGCTTGGTTAAAGCTAAGAAGACATCAGTGTGCTAGGTTAAAACTAAGAGGACATCAGTGTGCTAGGTTAAAGCTAAGAGGACATCAGTGTGCTATGTTAAAGCTAAGAGGACATCAGTGTGCTAGATTAAAGCTAAGAGGAAATCAGTGTGCTAGGTTAAAGCTAAGAGGAAATCAGTGTGCTAGGTTAAAACTAAGAGGACATCAGTGTGCTAGGTTAAAGCTAAGAGGACATCAGTGTGCTAGGTTAAAGCTAAGAGGACATCAGTGTGCTAGGTTAAAGCTAAGAGGACATCAGTGTGCTAGGTTAAAGCTAAGAGGACATCAGTGTGCTTGGTTAAAGCTAAGAGGACATCAGTGTGCTAGGTTAAAGCTAAGAGGACATCAGTGTGCTAGGTTAAAGCTAAGAGGACATCAGTGTGCTAGGTTAAAGCTAATACTGCTATGTACGACCAGATACGGACAGTAGACTCTACCAGAAGTGTTGCGCTTGATAATTGTTTATATTATATACCGAAATATAGTGTGAGCCTTCGTGCTGACGTCGGATGTGTTGGTCCGAAAGGTGCTAATTTCACAGTTATACTGCAAACCACAACAAAACGCAGACAGACCTACTTAAAGTCATTTTAAGGACGGATGACGAAGAGGTGTACTCCTTTAGTCATCGGGGGAGCGCAAGAAAGCATAGTGTGAGCGTTTAACTCAGCAGAAGATAGAGGATAGGAGTCATGATCAATGCGGACCCATCACTCTTAGACAAGACGGTGAACCACTTCTGCTGAACAGATTGTCTCTTGCTGCAAAGCACTGAATGAAGAGTTTGCTATTATAAGAACTAATTGAATATGCATAACAATTCTTCTTGTAGCATACCTCTACACTTGGGTATTAACCTAAGCAGGAGACAAATAATAATAAATGAATATTATTATAGAGAGAAACTTCCGAGGCGGTAATCAGCGAATCAATTCAAAGGAAGAGGTATGTTTACAGTGCTCGGAAAAAATGACAAATAATCAACAACAGAAAAAAATATGGACCAAAGCAGGATCGAACCCGTACTCAGTGGCACAGCGCCTTGCCACGAAAATCCCAACGCTAGGGAACACTGCCACTCAGCTAACTATAGCTTGTTTCATAAGTCGCGCCCAACTTTTAAAATCAATATCTTTTAAACCGCTTTTTGTATTTTTTTCAAAATTTGCATGTAAAGTTATAATGATTAGAACCCAACAGGGAATTAATTTCATTAAAAACAAACATTTGGTTATTATTATTGCTTATTTGATTTATATAAATTTATAACGACCCATTGATGTAGTCAAAACTTAGTGTTTACAGTATTTAAGTTAAAAATAACGATTACAAATCTATACACGGCCAAATTTAAGATTTTTCACGCTTTAAACGTGAGTTATCTGACACAATTAGACACTTGTAGAAACACGAGGCATTGTGTGTTCCATTTCCGTTCATTCATAGGTGTAGACGTGGAACGCTAACATTTATCATGAGTCTTAAAATGAAATTCTGCAGTTTACAAAACATCGCAATAAAAATGTATGACTATTTTTGCAAAGAGGCTAAACGAGGAAGATTATTTCATTCTTTAGAAAACCCTGAGAATAGGACAAGACACATTTTGGATTTATCTAAACGGTCGCTGGATTCAAGCACGTGACCGTCAATGTTCCAAATATACAAAATCACAAGGAAGAGCAAAAATGTTGGATAATTTCGACAGTGAACTTATTAGAAGTGAAATTCGCAAAATGTTGGGTATGAATGAAACTGTTACAATAAGAAAATTAAAAGTATCGCTGAAAAAGAACAACAGTATTGAAATATCAAAGTCTACATTATGGAGGAATGTGAGAGCTGCAGGCTTTACATTCAGAAAGTATTCCAATGGACGAAACATCATCTGTGAGAAGCCACATATAGTAGTCATGAGAAGCAAGTACTTACGTGAAGTAAAAGAGGTGCGCAAGCAAGGTTATGATATTGTGTACTTGGATGAAACATGGATCAATGCTCACCACACTAACCAAAGGGAATGGCAGTCATCAGATGGAAAGATTAAGAGATTAATACCTAGCAGCAAAGGACAGCGCTTGATAATTGCTCATGCAGGTAGTCGACAACATGGACTAATACAGAATGCAGAGCTCATTTTTCTTTCAAAATCCATAGACAATCGGGATTATTACTCTGAGATGAATGGTCACATATTTAGACATTGGATTGAAAATTCTGTTCTCCCATCACTAGATCGACCATCTTGTCTAATAAAGGACAATGCAGCGTACCACAACATTGTTGCACTTGAAGATAAAGTCCCGACGTCATCCAGTACAAAAGATGCTATTAAGATATGGCTCACAAAGGAGCACATACAATTTAATAACATGTACTTAAAACCTGAATTACTATCTCTAGTAAAGCAAAAACAGAGGACAAAGATTTTTCAAATAGATAAGATTATCCAAGAGCACGGTCATATAAGTTTGAGGCTGCCACCTTACCATGCTCATTTAAATCCAATAGAACTAATCTGGGCAAAATTAAAAGGACAAGTGGCAGATGAAAATACAACATTCAAAATATGCGATGTAAAGACTCTTGCTAATCTCGCTTTATTAAATATAGACAAAGATTATTGGGCTAAATGTGAAGACCACGTCTTAAAACAGGAAGAGGAATATTGGAAAAATGATGGTTTGTGGAATGTTCAACCCCAAACAGTTATTAATCTTTTAGACTCGTCTGATTCAGAATGAAAGTATATAGCCCCCCACAATGTTGGCCCCTATATTACCTTAAATTATTTCAACAAACGGTCCTTTTCAGGACCACACAACTATGAAAATTGGACATACAGGTATACCTTGATATTATCGTCCGTCCTCGAACTGAGCAGACAATAATTATCCTGGTGTTTTGTTTTATCCAGTTATTTCCCCATTACGGCCACGCCTTTACCTAGTGAAAATTAATCGTAGACCAGCAACTACGGTAATTTCTATTCTTTAGGGCTTCACAATTTACAATTTTGACAAACATCAAAGAAATATCGCCGCTTTAAGAAAACTGCAGCTGCAAGATATTTGTTAAATATACATTTAAAGGGTCTTTGCATTCTAATAACATTTGGAAAATTTCAAAAGTATTTAACAAACGGTTAGAGAGTAATAGCGTTTTGAAGTTGGGCATATGTTTTGAAACGAGCTATTATTAACCTAAGCAGGTTACGCGTTTATTAGCAGAAAATGATTTTAAATAACTGGGTTCTGAGAGCTGCATCATTTCTTCTTGCGATGTGATTAGTTATCATAACTAGGTCACATGGTACAGCTTACATCTATCAACATGATTAACACAGGTACCAACACGATTAACACAGGTATCAACATGATTAACACAGGTAACAACATGATTAACACAGGTATCAACATGATTAACACAGGTATCAACGTGATTAACACAGGTATCAACATGATTAACACAGGTATCAACGTGATTAACACAGGTATCAACATGATTAACACAGGTATCAACGTGATTAACACAGGTATCAACATGATTAACACAGGTATCAACGTGATTAACACAGGTATCAACATGATTAACACAGGAATCAACATGATTAATACAGCTGTAAAGATGATGAACATAGGAGTCAACATTATTAACACAATTATCAACATGATCCACAAATCTATGAACGTGATTAACACACCAAGCAACACGACTAACATACCTAACCACATAATTAACACACATATCAACATGATTAAAACAGCTGTCAACATGATCCATAAATTTGTCAACATAATTAAAACAGCTATCAACATGATCCACAAATTTGTCAACATGACTAAAACAGCCATCAACATGATCCACTGATATATCAACATGATTAACACAGCTATCAATATAATTAACACACTAAGCAACACGACTAACATACCTAACCACATAATTAACACACCTATCAACATGATTAACACAGCTATCAATATAATTAACACACCAAGCAACACGACTAACATACCTAACCACATAATTAACACACCTATCAACATGATTTAAACAGCTATCAACATGATCGACAAAGCTGTCAACATGATCAACACAGACATCAACACGATTCACACATTTATCAACACGATTAACACAGCTTTCAAGATTATTAACACAGCAATCACAATTATCTACACATCTGTCAAAATGATCCATACAGGTATCAAAATGATCAACACAGTGAGCAGCACGATCCATACAGCTATCAACATGATCAACAAAAACTAAGAACACAAATTATGAACAATGGTAACCGAGGGTTCATGCTCGCAAAGATAGATGAACAGACGGCTCGAGATATTCGAAAACGTTGACTAGAAAAAGCAAACCAAATATGCAAAGGACCGTAAAACTAATTATATCCCTCGACGCTACAAGGCGAATAAGTGCGGAAGGAAGAAGATTATTTATCTGTGATTTCCGATCAAAATTTGAGAATTCTGAAGACACAAATCTGGCCGCACTTGATTCCATGCTCTCCGATTCCCGCCTCCAACTTAATGGTATATATTATCAACGCACTGGTCATGAACCCATTCATCAGGAGGCGCTCTCCAGTTCAGACAGGCATTGCCTTGTAGGACCACACAAACTGTAAATTCTGATCACACGTGCAGCGTAAATTAAAACCGAAAACCTCTCATTCGTTGCTTTCTGCGCTGGCTATTACCATCGGGAATCCCCGGAGAGAGAAGGCTAGCAACATCTTCCTGGGAGCTTCATCGGGGCAGTGAGTAATATCAAGCAATAATTCATGAAGCGACCTCTGCCGGATATTTAAATGAATTTTCATGATGGCTCCAGTACGAGATCTTCTCTTCGAAGCAGGTCCCTGACCTGAGTTTTCATTGATATCTTGTTAACAAGTGCGTTAACATAGAACCCCTCTTAGCGAGTAAATCATGCCTCGTTTAACAGCTCTACTTGGTTGGGGCACAAACACGCTTGTGGATTGACATCGCGATTCCAAAACAGGCGGCTGCATTCTGTGACGAACACGTCCCTACCCACCAGAAGTAGCAATGTGACCATTTGTCGGTGTTAGACATATAAATACATCTTGAAATGGTTAATTAAGTTATGTTAAACCACTTTACAACATGACGAATTCTATATAGTAAACGTACACTTGAATGTCATTCTATTTTTACCATAACACTCATTTTACACAGTCATTCATTATAAAACATCATTGTTTTTTTAAAATCACAATGACCAGCCATATTAAAAAAGTTAAGAGGCCCATCACGCCAAGTGGCGTGTAGGGAATATGGTGTTAGTGACCATAATATTTTACAGACCTTCGGCACATGATTTTTGGGGTAATGTGGTCGGTATTTCGCCCGTGCCGCTTTACTTTCCCAGAAAAAAATGCGGTACCTATTTAAGGCTGGATGAATCTGGAAGCCGTCAATCAGGCTCGAACCCGACCTCTTGTCCCTTGTAGTCCAGTTCACTAACCAGTGAGCTATCGTGGCTCCCACCAACCATATTACCATCTAATAATGTGCATGTCGAATACTTTGCTTCCTGTGTACTTTACTAATTTCATTAAATTAAAGCTAACATTTATAACACAGTGTTATACTTCTCATAAAGACATTTATTATCGAGTGCCATATTTCTCTTGAAGCTATATACAATATTTAACCTGGTAAATACTGATAAACTTTTCAACCAAATATAAACTGAATATGAATTGTTATCAAACTTGTATCACCAAAATTAAACACAGGTACCGTTTCTTCATTTATATTTAAATGATTTCACTTTTGTTTCTGATGCCAATTATAACTTTAACTCTGAGACTGATAAAAAAAATCATGTATGAAATATTGACGGCATTTATTTGATCTAATTTCCTGGAACTGCAGAGTGGGTTATGCGACTGGAAAGTAATGGTCACATGCCCAGTGAAGTCGCTACTAGGTTTTCAGGTCAGAATTGGTATTTCCTCCGTCCCATTCTCGATAGATATATTTTATGATCTTTCCGTGATTCAAATCTGCCTCCTCCTCGTTTATGCGCACAATGTGTCGCCCATATTCGACCCTCGGCTGAAAGATACAATCAAAGAAAACCCGTTTGCAGGTCTCCCAATACTCGTTACCAATACCAGACTTTCTCTTCAAGAAGAAATATTCTTCTTGTTCAGCGTTTACGTCTTGTGACCATGCGAATGTCACTAGTTGTCCTGTACCATTAAGGAGAGGTAGAACACACGCTGAAGGCTTTGTTTTCTGGGATGTCCTTACCCGTTGATAGAGCTTTGAATGCGGACCTTACTGGCGTTGCTTGCCCCGTCTATAGGGCGTTCTTTTAATTGGTGAAACACTTCCACCAGTTGTTCCCACCCCTCCTGCGACTTCCATCTAGTTTCAGTTCATGGAGTCAGTGTCAATGATGAAGCTGACTGTTCTTTCCAAGTCGTGACGGCAACCCCATAGTTTCTGTCAAAGAAACATTAAATTGTCAAAACGGAAATGAGATGCTTGACAAGAATACAGATAGTGCCAACACACAAGAAATAAGACACAAAGATATCAGGCAAAAAATAGCAGGTGTCACACCAAAGTGAAGGAACATCATATCAAATTGTGTGCATATTGTCTATTTTTGCTGTTCGATCATCATTGTCTGTTCAATCATCATTGTTCTATTCGATCATCATTGTTCTATTCGATCTTCATTTTCTGTTCGATCATCATTGTCTGTTCGATCATTGGCAGACACCATCCTCAAAAGTTCAATAACACACAGATGCAGTTAGAAGAAAGGTCAAGACAGACATAGAAAACAATGGGTAAATGAACTAGCACAAATCACTATATGCAGCAGATATGAAGCAAAGTATATTGACTCGAACATTTTGTATTTCTCTCAACAGTGAAAGGAAACAGAAGTATTGGAAAGTGAAGTGAAGTAAAGAAAAGTAAACTTATAGATTGCAAACAATTTGTAAACACAGTAACGAGAAGATAACACTTGCTTCATGCTTCCAAAAGGACCTACCCTATTGTTGTAGCTTTTCTCTCCTTCAGCACTTTTAATTTCTGCGGCACATCTGGACCGGATTGGAGACCAGGGTTATTTGCTGTGGAGAGAAATCACAAATAAAAATCCTGACTGGTGCAACTGGGATTTGAACTCATAACCTCTCTGTCTTGAGAACGGCGTCTTACCTCGAGACCAACCCAGTCCCCGGGATAAGGTAAAGTACGACGAGACTTGAATCGACGTCTTAGCACGCGAGTTTTCACCTATATATGGTCAGCTACCTATCCAGAAGTGTTCGGAGACTTGAAGATAATGTCGCTTCAAGCATCGAAACTCACTATGCAACGCGGCATTCCTCAGTTTTCTAGAGTTATACCCTGGTACTCTTTTCTTCCAGCGGCTGGGTCGACCGCGAGGGTATTCCTTTCCTCCAACCACGAGCACAATTCACACTACTTCCAGCGGCTGGGTCGACCGCGAGGGTATTCTTTTCTTCCAACCACGAGCACAACTCACACTGCTCCCAGCGGGAATCGAACACGCGTTGTCCGAACGTCCGCAGCCCAGTCGGGTGGTTTTACCAACTAGACTACCAAGGCCCCCTTCCTGTGGCATATTGCGAAGAAGTTATATAGTTTTGTGTTCACGGTAATGAAACGCTTCGTCATCTCGTCTATTGTGTGTCCGGACTCAGTTCTTATATGGAATGTTTTCTCATAAACAAAGCTTTTAAAATTCATCTTGTCTCTACAATTAACTTCCGGAGATTTTCCACGGGAAAGTATGGCGGCCTGGCGTAATACCTACCCGTTTGTATGCAAAAAGTGATTAAGAAATATGAATATTAATACCATAATCGTAAAGTGTAACTAGCCGCGACAGGTACCTTTAATTTATTATTTGTTGTTTTTCATTCAAAGACTGAATTCCGAAAGCACTCTAAATCAATGCTAGAAATGTGTTTATGTTCGCTGTAAAGAGAGCAACAAGCTCACAGCTACGTCGTTGTTGTGCTTGCTTGATATTAACACAATGACCCAACGATCGAATTGTGACCGTAAGAAATGTAAAAACAGTTTAACATCTCCTAATTTCGACTAATGTATAATTACATCCCTATATATTTAAATCGTGTGATGTATAAGTGCTATATCACGTATAGTCAATCACACATAGGCAAATGTTGTTTCACCCGCTCTAGGTGACGCCTCTTTAAAATAATTCATGCCGCGCATCTGTTGAGCTCAGTGATGTTACTACCCCCAAAGGGTGTTCGGTTTATCAAAGTTCAAATGGAATAATATTTTTTCCCTCAAAATTAAAATAGACCACGTGCTCGTTTAGACGTGTTTCAATTTTTACTTCCACCGAGCTCTGGGCTGAGATAATTGCCTCAATTTCCATTCTAATACCATTATGTTCTTCTGTTATCTTAGCGCCGTCTCTTTCTGCGATAACTTCCTCTCTCACATTATAGCCACATAGTTTGGATACTAATTTTTACCCTCATCCAAAAGATTCCTCTTTTATGTGAAACATCAGTGTGAGACTACGCAGATTCTTCCAATAAAAGTGCTTCACTCCCCTGCCTTGATTGGCGTATGGGGTATCTGCACTTAGTGATCATATTTTCCAATGACAACATCACATACTTTCCTATGACAACAGCACATATTTTCCAATGACAACAACACATATTTCCAATGACAACAGCACATATTTTCCAATGACAACAACACATATTTTCCAATGACAACAACACATATTTTCCAATGACAACAACACATATTTTCCAAAGACAACAACACATATTTTACAATGACAACAGCACATATTTTACAATGACAACAGCACATATTTTACAATGACAACAACACATAATTTCCAATGACAACAACACATATTTTCCAATGACAACAACACATATTTTCCAATGACAACAACACATATTTTCCAATGACAACAACACATATTTTCCAATGACAACAACGCATATTTTCCAATGACAACAGCACATATTTTCCAATGACAACAGCACATATTTTCCAATGACAACAACACATATTTTCGAGATGTATTCAGTATCACACCAGTCCGCCTTAATGCCCCAGATATATCTCTGGTTTCAGTTTTAGTGGCTGGGTGAATCCCGGAGCCTTGTCGGTTCGAAAAAAAATCCTTCACTTTTGGAATCTTACCTGTACCCTTCTGACCAGGAAACGAGCGAACTACCTAGTCAATCACCGAGGCTTCTACAAGTGACGGTTATTTCATTTTGTATCACAAGCATTGCCCTTAAGAAGCCACTTTCAACATCAACCACCATTATGTATTTCCTTCTTGCTCTCTCAAGTCTTAGCAAAAAAAGGCATTCAGCTCTTGTTACTATTAGGCACAACAGCATCATCTGCTTGAAACATTTCATCGATTGCGAGGATCATTCATTAAAAGATTTCATGATAAAGATGCTGACGCAATAATGATGTCAAAATGAAATGTTTGGTTTCCATTTATTCAGCGTCACACGACGCTTTTAATTTCTTTATTCCTTCCTACTAAATACCAACGACTCTCACCTGTCCTTGCCCCATCCCTCAAAGCGCTAGAATTTGATAATCAAGTTACACTATCTTTTTAGTGAGATTCATATTATTTAATTTACATGTAAATGTCTTAACATAATTGATGCTTCTACAATTGCATTATCACCTCTTTCGGAATAAGCGAATATATATATATGAGTTTGTCCGTGCTAACTAATTGAAACAGTTATAGTCTCCACTCAAATCGAAGACAGCATTTAGGAATCATCAACTCTCTCTATGACTGAATGATCATTTCTAGGTCATGCTTGTTCTCAAGTCTATATTTGAGTCCTCTCTATTAAATATCTTACATAGTTTCTTTTCTATTCCTTACTCTATTTTGCCATTCGATGTCCACTTATAGGCTTAGTGTGGGAATGTGGTTTCCTTCAGTCCACACATGAATGATGTACTTGATATAACATGACATGCATTCTTGATTTATTTGGACTCAACATTTCATTTTAGCATAAAATCTTGTCAATGTATAGTTACAAGTGTTCGGAGACATTTATTTCATTCATCTTTTATTTTGTGTAGAGCTTGTTTATATCTTGAGTTCTCTTATCCATATGTTAGTACTGGTATTGCACAAGCGTTAAACACTGTTCCTTTGTGCGCTCGCTAAGTGTTTTGAACTTCAAACACTGTAGATTTGTTAACGGCACTTGATGTCAACGCAATTAACTGAGATATATTTGCAATAACTTGTCACTCCTTCACAACTGTCTGTACCAACGTTTATATTTATGTTCATTGATTGAAAATATTTTGTAGTAGTTTCTCCTTTCTCTTTAATATTGATTGTTTATCATACACAACTCGATATTTCATGTCTAAGCATTCACACTGTTGCATTTTTAGGCCAGTACATACACTACTTCAGTCCTACGAACTATCAATGAACAGTGAGTTAAATTCGCACCAGTTATTTTTGCTATTTTGAATTACCATTTAATACATCATGAATGTCTTTTTTTATGGAAAAGAGTGAGACCTAGAGACACACTAAAAAGAACAGGTATACGAGAAGCAAAGGTGGCAGGCATTGACTCATTAGATAGCATCGTACACCTCGCCAAGATCAGAGATTGGCGGAGAAAGACACTGCCATACCATATGTACGTCTGGCGGCGCTGGGAAGATCAACATTCAGTTGCTCAAGTTTCGGTCTATGTTCTCCAATCATTCATTTAGCAGCCGTCCATTCTGATCATACTTCAGCATCGACTGAGAATCTGACATCGTTACATCATCTCTCCCTGGAGTCTCAGCCAGTCATTTAACATCATTACATCATCTCTCCCTGGAGTCTCAGCCAGTCATCTGACATCGTTACATCATCTCTCCCTGGAGTCTCAGCCAGTCATCTGTCATCGTTACATCATCTCTCCCTGGAGTCTCAGCCAGTCATCTGACATCGTCACATCATTTCTCCCTGGAGTCTCAGCCAGTCATCTGACATCGTTACATCATCTCTCCCTGGAGTCTCAGCCAGTCATCTGACATCGTTACATCATCTCTCCCTGGAGTCTCAGCCAGTCATCTAACATCATTACATCATCTCTCCCTGGAGTCTCAGCCAGTCATCTGACATCGTTACATCATCTCTCCTTGGAGTCTCAGCCAGTCATCTGATATCGTTACATCATCTCTCCCAGGAGTCTCAGCCAGTCATCTGACATCGTTACATCATCTCTCCCTGGAGTCTCAGCCAGTCATCTAACATCATTACATCATCTCTCCCTGGAGTCTCAGCCAGTCATCTCAGTGCTATATACCTGGCCACTCGTCAAGGAGTGCTCTATTCTCAACATTTGTAGATAGCAGATCGTTATTTCCTATACCCACCATTCATTGCAACAATCTCTCAGTTCTTAACTCTGGGTGAACGCCAGTAACTACCATTTCTACATCATGTGAGTAATCATGTCCCTCCAGGACGACATGTCTCTACAGTTGTGTATAGCTACTGGTGTTAACTTCTCACTAAGCTGTTCGCTCTTTACCGTCATTTAGGTAAGATAGTAACTTCAAAGAAGAGAACTTACTTACGTCATCGTCAATTACAGTGACATAGAGAGTTGTTTAATTCTTTACGGCGTCATGTGTCACTGGAAATCGTTGACATGTACCATATTATGATAACTCTCCATAGTGCAGCTATTAGAATTGTTGTTATTAGAATTGTTGTTACTAGAATTGTTGTTATTAGAATTGTTGTTATTATAATTGTTGTTACTAGAATTATTGTTATTAGAATTGTTGTTATTAGAATTATTGTTATTAGAATTATTGTTATTAGAATTGTTGTTATTATAATTGTTGTTATTAGAATTATTGTTATTAGAATTGTTGTTATTAGAATTGTTGTTATTAGAATTGTTGTTATTAGAATTGTTGTTATTAGAATTGTTGTTATTAGAATTGTTGTTATTAGAATCATCATTAACGCACATCGAACGAATACATAGATGCTTCATTTTTATGGCCTACGCTGTAACATTTTAACTGCTAAGGGTTTTTAACGTGCGCGACTGCACACGGGACCTCCTATTTAATTATGTAATCAGAGAGGACTGGACATCAGATCTCACTAACCAAGAGATAATGGGGAGGGGGGGGTAACATTATAAAGAAATCAAGGATTAATGTTTCCTGTATTTGAGAAATATGAAAAATAGGATCCTTCCTGTCCTGTGGTTGACATCTTACCTCTAGACTTTCCAGCTCACCCCACGCGTGGTAGTGTAGCTAACGTTGTATCATACCAATATTGAAAATGATATGGCTGTAGTGCAGATAAAAAATAATAAATGAATAATATATATCTGGCATTGCGCAATAAGATTACCATGATAAACACAATCATAGCCCAGTCTACAAGCCTCATGTTTAGAGCAAAAGTTCTGGAAATTACAGATATTAATCCTGGCAGTGATAGCTGTAACCGCGAGCCATAATTAATTTCGCATTTGTGAGCATCGAGCAATATAACCAAGCTGCCGTGACATATGCCCCGATGCAATTTTGTTATATATATATATATATATATATTCAGATTATATCTCTTCAAATATTACATGTAATTGAAGTTTAATTTATCTTTTATCGACTGAAATGAAAGCTTTATATCATGATGTTTTGTAGACAAAATATCCTCAGGGAATATCTGGACCGAAAAACCGTGTAGGGCAGGGTTCGAATAATCACAGTCCACGATGTCGACGATTCCGGCAGCAAAGGGTTTTAAAAAAAAAAAAGTAATGATAATTTGTATCGAGTTCGGTAATTTACTCAGTAATTGAATTTATGAAATCGTTGTTGCAATGTAGCCTAAATATAAATAACATTACTAGTTTATATTTACTACTTCTGATAAATGTAATATTCATATAGGTCTCACTAACACTTGTTTGGAGGGTGAGCACAAAAACACTTCTTGATTTATCTGGAAATACTAACCAGCCGGTTGATCCCACAGCTTGCTGCTGAAGATGGTGACTTTTAACATTGACGTCACCACCACAATCCTATCGCACTGTCCGCCAAGAAGCACCTGCCACACAGACGGATTGTACGCGCTGGACAATCATTATCAGGTGTTCTACACGTGCGTGACCCTTTCTTCCTTCCCCCCCCCGATTTCATCGAACCTGTTCGTGACATTTATACTTTGGGGGGGGGGGGGTCCATGAAAGGCAAAGTGTATGTATCTCCACCACCTGAATGATCTGTGCATTTATCTCCACTACCTGTAGGTCTAGATGATCTGTGTATGTATCTCCACTACCTGCAGGTCTAGATGATCTGTGTATGTATCGCCACTACCAGCAGGCCTGGATAATCTGTGCATGTATCTCCACTACCTGCAGGTCTTGATAATCTGTGCATGTATCTCCACTACCTGCAGGTCTAGATGATCTGCGCATTTATCTCCACTACCTGCAGGCCTGGATAATCTGTGTATGTATCTCCACTACCTGCAGGTCTTGATAATCGGTGTATGTATCTCCACTACCTGCAGGTCTTGATAATCGGTATATGTATCTCCACTACCTGCAGGTCATGATAATCTGTGTATGTATCTCCACTACCTGCAGGTCTTGATAATCGGTATATGTATCTCCACTACCTGCAGGTCTTGATAATCTGTGTATGTATCTCCACTACCTGGAGGTCTTGATAATCTGTGTATATATCTCCACTACCTGCAGGCCTGGATAATATGTGCATGTATCTCCACTACCTGCAAGTCTTGATAATCTGTGCATGTATCTCCACTACCTGCAAGTCTTGATAATCTGTGCATGTATCTCCACTACCTGCAAGTCTTGATAATCTGTGCATGTATCTCCACTACCTGCACGGGTGTGCATTATATATGAATGTATCAAGAACGCATCAGTGAAGCTGTAAACAAATATGTCACTGTCAATCTAATTCGATCTAGATTATCGTATCGACGTTTCCCGAGAAACGGGTGGGATGCACATCCAGTGTTTGTGAAACTGATGCCACATGAAACTTTGAGAGTTGACGCAACTACATCCACCAAAGTGTAATACTGTTCCATTATATTACCTTCTACGTTTGATACAAATCAAGGAATGATTTTGTGCTCACCCTGTATACCAATATTGGTGATCAGCTCAGAACATTCCACGGCATTATGGATCAAACGGTGCGTTGATTTCTGAGTAGTTAGCGCACTTGCTATTAATTAGGAACGTCCAGGTTCAGTTATCGTATCTCAAGACTTTCTCAGACCCACAATTCATTGCAGTTCATCTAGCCTCTAAAATGGATACCGGTGGATTGATCTATCAAAGCGTAAAGGGAACCTTTATTTGTTTATTTGATAATAAAGAAAACGTTCAGAGAAGATGCTAGTTGTATGAAGCTGGCAAGTGGAAAATATATGTTTCAATTATTTTAGAATAATAATTTGCTAAATAATTTCGGGAATAATAAACTGTTCAATAATTTGTGCTTCCTAAAAATAAAAAATCCATGACACATCTTTCCACAAGAACAGCTACACAGCGATTAAAGGTATGTCATCACATATAAGCATTCACCTAAAAAATAAATTTACTTGTAGTTCAAAACTTCTCTCAACAACAGGTTAGAAGAATTTAGATACGACTGGTTCGGCATTGAACCATTTGACAGGTTTTTATATACAAGACAGTTTAGAAAGTTTTTGTAAAAGTCTGTTAAATGTTATATATGATGAGAGTACCACCAGACATGCAAACATTCTAAAACAATTCTACCAGATGAGTAGAGATGTAGACATGAAGGCATTCTACCAGATGAGTAGAGATGTAGACATGAAGGCATTCTACCAGATGAGTAGAGATGTAGACATGAAGGCATTCTACCAGATGAGTAGAGATGTAGACATGAAGGCATTCTACCAGATGAGTAGAGATGTAGACATGAAGACATTCTACCAGATGAGTAGAGGTGTAGACATGAAGGCATTCTACAAGAGGAGTAGAGATGTAGACATGAAGGCATTCTACCAGATGAGTAGAGATGTAGACATGAAGGCATTCTACCAGATGAGTAGAGATGTAGACATGAAGACATTCTACCAGATGAGTAGAGATGTAGACATGAAGGCATTCTACAAGAGGAGTAGAGATGTAGACATGAAGGCATTCTACAAGAGGAGTAGAGATGTGGACATGAAGGCGTTCTACCAGATGAGTAGAGATGTAGACATGAAGGCATTCTACAATAGGAGTAGAGATGTAGACATGAAGGCATTCTACCAGATGAGTAGAGATGTAGACATGAAGGCGTTCTACCAGATGAGTAGAGATGTGGACATGAAGGCATTCTACCAGATGAGTAGAGATGTAGACATGAAGGCATTCTACCAGATGAGTAGAGATGTAGACATGAAGGCATTCTACAATAGGAGTAGAGATGTAGACATGAAGGCATTCTACCAGATGAGTAGAGATGTAGACATGAAGGCATTCTACAAGAGGAGTAGAGATGTAGACATGAAGGCGTTCTACCAGATGAGTAGAGATGTGGACATGAATGCATTCTACCAGATGAGTAGAGATGTAGACATGAAGGCATTCTACAATAGGAGTAGAGTTGTAGACATGAAGGCATTCTACCAGATGAGTAGAGATGTAGACATGAAGGCATTCTACCAGATGAGTAGAGATGTAGACATGAAGACATTCTACCAGATGAGTAGAGATGTAGACATGAAGGCATTCTACAAGAGGAGTAGAGATGTAGACATGAAGGCATTCTACCAGATGAGTAGAGATGTAGACATGAAGGCATTCTACCAGATGAGTAGAGATGTAGACATGAAGGCATTCTACAAGAGGAGTAGAGATGTAGACATGAAGGCATTCTACAAGAGGAGTAGAGATGTAGACATGAAGGCATTCTACCAGATGAGTAGAGATGTAGACATGAAGGCATTCTACAAGAGGAGTAGAGATGTGGACATGAAGGCGTTCTACCAGATGAGTAGAGATGTAGACATGAAGGCATTCTACAAGAGGAGTAGAGATGTAGACATGAAGGCATTCTACCAGATGAGTAGAGATGTAGACATGAAGGCATTCTACCAGATGAGTAGAGATGTAGACATGAAGGCATTCTACAAGAGGAGTAGAGATGTAGACATGAAGGCATTCTACAAGAGGAGTAGAGATGTAGACATGAAGGCATTCTACCAGATGAGTAGAGATGTAGACATGAAGGCATTCTACAAGAGGAGTAGAGATGTGGACATGAAGGCGTTCTACCAGATGAGTAGAGATGTAGACATGAAGGCATTCTACCAGATGAGTAGAGATGTAGACATGAAGGCATTCTACCAGAGGAGTAGAGATGTAGACATGAAGGCATTCTACAAGAGGAGTAGAGATGTGGACATAAAGGCATTCTACAAGAGGAGTAGAGATGTAGACATGAAGGCATTCTACAAGAGGAGTAGAGATGTAGACATGAAGGCATTCTACCAGATGAGTAGAGATGTAGACATGAAGGCATTCTACAAGAGGAGTAGAGATGTGGACATGAAGGCGTTCTACCAGATGAGTAGAGATGTAGACATGAAGGCATTCTACCAGATGAGTAGAGATGTAGACATGAAGGCATTCTACCAGAGGAGTAGAGATGTAGACATGAAGGCATTCTACAAGAGGAGTAGAGATGTGGACATAAAGGCATTCTACAAGAGGAGTAGAGATGTGGACATGAAGGCATTCTACCAGATGAGTAGAGATGTAGACATGAAGGCATTCTACCAGATGAGTAGAGATGTAGACATGAAGGCATTCTACCAGATGAGTAGAGATGTAGACATGAAGGCATTCTACCAGATGAGTAGAGATGTAGACATGAAGGCATTCTACAAGAGGAGTAGAGATGTAGACAGGAGGGCATTCTACCAGGTGAGCAGAGATGTAGACATGAAGGCATTCTACAAGAGGAGTAGAGATGTAGATATGAAGGAATTCTACAAGAGGAGTAGAGATGTAGACATGAATGCATTCTACAAGAGGAGTAGAGATGTAGACATGAAGGCATTCTACCAGATGAGTAGAGATGTAGACATGAAGGCATTCTACAAAACGAGTAGAGATGCAGATATGAGGACATTCTACCAGATGAGTAGAGATGTAGACATGAAGGCATTCTACCAGATGAGTAGAGATGTAGACATGAAGGCATTCTACCAGATGAGTAGAGATGTAGACATGAAGGCATTCTACCAGATGAATAGAGATGTAGACATGAAGGCATTCTACCAAACTAGTAGAGATGCAGATATGAGGGCGTTCTACCAGAGGAGTAGAGATGTAGATATGAGGGCATTCTACCACGGGAATAGAGATGTAGACATGAAGGCATTCTACCAGAGGAGTAGAGATGTAGACAGGAGGGCATTCTACGACCGCAATAGAGATATACATCTGAAGGCATTCTACCAGAGAAGAAGAGATGTAGACATGAGGGCATTCTACCAGGGCAATAGAGATGTAGACATGAGGGCATTATACCAGGGCAATAGAGATGTAGACATGAGGGCATTATACCAGGGCAATAGAGATGTAGACATGAGGGCAACCCACGACGGTAAAAGAGATATAAACATGAAGACATTCGACCAGAGGAGTAGAGATGTAGACTTGTGGGCATTGTACCAGGGCAACAGAGATGTAGACATGAGTCATTCTACCAGGAAAACAGACATTCTGAAAGCATTCTACTAGTAAAATTGACAATATGAAGGCATTCAACTAGAGATGTAGACATTCTGAGAGTGTTATGTCCGAGATGTAATCATTCTGAAAGCATTCTTCCATGGAAATACACATTCTAAAAGCGTTCTACCGAAGATGTAATCATTCTGAAAGCTTTCTACCCGAGATGTGAACATTATGAAAGCATTATGCCATGGAAATTCACATTCTGATAGCATTCTGCTAGAAATATATACATTCTGAAAGCATTCGAAAAAACATTTAGTAAATTACCAGAGATGTAGACATTCTGAGAGTATTCTACCGAGCAAAAAAACATTCTTAAAGCATTCTATCATAGATGTAGACATCCTGACAGCATGCTTTCACAGATGTGCACTTTCTGACAGTGTTATATCAAAGATATTCTGAATGTATATTCTGTAGAAATTCTGAAAGTATATTATGTAGATATTCTGAAAGTATATTCTGTAGATATTCTGAAAGTATATTCTGTAGATATTCTGCAGATATTCTGTAGATATTCTGAAAGTATATTCTGTAGATATTCTGAAAGTATATTTGCAGATATTCTGTAGATATTCTGAAAGTATATTGTGTAGATGTTCTGAAAGTATATTGTGTAGATATTCTGAAAGTACATTGTGTAGATATTCTGAAAGTATATTCTGTAAATATTCTGAAAGTTTGTTAGCCATTATATAGATGTTATGATTGCTTGGAAGGTTAGTTTATCTCGTTGGCTATCAGAGCTCAGAGCCTACACGAGACCACACGAGACTACACGTGCCAACAAGAAACCGTGAATGCGGAGGGATCGTGTGTGAGCTGAGTTATGGATATCATGGCAATAGAAGTAATCTTGTATCGGAGATAGATCATCGTCAGGTTGAACAACTAATGTTGGTATCAGAGAATCAGAACGGAGAGTTGCCGTTACTTCTGCAACATTCACTTTTGAAATAGTCTACGGGATAGGCGCGTGAATAAAATGGATACGAGACTGCTGTGAGAAATGACTGTTTCTAATGAGTAAAGCGTGATTACTACATGGTTTTAATGGAAATAGTCAGTTGATACATGAAATATGGAGATGACAATCAACTTAAAACAAAATAATTGTAATCCATAGTTCTGTTTTGGGAGCCGCAATAGCTCAGTGGTTTGAGAACTGGACTATAAAGGACAAGAAGTAGGGTTCGATACCAACCGACGGCTTCTGGTTCACCCAGCCTTAAATGGGTACCGGATTTTTTTCAGGGAAAGTAAAGCGGCACGGGCGTAATACCGACCACATTACCCCAAAAATCATGTGCCGAAGGTCTGTAAAATGTATGGTCACTAACACCGTATTCCCTATACGCCAATTGGCGTGACGGGTCACTAACACCATATTCCCTTTACGCTACTTGGCGTGACGGGTCACTAACACCGTATTCCCTATACGCCACTTGGCGTGACGGAGAACTAACACCATATTCCCTATACGCCACTTGGCGTGACGGGTCACTAACACCATATTCCCTATACGCCACTTGTCGGGACGGGGGCTCTTTACTTTTATTTTCTTTATAGTTCTGTTTTGTTATTATTTTCCATATTATTGTTCTCTTTTTTTTTTTTGCTATTATCATCTAGTATCATCTATTATTATCTATCCTCTCACTTAACAACAGAAAAATAAGACTAAGATGTCCATTAACTAAACAAAAGAAGAAGTGAATATAAAATAATCAAATAATCATCAACAATGAAGAACTTGAAATTGTAACAAACTATGAATATCTGGAATCTGTAGTAATTAACAATGGAGACTGCCAGAAAGAGATAAAAAGAAGAATAGCAATAGCAACACAACAATTAAAACACCATGAAGACCACGTGACTCAATACCACCAAGGCAGTAATATTAAAATTACTGAGGACATGTATCTTCCTCACAGTAACATATGGTTGTGTATTATGGACAATATTGCCAACAGCATGGAAGAAAATCGAATCGATTCATTTGAAACAAAATGTTACAGACAATAATTTGTTAAGATACATTGTTTACACATCACTTCAGGTATTGCAGGTACAATGGCACCAAACATAGCGTAACTTGTCTTCCTCTTGAATAAAACAGGAGACTCAAAGGGACAATCTGAGACGTCGGTAACTCATGAGCTCCAAACACAGTGACAAACACAAACACAGTGACAAACACAAACACAGTGACAAACTATGATCATAAACAAAGAAGATACTCAAAACCCACAAGTGGATATCAAAATAGAAGGAATAGACCTGGAGACAGTTCAGAACTACCTTGGACATATTTTAACCAGTGCTGGAAAATGTACAACTGAAATAAACAAAAGAATAGGAATGGCAAAAAGTAATTTTAATGTCATGAAGAACATACTAACATCAAAACAAATAACACCAGGGCTAAAACTAAAAATAGCAAAATGTTACATCTTCTCAATATTCCTATATCGTGCAGAAACATGGACATTAGACAAGAAAACAGAACACAGAATTGAAGCCTTTGAAATATGTATATATAGTAAAATAGGTAGAATTGGATGGAAGGAAAAGAAAACAAACGATGAAGTCTTAAAACAACTAAAATGTAAAGAGAACTACTAAACACAATTAGAACAAAACAAATGCGATTCTTGGGCCATGTTAAAAGACACAACAGCCTACTAAAAGTAATCCTGGAGGGGAAAATACAAGGTAATAGAGGCAGAGGCAGACCAAGACTAACATGGACGAGTAACATCAAAAGATGGACAAATCAGCCTATGACAATCTGCACCATCAAAGCAAGAGACAGAGCAGAATGGTGCTCCATGGTAGCCAACCTTCGTTGCGGAGAAGGCACTCGATGATGATGACATTGGATAACGAAAAAGAGGAAGACAAACTAAAAGATGTTATCATTAAAAGGAACTGGCTGATAAACACCATTCTACAGAGGAAATTAAAAATACTATGGTCACGTCAAAAACACAGCAGACTGGAAACACCAATAAATGAAAGGCATGGTTCCTGGGTGACGCATCAAGGGGAGACGAAGAAGAAAATGGTTGAAGACACTAAGGGGACATTGAACATGACAATTAAAGAAATGGGCGATCTAACTAGAGGCAGAGATTCTTTCGGATGGGATGTGGTGAATGTAACGTTCCTTGGGAGATCTGGGTAGGGATTAGAGATTCCTTGAGACTGCAGTGGTGGTGAATGTAACGTTTTGTAAAAGACATGGAGCGTCATGACGATGATTTTATCATCTTATACTATTAGTTATAGAATAGATTTTATCATCTTATACTATTAGTTATAGAATAGATTTTATCATCTTATACTATTAGTTATAGAATAGATTTTATCATCTTATACTATTAGTTATAGAATAGATTTTATCATCTTATACTATTAGTTATATAATAGATTTTATCATCTTATACTATTAGTTATAGAATAGATTTTATCATCTTACACTATTAGTTATAGAATAGATTTTATCATCTTATACTATTAGTTATAGAATATATTTTATCATCTTATACTATTAGTTATAGAATAGATTTTATCAAAGAGCTTTCCAAATCGAAAGATAGAATGCTGTGTCAGAGTAGAAGACAACAGAAGATGACATAAACCCAGCTCTAGTCATTGTGTTTGGAGTCGGTAGTGGGGTGTAGTATACACTCCTAGGTAAAGTGACAGCTTTACAGAAAAGGAACACAACAAAATACTGATGTTTCGGCCGGTGGCCTTCTACGTCGATGGGGACAACGACAACAAACGGTGATGCCCAGATATCTATAGCCACATGTCGGATGATAAAGTTAGGGAGATTGTGTTTGTCACTGTGTTTGGAGCTCATGAGTTACCGACGTCTCGGATTGTCCCTTTGAGTCTCACTGTTTTATCAAAAGGAAGACAAGTTACGCTATGTTTGGTGCCATTGTACCTGCGATACCTGAAGTGATGTGTAAACATATCACTAACCGACTAGGGTCTTCACTTCGGTATTGCCGCTCCAAGCCTGGCCATGATTTAGCTGATCAGTAGCCAAACACTATCAATAAACAAGAAGTTGCTTCACAATTCTATCTCGTCATCGAACAAGGGAGATAACTTATGAAAGTAGAAAACATTGTACATGCAAGCCTTTTCAAGCGGAAATATATTTCTGGCTGCTAATTTTAGCAACTGACGTATACTTCTTCTTCCCTTCCCCATTTGCTTGTTAGCTTCCAGGGAGAGATATAATATACGGTTTTTGGGTCTTCTGTTGACCTCTGCTGTTATTTTTCCGAGCTTTTCTAATATTCCATCAACCCATCTTTTTCGTGGTTGCCTCTTAGGCCTAGTATTCCCGTAACGTTTATTAAAGGCTCTTTGTGTCAGGCTTTGATCTTTTTGTCCTATCACGTGGCAAAACTATTTGATACGTTGTTTCTGTATGTATTATATAGCAGGAATTATTTATAGTTTTGTTTTTCTCAGTTCTTCAATTCTGATCTTATCTCTCAAGCTGTTTCCTGCCATTCGTCTAAACATATTTTATCTCAGTTTTGCCTCTAGAGTTATTTCCTTGTTCAACAATAGTGGTGACAGAAGCCCGATGATTTAACAGGCTTGAGTCTATTTCTGCTGCTTGTAAATTATCGTCTCTTGCTAAACTTCCTAGATATTAACATTCTTCGACTTTTTTTAATTGTCTGCGTCTATCGTAATGTGGATTTTCTGTTTCCCTTTTACAATATTCATGACCTCTATTTTGTTGATGTTGATTCCCATGTTGTCAGCCTATGCTGTTATCTAACCGTTCTTGTAGGTCTTCTATTTGTCCAAGTATTGACAGATACAAACTAACCAAAATAGGATTACATAATTACATGTATAGATAGCAAAGAGAAGCTGGCATACTAGTGAAGTTAATGACGATATCACTCAGTGACCATTCTTGTACGCACGAGTGATATGGTCAGAGTCAGGTTAGACCAGTCAACTCAGATAACTGGAATTTGAACCACTCTGCTCTAGGTATGAACGGGTTGTCCATGTGTCTCGACCAGTGGCTTAGCAAAGGTCATTCTTGGAGGAACTTTAGAAGGAGGGACAAGAAGAGGTAGGTAGATAAGTAAATGGGTAAATACATTCAAAGAATGGATAGGCTTCGACTTCTCAGAGTCACAAAGAATCAAACGATGACTGAAGATTGAAATAAATGGAGAAGCTTGACGAAGTATGTCAATGGTGCCCCAACGATCCCCAGATTGATGAAGTCTGTCAGTGATGGCTAAAACGATATCCATGATGATGAAGTCTGTCAGTGGTAGCTAAAACGATATCCATGATGAGGAAGTCTGTCAATGGTGGCTAAAACGATATCCATGATGATGAAGTCTGTCAATGGTGGCTAAAACGATATCCATGATGATGAAGTCTGTCAATGGTGGCTAAAACGATATCCATGATGCGGAAGTCTGTCAGTGGTGGCTAAAACGATATCCATGATGAGGAAGTCTGTCAGTGGTGGCTAAAACGATCCCCAGGTTGACGAAGTTTGTCAATAGTGTATAAACGATCCACATGTTAGCGAAGTCTGTCAATAGTGTATAAACGATCCACATGTTAACGAAGTCTGTCAATAGTGTATAAACGATCCACATGTTAACGAAGTCTGTCAATAGTGTATAAACGATCCACATGTTAACGAAGTCTGTCACTAGTGTATAAACGATCCACATGTTAACGAAGTCTGTCCCTAGTGTATAAACGATCCACATGTTAACGAAGTCTGTCACTAGTGTATAAACGATCCACATGTTAACGAAGTCTGTCACTAGTGTATAAACGATCCACATGTTAACGAAGTCTGTCAATAGTGTATAAACGATCCACATGTTAACGAAGTCTGTCAATAGTGTATAAACGATCCACATGTTAACGAAGTCTGTCACTAGTGTATAAACGATCTACATGTTAACGAAGTCTGTCAATAGTGTATAAACGATCCACATGTTAACGAAGTCTGTCAATAGTGTATAAACGATCCACATGTTAACGAAGTCTGTCATTAGTGTATAAACGATCCTCATGTGTTCGAAGTCTGTCAATAATGTACAAACATTCCACATGTTGACGAAGTCTGTCATTAGTGTATAAACGATCCACATGTGTTCGAAGTCTGTCAATAATGTATAAACGATCCACATGTTAACGAAGTCTGTCAATAGTGTATAAACGATCCACATGTGTTCGAAGTCTGTCAATAATGTATAAACGATCCACATGTTAACGAAGTCTGTCAATAGTGTATAAACGATCTACATGTTAACGAAGTCTGTCATTAGTGTATAAACGATCCTCATGTGTTCGAAGTCTGTCAATAATGTATAAACGATCCACATGTTGACGAAGTCTGTCATTAGTGTATAAACGATCCTCATGTGTTCGAAGTCTGTCAATAATGTATAAACGATCCACATGTTAACGAAGTCTGTCATTAGTGTATAAACGATCCACATGTTAACGACGTCTGTCAATAGTGTATAAACGATCCAAATGTTAACGAAGTCTGTCATTAGTGTATAAACGATCCACATGTGTTCGAAGTCTGTCAATAATGTATAAACGATCCACATGTTAACGAAGTCTGTCAACAGTGTATAAACGATCCACATGTGTTCGAAGTCTGTCAATAATGTATAAACGATCCACATGTTAACGAAGTCTGTCAATAGTGTATAAACGATCTACATGTTAACGAAGTCTGTCATTAGTGTATAAACGATCCTCATGTGTTCGAAGTCTGTCAATAATGTATAAACGATCCACATGTTGACGAAGTCTGTCATTAGTGTATAAACGATCCTCATGTGTTCGAAGTCTGTCAATAATGTATAAACGATCCACATGTTAACGAAGTCTGTCATTAGTGTATAAACGATCCACATGTTAACGACGTCTGTCAATAGTGTATAAACGATCCACATGTTGACGAAGTCTGTCAGTGATGGCTAAAACGATCCATATGTTAACGAAGTTTGTCAGCTTGTGTCGCAACTAACCCCAGGTTGACGAAGTCTGTCAGCTTGTGTTGCAACGATCCCCAGATTGACGAAGTATGTCTGTGGTGGTTAAAACGATCCGGAGGTTGACAAAGTCTGTCAGCTTGTGTCACAACGATCCCCAGGTTGACGAAGTCTGTCAGCTTGTCTCACAACGATCCCCAGGTTGACGAAGTCTGTCAGCTTGTCTCACAACGATCCCCAGGTTAAGAAGTCTGTCAGCTTGTGTCACAACGATCCCCAGGTTGACGAAGTCTGTCAGCTTGTGTCACAACGATCCCCAGGTTGACGAAGTCTGTCACCTTGTGTCACAACGATCCCCAGGTTGACAAAGTCTGTCAACTTGTGTCGTACTATCACCGGAGGAAGAAGAAGGAGAAACATAGTTATAGTTGCTGTATGCTCCAGCCTTTGCTGCTCATTACATGAACACGAAATGACGATTGTTTACTTCTGTTGTTGGTAAAATGATTTTTATGTTTGGCTTTTTATCTTTAAGAATGTTCTGCACTTGTTTTACAAGTTAAAGTAATTTTCAACATTCTGCTGCAAAGTCACATTATGTTGTCTCCAAACATTAACATCTCTGTTTTCGGACATCTTTGATTCACTTCCATGTGCCAATACTTGTTTTCTTCTCTCTCTCTCTTTTCTCTTTTCACTGATACCTAAAAGGTGTCGTGGTTGGAGATGACGTCATGGGACGCACCAAAATGGCAGCTTATTTATATTCGAGCCATGGACTAAGCGATGTTTACTTTGAACACCACGATATATGTTATTGCAGCGAGTTGGCAGATTTTTGAAAATGTATACAAGGGTTTGAACATAAATGTTTGTTCACAGTTCGTTAACCTTCGCTGTAGATAAAGTCTTTAATTTGATGGCTTCGTGTGTGACGTTGGTAGCTAAGGACCTAACTTGTGCAAACGGGTGGCATTGGCAAGGATCATTTTGAATCTATGAAGTGGGCTCATTTTGTGTTTAACTCAAAAGCATATGTGCTTTTTAACCAAAGACCTTATTTTTGGGGACTCAAGGAAGATATCCCCGATGGAAGAATAATTGTATTATTAGTCCCATAAATGATTCGCGTCCAGAGGTTTATGATGTAAACAAAGCAGTTTTGTCATTGCAAGTGAATAATGTCCACACCTATAATTGGTCAGGATTGTGTAGCAGCAGCAGCTTTATAGCGAACACAGAAAACATCATAGGATTGTGCTGTTCTGAAACAGCTATGCCATGCTACCCTAGAATTGCCTTCAATGGAATTACTGTGACCACAAACCACTCCCCATGTGTGTGCCAAATATTAACACCACAGAAAGAAATACTTAATATAACAACATCATATGGCGTCTGTGATATTACTAACCACAAACCAGGAGCCTCCTGTATGATTGATACAACTGTTGCACCAAGCACTTCATCAGCAGAGCCAGATCTATGGAATGTTAATCTGACATTGTTTTTTAATGATGTCCAAGTTAATGAGACATCAGAATCGTGTGGCAGCAGCTACAAGAAGGGAGCAGAGAACATCAAGTTCTGCTGCTATAAAGGAGACTTGCCTTGCTATCACAGAATTGCCTTAAATGGGATCACTGTAGTTGAAAACTTCTCCTCTTGTGTAAACTACACATTCACATCCAAGAGTGAATCAGTGAAGTCACAAAATCATATTCTCTCTGTGGTTTTACTAACTACAGGTCAGGTGGCTTCTGTTGGATTGGAAATGATAACTTACCACCACTGTGTGTCTATATGTTTGGAATTGGAGTCATCAACGATGGCCTAACATCATCAAGTGCTACGACGATCATCATTTTCGGGAGGACGCGAACTTCCATGGTATATGGTGGATAGGCGGCAGGAATCATTGAAGGCTATGTCTGAAAAGTGTTACTTCTTGCAGTTTCCTCATATTCCAAGTCCGGCTTGTTGCAGGAGCTACTGAGTTAAGTGCTCTGTGCACACCGTGAGCTGTGTGTCTCATCCGTTTTGATCCTGTTTCGATATCCCGCTTGTTTACGATGAATGATGATATCGTATGACAAGGAACAGTTGACTGTGTTCACTTTCTGCGCGGTTTCGCCTTATGTCTTTTGGCGTGTGCTGAGACTGCTACGATGGGGACTACAGTTACCTTTCTTTATTTGGGAGATGAGTTAGTATTTCGGATGATTCCACTGGCACGGGCGGTTGAGCAATTATGGATTTTAATTCGTTTGCAGTGAAACCGAGGCCTTCCATAACCAATAACCAATAACCAATAACCAAGGTGTCGTGGTTATATCATTTGTCGTTCTTGATCTGCTAGAACTCTCGGAATTAGTGATTTTCCTTTGTTGTTACATGTCTCTGTCACTGCATCTATCCATCTTCTTCTGGGTCTTCCTCTTGGTCTTTTTCCATGCATTCTTGAGAAGAACGCGCTTGATGGTGATTGATAAGGATTCATTCTGACCAGGTGGCCAAACAATTTAAGTTGTTCTATATATTCTTGGCATGGTTTTGTTCCTACCATTTTTCTTATGGTTTCATTTGGTATTGTATCTCTTCTTATGTTGTTTGTTACTTTTCTCAAGCATCGCATCTCACATGTATTGATATTTCTTAATTGTTATTTAAAAAGGGCTCATGTTTGACTTTCATAGCACAAAGTTGGTATGAAAATGCTAGTTATCATTTATTATTTAGCTGGCATAGAAATGTTTGGATGTCTTAGCAATGATGAAAGCTTGCTTAAATTTGACTCCCATCGAAAATTGCATCGTGTTGCCAGCAGTCACATACCGGAAGTCACTAAGTAAGACTAACCGAAGTAGAACTAACCCTACGTAACATTGAAGAGCTTATTTTTGACATCCAGTAAAATAAAAATTAAATAGTCTGAGAACAATTGTAAACTTGTTTAAATCAACTAAAATCGATTATGGAAATAATGTATTCACTCTATTTGGGTAATATACATTATAGAGTCATTCATGTAAGGTACTACATCTCCACATCGATCCAGGTGATTTAGTGTCCTTGGCATTCGTTCAAATATATCAATAAACACAGACAATAGTGCTACAAAAAATGTGAATATTAAAATGAATAATGCAACTAATTTGTTTTTGTGCAAATAAAATTAATATATGTTTGCAACGTACAAAGATAGCAGAGGATTGAGACACATGTTTACTTTCAGCCCGAACTTTGAAATACGTCAATGTCTTTTGTCAGCTCAAATAATATGTTTTATTAATGTCCTTTAGTTAAAACTTTTCAAACCGCTGTTAACATTGCGCATTGCGCCACATAATGCATGCTAATAGTTACCAGCCTCGTTTTGACTGCTATTAAAATTAGAATGTGGAATTCAGTCTGCTGTCTCAAATTATTATGCTCCTTTTTTATTTATTGTGCATTGTGCAATTAAATGTAACATATGGAATTATATCTGTAGGACAAAAATACAAACGTACCATGGAGTTGGTATTGCTAACGTGTAAATAGAAAATATCGTATTGATGTGTTCGGTGTCAGTTTTAATAGTTGTCATTAAAGTGAAACCACTCGTGTATTGATGGGATAAACAGATGTAGAGTATGTCGTGATGTTAGGCTGATAAGTTAGACAAGTTGACTTTCGACGACAGCTTGGCCTCGGAGATGGGCTCTGCTTGGAGGGAGTTCAGAGCTTCGGTGAGATGATGGGGAGGGGTGATTGTAACTGGAGATAAACTGTAAACTCATACGTTGACATTTTGTAACTTGGTGTTGTTGAGGAGTAAGGCACGCGGCTTGCATATATTTTGTTTACATTTTAAAGTATTGATAATGACTCGTCTGGTATAGCACTCTATTCAGGGGGGCGGTGAATGGACGAAGACAACGTCATACATAGAAGATAAGGTGGACAGACATGAACGAGGTGTACAAAAGCCGTGGTTTCTGCAGTTTATCACCAGAAATAGTAAATAGAGAATGTAGGAAGGAACATGTAGTTATCAGAGTAGTGCCAAATGTCCTGACGGTGACGGTACTACACATTAAAAGAACGAAGAATCGCGACAGTAAAGGCTATTTAGTGCGCTCTCAACACAGAGTATTACAATAGTAGTAGATGTGATCACAAGTAGTACAAGTGATTCGGATTATACATTCTCGACACTTCAAGTTGTCTCCCTTGTACTCTCCCGGCTCACTGATAAACAAATTCAATTCCCTCCCCGTCCTTTGAACTATCGGCAGTGCCAGAAGTGATCGCTATTAGCCTCAATGTTGTGAGAAGATTCCTCGTGCCCGGCCTCTCTCTTTAATGCATGTAGCAACCATTGTTGATAATGTCTTTCTTCGTTTTTATTTAATGTTTTCAGTTTGAGAACTTCAGTGGAGAACTGTCTTTGACCGAGCTTTAGGGGCATTCTGAGAACACGAGCTATCAGGCAAGATCCACTTTTGTGGATGTCTGTTGTAATGCCTGGACAACGACATGTCAATGTTGGATATAGTGGGCGTTACCAATGTTGGACATGGTTGGACGTTGACAATGTTGGACATGGTTGGACGTTGACAATGTTGGACATGGTTGGACGTTGCCAATGTTGGACATGGTTGGACGTTGCCAATGTTGGACATGGTTGGGCGTTGCCAATGTTGGATATGGTTGGGCGTTGCCAATGTTGGACATGGTTGGACGTTGCAAATGTTGGACATGGTTGGACGTTGCCAATGTTGGACATGGTTGGACGTTGACAATGTTGGATATGGTTGGGCGTTGCCAATGTTGGACATGGTTGGACGTTGCAAATGTTGGACATGGTTGGACGTTGCCAATGTTGGACATGGTTGGACGTTGCCATTGTTGGACATGGTTGGGCGTTGCCAATGTTGGGCATGGTGGATGTTGACAATGTTGGACATGGTGGGCGTTGCCAATGTTGGATATGGTGGGCGTTGCCAATGTTGGATATGGTGGGCGTTGGCAATGTTGGACATGGTTGGACGTTGCCAATGTTGGACATGGTTGGACGTTGCCAATGTTGGACATGGTTGGGCGTTGCCAATGTTGGACATGGTTGGGCGTTGCCAATGTTGGACATGGTTGGACGTTGCCAATGTTAGACATGGTTGGACGTTGCCAATGTTGGGCATGGTTGGACGTTGCCAATGTTGGACATGGTTGGACGTTGCCAATGTTGGACATGGTTGGGCGTTGCCAATGTTGGACATGGTTGGGCGTTGCCAATGTTGGACATGGTTAGACGTTGCCAATGTTGGACATGGTTGGACGTTGCCAATGTTGGGCATGGTGGATGTTGACAATGTTGGACATGGTGGGCGTTGCCAATGTTGGATATGGTGGGCGTTGCCAATGTTGGATATGGTGGGCGTTGGCAATGTTGGATATGGTTGGACGTTGCCAGTGTTGGACATGGTTGGACGTTGCCAATGCTAGACATGGTTGGACGTTGCCAATGTTGGACATGGTTGGACGTTGCAAATGTTGGGCATGGTGGATGTTGACAATGTTGGACATGGTTTGACGTTGCCAATGTTGGACATGGTTGGACGTTGCCAATGTTGGACATGGTTTGACGTTGCCAATGTTGGATATGGTGGGCGTTGCCAATGTTGGACATGGTTGGACGTTGCCAATGTTGGACATGGTTGGACGTTGCCAATGTTGGATATGGTGGGCGTTGCCAATGTTGGACATGGTTGGACGTTGCCAATGTTGGACATGGTTGGACGTTGCCAATGTTGGACATGGTTAGACGTTGCCAATGTTGGACATGGTTGGACGTTGCCAATGTTGGACATGGTTGGACGTTGCCAATGTTGGGCATGGTGGATGTTGACAATGTTGGACATGGTTGTACGTTGCCATTGTTGGACATGGTTGGGCGTTGCCAATGTTGGACATGGTTGGGCGTTGCCAATGTTGTGCATGGTGGATGTTGACAATGTTGGACATGGTTGGGCGTTGCCAATGTTGGACATGGTTTGACGTTGCCAATGTTGGACATGGTTGGACGTTGCCAATGTTGGACATGGTTGGACGTTGCCAATGTTGGGCATGGTGGATGTTGACAATGTTGGACATGGTTGTACGTTGCCAATGTTGGACATGGTTGGACGTTGCCAATGTTGGACATGGTTAGACGTTGCCAATGTTGGACATGGTTGGACGTTGCCAATGTTGGACATGGTTGGACGTTGCCAATGTTGGACATAGTTGGACGTTGCCAATGTTGGACATAGTTGTACATTGCCAATGTTGGACATGGTGTTACTCAAAACACCGAGCGCTATTCTAAGAAGATAACCGGCGCTTTGATAAGTTTCTTTGATAAGTTTCTTTGATAAGTTTCTTGATAAGTTTCTTTGATAAGTTTCTATGATAAGTTTCTTTGATAAGTTTCTTTGATAAGTTTCTTTGATAAATTTCTTTGATAAGGTTCTTTGATAAGTTTCTTTGATAAGTTTCTTTGATAAGTTTCTATGATAAGTTTCTTTGATAAGTTTCTATGATAAGTTTCTTTGATAAGTTTCTATGATAAGTTTCTTTGATAAGTTTCTATGATAAGTTTCTATGATAAGTTTCTTTGATAAATTTCTTTGATAAGTTTCTTTGATAAGTTTCTTTGATAAGTTTCTATGATAAGTTTCTATGATAAGTTTCTTTGATAAGTTTCTTTGATAAGTTTCTTTGATAAGTTTCTATGATAAGTTTCTATGATAAGTTTCTTTGATAAGTTTCTTTGATAAGTTTCTTTGATAAATTTCTTTGATAAGTTTCTTTGATAAGTTTCTTTGATAAGTTTCTTTGATAAGTTTCTTTGATAAGTTTCTATGATAAGTTTCTTTGATAAGTTTCTTTGATAAGTTTCTATGATAAGTTTCTTTGATAAGTTTCTATGATAAGTTTCTATGATAAGTTTCTTTGATAAGTTTCTTTGATAAGTTTCTTTGATACGTTTCTTTGATAAGTTTCTTTGATAAGTTTCTTTGATACGTTTCTTTGATAAGTTTCTTTGATAAGTTTCTTTGATAAGTTTCTTTGATAAGCCTGATAAATCAAGAGTTCGATCATAGAATTGTAATGGATCTCTTGTACTTGGCATCGAGTAGGACCATATCTTTCTTCCACACATCAAACTAATCTTCCAAACCCTTACCCCAACAAATGAGGTGGAGAAATATATGAATTAATTTAGATCCTGTTTCTTTCCTGTGTTTTTGTTACATTATATAACTTATTTCAGCACTTAGTTTTATTTCACTGTAACAGTCTGCCATCATGATTAATTTGCATATTTCACTTACTTACTGTCATAGATAATCAATGTAAAAAAGTAAAGTGCCCCCGTCACGTCAAGTGGTGTATAGGAATATGTTGTTTGTGACCATAAATTTTACAGACCTTCTGCACATGATTTTTGGGGTTATGTGGTCGGTATTACGCCCGCGCCGCTTTATTTTCCCAGAAAAAAATCCGGTACCCAGTAAAGGCTGGGTGAACTGGAAGCTGTCGGTTGGGATCGAAACCTATCTCTTGTCCTTTGTAGTCCAGTTCACTAACGATCATGAATATAACACGTTATAAATGTCTGAGGCGATGAATTACTGTAAAATATATCAGGAATTTTACTTTCATAATTGTCCGGGTAATTGTAGAAGAGAATTGCGCACCAAAGGAGGTAGAGGCAAAATTGGTGCAATACAATGCGCATAAAGAGAGAAGTGACGTGGAAAAGAGATGACGTAGAACAATAGGATGACGTAGTTTGCTGGACGGTTGGAAAGGAGAGGATAATATAATTCAGTTAGAGATCGGCAGCCGCAGAGAGCAGTTGGAAAATTGAGAATCATGTAATGCAAGAACGACAGTAGAAGCCTATAAGCAGAGAACAGTTGGGATACAAGCCCAAGAGGACAACTTGAGATAAAAGGAGGAACAAGCAGTGAGGTCCAATCAGCAGATTAGTATAAAACAAATGTCAGCAGCAACAGAGAATCAAGTAACTGGTCTAACAGAAGTAATGGAACCGACAACAGCCATAGATAGAGTAGGGAGGGCCATTCGATGGGGAACGGTCCAACTTAAATTAGTTGACAACCAGCAATAGATAGAGTAGAGAGGGCCGTTCGATGGGGAAAGGTCCAACATAAGCGAGTGATAAAAGCATGAAATGGAAGCCCAAGGAGATAGCTTGAGATAAAAAGTGGAACAAGCAAAGAACGGCTGAACAGTTAGTAATAGCAACAATTAGAATTCTGACAAGGAGAGGCCAGCAGTCAACAGCAATAGATAGAGTAGGGAGGGCCGTTCGATGGAGAACGGTCCTACAAAAGTTAGTGTCGAACATGAATATGAAGATTAGAATAGAATAAATAATAATATAATAGAGAATGAAAGGAGAGAATTGAATAGATAAACAATAATTGTCATGACAGAAGATGTGAGGATAGAAGAAATAAAGGCAGCCGATCAATGGTCAATGTGCTATCGATGTGTTGTTAATTGTTGTTATGTATAACACGCAGAAAAGTCTCTCAAGTTGGCCGTAAGGGACTAACGAAACAAGCTGTTGAGAAAGAAAGGCAAACACACAAAGTTCAGTCTCTCAATAAAGTCACGAGAGTGTATGCACGAACAAGTGTAAGTAGCAGGTACACGCAAAGGTGGTCTCAAAAGGTCTCAAAAGGTGACGACAAAGGGACGTCGAAGGTCGTAAATCATACATCGTACGTCGTAAAACATAAAGGGGCCTGCGAGGGTCACAGTAATGACCTACAACTTGCTTATTTCCAAGAGTTACATTGTTTCCATATTCTCAACATGAATGAATGATTCCATCTGCAGCATTCGTCACCGACAGGAATCATTCATGAACTTAACATATTTTCATATCAGGGATTATTAGAAAAAAAAAAAAAAAAGCCGATCTTTCCAATCTGAAGCTTACAAACCGGCAGCAGAACTATATCCCAAAGAGTTGGGATTCACTTGAAAGAAGTGCTTAAGACGCCATAACTTGAAGCCACTGACAAGCGGGTTTTAAAAGACAGTACCTTTATAAGATACATCAAATTTATTTTTGCGCCCCTTGTGATGCGGTAAGAAATAAATGCGGAGATAATATAGCCGAAGATCGACATACGAAAGATTTCAATAACGATGAAAAAGATGAAAGAGATAAAAAGATGTAAAGATGAAAATAGACACACTGACAGATAGTGAGAAAGCCAGTCAGAGAGATGAATGATAGTTAGATAGACATAATCACAGATTAGTGGACGGTTATCTCTTTTTTAATGTTTTGATTATCATTTTAGCTAAGTTAGATGTTACAGTTGTCGTCTGCGCTTACAACAAGGTTACCACAGTATTGGACAAATGGTTAATTTTTTACGTTTTTAGTTGTATGACTTTAAAAAAAGATTTGTGTGCATTCATTTAGGCTGTGAACTAGGTCCCGAACCTATTTTTATATGCAAATATTTTGTTGTTATTGCCTAGATAAGAGTTTCTCTGTTCTACATATATTTGTTGTGGTAACTAACAGTATATATGTTTGTTTTAATAACTAATGTTTTAATATTATAACAAGTCTTTCTATTACCCTCAACGCTGTAATGCTAGCGAGTAAGGCAAGATGAATCTTACTATTATATTATTTGTTCTAATAACATACATTATTCTATTGAAATTATTTGTCATTTAAACATAATTAATAATACTAATTATTTGGGGGCCTCGGTAGCCTAGTTGGGAAAACCACCCGACTAGACTACCGACGTTCGGACAACCCGTGTTCAATTCCCGCTGGGAGCAGTGTGAATTGTACTCGTGGTTGGAATAAAAAAAAATACCCCCACGGTCGACCCAGCCGTTGGCAGAAATGGGTACCAGGGTATATTATCCTGGGAAGGTGAGGAATGTCGCTTCGCATCTGAGTTTCGATGCTTGAGGCTACACTATACAGAAATATCCGAACATTTCTGGATAGGCGGCCGAGCACATATGGGTGTAAACTCGCGTGCTAAGACGCCGGTTCAAGTCTCGTACTTTACCTTTACCTTTAATAATACTATTGTCATTCTATTCTAGTATTCTTATTGTCATTGTCGTTCATATATTTAATGTTTCTCGGCAAACTTTTTTCCATTTCAGATTTAGACTTGGGCGCGTCAGTCTGAGGAAGCTTACACCAACTTCCGGGTGCTGCCCAACACCGGTGACATCCTGACCCTACGAGATCTGACGTCATTACAAGGTCAAACTCTGAAGCTCGTCGTCGAGGCCGTTGATCAAGGCTCCAAGGCTCAAACGGCGCAGGCTGTGGTAAATATCCACGTTATAGACTCAATCAACAATCAACCAGCCATCCGCATGACGATTCCCGCTGGCTCCATGGTGTCCAGGATCGTAGAGAACGCTTCTCCCGGGTTTGTGGTTGCTCACTTCATGGTTGAGGACACAGATACCAACGAGAACGGTATAGTCACGTGCCACCTTCAGGACGACACATTCGGCCTTCAACGCTTGAAAGACTCGGAATACAAGGTCACAGTTTACAATAATTTGGACAGAGAAAGAGTGCCTTTCTATCAGGTCATTATATCATGCATGGATGGTGGAAACCCAGCCTTGACCTCGACTGTATCCTTTTCTGTCATTCTGGAAGACGCCAACGACAACCCTCCAAATTTGTGAAAACCCTATACAGAGCCAACATTACAGAAAACCTTAGCACTCACATTCTGAGAGTTGAAGCTGAGGATATAGACCTAGGGCAAAACGGAACTGTATCTTACAAACTTGGAGACGTAACGTCACTAGTATCGTCATATATTCAGCTGAACCCGAATTCAGGAGAAATAAGTACGAAGCAGAAATTGGATTATGAGTTATTTCATCATCTTGACTTCCCAGTGGTGGCTGTGGATGCAGGGAGCCCAAGTCTGTCCTCCACAGCGAGGGTAATAATCGATGTCGGTGACGTCAATGACAATATGCCGAAAGTACCAATTGGATATTTCTTATCTGTTCCTGAGAATAGGCCAGCCGGGACACTTATTGGACATATTCAAGCCATTGATCCTGACGAGGGCTTGTCTGGAAAGGTTGGCTACCAGCTTCGATCTGACAACGAGGCAACAAAACTGTTCAACTTGAGCCAATCAGGTGAGCTGCGAACACTTCGAACATTTGACAGGGAGACCAAGTATATCTACGACATTGATGTCCTAGCGTGGGATCATGGACCTCAGCCACAGACAAACGATCTTCACATCCGAATTATTGTAACAGATGTCAATGACCACGCCCCTGTGTTTGAGTTCCCCAAACAAAACAATAAGACAGTCCACGCCACGTCGGACTTTAGGTACAACAACACCGTGACGACTGTCATTGCCAGCGACCAAGACATTGGAGAAAACGCGTCCTTGACCTACACATTAGTAGAAGGGGGTAGAGACGTGTTTGATATTGAGCCTCACAGCGGCAGAATCTTCACGGCAAAGAATCTACAAACCAAAGACAAGGGCACGTACACAATCTCGCTGTTTGTGAGAGATAATGGTGCCCAGCCGCTGTCAACCACAGGTACTGTTGTTGTTGTTATAACCCAAGGCAACGGAACCGCTGCACTGACCAGCCTAGGGACCAATGAGCACATTGTAATAGTGGCCATCCTTGTGGGCGTCACGATCTTCATCGCTATTGTCGTCTTCCTTATCGTCATCAGGTTCTTGAGGAAAAATGGCAGATCAAGAAGAGGTAAATATATAGGAGGCTTGCCCATGGAGGTGAAGATGCGGACCCCAGTGACTGAAGATCATGGTTCCAGCGACGAGGAGCCGTGGAAGCGTTACGATCAAGCCAAGAAAGCGAACGGGCCTGTCATGTCGGGAGATGTCGTCTACGAGGTCAATGACGACATTATTTTGTTCAAGCTCAAACTGGCAGACCAATACAAGGAACTTGAACCGGAAGACAAGGTGAGTGGATGATACACTTGTGTGATGTTATGAATGGGGACTCTTTTTTTCTTTCTCTTTCTTCACTTCCTGTAGTTCGGGTGTCGAGGAAGATGCAAAGTTCTGCTTCTCGCCATTTTGGCGGTTTCAATCATTGTCAATTGATACTGCTGTGATGATTCGTTGATGTTGTCTGTTCATCTTACTCTAGGTCTACCTCATGCTCTTTTGTCTTCTCCTCCTTTTTGTGTATATGCTGTGTGTGGGAAGGATTCACAGGTCAATCTTTCTCGATAGGCAAACCAGTTAATTTGTTGTTTATGTATGTAGCTTAGGATTGTTCTATGCCTACTCTTTCTCTTATAATGTCATTCTGATTCTGTCTTTTCTGGTTACTTCTAAAGTTTTTTTTCAGGCATCTCATTTTTGTGGTGACAGGTTTGATTCTTGGTCGTTAGTGACCATGTTTGGCTTTGGTAGCGCTATGTTGGAATGAATATACTTTGTATAAGATGTTTCTTAGTGAAATTAGGTATTGCATTGTATTGAAGTATAAGGAATAACTGATACAATATTTGATTTGCCTTATTGCTTCGTATATCTATTTCTTTATCGATTTGACCAACCTAGTAGAATGTTGTTCCCATGTATTTAAAGTTTGTTACTTGTTGTATAACTTGATGTTCTATTGCAATGTTTGGTACCTTCTTTTGTCTTCCTATTGATATAACTTCTGTTTTTAGTACTTATTTTCATGTTGTTCATTTTAGATTCTTTATTCAAAGACAGTAGATGTTGGAGTTCTTTTTCTTGCAGCAAAAAGTAGATCGTTTATGTCTTCACTCTGGGAAGTATTCCCAACAATCTTGAGTATTTTGTCAATGTCAGTGATAAACAAGAGTCGTGACAGCCTTGTCATGACTCCAAATGTTACTACCAATGGTTGTGATGTTTCTTTACTTGCTCTAATCACAGGAAGAGAATAAAATGGCCTAATACTCATTCGTCGACGTGTTCTTTGTAGGCTGACAGCGATCAGGGATGTGACTATAGTTTAAATTATCTTTGTAGACTGACACCGAGCAGGGATGTGACTATAGTTTAAATTATTTTTGTAGACTGACACCGAGCAGGGATGTGGCTATTGTTTAAATTATCTTTGTAGACTGACACCAAGCAGGGATGTGGCTATTGTTTAAATTATCTTTGTAGACTGACACCAAGCAGGGATGTGACAATAGTTTAATTCATCCATGCAGACTGACATCAAGAAGTGATATGATTATAGTTTAAGTCATCCTTGTAGACTGAAACCGAGCCAGGATTTGACTATACTTTAAATCATCCTTATAGACTGATACCAAGCAGGGATATGACTATAGTTTAAGTCATCCTTGTAGACTGACACCAAGCAGGGATGTGACTATAGTTTAAGTCATCCTTGTAGACTGACACCAAGCAGGGATGTGACTATAGTTTAAGTCATCCTTGTAGACTGACACCAAGCAGGGATATGACTATAGTTTAAGTCATCCTTGTAGACTGACACCAAGCAGGGATGTGACTATAGTTTAAGTCATCCTTGTAGACTGACACCAAGCTGGGATGTGACTATAGTTTAAGTCATCCTTGTAGACTGACACCAAGCAGGGATGTGACTATAGTTTAAGTCATCCTTGTAGACTGACACCAAGCTGGGATGTGACTATAGTTTAAGTCATCCTTGTAGACTGACACCAAGCAGGGATGTGACTATAGTTTAAGTCATCCTTGTAGACTGACACCAAGCAGGGATGTGACTATAGTTTAAGTCATCCTTGTAGACTGACACCAAGCAGGAATGTGACTATAATTTAAGTCATCATTGTAGACTGACACCAAGCAGGAATGTGACTATAGTTTAAGTCATCCTTGTAGACTGACACCAAGCAGGAATGTGACTATAGTTTAAGTCATCCTTGTAGACTGACACCAAGCAGGGATATGACTATAGTTTAAGTCATCCTTGTAGACTGACACCAAGCAGGGATGTGACAATAGTTTAAGTCATCCTTGTAGACTGACACCAAGCAGGGATGTGACTATAGTTTAAGTCATCCTTGTAGACTGACACCAAGCAGGGATGTGACAATAGTTTAAGTCATCCTTCTAGACTGACACCAAGCAGGGATGTGACTATAGTTTAAGTCGTCCTTGTAGACTGACACCAAGCAGGGATGGGACTATAGTTTAAGTCATCCTTGTAGACTGACACCAAGCAGGGATGGGACTATAGTTTAAGTCATCCTTGTAGACTGACACCAAGCAGGGATGTGACTATAGTTTAAGTCATCCTTGTAGACTGACAAAGGCAGGGATGGGACTATAGTTTAAGTCATCCTTGTAGACTGACACCAAGCAGGGATGTGACTATAGTTTAAGTCATCCTTGTAGACTGACAAAGGCAGGGATGTGACTATAGTTTAAGTCATCCTTGTAGACAGACAAAGGCAGGGATGTGACTATAGTTTAAGTCATCCTTGTAGACTGACAAAGGCAGGGATGGGACTATATTTTAAGTCATCCTTGCAGACTGACACCAAGCAGGGATGTGACTATAGTTTAAGTCATCCTTCTAGACTGACACCAAGCAGGGATGTGACTATAGTTTAAGTCATCCTTGTAGACTGACACCAAGCAGGGATGTGACTATAGTTTAAGTCATCCTTGTAGACTGACACCAAGCAGGGATATGACTATAGTTTAAGTCATCCTTGTAGACTGACACCAAGCAGGGATGTGACTATAGTTTAAGTCATCCTTGTAGACTGACACCAAGCAGGGATGGGGCTATAGTTTAAGTCATCCTTCTAGACTGACACCAAGCAGGGATGTGACTATAGTTTAAGTCATCCTTGTAGACTGACATCAAGCAGGGATGTGACTATAGTTTAAGTCATCCTTGTAGACTGACACCAAGCAGGGATGTGACTATAGTTTAAGTCATCCTTGTAGACTGACACCAAACAGGGATGTGACTATAGTTTAAGTCATCCTTGTAGACTGACACCAAGCAGGGATGTGGCAATAGTTTAAGTCATCCTTCTAGACTGACACCAAGCAGGGATGGGACTATAGTTTAAGTCATCCTTGTAGACTGACGCCGAGCAGGGATGTGACTATAGTTTAAGTCATCCTTGTAGACTGACACCAAGCAGGGATGTGACTATAGTTTAAGTCATCCTTCTAGACTGACACCAAGCAGGGATGTGACTATATTTTATGTCAGTCCTTGTAGACTGACACCAAGCAGGGATGTGACTATAGTTTAAGTCATCCTTGTAGACTGACACCAAGCAGGGATGTGACTATAGTTTAAGTCATCCTTGTAGACTGACACCAAGCAGGGATGTGACTATAGTTTAAGTCATTATTGTAAACTGACAAAGGCAGGGATGTGACTATAATCTAAGTTATTTGATGTTAGAAATGTTTTTTTAATTTTTTTTTTCATGAAGAGTGAAATTACGACATTACTTAGTCCTTTGATTCCTTCAGTTTTTTAAATGAAAGTTTATAGTTCAAATATAAATTGTTTAAAAATATTCAGCCAAAATAACTAGCAGTGTCAGCTCCCATTCCTGTTTGTCTAATTGTATCAAGGCTAATCTTTCAGCCCTACTGATTGTTTAATATATGTACGCCTATGTATCTGTCTGTATGACCTAATGTCTATCACACAAACATGTTTCTTGTAGAAAACAGAATGTTTTACAGAATGCTGTTTCACTGAACAGCTTCTGACGTGAGAATCTGCCAATATGACCGATTCAACCGTAGAATGAACCGGTGCATTCGGGGTGCCTGGCCTCATTTCCTACTTCCTGTGCCTTTTGTCTTCTGCTTTTAGCAATCGTCTCATCCTAAAATGCTGCTGTGCTGTTTTATTTTTAGTCTCTATGTGCTCAGATCTGACGCCAGATTTTTTCCAGTTTCTTTCGCTGTCAACCAATGAAAGCGGAGACATAAAAGATCGCAAATTAAAAAAAATAATAATAATAGGGAACCGAAAGGAGTGATAGGGTCTTGTGTTTGACTTTTCCTAATGAATTTTGTTAAAACATATTTTCTTAATCCTTTTTGTCTCTGTAACCAGTTTTGTGTGAGCACACCCTTTTCGGAATTAGATGTTAATGATTTAGTGTTACGTCTATTGGCGAATATCTAAAACTGGGTTATGCGATTCATGCTGGCATGTTAGCTATTTAAGGAAATGTGAAATAGTTTGGAATCTTCTTGAATAACATAATTAGCAATTGGAAAGAAAATATCACGTCTTATTCTTATTAAAAGCGCAGTACACAAGGTCCAACTTCTGGGTTTTTATCCGGAATTCTTTGATTTATTTGTTTATCTTCAGCTCTTTTCTTTATCTGTTTATCCTCAATTCCTTTGATTTATCTGTTTATCAAATTCCTTCAAACAGAGCTGAACTGTCATCGCTTCACCGCACTTCAATACCAGTCGCTAATTATTGCCGCTCGTGACGTGGTATCGAGCATAACGGAACGCTAGAACAACTGTGCAACACCCATCTAATGAGTCTTGTAATGACATGTTGATCCTGTTTTGTTCAGCTCGCTCGAGGAGTGCGCATGCGCACGAGAAATAATCTCGAAATCGATTGTTAAACAAATTGTTAGCTGCAAGTGCCGGTATTGCAGGCGGAGGTTGGAAAGTAAGGCAATTTAGTTACCAGTCTTCAGTTTCTTGGTTGGTTCTGTTGTCTTTGCATGGGAGACTAGTTCTCAAACCTAGTGTCCTGACCAAATGTTCGTGCCAATAGGTCGTTCTGACCTCATTTTTACCTGCATTAGGTGCCCTTTACAATTTGCCTACGTGATTTAACTTATCTGGAACGACTCTTTTGTTGCACACACTTGTATCGTCAGTTCTCAAATACTTTCAATAATCAATTTTGAACCTTTGAAACCAATCTTTACTGCGTGGATTCATTCAGAGCTCCATAAACTCATCTGTTGCGTGGATTCATCCAGTGCTCCATAAACTCATCTGTTGCGTGGAAGTGCTCCATAAACAAATCTGTTGCGTGGATTCATCTTGTACTCCATAAACTCATCTGTTGCGTGGATTCATCTTGTGCTCCATAAACTCATCTGTTGTGTATATTCATTCAGAGCTCAATAAACTCATCTGTTGAGTAGATTCATTCAGAGCTCCATAAACTCATCTGTTGAGTAGATTCATTCAGAGCTCCATAAACTTATCTGTTGTGTAGATTCATCCTGTGCTCCATAAACCCATCTGTTGTGTAGATTCATTCAGAGCTCCATAAACTCATCTGTTGTGTAGATTCATCCAGAGCTCCATAAACTCATCTGTTGTGTAGATTCATTCAGAGCTCCATAAACTCATCTGTTGCGTAGATTCATTCAGAGCTCCATAAACTCATCTGTTGTGTAGATTCATTCAGAGCTCCATAAACTCATCTGTTGCGTAGATTCATTCAGAGCTCCATAAACTCATCTGTTGTGTAGATTCATTCAGAGCTCCATAAACTCATCTGTTGTGTAGATTCATTCAAAGTTCCATAAACTCATCTGTTGTGTAGATTCATTCAAAGTTCCATAAACTCATCTGTTGTGTAGATTCATTCAAAGCTCCATAAACTCATCTGTTGCGTAGATTCATTCAAAGCTCCATAAACTCATCTGTTGTGTAGATTCATTCAGAGCTCCATAAACTCATCTGGTGCGTAGATTCATTCAAAGCTCCATAAACTCATCTGTTGTGTAGATTCATTCTGTGCTCCATAAACTCATATGTTGCGTAGATTCATTCAGAGCTCCATAAACTCATCTGTTGTGTAGATTCATTCTGTGCTCCATAAACTCATCTGTTGCGTAGATTCATTCAGAGCTCCATAAACTCATCTGTTGTGTAGATTCATTCTGTGCTCCATAAACTCATCTGTTGCGTAGATTCATTCAGAGCTCCATAAACTCATCTGTTGTGTAGATTCATTCTGTGCTCCATAAACTCATCTGTTGCGTAGATTCATTCAGAGCTCCATAAACTCATCTGTTGTGTAGATTCATTCAGAGCTCCATAAACTCATCTGTTGCGTAGATTCATTCAGAGCTCCATAAACTCATCTGTTGTGTAGATTCATTCAGAGCTCCATAAACTCATCTGTTGCGTAGATTCATTCAGAGCTCCATAAACTCATCTGTTGTGTAGATTCATCCAGAGCTCAATAAACTCATCTTGAAAGCCCGGGGCTGTGTGGTCTATTGGCAAGACGTCAACATCTGAACAAGGTTCGATTCTCTTCAAAGACGAGGACAATTTTTTTAAAAAGGGACCAAATTCGTGGCTTTACCCTCCTCGAATCGCTTGGTAGTGTCTGGCATACTCGGAAACTGGCGAAAAACAGTCACACTCTGCGCACGTTAAAAATCTCATGGCACTTGGAAATAGAACGAAAAATTGGGTTAAAAGTGACTGATACCCGCGAAAAGTTATTAGGAAAATATCTGGCCAAAATGTGAAGATTCTCGTCTATGTGGAGGTGTTCATGAAGTTTGAGAATATCTGGTTGAGAATATCTAAGCTCATGTCTGCGGGTGTGAAGACAAGGAAAAAAGTGATTTTCACGCAAAACTGAGTCCCTCAGGACTTTGATAGAGATATAAACCTCGTGAATGAAAATAAACAATGAAACTTCTTTAAAGTCTCTTTCATTATATTAATTTATGTTTAATGCATCACTATAATATCTTGAACGCTTCTTTCATTATATTAATTTGTGTTTAATGCATCACTAAAATATCTTGAATGTCTCTTTCATTACCTTAATTTATGTTTAATGCATCACTAAAATATCTTGAACGCTTCTTTCATTATATTAATTTATGTTTAATGCATCACTAAAATATCTTGAATGTCTCTTTTATTACATTAATTTATGTTTAATGCATCACTATAATATCTTGAACGTCTCTTTCATTACCTTAATTTACTTTCAGGAACTAATGACTTCATTAATTCACCATCGATTTCTTTACCTGCTTGTTTTAAGCTACAAATTACACATCCATGTCTCGGTCACCTATTCACTACTTTCGATGATCTAATAACCACTTCCGACCGTCTATTTATTCACCGCTTCCGACCGTCTATTTATGCACTACTTTATTACTCAACCATCCATGGAATTTATGTCACGAATGTTCGTTTGTCTTTGTAAGACATTCTATCATTTCTCTCGTTCGTCATCTCTCAGTTAAATTATCCACATCTATCAATTCGTCACACATACCTATCGACGTACCACCTCTCTCTATCAGCTCACCACCTCTCTCTGTCAACGTACCACCTCTCTCTGTCAACGTGCCACCTCTCTCTATCAACTCACCACCTCTCTTTGTCAACGTACCATTTCTCTCTATCAACTCAACACCTCTTTCTATCAACTCACCACCTCTCTCTATCGACGTAACACCTCTCCCTATCAATTCACCACCTCTCTCTATCGACGTACCACCTCACTCTATCAATTCACCACCTCTCTTTATCGATGTACCACCTCACTCGATCAATTCACTACCTCTCTGTATCAATTCACCACCTCTCTCTATCAATTCACCACCTCCCTCTATCAATTCACCAACTCTATCTATCAATTCACCACCTCTCTCTATCAATTCACCACCTCTCTATATCAATTCACCACCTCACCACCTCTCTCTATCAATTCACTACCTCTCTCTATCGACGTACCACATCTCTCTATCAATTCACCACCTCAATCTATCAATTCACCAACTCTCTCTATCGACGTACCACCTCTCTCTATCAATTCACCACCACTCTCTATCAATTCACCACCTCTCTCTATCGACGTACCACCTCTCTCTATCAAATCACCACCACTCTCTATCAATTCACCACTTCTCTCTATCGACGTACCACCTCTCTCTTTCAATTCACCACCACTCTCTATCAATTCACCACTTCTCAATCATTTCACCACCTCTCTCTATCGACGTACCACCCCTCTCTATCAATTCACCCCCTCTCTCTATCAGTTCACCACCTCTCTCTATCGACGTACCACCCCTCTCTATCAATTCACCACCTCTCTCTATCAATTCACCAACTCGCTCCATCAATTCACTACCTCTCTCTATCGACGTACCACCTCTCTCTATCAATTCACTACCTCTATCTATCAATTCACCACCTCTCTCTATCAATTCACTACCTCTCTCTATCGACGTACCACCCCTCTCTATCAATTCACCACCTCTCTCTATCAATTTACCACCTCACTCTATCAATTCACCACCTCTCTATATCAATTCACTAACTCTCTCTATCGACGTACCACCTCTCGCTATCGACGTACCACCTTTCTCTATCAATTCACCACCTCTCTCTATCGACATAACACCTCTCTCTATCAATTCACCACCTCTCTCTATCGACATACCACCTTTCTCTATCAATTCACCACCTCTCTATCAATTCACCACCTCTCTCTATCAATTCACCACCTCTCTCTATCGACGTACCACCTTTCTCTATCAATTCACCACCTCTCTCTATCAATTCATCACCTCTCTCTATCGACGTACCACCTCTCTCTATCAATTCACCACCTCTCTATCAATTCACCACCTCTCTCTATCGACGTACCACCTTTCTCTATCAATTCAACACCTCTCTATCAATTCACCACCCCTCTCTATCAATTCAACACAGCTCTATCAATTCACCACCCCTCTCTATCAATTCTCCACGTCTGTCTATAAATTCACCACCTCTCTCTATCAATTCATCACCTCTCTCTATCAATTCACCACCTCTCAATCAATTCACCACCTCTCTATATCGACGTACCACCTCTCTCTATCAATTCACCACCTCTCTCTATCGACGTAACACCTCTCTCTATCAATTCACCACCTCTCTCTATCGACGCACCACCTCTCTCTATCAATTCACCACCTCTCTGTATCAATTCACCACCTCTCTCTATCGACGTACCGCCTCTCTCTATCGACGTATCACCTCTCTCTATCAATTCACTACCTCTCTCTATCGACGTACCACCTCTCTCTATCAATTCACCACCTCTGTCTATTAATTTACCACCTCTCTATCAATTCACCACATCGCTCTATCGACGTACCACCTCTCGCTATCGACGTACCACTTCTCTCTATAATTTCACCACCTCTCTCTATTGACATAACACCCCTCTCTATCGACGTACCATCTCTCTCTATCAACTAACCACCTCTCTCTATCGACGTACCATCTCTCTCTCTCAACTCACCTCATCGATTTATCAACTCACCACCTCTCACTCTCAATTCACCACTCTCTATCATATCTCCACCTCTCTTTATCAACTTATCTCTTCACTTAATCATCTTACCACTTCTCTTTATCAACTCATCACATCTCTATCAACTCTCCACATCTCTTAATCAATTTACCGATTCACTTGATCATCTTACCACCTCTATCTATCAACTCATCATTTCTAAATCGTCTCTCCACTTCTCTCCATCAAATCATCACATCTCTATCATCTCTTAATCTCTCTCTATCAACTCATTAATTCTCTTTCACTCTTTTCATTAACTTACTCCTTCACTTAATCATCTTACATCTCTCTCTATCAACTCACCAACTCTCTCTATAATCTCCCCCACTCTATTCATCAACTTACTCCTTCACTTAATCATCTTACCATCTCTCTCTATCAACTCACTAACTATCTTTATCATCTCGCCACTCTTTTCATCAACTTACCTCTTCATTTAATCATATCTCCACCTCTCTCAATTAACTCACCCCCTCTATCTTGCCCGCACAATAACCTCGCTATATTATCCCACCACTCTAGCGGCATGCTACAGCTCCATACGAGAACCTCATGCACATTAAAAAATACCGATATACCGTCGCAGTGATTTCAGCTCCTGAACGAAACTATTATAGCACGCGATGCTAGCGCTCCCTATGACACGACGGTTTGACTAATTTGAGCAAATGGATCGTTAGTTTCAGAGAGTTTATGCCGACGCGATTGATAATTCCTTTCACTTACTGCCTACTTTCTTTCTAGAGACAAAAACAAGAAGGACGCTTGCTTCGACATAAAACCTGACAATTTCCATTCAAAAGACGTCAGATCATTTTTCTACTTTAATTATTATCGTTTCCAGTTGGATCATTTATGTGTAAGTATGTGTGCGTGTTTGTGTGTGTGAGTGTGTGTTTACGGATGGAAGGGGAGGGAGATTTCCGATCTGAGCAGTTTCTAACAATTGTCCGCGGTGTTCTTTAGACGTTAGAGCGGAGTGGCTTCACTGCAGGCTGGGTATTATCTTATCTGCTCAGTGCCCGTTGTAGCAACCAGAAAAAAAAATATTCATCTCGATCGTTCACACTGAACTATTGAGCGTGTTGCGTTCTGTTAAAATGGCGCGTATTTACGTTCATATAGTTCTATTGAATGTGGTGTATTCTATATAAATGATAAATGACGCTCAGCTCAAAAGGGACACTTTCAGGTCACCGTAACAGCCGTCACAGACAGCATAATTCCCATGCGCCTCGCACCACTTCCGGTGTAGATCACATGATCATTAAGCTTGCCCTAAGAATCGCTGTCTCAACAACTGAAGTCAGACCTTCACTTCGGTGAGACACTCGATCCGACGACAGTTCAGCTGGTGGCAAAACTTCCAGTAAAACACAGATCCTACATTATATTCCAGAGCAAACCGAGGACCTAGTACCGTTTCACTACACACCACGGCTAGTCGCCTGCAGCACTATCTCAGCGCACTGGCGCCAAAACCATGTTGATTTCATGATCAGGTGAATGTGACCGGACTACCGCTGTCTCCAAAAACAAAATTCCAAACCACAATCATTTGAAACCACATTACAGCAAAAAACGCCACTAGTTCTGAATCTGATTCAATCGAGCGACCATCTTGGCCGCCAGACCAAACGGAAGTCACACAGTGTTCTAATATCAGCAACCGTGGGCTAAGAACTATATATAGCATCTGCGTCATTTTGTGATAATTTGTATTCTCATTAATTAAACGATTTTTATGTTCGCTCTTCTCACACTTTATTTTTACAAATTAGGAATTTCCTCTTTGTCTTCTATAGTTCGTTTCCCGTTAATAGAACTCGGTAACTATGGATTTTATGATAAGACTTTATGTGGTGACATTCAGAAAATCTTTAAGAAGGCAACAATGTCACAATTTTTATTTTCATTCTTTCTCTTCTGTTGTTTATTTTACGTTTATTATACGTACACAGTTATGTATGACAAAAAATGCATTCTATGTTTTGTATATTATTGATGTAGACGCTGGTGAACCGGATCAGCGTTTAACAAAGAAAATTATTTTATGGTGCACTGCAAATGAATAAAAGATTACACAGTGACGAAATAAAGATAATAGGGACTTCGTGAAGGTGTCAGTGATAAACACAAATAATAGGGACATCGTGAAGGTGTCAATGATAAACACAAATAATAGGGATATCGTGAATGTGTCAGTGACAGCACAAATAAGAGGGATATCGTGAAGGTGTCAGTGACAGCACAAATAATAGGGATATCGTGAATGTGTCAGTGACAGCACACATAATAGGGATATCGTGAATGTGTCAGTGACAGCACAAATAATAGGGATATCGTGAATGTATCAGTGATAAACACAAATAATAGGGATATCGTGAAGGTGTCAGTGACAAACACAAATAATAGGGGCATAGTGAAGGTGTCAATAACAAACACAAATAATAGGGGCATAGTGAAGGTGTCAGTGACAAACACAAATAATAGAGATATCGTGAAGATGTCAGTGACAAACTTGAAGACTGCGTCAGCTATCCAGAAAATTGTGGAAATATCGCTTATCGCATAACGAACAAATGAATATAATGAAATGGTAATTTATAAACAAAAAAGAGCAAATTCAGCCATTTTGAATAGATCACTTTGCAAGTCAAACTTAAAAATCTTATCATCCACAATAATCTAAGTTATTATGGTCCTTATTGCTGTAGTAACTTCAGGACCTATAGTTGCCTCATCTGTGGACATTGAAGATCTCTAACATGGATCACTAACGATGCTTTCTTGATGAACGAAAAACTAGACCATCAGTGTGATCTGTTAGTTTTTCTGAAGCTAGACCGTCTATTAATCACATAACAACAATTGTGGAATGATAAAAGTACGGTTCACCAGAATCACATTGCTTATAGTTTCTAGCTCACCCAAAACATATTGCAAATTGATGTTCCATAAAATATAACTTTTTGTTTAATCCGTAACTTTAATTTATAACGGGTTAGCATGTAGGGATTTAATGTGGAAGTACTGACAGCATGGTTGCTTCTTGAATTTACAATAACGTGCTATGTAGCGATAAGAATTCAATTACACTGATTGCTAAATGAGGCATCCGGATTACATAAAACTCCTCCGTCAAACATTTTATAAATACGTGAAAATATCACCGACATTGGAATTACCAGTAAATATCACTCAATATCAAATGAGCTCTGTTTTAGGATGATATATTTTAAAACAGATAACAACCGTGTCATTATATTAACGATGTGTGGTCTTAAAATTTCTGGAAAATTATAGTATATAGAGAATTATATCTGTTCAATAACGTGAGAAACGCGGGAACAATAAAATAAACAGTGCATTTTAATTATCTTCCCATTAATTAATTATTGTTATATTTATTAGGTGTGATTAATAATTAATTCAGCGAGCCATACTTGATTGCAATTACAGCACTCTGGATATTTTATATTTGTATTGTGTCTTGAGTTCTTACATCTTGCTCATAATCATTAATATATTTTTCTTCAGTAATTTTTTTTTCATTCTATAATTTATGTAAAGTAAAAACTACAACAGCAATACAGCCGTCATTTCTAGGACATCGCAATACGTGCATCTCGAATGCATGGAGTAGAAGCGGAGAGATGCAGTCAACAAGATACCCAACAAATGCTGAAAATGGAACGCTGAAACAAATCCTCGCTAGATAGCTACATAATACAATCATCAGTCAGCTACATAATATAATCATCAGTCAGCTACATAATACAATCATCAGTCAGCTACATAATACAATCATCAGACAGCTACATAACACAATCATCTGATAGCTACATAACACAATCACTTGACAATTAAATTAACACAATCATCATGCCAACAGCTTCTTGTCGGTCTTTATAGTGCATGTTACCACATACACTAGTTGAGGTAAAAACCCCATATTTATATTCATTTTCCATAATATCTGGTATACGTATTGACATTTAGTTGTGTAGTTTAACAAAGCGTGTAAACAGACGTAAGTTGTGTTCTCTTAATTTTCCGTTTTATATGAAATATATGGTTCACGACCTCACCGAAAATTAGCCTGAACTACGGTGATTTTGACCTGCATTTTTGTGTGGATTCTTCCAGTGATAGTTGTAAGCCCTATCATATTTGTATGACAGATCTTCACCGTTGTGTTGTGAGGAGGTGTGAGCCTTTGTCAACCCGTTGAGGCAACGGTGATATGGTTTTCTGTGAATAATGGCTTAGTCAACCAGTCAACGGTAAGTGTAACTCTATGTTCCGACGTTGCGGTGAGAGCTCACGCAATGAGATACACCTAGGAGTGTGATTTGATCAGTGCATTGCTTTTAAAAATAAGTATGTGGATCGTATTGAAAGTATTGAAAGCCAGAAAGGATTTTCTGTGATGAGGGTTATGGCAACCGCTCAAATTGAGCAGCGTTATCTTGTTCTCTTATACCAGGGGCAAGTCCTGTCTGCGATTAAGTAAGCACTGGCGATTCTGACTCTCAGCAACACGTAAATAGAACGACTGGGATGGATACAAAATGAGATAGTGCGCACCTTCTCTTGGTGCACAAAATATACTGCTTGTAAGGCGATGCGTTATCTCCTTGATTTTCCCAACATGGCAGACAGAATAAGACTTTGCCGAGTATGTGCCTACCTTTGAATCGGTGCATACCAACATAATTCTCTATACTGTGGATTTATAAGAACAAAAGGCAGCAGGTTAAATAGATGAAAATCATAGATAGGCTAGACTATAGTTATTGTTCAGTAAGTGTGTTCAATCGAGGGCATAGAACTCAAGGAAAATTGTTACGAGCAATATCAGAATGCAGTGCGCCCTTTCATGTAGTCATTGGACAGAAAATACAGGAAACAAAATCCTTTGTTTGTTGAAGCAGAAGTGAGGGCCTTGATTTTGTATAACTTTTCTGAGAGCGACGCAGTCATTTACACATATGAGTCTGTTATTTTGTATAACTTTTGTTTGAGCGACGCAGTCATTTACACATATGAGTCTGTTATTTTGTATAACTTTTGTTTGAGCGACGTAGTCATTTACACATATGAGTCTGTTATTTTGTATAACTTTTGTTTGAGCGACGCAGTCATTTACACATATCAGTCTGTTATTTTGTATAACTTTTGTTTGAGCGACGCAGTCATTTACACATATGAGTCTGTTATTTTGCACTTACGAATCTCATGGGTTTTCACGGCTCCTGTTGAAGGTAGAACTGTCAAAGAAGACGGTGGTGCTATTGCATTGACTATACATAGTTTGACTATGGAAATTACCGCTGTCACTAAAACATCAGCATGGCTTGAAACACATACTCACGTGTTTCCTCAATGACTCGAGGAGTGTGCTCAGAAAGAGCAACCGGCTGGCCTCGACGACAGTGGTTAGAGTCTCTGGAGAGGTCTAGTCTAACAAAAGTCTGCTTCATTATCGTGCCAGGGTAGGCGGGTGTAAGAGGCAGTGAGTGTTCTGGCAGACTTGCTAGTTTGGTTGCTGATACGTGCGAGAGGACGATAACCCTGTGAGAACATTCTGAATATTCTCATGGACGCTGGACGAAAATACGAATTGAAAAACTGATCCAAAGACCTGCAACCATAAATAGACTGCAGAATATTATGTTATGGCTGGAGATGCTGGACATCAAGCAGCGCTACGAGGGAATGCAAAGAAGACTCGTCAACAAACACAACACGGGTGTGGAAAGTGGCTATAGGTTGAGGGATATACTAAGAAGGAGATCTGAGCTCTTATGAACTTGTCCGATGTGCAATGAGGATTACAATCGACTGTGTTACTGGCTGATTAACTCTCGACTAAACTATACTAGTTTGCGTGGCTGATTTGTGCAATTGTTCTGCAAAGGATGTATTCTTTTATGTTGCCTTTTTGGTATTTTAACAAATATTATTCGTTTCCAAACCAATATTTTGGCCATATCTGGATGTTTCAAATCGTTGTTTTCATACATACCTCACCAGACATGGTACACCGACCAGATACAACTTATAACAATGATCAGTGATCAATGCTGAGAAGGAATATTCATGGCCAATAACACTTGGGACATTGTTAGAAAAATAAAAATAAATGGACGATAGCTATAAACAATTGATAACTTAAATACTTCAGATCAATTGTCAGTGAAGAGAACTTGACACCCCGACCAGATTGACTTACCAAAGAGCTACAAAATAAAATCCATATTATAGAGACGAACTTTTATCGTAATGTTGTAGGTATCTCTTACTTAGATTGTCTCACAAATGTTATCATAATGTTGTAGGTATCTCTTATTTAGATCGTCTTACAAATGTTATCGTAATGTTGTAGGTATCTCTTACTTAGATCGTCTCACAAATGTTATCGTAATGTTGTAGGTATCTCTTATTAAGATCGTCTCACAAATGTTATCGTAATGTTGTAGGTATCTCTTACTTAGATCGTCTCACAAATGTTATCGTAATGTTGTAGGTATCTCATACTGAGATCGTCTCACAAATGTTATCGTAATGTTGTAGGTATCTCTTATTAAGATCGTCTCACAAATGTTATCGTAATGTTGTAGGTATCTCTTACTTAGATCGTCTCACAAATGTTATCGTAATGTTGTAGGTATCTCTTATTAAGATCGTCTCACAAATGTTATCGTAACGTTGTAGGTATCTCTTACTTAGATCGTCTCACAAATGTTATCGTAATGTTGTAGGTATCTCTTATTAAGATCGCCTCACAAATGTTATCGTAATGTTGTAGGTATCTCTTATTAAGATCGTCTCACAAATGTTATCGTAATGTTGTAGGTATCTCTTACTTAGATCGTCTCACAAATGTTATCGTAATGTTGTAGGTATCTCTTACTTAGATCGTCTCACAAATGTTATCGTAATGTTGTAGGTATCTCTTATTAAGATCGTCTCACAAATGTTATCGTAACGTTGTAGGTATCTCTTACTTAGATCGTCTCACAAATGTTATCGAAATGTTGTAGGTATCTCTTACTAAGATCGCCTCACAAATGGGAACATTTCCAAAAGGAAACACCAAGTAGTCGGACATGTTGATTTTTGACTGTCGTGAGGAAGCGCAAAATGAAATGGTTTGATCACATATATTGATTATCTGCCTGGCAAGAACCATTCTACACAGAATGTGAAAGAGGGAAAAAGGTACGGTAGGCAGAGAAAGAGATGGGAAGATAACATCATTGAATGGACATGCCTCGAATTTTAGAGTCCAAAAGAAAGACTGAAAACAGAATATTAATGGAGAAGATTGAAGAAGTCTGTCCTTAGTGTCCCAACAACACCGGGTTATAAGAAGAATAATGTGACGTATTCATCCATACATGTACCATTGTCCATGGAAAAATAACTGATTTCTATCACAATATTCACAGCGCAGCAAGCACTTTCTACTTTGACTGTAATGAAATGGAGGGTAAATGAATGTCCGGTAGTGGAAATAGCCATGCGTGTGATGACAACAGTTCATGTTACGTGGTTTGAATGTTGCTTTCGCAGAACATAGGTTTAAGTTAGGACTTGTTATGCCCTTTTCTCAGTCACTCCCTACTTCTGCAATGTTGCATAGTGTCATTCATTCAGTTTATATTCATGTGTGCTACACTGCAATTGGGGAGAAAATAACAGACAGAGGCAAACAGATGGAAAGATGGGTGGAACATTATTCTTCACTTTATTCAATAGAAAACACTGTTACATCAAACGCCCTCGACACCATACAATGTCTCCCACCTATGGAAGAGTTGGACATTGAACCAACCGTAGAGGAACTTAGCAAGGCCATAGATAGCTTGGCCACCGGCAAGGCTCCAGGACAAGATGGGATCCCTCCCGATCTGATTAAATCCTGCAAAAGTGCATTAATACATCCCCTGCTTGAAGTGCTACATCTATGCTGGAAAGAGAAAACCATTCCTCAAGATATGAGAGACTCCGTGATTGTAACTCTCTACAAAAATAAAGGAGATAGAAGCGACTGCAACAACTACAGAGGCATCTCCTTACTCAGCATAGTCGGCAAGACCTTCGCCAGAGTCATCTTAGGAAGGCTACAAAAACTCGCAGAACGCGTATATCCTGAATCGCAATGCGGCTTCAGATCCGGAAGATCAACTGCAGACATGATTTTCTCCTTACGTCTACTTCAAGAAAAATCTAGAGAGCAGAAAAAGCCTCTCTTCGTCGCCTTTATCGACCTTACAAAGGCATTTGACCTTGTCAGCAGAGAAGGTCTTTTCAAAATACTCTCCAAAATAGGCTGCCCACATACTCTATTGTCGCTAGTCAAATCGTTTCATGAGGACATGAAGGGCACCATCCAATATGACGGCAGCACATCACAACCCTTCGGCATACGCAGCGGTGTCAAGCAAGGATGCGTTCTTGCTCCAACTCTATTTGGAATCTTCTTCGCTGTTCTGTTAAAACATGCATTCTCACATTCAAATGAAGGTGTCTTTCTGCATACTAGATCCGATGGCCGACTGTTCAACATCTCAAGACTAAAGGCAAGGTCTAAGGTCAGACATATTTATATTAGAGATCTGTTATTTGCTGACGACACTGCACTTGTCACCCAAAGTCAGGAAGAACTCCAGAGCATGGTACATCGCTTTGTGCATGCCTGCCGAGACTTCAGTCTAACAATAAGTTTGCAGAAAACTAACATACTCGGTCAGGACACCGAAGCAACACCTGAAATCTCTATCGACAACTATAAACTTGATATCGTGCGGCAGTATAACTACCTGGAGTCCATCATCAGCGACAGACTATCTTTAGATACAGAAATTGACACTCGTATTGGTAAAGCTGCTACCACCTTTGCCCGTCTTTCTAGGCGTGTCTGGCAAAACAGCAAACTGACAATTAAAACAAAATCTGCAGTGTACAATGACTGCATAATTAGTATCCTCCTGTATGGCAGCGGATCTTGGACAACCTATGTAAAGCAGGAGAGGAGGCTAAATGCATTCCATATGCGATGTCTACGCCGTATTCTTGGTGTCACCTGGAAGGATAAAGTGACAAACGTGGAGGTCCTGACTCGCACAGGCCTACCGAATATCTACACGCTGCTCAAACAACGTAGGTTACGCTGGCTTGGCCATGTACACCGTATGAAAGATGGCCGCGTACCAAAAGATATACTCTACGGGCAACTGGCATATGGTAAAAGAACTAGGGGGCGCCCAAATCTTCGATTTGTAGATGTGTGTAAACGCGACATGAAGACTCTGAACATAAACCCTGCAACATGTGAAGACAAAGTTGCAGACCGCAATCTCTGGAAACACACTCTAAAGGTTCACCTCAAACAAGAAGCAGACAGATTCATAGAGAAAGAGAATACGCGGCGAAAGAAAAGAAAGGAAAAGAATAACATTTCTAGGGGCGCTGAAAAATCCATAGTCAACTATGACTGATGGAGGCTACTATACTATACACTGCAATTGAGCACACTCTACATGTATTTAAGACAATGTTTGTGCACGTGCCTTCCTGACACCTACGCTGTTCTTAGTTTATACCTCTGTCACTGTTCTCGGGACAGCTTATGACACTGTCTTCATCACGTGACTTATAAAGCCAATTGTGTTTCTTAACGTGCTGTAATTGACGCAAACAGACGTGCAAATTGGAATCCTTTAATTCGCGCGCCAAAACTAGCATCCCCTTTCGTCATCTAAAAAGTCTCACTCGCTGTGGGTTATGATGAAACCAAATGATGACTTCTATTCAAACATTACAAATAGATTTTTTATTTAAATTATTTCTGCTGGAAGCTCTCGTGACACTTTGAAGTTGTCGTTTTCCCTGTTCGAGATTGTCTGCAACAGTCAATATAAGCTCGTCTATTGCAATCATCTTCTTATAGGTTTCCCTTTCTCGTTCGTATGAAACTATGTCCCCATAACTATTTTCTCCAGTTCGTTATGTTTTACATAACCATTATATGTTATCTTCTTTGTTAACCTGTTCTTTATCAACCAGTTTTCTAGAATTGTTACCTCTTACAAAACTGAAATGTTTGTTCTTTTCGCCGTCCATGATTTTGTGAGTATTTTTCTGTAATACTAGCATTAAAGACATTCATTTCCTTCTCAATAGATATGTAAATTGTCCATGTTTTACTGCAACATGTAATTATAGGACAATTGTTGGCTCTTAAAAACCAAAAGTTTTTTTCTTTATCAGTTTCTGGTCCATTTATTGTGTAAAAAAGTAAAGTACCCCCCGTCACGCCAAGTGGCGTATAGGGAAATATGGTGTTAGTGACCCTATATTTTACAGACCTTCAGCACATGATTTTTGGGGTAATGTGGTCGGTATTACGCCCGTGCTGCTTTACTTTCCCAGAAAAAATCCGGTACCCATTTAAGGCTGGGTGAACCCGGAGCCGTCGGTTGGGATCGAACCCTACCAACTTGTCCGTAGTAGTCCAGTTCACTAACCACTGAGCTATCGCGGCTCCCACTAATTTTTAGGGAGTTAGTAAAACCCAGGTGTCCTCGCCAGGGAACGAACCCCGGCTGTTGCCGTGGTAAGCCAACCGCCTATCGATTGCGCTAACCGGACACCCCCATTTATTGTGTAATTCTTATAATTTATCCAGAGCTATATTCCAGCCTTCTTTTGATCCCAATTTGATCTCAAAGGCTATCGCCTTTCCATAGTTTGTTATCAATGGGCTAAAATATTTAAAAATGTCAACTCTTTACAATATTTGTCCATTAATATATATATATATATATATATATATATATATATGTATCAGTTTATAAATCTGCTTCATGTGTTGTAAAAATGTGTTACTTTTACCTTGTCATAGAGTTCACCTTTTTCATTATTACATTGAACTGACGTTATAAATGTATCAATGCAACGTATAGTGGTGGAAAATATGCTGCATCATCAGCTCATTGTATTTCTGCTAGTGCGTGATCGTCAATCGGAAGAACTTCAATCTAATCTTTATTATGCGCTTCTCTGATATTTCGAATATATGTTGAGTGGATAAGACGATAACATGCACTCTACCTATCTCCGTGACTTTACCAAGACAGTGTCGTGTACTAATTAAAAAGAACAGATTGATAGAGATGTTAGTAGCTCGAGACTGAGGATTGGATTACACAGAACTGTGATGTTAGTAGCTCGAAAACTGAGCATTGCAACACAGAACTGTGATCTTAGTAGCTCGAGATTGAACATTGGATTACACAGAAATTAAAATGTCACGCTATTGTATATGCGTTTGTTTACTACTAGACACAACTGTGACGCACTGGTTTCGTTACATCACTGTTGAATCATCTCCTGCACACCATGGTAACTGGGAAAATACTACCAAACAATTATTACCACAACATACTCTCCAACAACTAAACAAATACTGTTACAACATATTTTACAAAAAACAAACAACTATTACTACAACATATTCCGCAACAAACAAACAACTATTACTACAACAAATTCTCCAACAAATAAACAACCATTGCTACAACATATTCCCCAACAAACAAACAACTATTACTACAACAAATTCACCAACAACCAAACAACTATTACTACAACATATTCCCCAACAAACAAACAACCATTACTACAACATATTCCCCAACAAACAAACAACTATTACTACAACAAATTCACCAACAACCAAATAACTATTACTCCAACATATTCCCCAACAAGCAAACAACTATTACTACAACATATTCCCAACAAACAAATAATTATTACTACTACATATTCCCCAACAAACAAACAACTATTACTACAACATATTCCCCAACAAACAAATAACTATTACTACAACAAATTCACCAATAAACAAACAACTATTACTGCAACATATTCCCCAACAAACAAACAACTATTACTACAACAAATTCTCCAACAAACAACTATTGCTACAACATATTCCCCAACAAACAAACAACTATTACTGCAACAAATTCTCCAACAAACAACTATTACTACAACAAATTCTCCAACAACCAAACAACTATTGCTACAACATATTCCCCAACAAACAAACAACTATTACTCCAACATATTCCCCAACAAGCAAACAACTATTACTACAACATATTCCCAACAAACAAATAATTATTACTACTACATATTCCCCAACAAACAAACAACTATTACTACAACATATTCCCCAACAAACAAATAACTATTACTACAACAAATTCACCAACAAACAAACAACTATTACTGCAACATATTCCCCAACAAACAAACAACTATTACAACAACATATCCTCTAACAACAAAGCCCTCTTGATAAAATTGATACTCCTATAACACAATGCTCCGTTGCGACAAAAATAAAAATCTTTCTAAATAAAAAAATGTGAGACTTAAAAACCGAACCGTGTAGAATTTATAATGAGCTTTTTGTTCCACGTTTAAAACAAATGATCAGCCTTGTCGTTGGAATAAAAATGTCCAATCCTTTGATTGCCAGATATGCCAGGTCGCTTTCTCTTCACTTCTCACAAAAATAAAAAAAGGTTCGGATATTTCTTTGTTGCATTTATCCGATTACCTTGACCAGGATCAGATGTCTGTGAAATGCAAGAAGTTGAAGGAAGGGACACACTTTTAATAAGGAAGTAATTGATTTTGGAATGCAAAAGGCGGAAGAAAATGACAAGAAAAATAAATGTAAGGAAGAGAATAACAACGGACTGAATGAAATGCATAGTTATATTATCATCATCATCGAGTGTCTTCTCCGCAACGAAGGTTGGCTACCATGGATCGCCATTCTAATCTGTTTTTGCTTTGATGGTGCAGTCTGTCATAGATTGACTTGTCTATCTTTTGATGTTACTCGTCCATGTTAGTCTTGGTCTGCCTCTGCATCTTTTGCCTTGTATTCTCCCTTCCAATATTACTTTTAGTAGGCTGTTGTGTCTTTTAACATGCCCCAATAATTTCATTTGTCTTGTCTTAATTGTATTTAGTAGTTCTCTTTTTTTATTTTTAGTTGTTTTAAAACGTCATTGTTTGTTTTCTTTTCTTTCCATCCAATTCTACCTATTCTTCTATAAATCCACATTTCAAAGGCTTCAATTTTCTGTTCTGTTTTCTTGTCTAATGTCCATGTTTCTGCACCATACAGGAATACTGAGAAGATGTAACATTTTGCCATTCTTAGTTTAAGCCCTGCTGATATTTGTTTTGTTGTTAGTATATTTATCCTGACATTAAAATTACTTTTTGCCATACCTATTCTTTTGTTTATTTTAATTTTACATTTTGCATTATAGGTTATAGTATGTCCCAGGTAGTTGTAACTCTGGACTGTCCCCAGGTAGTTGTAGCTCTGGACTGTCTCCCCTCCACTGTGATATTTAATTGTAGGTCTTGAGAATTTTCTTTGTTTATGATCATAGTTTTAGTCTTTATTATATAGATTATATTTTATTTATTATATATTTTAGTAATATTATATGTAGCACTTGATTCTTTCTTGTATTCATCTGCTGTTGCTTAAAGTAACACAAGAGAAATGAGGAATGAGAAATCTGGTGTTTATAAACTTATTGATTGTTTTTCTTGGTCGCATCACTTTTGATGTAGCGTCGTAGATGGACGTACCTGGGCGCTATTAGAATATAACTATTTTGGTTCTTATATGCTTTTTATTCCGTCTATCCAGCTGTTTTCCTGGTCTATCTTTTGCTTTCGCCCAGATGTTTTGGATATAAGATGTTTGATGTTGTTTGGTCTGGTTTCACTCTTATCAAATGTCTGAACTATATATATATATATATTATTTTACAGCTTTATTCCGATATGTTCTCTAATTTATACATCGATCGATCTTTGTGTTGCTTATCTTCTTCAGTCACCTATATTCGCAGGTTGTGATCTTCTGTGTCTGGGTTTTTTGTTCAGATTAGGTAGCATAACTATCATCATCAAGTACCGTGCCTGCTGGCGAAGGTGTTCATGTATCCTCCACAATTTTCGATCTCGACAGTTATTTATCATTTCTGTTGTTGACCTTCTGCCAAGCCATTCTCTTAAACTATCTGGTATTTTTTTTCTGTTCGCTTCCCTCTATCGTCCCTCAATTTTCCCATTTTGTTACAATATATTTCAGTTGTTCTCTTCTCATTACATGGCCAAAAAATGATGATTGTTTCTTCCTAATATTGGAAGTTAGCTCTCTTTTTGCTTTGACCTCTTTCAGAACGTTTTCATTACTCTACATAGCTGTCCATGGTATTCTCAACATTCTTCTGTAAAACCACATTTGTACAGACTCCAGTGATTTTCTTGTCTGTTGTCCTATTGTCCATGATTCACATCCATATGTTAAGACTGGCTCTACATAACATTTAAGAACTCATTTTCTTGGTTCGATTGTGAAAAATGGATTGCATAGTATCTTCCTTATTTTTTGGAAAGCTGCTTTTGTCTGAGCAATTCTGCATCTCCCCATTTTGTACATCTTCCGTCTGAGGTTAACAAAGCATAACTATAACTCAATTAAAATTGATGTTGTATTATATATTATTGAAGTTATGAAGTTTACAATTATATTACTTGATTATAACAGGCAAGGCATACTTCAGTGGGCATATCCGGGACGTGCAACGTAAAACCGTTCTTCTGCACACAGTCATTGACAAGTAATACTGAATGCGTTTATTAGCAGTATACGCCATGTTTGTCTCTGCTCGTTACTCTACGTGTTTCACTTACTATTACAAGCTCTTGAAACGATCAAAACTGCCTGATGTCCCCTGCACCAGAATGTCAACGATAATCGACCATTCTTATTTGAGAGGCTTATCATTCTGGCGGCAATCTTTGTCCCACGAATGGTCAATGTGAAGAAAGGCTTAATTTAGCGACTGGTCAAAATGAAACTATCTCAGCTATGTAACTATGAAACTCTCTCTTATATATATATATATATATAACACCAAATATAAAAAAAGAAGGTGACTGAACTATTATCATACATCACAATGTCTCAGGACGTGACGATCGCAATAAATTAATCGTGTCGATTACTTCTGTGAAATTGGTGATCTTCAGCCCTAATTCTTTCTTTGCTGCAGTGATTTATTAGAAGAATGTAGGGTCATATTTCTGTTTTTGTGGTTACAGCCGTGTATCTAACCGTAATTCGTGATTGGTACATGGTCAAGTACCCCCGTCACGCCAAGTGGCGTATAGGGAATATGGTGTTAGTGACCATACATTGTATAGACCTTCGGCACATGATTTTTGGGGTAATGTGGTCGGTATTACGCCCGTGCCGCTTTACTTTCCTAGAAAAAAATCAGGTACCCATTAAAGGCTGGGTGAACTGGAAGCCGTCGGTTGGGATGAAACCCTACCTCTTGTCCTTTGTAGTCAAGTTCACAAACCACTGAGCTATCGCGGTTCCCGTGATTGGTACATAATGATGGCAAATTATGGAGACACAGAGAGTAAGTGTTTTCCTGATATTTTACAATCAAGGACGCATACCAAACGGTAATGGTGAAAGAAGAAGAAGAAAAGAAGAAAAAGAATAATGTTGGAAGAACGAAATTAATAAATGTAACAGATAAAAGGTCAAAGGTTAAGGTTAACAAGTTGATAAATTAATAATTTACACTCTAATCAAAGACTTGAGAATAAACACAGCAATCTTATTTCACGAAAAAGTGCCATTACAAAAACCTTCTTTATTGAAGAAACCAATTCGCGTACGCTAATTTCGTAATTTCCCAGTTGTCTTTGTTATGTTCTAAGGAAAAAAAAATTACTTCTTTCGGCTTCCATTAAACATGAATTACATGAAAGAGCTCTATATGTTGTTATCTCTCCGCTGAGCAGCGGTCTGTGGCACATAATAGTGCATTCTTAAATAGCCCACACATAATAGATCTGTTCTGGCAAGGGAAGTAATTGACAAATATGACCGTCCGCATGTTTAATTGTTACACACCGTGACAACATCCGGAACGGGAAAATTTCATCTTACAACATACGGCAACTTTTTGCAGCGATGAAGCAAGCAGAGTATCTTGATTATTTTTATAGGAAAATAACTATTAATAAATTAACTATTACGTCTTTCATCAGCACGTTTATTCAAATATTTGTTTGTGACGCACGCAGCTTTGGTTATTTTACCGTTAGGTCATTTAAACTATTTTTACAGTAATGGCTTGTTCGTTACGATTTCCCGTTTTTTTTTTTAAACATTCTTTAGCCGCTTTTTTTTTTTTTTTTTTTGTTGCTCTGACGCCACTTCCGTATTGAATGAAAAAATATTCCAAGAGAGCTCTTTAACTAACACTCTCAGCGTGATTGCTGTTAGTACTGAAGATGATTTTACTGAAAGCAAATGTCAAAAAACATAGTAAAATGTTCATATGATGGGGATAGGGGAAGTACGGAGGAGCGACAAGATGTCAGATCAATTTAAATATTAGCTAACTTTTTGTTCAATTGAGGTTTTCATCACTTTTTCACGTGACGTCACTTCCGTATGAAGCAATAATATTTGAAGGAAGTTCCGACAGAAAACGATTGTTGTGTTTACTGTGAATGTTAAAGTTAATTTTTTTTTCTGCTGAGCGTAAAGTTAAAAACACGGTAAAAGTTCCTATAATTATGAGAAGAAGAACGGTGTTTCAAGAGATAAAATGGCATGACAGTTTAGAGTCTCGGTATTGTGAGAGTTGCGCTAACTGTGGTTGAATCGAAGACGAGGCTTCTCACATTAAACGCTATTATCGGCCCCATAAGAATAAAACACCAAGAAATAATCACAATTTTAGAAAGCATAGACGAAGACAGCAAAGATCTAAGAATAATAATGAACATGTACTGGCAACAAACAGCGGCCATAAAAACTGGAAAACAAATTGGGAATGTTTAAACATATAAAGCAGTTTGTTAGACAAGGTTGTGTGCTGTCACCAGATTTGTGTAATATTTATAGTGAGATTATTTTAAGGCCCATAAGGGGCATGCATGGAATAACAATTGGAGGTAATAATATAAATAATCTAAGGTATGCTGATGATAGTCTCAATCGCTAAGTGTGAAAATGAATTACCAGAAATGTTGGATATTATAGTGAAAGAAAGCAAAAATAAAGGACTCAGCTTTAATTGCAAAAAGACAGAAGTTATGGTAACAACAAAGAAAAATACATCACCTCAGTGCAAAATAAAGACAAGTGGAACAATATTAAAACAGATAAATGAATTTAAATATATGGAAACTTTGTTAACCTCAGACGAATTGTCTGGCCAGACAGAGAAATTGTCACGCCAGACAGAGAAATTGTCACTCCAGAAAGAAATTATCATGCCAGACAGAGAAATTGTTACGCCAGACAGAGAAATTATCATGCCAGACAGAGTAATTATCATACCAGACAGAGAAATTGCCACGTCAGACAGAGAAATTTTCACGCCAGACTGATAAATTGTCTCGCCAGACAGAGAAATTGTCACGCCAGACAGAGAAATGGTCACGCCAGACAGAGTAATTATCATGCCAGACAGAGAAATTGCCACGTCAGACAGAGAAATATTCACGCCAGACTGATAAATTGTCTCGCCAGACAGAGAAATTGTCACGCCAGACAGATAAATGGTCACGCCAGACAGAGAAATGGTCACGCCATCTATCTTGTTATTATTCAAGAAAAGTGAAATATAACAGACTGCACAAAATGTAAATTAAATTTGTTCTTGGAGGAAATGGCTGACCATTTTTGCAGAATAACATTAACTCTTGCCTTTTATATGGACCAACGTTATTTCTTGCTTTTTATTCGGACTTTAGAACGACGATTACAGCACATTGAATTTTCTGGGGGAATGCTAAGATATTTGATTACATGAAGTTAAAGTTTGGTAATATGTTAGTGCAAGGGAGGATGTTCTGCTTGATATGAGATAGAATATCAGTTACACCAGGTATTGAACTTGTTGCAATAACAGGGAAACATGTATGGATATGTTAGTGTACCTGGACACAAAGGCATCGCAAACACATGATTTAGTATGCGTGTTAGTCCAGCAGATGGAAGCAAAGTGTTGCTTTTTATTATTCAGGAGTATCAAATAAAGCCAAGTATGCAAACTCATTATTTTAGAAATAATACATTAAGTAACAGTAACTGGTCTGAGTGTGGTAGCTGTAACTAGTAACATGGGAAGTGTAAAGAGAACTATGTGGGTCAGCTTTGGTGTTTGTGGAACGACGTGGTGAACATAACTACATGGCTAGAACAACGTGGTGAACATAACTGCATGGCTAGAACAACGTAGTGAACATAACTGCATGGCTAGAACAACGTAGTGAACATAACTGCATGGCTAGAACAACGTGGTGAACATAACTGCATGGCTAGAACAACGTGGTGAACATAACTACATGGCTAGAGCAACGTAGTGAACATAACTGCATGGCTAGAACAACGTAGTGAACATAACTGCATGGCTAGAACAACGTGGTGAACATAACTGCATGGCTAGAACAACGTGGTGAACATAACTACATGGCTAGAGCAACGTAGTGAACATAACTGCATGGCTAGAACAACGTAGTGAACATAACTGCATGGCTAGAACAACGTAGTGAACATAACTACATGGCTAGAACAACGTAGTGAAGATAACTGCATGGCTAGAACAACGTAGTGAACATAACTGCATGGCTAGAACAACGTGGTGAACATAACTGCATGGCTAGAACAACGTAGTGAACATAACTGCATGGCTAGAGCAACGTAGTGAACATAACTGCATGGCTATAACAACGTAGTGAAAATAACTGCATGGCTAGAACAACGTAGTGAACATAACTGCATGGCTAGAAAAACGTAGTGAACATAACTGCATGGCTAGAACAACGTAGTGAACATAACTGCATGGCTAGAACAACGTGGTGAACATAACTGCATGGCTAGAACAACGTAGTGAACATAACTGCATGGCTAGAACAACGTAGTGAACATAACTGCATGGCTAGAAAAACGTAGTGAAGATAACTGCATGGCTAGAACAACGTGGTGAACATAACTGCATGGCTAGAACAACGTAGTGAACATAACTGCATGGCTAGAACAACGTAGTGAACATAACAGCATAGCTAGAACAACGTAGTGAACATAACTGCATAGCTAGAACAACGTGGTGAACATAACTGCATAGCTAGAACAACGTGGTGAGCATAACTGCATAGCTAGAACAACGTAGTGAACATAACTGCACAGCTAGAACAACGTGATGGACATAACTGCATAGCTAGAACAACGTAGTGAACATAACTGCATGGCTAGAACAACGTAGTGAACATAACTGCATAGCTAGAACAACGTAGTGAACATAACTGCATAGCTAGAACAATGTGGTGAACATAACTGCATAGCTAGGACAACGTGGTGAACATAACTGCATAGCTAGAACAACGTGGTGAACATAACTGCATAGCTAGAACAACGTGGTGAACATAACTGCATAGCTAGAACAACGTGGTGAACATAACTGCATAGCTAGAACAACGTGGTGAACATAACTGCATAGCTAGAACAACGTAGTGAACATAACTGCATAGCTAGAACAACGTAGTGAACATAACTGCATAGCTAGAACAACGTGGTGACATAACCTCACAGCTAAAACAACCAAACACATGTTTACACCTCATAGTTGACATCTCACGTTTCACAAAATATGTGAAGTCAGCATTAATCTCTGGCCATACTTTCAGATTATCTGATGATATGTGTACGTTGTTGACAGATCCTTTTCCTACTGTAAATAAACAAGTTAGATAACTGGTGGACTTCCAGAGAAAATTGCGGCCATCCTAAAGCCTGGGCATGTCAACAAGATGAAAGCATCGCAGCTACTTCACATGTTCATGAAATATGTCAGAGCTGGCATTCAGTACATGGTTAAAAAAAAAAGGAAGTCAGATCTTTGAATAATCTGACAACTGTTTGGTTGATTGAAATTTATGAATAAATTTGTTGCTGTCATGTTCAGTAGCAGACTGTTCTTGGATTTGAATAAGCAATGTCGAGACAAATATTGAGAGACAACTGGAATGTTAAAACACGTAATTCCATTTTTGTCAAAACAATCTTATAGCGTACAATCAAGGCTCACTTGTTCATGCTAGTAAAGCAGTAGTAGAAACACAGGGCTTCTGACCCACAGGCATGAACACAGATTTGTAGTAATAAATAGAAACATTTAACAATTACTTTTAGACTAGATTAGATTGTTATTATTTTTTGTGTTGGCCTTTTTGAGAACTTCCTCCTTGGCCATTTTTAGCTGTCCAGGGAACTTTCAACATTCTTCTGAGAAATCCCATCTCTGTGACCTCTATTCGTCTTTTCATTTGTTTGTCTACTGTCCATGATTCGCTTCCATAGGTCAGAATTGGTTCTATATAGCAGCGATGAACTCTCTTTCTCATTTCTATTGACATAGATTTGTTGCATAAGATATTTTTCATTTTCTGAAATGCTATATTGGTCTAAGCTATTCTGCATTCTATTTCTGTGGTGCATCTCCCATCTGATGTAATTATTGTGCCCAAGTATTTCAAACGTTGCACTTGTTTTAGATTTGTCTTGTTTATTCTAATGCTACATGATGGTGATGATTGTTTCTTCGATATAACCATTACTTCTTTTTTCTTACTATTCAGACTGAGACCTTTCTTGTTGATTTATTTTATTATTATATCTATCATTTTTTGTAGTTCATTCTCTGTCTCTGCTATGAAGACTGTGTCATCCGCATATCGCAAATTATTTATTTTGTGACCGTTGACCTCAATTCCCTTTTTGTCTACTATTGATATCATAATATGTTCGCTGTAAAGTGAAAACAAATCCGGCGACAGAACACAGCCTTGTCTGACTCCTTGTCTTATAAATTGAAATTGTCCTGTTTGGTTTGTTTTATCATAGTTTTACTGAAAGAGCGATACCGACATCAATGACACTTTTACTTACGGCCTTCCTTGACTGATTGTTGATGAAAGAACAATTAATGTTATCTTTTCTCCAGCTAAAGTTGAAGATGGATGACGTTGTTTCATTCACGTTTGCTATGTACAGTTGGTCCGGGGCTTAACAAGCCACATAGTAAAATATTTGCTGCTACAGAATCATAAATCCTCACTTCGATATATTTCATGTGCTCAAAAAGAACAAAAATGGACACCAGCGTAAGTACTTTATACGGACATTGCGTGGCAAAAGAAACCAAGGAAGACAGAAATCGATATTATCTCAAGGAACTATTAATAAAGATAAAGAAGTCTCAACTATGGGCGTCAAAATAAAACCTACAAGATTTAAACACTCTCTTTGGCCCCTGGAGGAGCTAATTAACTACAGGCATTATTAATGTAAATACGAATTCATTAAAAATAAATATTTCACATGCGTTTATTAACTTAAAAAAAAAAGAGAAAATTATGTCAAAGAAGTGTAAAATATCATACGTCATTGATAAAATTGATACGGGTGATAATAATAATAGCAATAACAATCATGGCTTCAATATCTTAAAATTTAAGAAGCTTTAACGATTTCTGGAAAATGAAGATATTGCAACAAGATCCCAGCTAGCTTGAACGTTGAACATCAAAGACGGGGGAAGAATATCAGGACAAGTAACGCACAGAAACTTGATAATCAAATTAAGATGCACGTGAAATTATGCACAATCGTTCCGTCTCCGCGCGCTTTACGACAACCAAGCAATTTAATCAAGCCTGCGTTAACCTTTCAAAGATCAACATTTTCTCTGCTTGACGTAATCCTCCCAAAGTTGCGCATGCGTGGAAACATATCATAAACGTGGAGATTTCTCTTCCTTGTTCTAGTCTTGTTCATGTATGTATACTTTTATATAGCATCAACTATTTCCTTCCATATTTGTCATGTTTCTGCTAGATTGAAATATGTTTCCTTCTTTAAAAAAAAAAAAAATAAAAATGAAAATAAAATATAGTTATTATCTCCTGATGACAATATACACTAATAACACACGATCAACAAATATTCTTAAAATATAGTAACACCTTGTTTTAAACTCTTACAGATTTACGTTATCGGTTTGTAGATCTGTCTGTAGAAATACAACAATGTGGGGGCTATCTGTTACGTTACCTTGCTAGTTACCTGTATGGTTATACATTCAGGATTGAGAACAATGGCCTCCGCCAGGCTGAAGATGTTTATTACAAGAAGATTGTTGCTGTGATGAATGCTGTTACAACGACCTTGAGAATTACGTGCATGGAGAAAGAAGGAAGGTTCTAGATTAGCTGCATCGACGTCAATCGTTGAAACTTAGTTTTTGTAACGTTTAGTTCTTCATCTAGTCTACCCTGTTGTGTACAGAAATGCTGATAACTTTACTTTTTGTTTCAAAGCGACAATATTACAATTGATAACATATTTTTGTTCAATAGTAACTCATGGTCATTGATGTAAGAGAGTAAATATGTAAGTATGTAAACGAGTATGTAAGGGGTTAAATTTATAAGTGTGTAAATGTGTAAGTATGTAAGAGGGTAGGGAGCAGCGATAGCTCAGTAGTTAGTGAACTGGACTACAAAGGACAAGGGGTAGGGTTCGATCCCAACCGACGGCTTCCGGGCTCACCCAGCCTTAAATGGGTACCGAATTTTTTTCTGGGAAAGTAAAGCGGCACGGGGGTAACACCGACCACATTACCCCAAAAATCATGTGCTGAAGGTCTGTAAAATGTATGGTCACTAACACCTTATTCCCTATTCGCCGCCACTTGGCGTGACGGGGGTACTTTTCTTTTTATGTAAGACGGTAAATGAATAAGTGTGTAGATGTGCAAGTTTGTAAGAGGGTAAATGTGTAAGTGTTTAAATGTGTAAGTATGTAAGAGGATAAATGTGTAAGTGTGTAAATATGTAAGAGGGTTAATGTGTAAGAATGTAAGAGGGTAAATGTGTAAGTGTTTAAATGTGTAAGTATGTAAGAGGATAAATGTGTAAATGTGTAAATATGTAAGAGGGTAAATGTGTAAGAGGGTAAATGTGTAAGTATGTTAATATGTAAGTGTGAAAATGTATTAATGCATAAGTGTGTAAATATGTGCTTATGTAAGTGTATTAATGTGTAAGTATGTAAGTGTGTAAATGTGTGTGTATTAATGTCTAAGCGTATAAATGTTTCATTATGTAAGTGTATTAGTGTGTAAGTATGTAAATATATTAATGTGTAAGTGAGTAAATGTGCAAGTGTGTAAATGTGTTAATATGGAAGTGTGTAAATGTGTTGCCCGTGCGCTGCCGGGCCCGAAAGGGAAGTAAAGAATAGCGGCGCTGTACCCTACCAGGCATGTTCGTAAGAGGCGAGAAAGGAGGGTTGGGCATGGAACTGGCTATCCCATACTGTAAAACAATAAGCCGAAAAAACTTCACAAACATGAACAAGTCAAAGAAAGATAAAGTAAATCCGTCAACCAGGAAAGAGAAGGGCTCTCTGTCTAAGAGACGTATGACGCAATCCGGAGAAAGCCATAAGGAGTCCGGGTTGCCGACTCACCCTTTGTCTACCAGGAAATCCTCCAGAATTGGCACCTGGAATGTTCGTACCCTTAACGAACAGGGAAAAGCGGCACAAGTGGCAGCAGAAATGAACAACTACAAGATAGATATTCTGGGAATGTGTGAAACAAGATGGCTGGGAGCGGAGAGAATAAAATTGAATACAGGGGAGATGATTTTATCATCAGGACACCAGGAACCAGGAGCACAACATAGCGAAGGGGTAGCTATAATGCTATCAAAGAATGCACAGAAGACACTAATAGAATGGGAGGCAGTGGGACCAAGACTGGTGAGAGCAACATTTAGAACAACCAAAAACAAAATAAAATTACACATTATACAATGCTATGCACCAACCAACGATAAAGATGACTCAGTTAAAGATGATTTTTATAAACAGCTACAATGCCAGATGGATGCAAGACGAGCCAAGGATATTATAATCTTGATGGGAGACCTAAATGCTAAGGTAGGATCAGACAACAGAGGCTTTGAAGAGATTATGGGAAAACATGGACTTGGAGATATAAACGAGAATGGAGAGATATTTGTGAATTTCTGCGCCCTTAATCAAATGAGCCTAGGAGGAACAATATTCCAACATAAAAGAATACACAAAGCTACATGGGTGTCACCAGATCATAGAACGGAAAATCAAATTGATCACATATGTATTAATAATAAGTTTAAGTCATCCTTACAGGATGTAAAAGTATATAGAGGGGCAGATATAGCTTCTGATCATCATCTTCTGTTAGCCAAACTTAAAATTAAATTAAAAAGGTATAATACAACGAATAAGGGCAGAACGTATTTCAATGTAGGGTTTCTTAAAGAACAAGGAATTAAAGATAAATTCGCAGTCACAATATCAAACAAATACCAAGTCCTCCAACAACTAGAAAATACAATAAATATAGAAGATCATTGGAAACAGGTAAAAAATATATGGAAAGAGACATGCGAAGAAACACTGGGGAAAAGAGAACGCCAGAATAAGGCATGGATGACAGCAGAGACCCTGGATAAAATTAAAGAAAGAAAGAACAAGAAAGCAGACATAAATAAAAGCAAAACAAGAAGTAATAAAGCCAAGACACAGGAAGCTTACACAGAGGTGAACAAAGAAGTGAGAAGATGCATTAAAAGGGATAAGAGGAAATATATAGATGAATTAGCTAAAGAGGCAGAAGACGCAGCAAATAAAGGGAATATGAAAGAACTGTACAACAGCACAAAGAAATTAGGTGGAAAATACAAACAGATCAACGCCTTTATCAAAGATAAGAAAGGAAATCTGTTAGTAATATAAAGGAACAAATGGAGAGATGGAAGGAGCACTTTGAAGAACTTTTGAACAGACCTGGCTCAAATAATCCTCCAGATATACTACCAGCAGAAGAAGAATTACACGTTAACTGCGGAAAACCAAGCAAAGAAGAAATAATGAAAGCCATCAAACTGTTAAAAGATGGTAAAGCCACAGGACCAGATGAAATTCCTTCGGAAGCCATCAAAGCAGATATTATCACCTCTACCAAGATGTTACATAATCTATTGGATAAAATTTGGGAGAGGGAAGAAATACCTAAAGACTGGAGAGAAGGTTATATGATCAAACTACCAAAGAAAGGAAGTTTACAGGAGTGCACAAATTATAGGGGAATTATGCTACTATCAGTGCCAGGAAAAATATTAGGCAGAATCATTCTGGAGAGACTAAAAGAGGCTATAGAGAAACACTTGAGAGATGAACAAGCAGGTTTTAGGAAGAACAGATCATGTGCTGATCAAATAACTACTCTACGTATAATAGTTGAACAAAGTTTAGAACTAAAATCCCCACTTTATATTGGATTCATAGATTACGAAAAGGCATTTGATAGTTTAGACAGAAGAATGCTTTGGAAGTTGCTGAGTCATTATGGAATCCCCATAAAGTTTATTAACCTGATAAAAACAATGTATGAAGGAACAAAATGTAGTGTGGTGCATGAAGGACAGCTTACAGAAGCATTTGAAATAAGAACAGGAGTAAGGCAAGGATGCCTTCTGTCTCCATTTCTCTTTCTACTGGCCATAGATTGGATTATGAAAATAACTCAAAACAACAGAAATGGGATCCAGTGGTCACTGACCAAACAACTTGATGATTTAGACTTTGCTGATGACATAGCTCTCCTATCACACAGCCACGAACAGATGCAAAATAAAATGAGTATATTAGATGAGAGATCACAACAGCTAGGACTAAAGATTAATAGAGATAAGACCAACATTATGAGAATTAATGCAGTTGGCAATAACCAAATAAAACTAGGAGAAATACCTCTACTAGACGTACAATCTTATATATATCTGGGCAGTAATATAGATAAAGAGGGAGGAACAGAAAACGATACCAAAATAAGGATATCAAAAGCAAGAGGAGCTTTTATTGCACTGGGAAACATATGGAAATCCAAAGAAATTAGGCTAAATACAAAAATACAAATTTTCAACTCCAATGTTAAGTCGGTTCTATTATATGGCTGTGAAACATGGAGAATAACAAAATTGACAATCACGAAGGTACAGACTTTCATTAATGGATGCTTGCGCAGAATAAAGGGATGGAAATGGCAGGACAAAGTCACAAACGTGGAATTATGGAAATGTACCGGTCAAATACCAGTGGATAAAGAAATACAGCGAAGACGATGGCGATGGATAGGACACACACTACGGAAACCAACTGAGAGTATTACACAACAGGCCCTTTTTTGGAATCCCCAGGGGAAAAGACAAAGAGGAAGACCAAGGAATTCTTGGAGAAGACAGATTGAAGCAGAGATGAAGATGATGGGGAAGACATGGAATGATCTTAAAAGAATTGCAAAAAACAGAACGACTTGGAAAGTGTTTGTTGAAGACCTATGCTCCACTGGGAGCTAAAAGGAAGAAGAAGATGTAAGTGTGTAAATGTGTGTGTATTAATGTCTAAGCGTATAAATGTTTCATTATGTAAGTGTATTAGTGTGTAAGTATGTAAATATATTAATGTGTAAGTGAGTAAATGTGCAAGTGTGTAAATGTGTTAATATGGAAGTGTGTAAATGTGTAAGTGTGTAAGTATGCTAATGTCTACGTGTGTTACGTATGCTAATGTGTAAGTGTGTAAATGTGTAACTGTGTATGTATTAATGTGTAAGTGTAAAAGTGTGGTAATGTGTAAGTGTGTAAATAGCGACAATGCAGACACGTCTTTACCAGCAATGCCTTCCTTGAGTAGATACCCACCATGTCAGCGCGGTTAGATAATTATTCACCAACGCCGTGTCCTATCAAAGCAGTGGGCTCGAATGAGACCACAATTAAGAACAATAACTCGTGTAGAACGTACTGTACACATGTCGTTCACTCATGCAGCGCCCACTGTTTTGTCGCCATACTTAACTCCACTCTCAGCGTTTGATGTTGAATTACAACAGGTTGTAGATCGCAAAGTGCACATACAAAAACGATATAGTGATACACCAATGATATCACAAAAGCACAACTACATGGTTATGGTTATGGTTATGGTTATGGCAGGCCCTGGTTTCACTGCAAACGAATTAAAATCCATAATTGCTCAACCGCCCGTCACAGTGGAATCATCCGAATTACTAACTCATCTTCCAAACAAAGAAAGGTAGCTGTAGTCCCCATCAAAGCGGTCTCAGCACACGCCAAAAGACATAAGGCGAAACCGCACAGAAAATGAACACAGCCATCTGTTCCCTTTCATACGATATCATCGTTCATCGTAAACAATACAACTACATATAATATTGAGCCTGATATTTATAAGAGTAGTGTTGCAAGTCTCTCATTGTGGCACAGTTGAGTAAATAACAGTAAAGGGTGTCCCACACCAGTTTTGGGTGATAGAGACTACAGTGGCTGAAGCTTCAACTTCATTAGGTGATGAGGTCAGTTTCAATCCTCGTTGCCTTTCCCTGAGAATAACTTCGGTACTCGTTTAAAAAGGCTGGACGAACCGAGAGAGAGAGAGAGAGAGAGAGAGAGAGAGAGAGAGAGAGAGAAATAGATAGAGAGAGAGAGAGAGAGAGAGATCGGAAACAAAAATATGGCACGTGAACTCCAGACCTTCAGATTGGCAAGCGAGCCCACAGTTTAGTAGCTGAGTAATCCTGCAGAATCTGAGACAATTCTTATGAATTATTTTTAATTTAAAATCTTGTGGATTGCCGTGAAAGGACACAAGGACAAACCTCTAAAATAATTGACTCATTGTAAATCGATACAGTGAGTGCTCAAAATAACAAGCGATCACGCTCGATCTTGAGTGACTGCTTCTATCTTCATCCATCCTTTATAGGGTAAAGGGGACTTTTTCTAGGGATAGAGCTCTGGCGTAGTTGTGACCACGCTATCCAGAAAAGTGCTGATAGCCAACAAATAAATGTGCACTAAAGGTCGTCTATTCTCCATAGGGTATGATTGCGATCGTTCTTTCGTAATTTGTGTTCTTTTTTGTTTTATTCCTGAGAGTTTCAGTAATTATCTTGCCACAATCATTCGTTACAAAACGACTTCAAAATGTATTATTTATTGCAGAGCAACATCTATATAGATTATTTATACTTCATTAACAAATATACGAAAATACATCATAAAAGCTGATCGTGGTCATTTGCTTTTAATTAAATTCATCACGTACGGGACATCAGATCAAATATAGATCCAGCAGTAGAGGACGATCACAAAGTAAAATGTTGATAATTAAGTGTGTGTTTATGTGTGTGATTGGGTTTAGAAATAGAAAGCTGTGAAGAGACATGACTCACTACGTCAATAGGTACTGTAGTTGATGATGGTGAGATATATAAATATGAATACTTTTTGTTGTACAGATTGTCGTAGATGTATGTGAATTGTCATGCAGCAAATCAAGAAGTTTATCTCACTTGCATACATTTATATGAAAATAGCAGAGGGTATCCGGCTGACGGATGCGCTGAATACGTTAATTTCTGCAATACTTCTTTTTGTCGTTCGACACTCCCTAAACAGGCACGGCTATAATTATCACTACCATCCTTGCCCAATGTATGCGGTACAGGCAACTTTAGGCTAGATAGGTAATTGAGTCTCTTTTTTCGCACCTCAGGTAAGAACTGAGAGCCTGCTGTGACCATTTGTCATTCTGAATGTCAACTCGAGTTCACTTCTTCAAAACAAATATTCTGCAATCAAATAGCTCCTCTCGGGCAGAATACGGCACAAAGAGCAACATTCATAACTCGATGTCTCGCAATTCAAGTCTTCAAGGTCTTGTTATATTATCAATCCCTGTGTTGAGCTTCTTCTATTAATACTTCTTTGAGTTTCCTTTCGTCTTCTCTTTCTGTCTCTTTTTTTTCACCCGGTATCCAGAAACATTAAAGATAATAAATACATTAAAGATAATATATACATTAAAGATAATATATACATTAAAGATAATATATACATTAAAGATAATATAAATATATACATTAAAGATAATATATACATTAAAGATAATATATACATTAAAGATCTCTATAATAATGAACAAACGGAAGTAAGTATTAAAGATAATATATACATTAAAGATAATATATACATCAAAGATCTCTAGAATGATGAACAAACGGAAGTAAGTATTAAAGATAATATATAAATTAAAGATCTCTAGAATGATGAACGAACGGAAATAAGTATTGAGGATAATGGAGAAGGACCAGAAATACTCAGAGAAGAAGTGGAAGATGCCTTGCGCAATATGAAAGCAGGCAAATCTCCTGGACCAGATAATATAACTAAAGAAGAGATTTAAGCCATGGGTGATTTTGGAAAAGAAATAATAACAAAAATATTGAATGATATCTACAACCAGACGACATGCTCAAATCAATATTCATAGCCCTACCAAAGAAATCGGGTGCCAATGAATGCGATGATCATCTCTTCTGTCTATCTCGTGAGCTTGGCTGTGAAAGTTTCGGGTGCCAATGAATGCGATGATCATCTCTTCTGTCTATCTCGTGAGCTTGGCTGTGAAAGTTTCGGGTGCCAATGAATGCGATGATCATCTCTTCTGTCTATCTCGTGAGCTTGGCTGTGAAAGTTTCGGGTGCCAATGAATGCGATGATCATCTCTTCTGTCTATCTCGTGAGCTTGGCTGTGAAAGTTTCTTCGGTAGACATTGATTCTTCATGTAACTACAGGACCAGTTCATGTCAGGCGTCATCTACATATCATGGAATGTCAGGCGTCATCTACATATCATGGAATGTCAGGCGTCATCTACATATCATGGAATGTCAGGCGTCATCTACATATCATGGAATGTCAGGCGTCATCTACATATCATGGAATGTCAGGCGTCATCTACATATCATGGAATGTCAGGCGTCATCTACATATCATGGAATGTCAGGCGTCATCTACATATCATGGAATGTCAGGCGTCATCTACATATCATGGAATGTCAGGCGTCATCTACATATCATGGAATGTCAGGCGTCATCTACATATCATGGAATGTCAGGCGTCATCTACATATCATGGAATGTCAGGCGTCATCTACATATCATGGAATGTCAGGCGTCATCTACATATCATGGAATGTCAGAATGTCAGGCGTCATCTACATATCATGGAATGTCAGGCGTCATCTACATATCATGGAATGTCAGGCGTCATCTACATATCATGGAATGTCAGAATGTCAGGCGTCATCTACATATCATGGAATGTCAGAATGTCAGGCGTCATCTACATATCATGGAATGTATGTATGTCAGAATGTGCCAGCCCATCTGTGTTGACTGTAACGTGTTTTGCCATCTCGATTCACATCTGTAATGTTCGCGGACACTGCAGTGGTCCATCTTCATGGTCTGTTATGAGTCAAAGATTCTGAGACATAAAACAGAAGAGCTGTAGCGTAAACCTCCAGTGTTGTTTAGTGCCTCGACTAAGTCAGACGTTACATTCCAAAATGCTACACATTTCTTTGCCAAACTGTTCATTCAGTTTCTCACAATGTGAGTATTATCACTTTATTCCGGTGAAAGGGTCAGAGTCTCAAAAGTATCTGTTGTAGAGCTTGAATATTGTGCCAATACGGTATTATATTGTTCTCCATTCATAGATGTATTCACATTTAGTGATATAGTTCAGAACAAGTTCTGGTATCCCATTTTCCTGTACCTGTTTGTACCCAATACAATAGACCACACTATTCCCTCACAGTTTAAGGATTGTATTTTACCAACACATTCCCAGAGCCTCATTGTGAAACATTTTGAGCGAATACACTTGCATACCGGCACGCTAATTGCCCTTGAATGAAGCATGTTTCAAAACTACTGGTGGGGGGACTGTTGTCTCGAGGCAAGACGCCGGACTTGAGACAGAGAAGTTGTGGGTTGAAATCCCTGCTCCCCCAGTTGGGATTTTTATTTATGATTTCTCTCTGCGGCAACCACCCTGGTTTCAGCAGCGAGGCTCGTCTTGAAACGTCAATTACTCATCGACGGAAAAAATGTGAGTACCTCCGAAGACGGAGTTATCTGCCCGTGTGGCGAGGGACTCTCCCCCCCCCCCCTGTGTACACGGATGCTAGGGAAAAATGGATTAACGCACAAAATTCAGTTCCTAGTCTCTAGGGACTTCGTCAGAGGTGAAAGCTGGCGTACGAAAAAAAAACTCCTGGTACAACCTCAATCGGCATTCACATACATGAGCTTGTACCTATGTAACTTTCACGTTGCTTCTTGCAGGAAGTGTGCATGCAGGGCTCTTTAGAGTTTGACATTGATTGAAACCAGTCATTATTAAGTACTCAACAGATCAATCATATGAAACAATGACGCAATGTTGTGAGAACAGAATTCTTTGAAACAAATGTGTACATGAATTATTTCTAATGTTGCTATCAGACGTGTCTAGTCGAATATGATAAAGTGAGACCATGGTACAAATGCCTCGTTTATCGAACCATGTTATAGAATAACACATGTAGCACTCTATAACATATCTTCTATAAGATATCTTCTATAACATATGTGCTATAACATATCTCATCTTCTATAACATATCTTCTATAATATATCTCATCTTCTATAACATATCTGCTATAACATATCTCATCTTCTATTACATATCTGCTATAACATATCTCATCTTCTATAACATATCTGCTATAACATATCTCATCTTTTATAACATATCTGCTATAACATATCTCATCTTCTATAACATATCTGCTATAACATATCTCATCTTCTATAACATATCTTCTATAACATATCTGCTATAACATATCTTCTATAACATATCTTCTATAACATATCTGCTATAACATATCTTCTATAACATATCTCATCTTCTATAACATATCTGCTATAACATATCTCATCTTCTATAACATATCAGCTATAACATATCTCATCTTCTATAACATATCTTCTATAACATATCTCATCTTCTATAACATATCTGCTATAAAATATCTCATCTTCTATAACATATCTGCTATAACATATCTCATCTTCTATAACATATCTGCTATAACATATCTCATCTTCTATAACATATCTGCTATAACATATCTCATCTTCTATAACATATCTGCTATAACATATCTCATCTTCTAAAACATATCTGCTATAACATATCTCATCTTCTATAACATATCTTCTATAACATATCTGCTATAACATATCTTCTATAACATATCTTCTATAACATATCTGCTATAACATATCCTCTATAACATATCTTCTGTAACATATCTGCTATAACATATCTTCTATAACATATCTTCTATAACATATCTTCTATAACATATCTGCTATAACATATCTTCTATAACATATCTTCTATAACATATCTTCTATAACATATCTTCTATAACATATCTCATCTTCTAAAACATATCTGCTATAACATATCTCTTCTTCTATAACATATCTTCTATAACATATCTGCTATAACATATCTTCTATAACATATCTGCTATAACATATCTTCTATAACATATCTTCTATAACATATCTTCTATAACATATCTTCTATAACATATCTTCTATAACATATCTTCATTTCAAGGACGAGGAAAGTAACCACTACCAACATTAAATGCGTTAGAGCATGACAGGTAACAACCTTAAAGATACGATCAGAAATGAAGAACCGAGAAAAAAGCTAGGACTAAATCGAGACACTTAATACATAAAAAAAAGACAACAAACACATTTTTTTGGTTACAAGATAAGATAGATGGATTGATATACAACACAACGAGTCTTCAACAGACGCTATGAGAATACCAGACACAAGGATCAACCATTAACAAAATATAGATTAGTGGAATATTATAAAAGCTAGGAAGCAACAGCAGGAAAAACCAATAGAAAAGCACAAGACCGCAAACTATATCTCCACTCGACGCTGAAAGGGAAATGGAAAGGAAAGAAGATCGATGTATGTTGAAGGTTACATCAGCCTGACACGTTAAAGCGGTTACAGAACTCTTAGGATTTTTTTTTAAAAGGATTGAAATATGTCAAATGTACAGTGCATACTTCGTAGCAAAATAACATAATTTGCTTTCATTAACTTAAATATAAATATAAATTAAAGGGGGCGGATGGGAGGGGGAAAAGGGTGAGGGAGTAGGAGGTTAGGTGCTATAGAGATAAGATCGGCTTCTTCGCGGGTTGGTCACAGAGTCAAGACAGGACATGATGTGAGAGTTTTTCTTTTGGAATGCCTGGATATTTTAGGCTTTAACCTGCCCCGGTCTTTTGGTAGTGAGATACAATGTTTAGTCTACTCGGATAATGGTGGGAACTGGGGTCCCGTGTACAGAATTGAGCAGTTAAAATCGAGAACAATATGGGAAATATGGGCGCTGTCAGGACAAAAGTTGTCCAGAGATAAAATATCTACCAAGTTACTCACCTACTATTTGTGAGGTCTGTGCTAGAGCTTCAAAGTTCGGCATCTGAGCTTAAACCATCGTCAGTGCTTTCGCTAACGCTGAGTGATTTTCTGAGCATGTGAGCTTGGCTGTGAAAGTTTCATCGGTAGACATTGATTCTTCATGTAACTACAGGACCAGTTCATGTCAGGCGTCATCTACATATCATGGAATGTCAGGCGTCATCTACATATCATGGAATGTCAGGCGTCATCTACATATCATGGAATGTCAGGCGTCATCTACATATCATGGAATGTCAGGCGTCATCTACATATCATGGAATGTCAGGCGTCATCTACATATCATGGAATGTCAGGCGTCATCTACATATCATGGAATGTCAGGCGTCATCTACATATCATGGAATGTCAGGCGTCATCTACATATCATGGAATGTCAGGCGTCATCTACATATCATGGAATGTCAGGCGTCATCTACATATCATGGAATGTCAGGCGTCATCTACATATCATGGAATGTCAGGCGTCATCTACATATCATGAATGTCAGGCGTCATCTACATATCATGGAATGTCAGGCGTCATCTACATATCATGGAATGTCAGGCGTCATCTACATATCATGGAATGTCAGGCGTCATCTACATATCATGGAATGTCAGAATGTCAGGCGTCATCTACATATCATGGAATGTCAGGCGTCATCTACATATCATGGAATGTCAGGCGTCATCTACATATCATGGAATGTCAGAATGTCAGGCGTCATCTACATATCATGGAATGTCAGAATGTCAGGCGTCATCTACATATCATGGAATGTATGTATGTCAGAATGTGCCAGCCCATCTGTGTTGACTGTAACGTGTTTTGCCATCTCGATTCACATCTGTAATGTTCGCGGACACTGCAGTGGTCCATCTTCATGGTCTGTTATGAGTCAAAGATTCTGAGACATAAAACAGAAGAGCTGTAGCGTAAACCTCCAGTGTTGTTTAGTGCCTCGACTAAGTCAGACGTTACATTCCAAAATGCTACAACATTTCTTTGCCAAACTGTTCATTCAGTTTCTCACAATGTGAGTATTATCACTTTATTCCGGTGAAAGGGTCAGAGTCTCAAAAGTATCTGTTGTAGAGCTTGAATATTGTGCCAATACGGTATTATATTGTTCTCCATTCATAGATGTATTCACATTTAGTGATATAGTTCAGAACAAGTTCTGGTATCCCATTTTCCTGTACTGTTTGTACCCAATACAATAGACCACACTATCCCTCACAGTTTAAGGATTGTATTTTACCAACACATTCCCAGAGCCTCATTGTGAAACATTTTGAGCGAATACACTTGCATACCGGCACGCTAATTGCCCTGAATGAAGCATGTTTCAAAACTACTGGTGGGGGGACTGTTGTCTCGAGGCAAGACGCCGGACTTGAGACAGAGAAGTTGTGGGTTGAAATCCTGCTCCCCAGTTGGGATTTTTATTATGATTTCTCTCTGCGGCAACCACCCTGGTTTCAGCAGCGAGGCTCGTCTTGAAACGTCAATTACTCATCGACGGAAAAAATGTGAGTACCTCCGAAGACGGAGTTATCTGCCCGTGTGGCGAGGGACTCTCCCCCCCCCCTGTGTACACGGATGCTAGGGAAAAATGGATTAACGCACAAAATTCAGTTCCTAGTCTCTAGGGACTTCGTCAGAGGTGAAAGCTGGCGTACGAAAAAAAAACTCCTGGTACAACCTCAATCGGCATTCACATACATGAGCTTGTACCTATGTAACTTTCACGTTGCTTCTTGCAGGAAGTGTGCATGCAGGGCTCTTTAGAGTTTGACATTGATTGAAACCAGTCATTATTAAGTACTCAACAGATCAATCATATGAAACAATGACGCAATGTTGTGAGAACAGAATTCTTTGAAAACAAATGTGTACATGAATTATTTCTAATGTTGCTATCAGACGTGTCTAGTCGAATATGATAAAGTGAGACCATGGTACAAATGCCTCGTTTATCGAACCATGTTATAGAATAACACATGTAGCACTCTATAACATATCTTCTATAAGATATCTTCTATAACATATGTGCTATAACATATCTCATCTTCTATAACATATCTTCTATAATATATCTCATCTTCTATAACATATCTGCTATAACATATCTCATCTTCTATTACATATCTGCTATAACATATCTCATCTTCTATAACATATCTGCTATAACATATCTCATCTTTTATAAAATATCTGCTATACATATCTCATCTTCTATAACATATCTGCTATAACATATCTCATCTTCTATAACATATCTTCTATAACATATCTGCTATAACATATCTCTATAAACATATCTTCTATAACATATCTGCTATAACATATCTTATAACATATCTCATCTTCTATAACATATCTGCTATAACATATCTCATCTTCTATAACATATCAGCTATAACATATCTCATCTTCTATAACATATCTTCTATAACATATCTCATCTTCTATAACAATATCTGCTATAAAATATTCATCTTCTATAACATATCTGCTATAACATATCTCATCTTCTATAACATATCTGCTATAACATTATCTCATCTTCTATAAACATATCTGCTATAACATATCTCATCTTCTATAACATATCTGCTATAACATATCTCATCTTCTAAAACATATCTGCTATAACATATCTCATCTTCTATAACATATCTTCTATAACATATCGGCTATAACATATCTTCTATAACATATCTTCTATAAACATATCTGCTAAACATATCCTCTATAAATATCTTCTGTAACATATCTGCTATAACATATCTCTATAACATATCTTCTATAACATATCTTCTAATAACATATCTGCTATAACATATCTTCTATAACATATCTTCTATAACATATCTTCTATAACATATCTTCTATAACATATCTCATCTTCTAAAACATATCTGCTATAACAATCTCTTCTTCTATAACATATCTTCTATAACATATCTGCTATAACATATCTTCTATAACATATCTGCTATAACATATCTTCTATAACATATCTTCTATAACATATCTTCTATAACATATCTTCTATAACATATCTTCTATAACATATCTTCATTTCAAGGACGAGGAAAGTAACCACTACCAACATTAAATGCGTTAGAGCATGACAGGTAACAACCTTAAAGATACGATCAGAAATGAAGAACCGAGAAAAAAGCTAGGACTAAATCGAGACACTAATACATAAAAAAAAGACAACAAACACATTTTTTTGGTTACAAGATAAGATAGATGGATTGATATACAACACAACGAGTCTTCAACAGACGCTATGAGAATACCAGACACAAGGATCAACCATTAACAAAATATAGATTAGTGGAATATTATAAAAGCTAGGAAGCAACAGCAGGAAAACCAATAGAAAAAGCACAAGACCGCAAACTATATCTCCACTCGACGCTGAAAGGGAAATGGGAAAGGAAAGAAGATCGATGTATGTTGAAGGTTACATCAGCCTGACACGTTAAAGCGGTTACAGAACTCTTAGGATTTTTTTTTAAAAGGATTGAAATATGTCAAATGTACAGTGCATACTTCGTAGCAAAATAACATAATTTGCTTTCATTAACTTAAATATAAATATAAATTAAAGGGGCGGATGGGAGGGGGAAAAGGGTGAGGAGTAGGAGGTTAGGTGCTATAGAGATAAGATCGGCTTCTTCGCGGGTTGGTCACAGAGTCAAGACAGGACATGATGTGAGAGTTTTTCTTTTGGAATGCCTGGATATTTTAGGCTTTAACCTGCCCGGTCTTTTGGTAGTGAGATACAATGTTTAGTCTACTCGGATAATGGTGGGAACTGGGGTCCCGTGTACAGAATGAGCAGTTAAAAATCGAGAACAATATGGGAAATATGGGCGCTGTCAGGACAAAAGTTGTCCAGAGATAAAATATCTACCAAGTTACTCACCTACTATTTGTGAGGTCTGTGCTAGAGCTTCAAAGTTCGGCATCTGAGCTTAAACCATCGTCAGTGCTTTCGCTAACGCTGAGTGACGTTCTGAGCATGTGATCTGCGTACCGTGTTATAGCTTGTGGATTCATGTAAACGACATACAAATAAATGTGTGTGTGTTGTGTATATGATACATGTGTGTATGAATGTACCCATAGCATTACTACCTTTGCGGTGTTGAGTCAGGTCTATATTTCTATTAGACATAACTTATGTGCAAGTAATGCCCTGTGATCTTTCTTTGGGAAACCTTCAAACCATTTTTCAGCTGGTTCGACTGAAGGACTGTTTGGAACCCTGGTGTTCTCAATGAAATGCTGACACCTCTACCATTTCGCAGATCAACGAGGACATTAGCATCACCAGAACATTGATCAACTTTGATTCACAGATTCTGACGTCAGCGGTCACCTAAAATGCTCTTAAGTGCATTATTCCCTGTAGGCATCGCTTTGCCGCACTTTATGGAGATCGGGGGCCGAATCGACAACTTGTCGTGATTCAAACCAGAGAACGTTGGTCCGAATCACAGAAGAGCAAAAAACTATTTTCTATCGGGGGTGAAATAAAAACTATGATCCGAACACTTCGTGTCGACTGCACTGAACAAGCAGCATTTTTGCTGTGGTCCTAAAAGTCCCCTCAGGCAAATCCCAGAAATAGGAAAATGTTGTAAAGGTGATTATGTTTAAATTAAATTAAATTCAGCTTTAATTATGTTGCTGGTTTAGCCAATGTTACGCGCTTTTTCAACTTCTGTTTGGAGAACTGCTGGCCTGCTTTTATATAAATAGAGCCCTTCCTTCTAGCTTCAATTTTGTTGAAAAAAGTCATTTAAGTATAGCCTTTGTATGTCTGTCATTGCAAAGAATTGTGTTTCCTTCTATTCGTTTACACAAACTTCCAAACTCTATATAATGTTAGTATTCGGAAATGTTCCTTTATTTTCAATCATTATTTCGAACCGTCGTTATCTTTCAGTTTAATTATTGTTTCCTCGCACGCCCACCGTTTGAACAAAAGAGTTCTGTTATCGATTTTTTTCGATTTTAATTCTTTATAGCATCTAATTATTTAACTTCTTTTTAAAAAAAATGTTTCTTGGTCTTGAATTTCAGTTATTTGATCTAGAACGTTTAAGCATTTTCAATAGTTGATTGTGTTCTATATAACTTTAGACATTTTGTATTGACCGTGTTCTTTAGTATGTGTGAATGATACATTTCTTTGTTATTGTAGCATACAGATTAAAGTAAATCTCCCCGCAACTCATTGCTGTGTGCATACGGAATTTAGTGTTAGTGACCATTATCATGACCAGCGACACATTTTTGAGCAATGTGGTCAGTATCACTCCAGACCGCCGTTATCCCGAGAAGAATCTCTGATACACATTTTTATCGGCTGAGTGAACATTGCAGCTCTGTCGTTCTGAAAAAAAATCCGCCATTTCTGAGACTTGAACCGAAACCTATCTGAACATGAAGCGGACACACTAACAACTCATCCATCGAGGATTCCTTTCCAGCATATAATGTTGATATAAATTTAACAGTTCCGACCGAGTTTGTTACATCCATACTGTTTCCCATTCCATTTCCTATAGATGATTAGTCTACACTTCGACCACAGTCAATAAGTTTTTCGTTGAATAATCACAGCAGCAAATATTAATCATCGCTGGTTTACTAATAATTTAGATTTTTCAATAACTGTTAGTACGTATCAGTCTTAGCGCTAATCTTGAAATATAATCTTAATATCCTTGCAACAATTCACGACTGAGCGAAGCACATCGCTACAGTGAAGCGCAGCTAGTCGTTGTTTGATGAAACATTACAATCACTGATTAAAAATGTGTGTCTCCAAACTTCAGATTTTGGTTTTTCAAATTACAAAATGGCACATAAAAAGACTTGAACTTGTATTTTTATTCACCCTCGTTCAGATTTTCTATGACCAGATTTAGCACACAGCAAATGTCAAAAGGGATTTTCGGTCCGTCCAACTGAGAAATTGAAATGGCAAAAACCACGAAGTTGTGAAGTCAGACCAGAAAATGATTTGTGAATTGCAGATTTTGGACGATTAAAAGATGACAAGCTTGATGATGAAACGAGACTTGTTAGATGACTTTTTGTGGGTACCTGTCCGTGCATTTATTAGAATGTAATGACTTGTCAAATGATCTGGATAATTACTACTATTATTCCTCATTCCAATATCTTTCAGCTATTCTGATGGAAGGAAGCGAATTATTTGTATCCAATCAGTCTACTCAGAACATATTTGTTCTCTCCAATAATCTTGAAGATTCATATCGTTGCTACATATGGAAGCACTTCGTGTGTATTGGACGAAAATTGTGTACTTTCAAGGGTTCTAGAATAAACTATTTGTCACAAACATTTAATCAATTTCAAAGCACTTCATCGACCAACAGTTTTCATGGCCTTATTGAATATTGTTACTTATATCAATAACTAATAGTCTGTCAATCAAGAATGATTGATCAACAGGCATGATATGATTAAAATTACTTCGCCATCCGCAGTCATCTATCTACACTTTCAGTGTCATAGACGACACATTGGCAGCTTTCATTTGACCCTTAACTTAATCACTCTTAATGCAGTAGCCAATCAGAGTCACTTGAAGATGTCTAAAGTTCCCTTATAATGTAACCAATGACATAGCCCCGATTGCCCATCATTTTGGAAAATTTCGAATCCGAGTACTTGGAATTCGACAATTTCGAAATAAGAACTAATTCTCTAGTCAAAACATTTTCAGAAAATTATTCCCAACCTCCAGTCCAATCGTACATACAAACTAATGTGCCATCTGCATTTAACTGTCCTGTCATATCAAGACAAATTATATTAATTATCCACCCTCAGTCGACATGTACAAAGTTCTTTCCTATCCTGATCTAACTTCTACTACCTACTTTCCTATCCTGATCTAACTTCTACCACTTACTTTTCTCTCTCGACCTAACCTCTACTACCTACTTTTCTCTCTCGACCTAACTTCTACTATCTACTTTTCTATCCCGATCTAACTTCTACTATCTACTTTTCTATCCCGATCTAACTTCTACTACCTACTTTTCTTTCCCGATCTAACTTCTACCACCTACTTTTCTATCCCGATCTAACTTCTACTATCTACTTTTCTATCCCGATCTAACTTCTACTATCTACTTTTCTATCCCGATCTAACTTCTACCACCTACTTTTCTATCCCGATCTAACTTCTACTATCTACTTTTCTATCCTGACCTAACTTCTACTACCTACTTTTCTATCCCGATCTAACTTCTACTATCTACTTTTCATCCCGACCTAACTTCTACTAACCTACTTTTCTATCCCGACCTAACTTCTACCACCTACTTTCTGTCCCGACCTAACTTCTACCACCTACTTTCTTATCCCGACCTAACTTCAACCACCTACTTTTCTATACTGACACAACAATAAAACAGGATTATCTATGCTAAGAGAAATTTGTGATATTTTGTGTTTGACAACCAGAAGTGACACTAATTTATTTGAAGGTATGGCTGAGAATTTTTGAAAAATGGCATTAAGTTTGTGTGCAATGTAGGCTTCACTTGTATAGAACATGCTAGAGGAAGCCACAGTAAGTTAGTAAGTTGGTTGATTGGTTGTTTGATTGCTTGGTGGGTGGTTGGTCGGTTGATTGTTGTTTGATTGATTGCTTGGTTGGTTGGTTGGTCGGTTGATTGGTTGTTTGATTGCTTGGTTGGTTGGTTGGTCGGTTGATTGGTTGTTTGATTGCTTGGTCGGTCGATCAGTTGGTCGGTCTGTCGGTGGGTCGGTTGGTCGGTTGTTGATTGGTCGGTTACTTAGTCCTTCTTAAGCAGAAGCTGGCACATTGGATTGACAGAAATACCAACAAACTCATCCATGTTCGACTAACCGTTTTTGCTATCCTTCCAGTACATAATGCAAAGGTCGCACAGTGTACTGACAAAGTCCTTATTCTGGGTCTACCTCTGAAAGTAAGATAGTCGATGACAACTATAGTTACCTCTCTCGTCAATGCACCTCTTCGTCTTTCTCTTGGTTGACAGTGCTTGATGATAAATTACCGGATTACACATTACCGGATTACACATTACCGGATTACACATTACCGGATCGACGACAGTGGCCGGCCACAAAGACTTCCAAAGGAGCTAAGAGAACAAGCACATGCTGAGCTGAGAGAGAGAGAGAGAGAACAAGACAATGATCAGCGTGGCCAAGATATTTAAAATGGAATATTTATACTATACACAGAGCTGAGAGACAGAGAGAGAGAGAGAGAGAGAGAGAGAGAGAGAGAGAGAGAGAGAGAAAGAGCAGATAATGATCAGTGTGGCCCAGATAATTAAAATGGAATATTTATAATATATTTACTTAGATTCATCAGCAAAATGACAATCGTAATGATCGTAACAGAGAAAATAACAGACTGCGGACATGCACAATTAATGTAAATACAACTAACCAGTGATATGTTTCTCCGTAGAGGGAGGATGTTGGCATATATTTATTGGTTATATTAATGCATGTTGTTTTAGAAAGAGGGCACCATTATTGTTTGCGTTTTTGTGTGTTAATTGCAAGAAATAACAATGGGAATACAATACCCACCTCAACGTCTGCCTGTGACAGGAATATGAGTTTCTTTTTGTTAGAAATGTTACAGGGTTTTATATTAAAGAGTTTTCAAATCTGCGTGGTTAGCACACTTTTTGTATGGATCTGAAAGTTGGACCGCCCGTTCAGGACACGAGAAAAGACCAAATATTGTACCAATGATTTACGTTTAGAAAGTATCATGGACAAGAATGGTAGGACAGAGCAGGTAAGGGATCTGCAGCGCTTGTTGCTTTCAAATCTTTTTGATCAGACCCTGAAGTCGAAGATTATTGTGCTGGGTTATGCCAGGACAACAGCCGCATCTCAAAGCAACAATTGTATTGGAAACTCAGAGAATGTCAAACCTGTGTGGCTAGATACCAACTGAAATACAAAGATATCTGCATTACAAAGCAATCAAGAGTTTAACCACGTGACTACAGTTATGGAATATTGGAAGAACTTCAGCAAAGTTCAGGGGACCACGAATAGAGACAGATTCTTTCAGACGGGCTGTGGTGGATGCAACGTTCTGTAAAGTACTTGGGATATGATGATGATCCTTGAGTTATACCTCTCACGTGGATGCCGGGTTTAGTGTCGTCTCATGCAATGAACTAGAGAGAGAAACAGGATTGAAAGAATTACAGACTCAATAATGCGACCATTCTTCTACTAAAAAACTGAGGAATAAATAAATAAAAGCAAAATCCACATGTCCGTAAACACTAAATGTCATTGAGATATTACATGCACTTTTCGTAATATAGACCTGCATAAAAGATGCTGTAAGATATAAAAGTAATAAAAATAGCAATTGTTTGATACTAACAGAACTAGTTACGCAAACATAAATAATGTTTGGCAATAAAAAGTAAAAGTAAAGTACCCCAGTCACGCCAAGTGGCGTATAGCGAATATGGTGTTAGTGGCCATACATTTTACAGACCTTCAGCACATGATTTTTGGGGTAATGTGGTCGGTATTACGCCAATTTTGGCAATAAAGAGTTATAATATTGGTAAAAGGAGTATTCATTTGGTTATCAAAGAAGTAGATAAAAATAATATTAGCTTAGGAATCATTAATGACCCATTCCAACAGAAACGTTCACACATACCGCGGTTTTCTTGTCTGTAAAAATACTCTATGACTACTCGTTTATAAGGTATACCAAGGAAGGAATGTAAATAAAATTGTATTTATTTTAACAGTGTTTGTTTATCTGTCCTAGGATGTCTGTGATTCAATACTACCTGTATGTACTAATATATATTATTTCTTTATAGGATGCCTCTTTTGAAAAAGAAAATGTATAACAAAAATGTAATAAGGCAGGGAAAAGCAAAATTAAGAGCACTGCCTTGCCAACAGTGGGCGCCTGGAGAGAAAATTACATTATTTTCATAGTGCAGACGTTTTTGAAATAGAAAATAAATGACGGTTGCAACACTGAAGGCAAAATAATCCATATTTAAATTTAATTAAATAAATCTCCACACACGAACACACAAAATAGATTATTTCGTGGGCACATGAATTGTTGAAATCTAAAATAACATTAAATGACTTCATTAATGAGGTTTAGTGTTGTTTCTGTCTGTTTAATAATGACAGAAATACAATATTTAGAAAGAAAAATAACGGCTTTCTTAAAATAGAGAGAGAAAAACCAGGCACGAGAGAAACATCCAAAGTGAGTAGAAGCAAAGTTGTTTAGAGACATGAATACATCCTACTAGCAGATTCACTACTTAATGATGTTTTCCATATTGTGTTTACATCTGCCATTCTTCTAATATCTAGGTTCTTGACTCTTGTTATCTTTTAATTACATTTTGTATTTTGTTGTTTGTAATTGTTGCTGTTTTATGTTACGCCCATGTTTGGTGTTTCTACGGCGATATTGGCACTTCACTGCAACATTAACCAAAAATAGGATGTAAGAAAAATGCATTAACAGAAAACGTACAGGTAAAGTGTAGCAAGAAAAGAACAAAATTAATAAAACAAAATTACTTAGCAAGTAAACTATGAAAACAGTGAAATGATATGACGTATGAAAAATAAGAGAATTAATAGGCTAAATGAAACCAATTAAAGTAATGACACGTTGGCTGCAACGATAAAAATGTGGAAAGTCAGTGCCCCTTCTGATCTGTCACATCTTCCAAGGAGAAAAGGACCAAAAGAGAAGGTATCTTTGCTTGGTTTCTGTCCATCTTGACTTAAATATTGCTGCCGTCTCCACTATTACTCGTTTGATTATATAAAAAATATAGGTAAAATAACACAAATATCACTTGTATTTTGGGATGGCGAGTGAGCTCTAGTTTAACCTGAAAGACTTAGTCTGAGGCTGAAGGTGCCGCGACAAGAAGTGGGTATAACCAACAAGACAACTGTTACTGGTTAGATTGCCTTTGTTCTGGTTTACTTCTCTTATATCCCCAAGCCCACACCTATGCAACTATCCTGATCAAAATGTCGTATCTGTACAAAATATGCCAATTGTTACCTTTGTGCTTGCGCCTCAACAGCCCATTTGACTTGATTGAATTTAATGAGATTTCGCTTGGAAGTGAAAACAGTTTTGTTCTTTCCTTTACATTATTGCTCACACACAATCAGATAATAAAAAAAATGGACATTGTCTAAACACGCAATCACATCAATCTATGATTTAGTTTGAGTCTTGTACCGAATAGTCTAGCAATGCCTTTAATTCTCACATTCAGTAGTTTATTACTTTGACTTTCTCGCTGGTTCCGGATGCAGTCTGACCATGCTGCTCAGGTATGTAACTATTTGCAGCAATCCTTTCCAATTTCCAGTTTCCTAGACTCATTATGACTGATGTAGAATGTCATCAAATAACGTCTGTCCATTTTCAGTCAAATCTGTCATTGGACTTCCGTTTCTAAGATGGCGGATCTAGTCCACAATCTCTCGATCGCTGCAGAAAGTGCATTCGATGTCTGATTAATTTCGGTTCTCCATTGCACTCCTATGTGTTAAAGTCAAGATAATGATCTACTTATTACATCTGCGCTGATAAAACAATGTCGTACGCCGGCAAAATACAATTTCCGACAAATCAAGTGCTGTGAATGCGACCTTCCATCGTCTAGGCTTGTTCTGCGCTTTACGTCACATTGGTGCTGTTCATGACCGTGGTTGGATTTGCTTCACGCAAGTTATTTCCATGTTATACATTAATGTGAAATGCTTCGTCAGCCGCAGTTTTATCTCTTTGGGGAATTTGCACCGTGTTCTGTTCGTCGTGGGCTACATTCACTAGAGTAATCAAGAATGTAAAGGGTGCGTCATTGCTGTGCTTAATCATCATTGAGTGCCGTCTCCGCATCGAAGGTTGGCTACCATGGAGAGCCATTCCACTATGTGTCTTGCTTTGATGGTGCAGATTGTCATAGGCTGACTTGTCCATCTTTTGATATTACTCGTCCATGTTAGTCTTGGTCTGCCTCTACCTCTTTTGCCTTGTATTTTCCCTTCTAATATTACTTTTATTAGACTGTTGTGTCTTTTAACATGACCAAAAAATGTAATTTCATTTGTCTTGCTCTAATTGTGTTTAGTAGTTCTTTTTTCATTTTTAGTTGTTTTAAAACTTGCTCGTTTGTTTTCTTTTCCTTCCATCCAATTATGCCTATTCTTCTATAAATCCACATTTCAAAGGCTTCAATTTTCTGTTGTTTTCTTGTCTAATGTCCATGTTTCTGCACCATATAGGAATATTGAGAAGATGCAACATTTTGCTATTCTTAGTTTTAGCCCTGGTGTTTTTTGTTTTGATGTTAGTATATTTTTCATGGCATTGAATTTACTTTTTGCCATACCTATTCTTTTATTTATTTCAGTTGTACTTTTTTTCATCACTGGTTATAGTATGTCCCAGGTAGTTGTAGTTCTGAACTGTCTCTAGATGTATTCCTTTAATGTTGATATTTAATTGTAGGTCTTGAGAATTTCCTTTGTTCATGATCATAGTTTTTGTCTTTTTTATATTCATATCTAGTCCATATTTTGGTTGTCATGTTTATTACATTAAGTAATTGTTGTAGGTCTTTAGGATTTTCTGCTAGTAGTACAGTATCATCAGCATATCTTAGGTTATTGATTATCTTTCCATTAATGTTTAGGCCTGGCATCTCAGTGTGCTTGCGACATTATTATATGTTCTACATCATCGTAATTGCTCATCGTAAATCCCTAGACCGGTCATACGCTAATCTTACGGTCTGTTGTTTGATGTGCGACGGGGATAATCTGACGACTAACTGTGTGTTTATATGTTCGAAATTGGAGTCAACAACGATGGCCTAACATCATCAAGCGCTATACATTTTAAAAGAAATATGACGATCATCACTTTCGGGAGGACGTGAACTTCTGGTATATGGTGGATAGGCGGCAGGAACCATTGCAGGCTATGCATGAAAAGTATTTCTTGTTGCAGTTTCCTCATATTCCAAGTACATGTGGACTTGTTGGTCCCGTGGCAAGACGTCGGCCTCGGAAAGAGAGGTTATGGGTTCAAATCTCGGCTGCACCGGTTGGGATTTTTATTTATGATTTTTCTCTGCGACAACTACCCCTGGTCTCAGCAGCGAGGCCCGGCTTGAAATGTCAGTTACTCATCGACGGAAAAAACATGAGTACCTTCGAAGTCGGAGTTATCTGCCTGTGCGGCGAGGGACCCCTGTGCACACGACTGCCAGGGAAAAAGGATTAACACACAAAATTCAGTTCCCAGTCTCTACGGACTTCGTCAGAGTTGAAAGCTGGCGAACGCAACAGCAACAACAAATCTGTCAATAGTAATCAGCCTGCCAGTTCCGATTTGATTAAAATATTGAGTTTTGTCAAATAAATCGACCAGTAATGCAACAATAGAAAGGCAAGACGGAGATGTTTTAAATTTTCTTAAGAAGCTTACTTGCTGCCTAACCTTTCTTTTTTCACCACTCCATCAACTTATCCCACCTCTGCGTGTCTAACATCAACCTCGAATTATTTTCTAGAAAACTCTAAGCAATTGTGTCTGCAATCACGATCTCTGACTTCATTATCCCAATAACCAACATGGCTGCTGTTTTGTCTCTTTATTCCTTATATTCATTATCCAATAACCAACATGGCTGCTGTTTTGTCTCTTTATTCCTTATATTCATTATCCCATAACCAACATGGCTGCTGTTTTGTCTCTTTATTCCTTATATTCATAACACTGAGAGATTTGTGTGAGGTTCTATCTAAACCCATGTTCACAAACTAGGATATTTGTCAGATCTAGAAAGAATCGACATTCCTCTACTCATTCAAAGCCACGGGTAAAAAGTGCCTTTAGCATACACGGGTTGGTGAGTTCTATAGGCAGATGTAGACATCATGGCGATAGTACTGAGCATGCGGCTTAATTCTTCGGCCATGAAGAACAAAGAAAGATGATCTGTCATGATAAAGTAAATGGAATGGTCAAACTGACAGGTAAATCTGGCGGACCGCTAGTTTTACAAAAATATAAATTTTCGTCTCATCTAATTATTTCTTTCACTAAAGTGTAGCAAAGAAAAGAACAAATTTAATAATTTGGGATTAGTAGAAGTATAGGAAACAGTGAAATGATATGACGTATGAAAAATAAGAGAATTAATAGGCTAAATGAAACCAATTAAAGTAATGACACGTTCTGTATGTACAAAATGTGGAAAGTCAGTGCCCCTTCTGATCTGTCACATCTTCCAAGGAGAAAAGGACCAAAAGAGAAGGTATCTTTGCTTGGTTTCTGTCCATCTTGACTTAAATTTGCTGCCGTCTCCATTACTTATGGTTTGATTTATATAGTTAAAATAACACAAATATCACTTGTATTTTGGGATGGCGAGTGAGCTCTAGTTTAACCTGAAAGACTTAGTCTGAGGCTGAAGGTGCCGCGACAAGAAGTGGGTATAACCAACAAGACAACTGTTACTGGTTAGATTGCCTTTGTTCTGGTTTACTTCTCTTATATCCCCAAGCCCACACCTATGCAACTATCTTGATCAAAATGTCGTATCTGTACAAAATATGCCAATTGTTACCTTTGTGCTTGCGCCTCAACAGCCCATTTGACTTGATTGAATTTAATGAGATTTTCGCTTTGAAGTGAAAACAGTTTTGTTCTTTCCTTTACATTATTGCTCACACACAATCAGATTAAAAAAAAATGGACATTGTCTAAACACGCAATCACATCAATCTATGATTTAGTTTGAGTCTTGTACCGAATAGTCTAGCAATGCCTTTAATTCTCACATTCAGTAGTTTATTACTTTGACTTTCTCGCTGGTTCCGGATGCAGTCTGACCATGCTGCTCAGGTATGTAACTATTTGCAGCAATCCTTTCCAATTTCCAGTTTCCTAGACTCATTATGACTGATGTAGAATGTCATCAAATACGTCTGTCCATTTTCAGTCAAATCTGTCATTGGACTTCCGTTTCTAAGATGGCGGATCTAGTCCACAATCTCTCGATCGCTGCAGAAAGTGCATTCGATGTCTGATTAATTTCGGTTCTCCATTGCACTCCTATGTGTTAAAGTCAAGATAATGATCTACTTATTACATCTGCGCTGATAAAACAATGTCGTACGCCGGCAAAATACAATTTCCGACAAATCAAGTGCTGTGAATGCGACCTTCCATCGTCTAGGCTTGTTCTGCGCTTTACGTCACATTGGTGCTGTTCATGACCGTGGTTGGATTTGCTTCACGCAAGTTATTTCCATGTTATACATTAATGTGAAATGCTTCGTCAGCCGCAGTTTTATCTCTTTGGGGAATTTGCACCGTGTTCTGTTCGTCGTGGGCTACATTCACTAGAGTAATCAAGAATGTAAAGGGTGCGTCATTGCTGTGCTTCATCATCATTGAGTGCCGTCTCCGCATCGAAGGTTGGCTACCATGGAGAGCCATTCCACTATGTGTCTTGCTTTGATGGTGCAGATTGTCATAGGCTGACTTGTCCATCTTTTGATATTACTCGTCCATGTTAGTCTTGGTCTGCCTCTACCTCTTTTGCCTTGTATTTTCCCTTCTAATATTACTTTTATTAGACTGTTGTGTCTTTTAACATGACCAAAAAATGTAATTTCATTTGTCTTGCTCTAATTGTGTTTAGTAGTTCTTTTTTCATTTTTAGTTGTTTTAAAACTTGCTCGTTTGTTTTCTTTTCCTTCCATCCAATTATGCCTATTCTTCTATAAATCCACATTTCAAAGGCTTCAATTTTCTGTTGTTTTCTGGTCTAATGTCCATGTTTCTGCACCATATAGGAATATTGAGAAGATGCAACATTTTGCTATTCTTAGTTTTAGCCCTGGTGTTTTTTGTTTTGATGTTAGTATATTTTTCATGGCATTGAATTTACTTTTTGCCATACCTATTCTTTTATTTATTTCAGTTGTACTTTTTTCATCACTGGTTATAGTATGTCCCAGGTAGTTGTAGTTCTGAACTGTCTCTAGATGTATTCCTTTAATGTTGATATTTAATTGTAGGTCTTGAGAATTTTCCTTTGTTCATGATCATAGTTTTTGTCTTTTTTATATTCATATCTAGTCCATATTTTTGGTTGTCATGTTTATTACATTAAGTAATTGTTGTAGATCTTTAGGATTTTCTGCTAGTAGTACAGTATCATCAGCATATCTTAGGTTATTGATTATCTTTCCATTAATGTTTAGGCCTGGCATCTCAGTGTGCTTGCGACATTATTATATGTTCTACATCATCGTAATTGCTCATCGTAAATCCCTAGACCGGTCATACGCTAATCTTACGGTCTGTTGTTTGATGTGCGACGGGGATAATCTGACGACTAACTGTGTGTTTATATGTTCGAAATTGGAGTCAACAACGATGGCCTAACATCATCAAGCGCTATACATTTTAAAAGAAATATGACGATCATCACTTTCGGGAGGACGTGAACTTCTGGTATATGGTGGATAGGCGGCAGGAACCATTGCAGGCTATGCATGAAAAGTATTTCTTGTTGCAGTTTCCTCATATTCCAAGTACATGTGGGACTTGTTGGTCCCGTGGCAAGACGTCGGCCTCGGAAAGAGAGGTTATGGGTTCAAATCTCGGCTGCACCGGTTGGGATTTTTATTTATGATTTTTCTCTGCGACAACTACCCCTGGTCTCAGCAGCGAGGCCCGGCTTGAAATGTCAGTTACTCATCGACGGAAAAAACATGAGTACCTTCGAAGTCGGAGTTATCTGCCTGTGCGGCGAGGGACCCCTGTGCACACGACTGCCAGGGAAAATGGATTAACACACAAAATTCAGTTCCCAGTCTCTAGGGACTTCGTCAGAGTTGAAAGCTGGCGAACGCAACAGCAACAACAAATCTGTCAATAGTAATCAGCCTGCCAGTTCCGATTTTATTAAAATATTGAGTTTTGTCAAATAAATCGACCAGTAATGCAACAATAGAAAGGCAAGACGGAGATGTTTTAAATTTTCTAAGAAGCTTACTTGCTGCCTAACCTTTCTTTTTTCACCACTCCATCAACTTATCCCACCTCTGCGTGTCTAACATCAACCTCGAATTATTTTCTAGAAAACTCTAAGCAATTGTGTCTGCAATCACGATCTCTGACTTCATTATCCCAATAACCAACATGGCTGCTGTTTTGTCTCTTTATTCCTTATATTCATTATCCCAATAACCAACATGGCTGCTGTTTTGTCTCTTTATTCCTTATATTCATTATCCCAATAACCAACATGGCTGCTGTTTTGTCTCTTTATTCCTTATATTCATTATCCCAATAACCAACATGGCTGCTGTTTTGTCTCTTTATTCCTTATATTCATAACACTGAGAGATTTGTGTGAGGTTCTATCTAAACCCATGTTCACAAACTAGGATATTTGTCAGATCTAGAAAGAATCGACATTCCTCTACTCATTCAAAGCCACGGGTAAAAAGTGCCTTTAGCATACACGGGTTGGTGAGTTCTATAGGCAGATGTAGACATCATGGCGATAGTACTGAGCATGCGGCTTAATTCTTCGGCCATGAAGAACAAGAAAGAAGATCTGTCATGATAAAGTAAATGGAAGGGTCAAACTGACAGGTAAATCTGGCGGACCGCTAGTTTTACAAAAATATAAATTTTCGTCTCATCTAATTATTTCTTTCACTCATTTCTGATCAATTTTAAATTTCCGTAATTTGGGATGGAGGAGAGGTATAGGAGACAGCGCATCTGCTCTTTCATGTTCACAAATCCCAGCGTGATGAGAACACACAACGAATGAATGACTGACGTCTCTGTATGTACAAACCATATCACAATCATCCAACTTGAACCACGCCAAGCACTGACCAAGAATCTCAAGGTTTTATAACTCTGCTTGTTGGAGTCGTGGAGAACCGTTTCATTACTTATGGTTCTGATTCGTTGTTGAAATCATAAAATTAAAGTCTTTTTGCTACGTTGTTGATTACAACAATCTTGAGTCTACTCTGAGAGCTCGTTTGTTCCTTGAAAGTTCTGTTCATCTCGTTTATTCTTGTATTTATTCATCATCAGCATCAAGTACCGGGCCTACTGGCGTAGGTGATCATGTCTCCCCACATCTTTCGATCTCGGCAGCTATTTATCATTTCTGTTGTTGACCTTCTGCCAAGCCATTCTCTTAAGCTGTCTGGTATTTTTTCTCTTTGCTTCCCCCTATCTCTTCGTCCCTCAATCCAGTCTCTTCTCATTACATGGGGAAAAAAAATGATCATGATAATATTGGAAATTAGCTCTCTTTTTGCTTTGACCTCTCTCAGAACATCTTCATTACTCTTCTTAGCTGTCCATGGTACTCTCAATATTCTTCTGTAAAACCACATTTCTACAGACTCCAGTGATTTTCTTGTCTGTTGTCCTATTGTCCATGATTCGCATCCATATGTTAAGACTGTCTCTACATAACATTTAAGAACTCTTTTTCTTGTTTCTATTGTCAAAAATGCATTGCATAGTATTTTCCTCATTTTTTGGAAAGCTGCTTTTGCCTGAGCCATTCTGCATCTCACCTCTTTTGTACATCTTCCGTCTGAGGTTAACAAAGTTCCCAAATATTTAAATTAATTTACCTGTTTTAATATTGTTCCACTTGTCTTTATTTTGCACTGGGGTGATGTATTTTTCTTTGTTGTTACCATAACTTCTGTCTTTTTGCTATTAAGGCTGAGTCCTTTATTTTTGCTTTCTTTCACTATAATGTCCAACATTTCTTGTAACTCATTTATTTATTAAGTATCTAAAATAATCACTCATTTTTTTTCGAAGAATATATATATTCATTTTACAGATTTAACAGAAAAAGTTACCAGTGAAAGAACCCCGTAGTTCCTTTTAAGTATATGTTAGAGTTTGGACTTATAGTGCCTGAATATTTGAACTTACTTGTTAACAAATAGAATATACACACAAGTATAGACAAATAAAAACGTATCTTTTAATTAAAATTATATTGGAATTGATATTAATGCATTATGGGCAGAATGATAGGAACTCATTAATGCGAATAACTAATTATGACCGCGCTTGGTGTTTTGCTGTTGTGATTATATTCTAAATTCTGACTCTACAGAAATGTCCTGTTACATATCACGTGGTATAAAGTGGGTGTATCTCGCAACTCGTAATGATTTTTTGAAATATTGAACACGACTACTCCTCGGATTGCAATCCCTGCTTTGCCTTCTTGATCCGACGAAACTAAATGTCCGGATCGTGATGACGCGGATCAGAAGGAAAGGTCACAGCTAATACAGAAAGCAGGTTCTGACACACAATGGCTGTGGTATTTGGTATGTTTGGCGTGTCATGTAAATGCCATTGTGTCATCTGTAGTATGCAATGTAATCTATTCTATCTAGTGTAAAACGGGACCTTAAAGAACAGGCTACAGCGTATTTCACAAATAGACTGTCTACTTGCTCAAGGAATGATAGGAGTCGTGTTAGAATATATTAGAAATACAGACAGCAGGCAGAAAACAGTTGGAGGCTACATAAATATGGTTTCGTAGACGAATGTTGAGAATACTATGGACGGAGTAAAGTTGTAAAGAAAACGCTCGAAATGAAGTCAAAACTGCAACTTTTTCCAACATCATGATGAAATCACAATTTTAGATCACTTTATAAGAATAATAGAGTTGTGACAACAGGGGAAATCGAGGGAAGAAGAGATAGAGGAAGACAGAGAGAAAATATTAAAGAACGTTTACGAAAGTGTTTTTTTAGGAAGTCAAGAACAGAATTGATAACTGTAGGAATAAGAAAGTTATTGGTTATTGGTTATGGAAGGCCTCGGTATCACAGCAAACGAATTGAAATCCATAATTGCTCAACCACCCGTGCCAGTGGAATCATCCGAATTACTAACACATCTCCCAAACAAAGAAAGGTAACTGTAGTCCTAATCGTAGCAATCTCAGCACACGCCAAAAGACATAAGGCGAAACTGCGCAGAAAGTGAACACAGCCAACTGTTCCCTGTCATACGATATCATCATTCATCATAAACAAGCGGGATATCGAAACAGGATCAAAACGGATGAGACACACAGCTCACGGTGTGCACAGAGCACTTAACTCAGTAGCTCCTGCAACAAGCCGGACTTGGAATATGAGGAAACTGCAAGAAAGAACACTTTTCAGACATAGCCTTCAATGGTTCTTGCCGCCTATCCACCATATACCATGGGAGTTCGCGTCCTCCCGAAAATGATGATCGTCGTAGCACTTGATGATGTTAGGCCATCGTTGATGACTCCAATATCAAACATATATAGACACACAGTGGTGGTAAGTTATCATTTCCAATCCAACAGAAGCCACATGACCTGTAGTTAGTAAAACCACAGAGAGAATATGATTTTGTGACCTTCACTGATTCACTCTTGGATGTGAATGTGTAGTTTACACAAGAGGAGAAGTTTTCAACTACAGTGATCCCATTTAAGGCAATTCTGTGATAGCAAAGCAAGTCTCCTTTATAGCAGCAGAACTTGATGTTCTCTGCTCCCTTCTTGTAGCTGCTGCCACACGATTTTGATGTCTCATTAACTTGGACATCATTCAAGAACAATGACAGATTAACATTCCATAGATCTGGCTCTGCTGATGAATTGCTTGGTGCAACAGTTGTATCAATCATACAGGAGGCTTCTGGTTTGTGGTCATTAATATCACAGACGGCACATGATGTTGTTATATTCAGTATTTCTTTCTTGGGTGTAGATATGTGGCACACACATGGAGAGTGGTTTGTGGTCACAGTAATCCCATTAAAGGCAATTCTAGGGTAGCATGGCATAGTTGTTTCAGAACAGCACAATCCTATGATGTTTTCTGTGTTCGCTATAAAGCTGCTGCTGCTACACAATCCTGACGAATTATAGGTGTGGACATTATTCACTTGCAATGACAAAACGGCTTTGTTTACATGATAAACCTCTGGAAGCGAATCATTTATGGGACTAATAATACAATTTATTCTTCCATCGGGGATATCTTCCTTGAGTCCCCCCCCCCCCCCCCACCAAAAAAAAGGTCTTTGGTTAAAAAGCACATATGCTTTTGAGTTTAGCACAAAATGAGCCCACTTCATAGATTCAAAATGATCCTTGCCAATGCCATCCGTTTGCACAAGTTAGGTCCTTAGCTACCAAGGTCACAAACTAAGCCATCAAATTAAAGACTTTATCTACAGCGAAGGTTAACGAACTGTGAACAAACATTTATGTTCAAACCCTTGAATACATTTTCAAAATCTTCCAATTCGCTGCAATAACAGATATCGTGGTGTTCAAACTAAACATCGCTTAGTCCATGGCTCGAATGTAAATAAGCTGCCATTTAGGTGCGTCCCATGACGTCAGTTTTTAAATTGCGCGTGCAACTTAAGACAAGAACCTTGCAAGCTCCATATGGTGAAGGCGATACAAAAGCACTGACCTCTATTTTCGGATGAACAGTGAAAGAAAGTAATAAATTGTTAAACAAGCTTCCATTTCTTGCACGGGAGACAAATATAATAAATGCATCTTATTACAGAGGGAAACTTCCGAGGCGGTAATCATCGAATCAATTCAGAGGAAGAGGTATGCTTACAGCACTCGGACAAATTTACAAATATTAAACAACAGAAATAAACACCAATATATAGACCGAAGCAGGATCGAACCCGTACTCAGTGGCACAGCGCCTTGCCATGAGTATCTCTTGCACGTGTTGCCCGAAAGAGACACAGATCGTCCTGCAATCAGAAATCAGGTGGTCGGAACAAATCTTCCCTATGGTCTACCCTATGGACAGGCCGATGATTATGACGTGGCCGTGTTTGGTTTCTCCTGCTCAAACGCAATTATTTTTTCTAAGAAAATGTTAGCATTACAACTGTCATACTTTGTTAAGTCTATGCCCCAATCTCAGACATGTATAACACCTGTTGCTGATGAGGGTTTGCCGAGGACTGTTTGAGCAGAAACTGTGGTATGTTCCGGTATCATGTAAGAGAGGAAGAGAACAGAGATAGAGGAATCAGATAGTATAAGCTGAATTGTACAAAGAGAAAAAAAGAAAAGAATAAAGCAAATACAGTACAACAGAGAAGGAGATAAAACTTGTGAGTCGAGAGCAAAGTGAAATGAATATGGCAAATATAAGGAACACAAAGGACAGAGATAATGGAGGAGAAACGGTAATAAAATAGCTAAAGAGTAAAACTGGTAAGAAACTGGTCATTCTTGGTGAGAAAAGACTACAGAGAAATGTGTAGTGTTTAGAAAATAGAGAATGACAAAGAAACGTGTATTATTTAGAGCGAGAGGAATACAACAGAAATAGATAAACAAAAGAACTAAATTTAAATATAAATAAATAGTGATAACGGAAGTTAAAATACAAGGGAAATGGAGAGATAGAATATACATCTCTCACACACAAACACATATATAAACTAAATTTAAATATAAATAAATAGTGATAACGGAAGTTAAAATACAAGGGAAATGGAGAGATAGAATATACATCTCTCACACACAAACACATATATAGCATTAGGTCTTCTGCTTCTTCTTTCTTCTATCCTTCCTCCATTGCCGTTGGCGTCGAGGGGAGATACAATCTGCGATTCTTTGCTCATCTGTTGGCCTCTTCTGGTGTTATCCCACCTAGTGACTCTAGTATTCCCTTTATCCATCTCTTTCTCGGTACATAGCATTAGGTACAAACAGGAAAGCCATAAAAAAATAGCTCTGCGCTTCGCCTCATTGACATATATCTTTGTTGAGGCTGTTTCCTCTTTCTTGTGTGTACACTTACCAAGTCGTCTCCATACATCAACTTTATAGTTATGGTTAACTATACCGAGGAAGGCCTCGGTATCACCACAAAAGAAATAAAATCCATAATTACTCAACCGTCCATGCTAGTGGAATCAGCTGAATTAATATCTCATCTCCCTAACTATGAAAGGTAGCTGCAGTTCCCATCATAGCAGTCTCAGCACACGCCAAAAGACATAAGGCGAAACCGCACAGAAAGTGAACACAGCCATATGTTTCTCGTTATACGATAACATCATTCATCTTAAGCAACCGGAATATTGAAACAGAATAACAACGGAAGAAATGCACAACTCACGGTGTGCACAAAACACTTAACTCAGTAGCTCCGGCAGCAAACCGGACTTGGAATATGAGGAAACTGGAACAAGGAACACTTTTTAGACACAGTCTTTAATGGTTCCTGCCGCCTATCTACCATATTGATTGGATTTTTTTTCATTTATATAGTACATAGATTGGATACAGCAACGGGGTATAATGATGTACTTGTTTTTATGATAGCTCTTTTTGATGATGTTTCATTTATCTCACCAGCTGTAGCTCAAATCAGCTCTAATTGCAAGTTCACTGAACTGTTGATTCAAAGCGTTTGCTATGACTATGTTTGTTACCTGTTTTCTAGAACATCTATGTTGGTGGAGTAAAATCAATCATGAAATAATGCACAAATGATATTTGATATAACGTCTATGTTGGTGGAGTCAAATCAATCATGAAATAATGCACAAATGATATTTGATATAACGTCTGCTATATAGAGATCCGTGTTAAAGCAGCGGTTCTAATGAAGACAAGAGAACTTGTGTTTCATCCGAACGACCACATTTCGACTCACTCAGAATAACAGTACTAGTTGCCAAGTAAACATAAGAACTAGTTGCCCGGTGAACATAAGTACTAGTTGCCCAGGGAACACGAATACTAGTTGCCCAGTGAATACAAGTGCTAGTTTCCCAGTAAACACAAGTACTAGTTTCCCAGTGAACATAAGTAATTGTTGCCCAGTGAACACAAGTACTAGTTGCCCAGTGAACACAAGTACTAGTTTCACAGTGAACATAAGTACTAGTTGCCCAGTGAACACAAGTACTAGTTTCACAGTGAACATAAGTACTAGTTGCCCTGTGAACATAAATACTAGTTGCCCAGTGAACATAAGTACTAGTTGCCCAGTGAACATAAGTACTAGTTGTCCAGTGAACATAAGTACTTGTTGCCCAGTGAACATAAGTACTAGTTGCCCAGTGAACACAAGTACTAGTTTCACAGTGAACATAAGTACTAGTTGCCCAGTGAACACAAGTACTAGTTTCACAGTGAACATAAGTACTAGTTGCCCAGTGAACATAAGTACTAGTTGCCCAGTGAACATAAGTACTTGTTGCCCAGTGAACATAAGTACTAGTTGCCCAGTGAACATAAGTACTTGTTGCCCAGTGAACATAAGTACTAGTTGCCCTGTGAACATAAGTACTAGTTGCCCAGTGAACATAAGTACTTGTTGCCCAGTGAACATAAGTACTAGTTTTCCAGTGAACACAAGTACTAGTTGAAACAAATAATAAAATTAAACCGACATCGGCATAAGGTTATAACAAAAATGTGCTCATAATTTCAAACAAATATACCGGCACAGACGTCATATTGTCTATGCGTTACGTGGCGTGACGGGAATTTTACCATTTTGTGGGTTTTTTTCCATGCCTGTGTCGTCATTATATATAAGGACATGAAGCGTGTAAAATGTGTGTGAAGGCTGCCTATAATGTTATAAATCATCCTTTCACAAATAAAACAGTTATTAATGTTTGAAAATCAAAATAAATGATACATATATTTTATATGACATGAAATAAGATAGTAGTTTCAACAAATAAGAAGGAAGGACATAAGTAAGTATGGAACGTTACAACAAGTGAGAAAGAAGGACATACGTATGGAACGTTACAACAAGTGAGAAAGAAGGGCATACGTATGGAACGTTAGAACAAGTTAGAAAGAAAAGTATGGAACGTTACAACAAGTTAGAAAGAAAAGTATGGAACGTTACAACAAGTGAGAAAGAAAAGTATGGAACGTTACAACACGTAAGAAAGAAAAGTATGGAACGTTACAACAAGTGAGAAAGAAAAGTATGGAACGTTACAACAAGTGAGAAAGAAAAGTATGGAACGTTACAACAAGTGAGAAAGAAGGATATAGACATGGAAGGTTAGAACAAGTGAGAGGGCGATTAAAAAAATATCATCGGGCAGAGTTGAGTTTCCATGAAAACGGTCGTTAATTTGACCTCAGGTTGTGAGACAGTTATTCCAGCCCTTAAGTGGATTTTTGTAGCAATGTTAATCATAAGGGAGCCAGTCGATTAAAAATGTGTGCTTAGCCAATAAAGTGGGCGTCGGTTCGATTCTCATATGAATTAAGGCGTCTTCTTTTTTGGGTGAAATAGAAGAGCTATGAAAACCCACACTGACCTGGCGAGTGTAGATTTAATGTACTCTTTACTCCCACGTTCCAAGTAAACACTTCGGCAATCCACAGAAATGGATTTGCCACAATATTTTGAATTTGTATACAAAGTAATCATATTATTTACATTTTCAAAATATCAACCCAAATGACTATAATCACTCTAAGTTGAGGTTCTAAGTTTATTAAATGCATACTTAGCATCGTCTATCTTTTGTCTATGTGTCAGTTTTATTAGACCGGCTTTGTCCAACGTCCAACCCCCCCCCCCCCCCAACCACAGACACACACACGAAACAATTGACAAATATTCGTCTTACAATTAATATTTGTTTTCTTTTCTTTCCATCCAATTCTACCTATTCTTCTGTAAATCCACATTTCAGAGGCTTCAATTTTCTGTTCTGTTTTCTTGTCTAATGTCCATGTTTCTGCACTATACATGAATATTGAGAAGATTTAACATTTTGTTATTCTTAGTTCAAGCCCTGCTGTTATTTGTTTTGTTGTTAGTATATTTTTCATGACAATAAAATTACTTTTTGCCATACCTATTCTTTTGTTCATTTCAATTTTAAATTTTCCATCATTGGTTGTAGTATGTCCAAGGTAGTTGTAGCTCTGGACTGTCTCCAGATGTATTCCTTCAACTGTGATATTTAATTGTAGGTCTTGAAAATGTTCTTTGTTTATGATCTTAGTTTTAGTCTTTTTAATATTCATATCTAGTCCATATTTTTTGCTTGTTATGTTTATCACATTAAGCAATTGTTGTAGGTCTTTAGGATTTTCTGCTAGTAGAACAGTATCATCAGCATATCTTAGGTTATTGATTATCTTTCCATTAATGTTTAGGCCTGGCATCTCTGATATGTTTTTAAAGATTTGCTCAGTGAACAAGCTTGGTGATAGGATGCATCCTTGTCTTACTCCTCTTTTTATATCCATGGGTGTAGAGTTCTCCTTTATATATTTTATTATTGCTGTTTGCTCCCAGTACAAAATACATATTAGTCGTATGTCCGTGTCGTCTATATTTATATCTTTTAGGCAGTCTATAAGTTGATTATGGTGTATTCTATCGAAAGCTTTGGTGCAGTCTATGAAGCAGGCATATATTGGTTTGTTTACTTCTATGTACTTTTCAATCAATGTTCTCATGCTAAATATGGCTTCTTTTATGCCACTGTTTTTCCTGAGTCAAAATTGTTGCTCATCTAATTCAGTATTGATTTTATTCTTAATCCTACCCTGTATAACTTTTAGTAAAATTTTTGTTACCTGGCTTTTTAGGCTTGCTGTTCTAAAATCACTGCATTCAACTGCACCATTCTTTTTAGGCAAAGCAATGCATGTTGATGTTTTTAGTTTATTTGGTATGTATCCTGTATGGTATATGTCATTGCATATGTCTCTGATCACTTCAATGCCAAAATCTTCTAGTGCCTGTATCATCTCTTTCTGTATATTATCAGGTCCTGCTGCCTTTCCCTTTTTCATTGTTTTTATAGCTTTTTCTACTTCAGATTTCAGGATTTTATAGCTGGATGTACATTTTATAAATTGCTTTTTGTCCCTTTCGTCATGAAATAATTATGTTATATATTCCTGCCATCTATCTATTACATCTTTGTTGTCTGTTAGCATTCTTCCCTCTTTGTTTTCAAAACATCCGCTTCCTGCAGCATTTTTGTCATTTATTAGTCATTTTCTTTATTTCTGTGTGTATATCTCTTAAGTTTTGTTTTTTTTTCCACAGTTTCGACTTCTTTAAAAATCTTTGATTGAGCCAGTCTTCTTTTGCCATTTTACACATTCTCCGTATTTCATTGTCCATTTCCTTGTGTATGGAAGTGTTTTTCGCTAGTCTTCTTTCTTCCATATTTTCTAAGATTTTGTCAGTTATCCATTTTTGTATTTTGTTACTTTCCTTTTTGGGTAAGGTGTTGCAGGATTCTTGTATGCTGTTTTTTATGCATTGCCATTTTGTTATGAATTTTTCCTCAGGATTTACTCTTCTGTACTGCCCAATCCCCTCTTCTAGCAGCTTCTGATTTTTGTTATTTACTTGTACAGTATAAGTTTCTGTAACATCTTCCATATTTAACGCTGTTATATCTATTTGTGTTGCTGAATTAGTTTTTTGTTTGTTTCTTTTTAATTTGATTTTCCTTGTAATCACTACAGGATTGTGATTTGAATTAATATCTGCGTAGGTTTTGGCTTTCTTGACGCTGTTACGGAATCTGTCTTTTATCATTATGTAATCTATTTGATTCCTCTTCCTATCTCCAGGGCTTTTCCATGTGAATAATTTCCTTTTCTCTTGCTCAAAGAAGGTGTTACATATTATCAGCCTGTTTTCTTCACAAAATTGTGTTAATCTTTCTCCTCTATTATTCCTTTTTCCTAAACCATGATTTCCTATATTGGTCTTATATTTACCTTTTCCTACTTTAGCTTCATGTCACCCATTACAATCAAGATGTCTGATTATTTCACTTGCGTCATAACTGTATTTAGTTCTCCATAGTATGCTTCTATTTGTTCATCTGTATAGTCTTGAGTAGGTGCGTATGTCTGTATTATTGCTATATCAAATGGTTTTGCCTTGATTTTTAATAATATAATCCTATCATTGTATGTCAAGTGGGTATTTATATATTTTTGTAGCTCTCGTTTTATTAGTATGCCTAATCCTCTTTGATGTTCTGTTGTGTTACCTGAATATATAAATGTATATTTATCGTCTTGTATGTATCCACTAACCTTCCATCTTATTTCTGACATGCCTAAAATATCTATGTTTAATCGCTCTGCTTCTACCATACAATTTTCTAATTTACCTTGTTGGTATAAGGTCCTAACATTCCATGTAGCTATTTTTAGTTCGTTCTTAAAACAATAGTTAGAATTTCTCTCCATGGCTTTCTTTGGAGTGGTACGTGATGAGGTTCCAATCTCTTTCACAGTGCTCTGCCATATTCGTCTTTCGTGTTCTGAATATGCATAATATGTACCACACACTTTGCTGATTTTGTTTTCTGGGCCGTTGATCATTTCTGATTCATCCGCCCCATCCACCGTCACAGACTTTTCACATTCGGGTTGAATATACCCGGGTGCCGCGCCATTTTTGTCGAACCATGTGCTTGCCTATCGAACCGCGAACACACGACACAAAGAAGAATAAATCATATTCCACTTAAAGATCGGTAAAGTTAACAGTTCATCCACACGTCAGAAGTAAAACATACACCAAACGGGGAATAGCAACACATAATTTCACAACTAGACTGTCGCGTAAATTATTTAAATATATCAGCAAGAGCCGATTTATAAAAAAATCGACTACATGTAGTCGCCATGACACAGGAACCTCACCTCGCGTAAAATATATATAGAGAGAGGGGAGGGGACAAGAGAGACAACTTCTATCATTAGTAGAGACAGTTATCGAAGAGAGGGAGAAGAAGAGAATCAGCTTAAATAAAGAGTAAACAGGAGTAAAGGCAGTCACAAAAGACCAAAAAATCAGATTTAACCTTTGTAGACATTTAAGGGACAAATCTCAGAGAAGAAAATTGTTATAAGTATATGGGAACAACTGTAATGAGTGTTTTTGTAATGCTTTAACTTTGAACTATAATATAATGTCTTCGCACCATGCTTCTTCGTACTTCCTATAGGCCGTTCGTCTTTCTTCAACACATTCAAATAACATCTATTTGTGACAGACAAACAAACTCTTGAGGTGTTCCGTTACACGAAAACATATTTATTGACGTACTTAACTGTTATTACATTCCAATAGTCAAACGTTATATTATCAAATAATCAATTACAACCAGTAACATTATAATCAAACTATCTGACGGTTTGGTTAACTCACATAATCCTGAAATTAGTAAATCACAGAACACATTTCTAGATGTCTAAACTCTAGTCCTGTTGTGGACTGACTACATCTGTTATTTATTAACTTCTAATTAATAATAATCGTAGCTGTACTAATTGATCTCTGCTAATTATTGCTCGCTATCGCTAATCTGTGCTTATCTATACTTTTCTTTGCTAAACTCTTAGGTTTGTGTCTCTGCTCGTTGTTGCTCGTTTCTCTTTCTGTTGATCGCTGCAAAAATAGTGAAAGCACTAAAAGCGGTAGTTGAAAAGAGAAAGATTTAAGAAAAATAGTAAATGGTAGTCCAGATGTGTAGGGCATGTGTGCAGAAGTGTTTTGGAATACCTTGTAACAACATGAGAATTAGAAACAGATACCGACAAAGGAAAACGATGTTGAAAAGGGTTGTCAGCATCAGAGATCAATTGTTGGTTGATAAGATCAATGGCTGGTTGATAAGATCAATGGCTGGTTGATAAGATCAATTTCTGGTTGATAAGATCAATGTCTGGTTGATAAGATCAATGGTTGGTTGATGAAATCAATTGCTGGTTGATAAGATCAATGTCTGGTTGATAAGATCAATGGCTATTTGATAAGATCAATGGCTAGTTGATAAGATCAATGGCTAGTTGATAAGATCAATGTCTAGTTGATAAGATCAATGGCTAGTTGATAAGATCAATGGCTAGTTGATAAGATCAATTGCTGGTTGATAAGATCAATGGCTAGTTGATAAGATCAATTGCTGGTTGATAAGATCAATGGCTAGTTGATAAGATCAATTGCTGGTTGATAAGATCAATGGCTATTTGATAAGATCAATGGCTAGTTGATAAGATCAATGGCTAGTTGATAAGATCAATTGCTGGTTGATAAGATCAATGGCTATTTGATAAGATCAATTGCTGGTTGATAAGATCAATGGCTAGTTGATAAGATCAATTGCTGGTTGATAAGATCAATGGCTATTTGATAAGATCAATGGCTAGTTGATAACATCAATTGCTGGTTGATAAGATCAATGGCTAGTTGATAAGATCAATTGCTGGTTGATAAGATCAATGGCTAGTTGATAAGATCAATGTCTGGTTGATAAGATCAATGGCTAGTTGATAAGATCAATTGCTGGTTGATAAGATCAATGTCTGGTTGATAGGATCAATAGCTAGTTGATAAGATCAATGGCTAGTTGATAAGATCAATGGCTGCTTGATAAGATCAATGGTTGGTTGATACAATCAATGGCTGCTTGATAAGATCAATGGTTGGTTGATAAGATCAATGGTTGGTTGATAAGATCAATGGTTGCTTGATAAAATCAATGGCTGCTTGATAATATCAATTGCTGGTTGATAAGATCAATGGTTGGTTGATAAGATCAATGGTTGGTTGATGAAATCAATGTCTGGTTGATAAGATAATGGTTGGTTGATAAGATCAATGGCTGATTGATAAGATCAATGGTTGGTTTATAAGATCAATGGTCGAACTTTTTCATGGCGCACAAGATCTAGGATTATGGAGAAGCGCTATCACCGCTTTTCGACGTAAGCCAAGAATGAATGAAAAAATGTGTGTGTATGTGTGCACTCGTATGTGTGTATGTTAGAAAACAGTTGAAAGAAGGCTGTTGTCAATCTTCTACCATTATAGCTAAACATTGTTTTCTCGAACACCTTCTATCGATGTTCATTCTACCATTATTGAATGCTGGCTCCTGCACACAAATGACCAACGCCAATTTATGCCACTGGGCCTGACTTATTTTTTCTTGCGTCTACTATCTTCTCATTCTTATTTGACATTATTTACGAGTTTGTTTTTTGGAATCTTTCATCTTCTTTCCTTCCCAATTTTTCTTTCAGCGATTAGGGAAGAGCTAGCTCGTGGTCCCCTGAACTTTGCTGAAGTTCTTCCAATATTCCATAACTGTAGTCACGTGGTTAAACTCTTGATTGCTTTGTAATGCAGATATCTTTGTATTTCAGTTGGTATCTAGCCACACAGGTTTGACATTCTCTGAGTTTCCAATACAATTGTTGCTTTGAGATGCGGCTGTTGTCCTGGCATAACCCAGCCACAATAATCTTCGACTTCACGGTCTGATCAAAAAGATTTGAAAGCACGGATCTCGCTGCAGGAGATCTCAATTAGCCACTTTGACTTACCATCCTTGTCCATAATACTTTCCAAACGTAAATCTTTGAAAAAATATGTATTCTTTTCTCGTGTCCTGAACGGGTTGTCCAACTTTCAATTTCATACAAAATGTGTGCTAACCACGCAGGTTTGAAAACTATTTAATATAAAACCCTGTAACATCTCTAACAAAGAATCCACATTCCTGTCACAGGCAGAGGTTGAGGTGGGGATTGTATTCCCATTGTTATTTCTTGCACTTAAAAAAAACACACATACACACACAAGAATGGTGCCCTCTTTCTAAAAGAACATGCATTCATGTAATCAATTAATTTATGCCAACTTCCTGCGGCTCGCCATGTCAAGAAATATTTCACTTCTGTGTGAGCTTTTCATTATTTTTTTTTTTTTTGGGGGGGGGGGGGGGGGGTTCCAATCTTAATTATTTTACAATGCAGAAATTCTATTCCCTCAAGTTGTTTAATATAAATATATTATATTATATATATATATATATATATATATATATATATATATCACTCTTTTATACCGGTAAATTTGATAGAAATATGATTCTATATTATTTCCTTTCCTGGACTCATTTTACATCATTGCAGCATATTTAATTCATTTTATGGTTTCAAGTGAAGAAATATTCCACTCATAATACAAAGAGCAATGGAGTATTGGAAAAGACAAAAACGGGAGAAAGATACTGGTACATTCAGGGTCATGCTTGCTTTTAACCGGGAGATGGGGGAGAACTGAACATTTGAAATGTTGAACGTCAGATACATGGTTGTTGTAATGAGATCCATTGAGAGAATCAAACGCGGATAATTGGATCAAAATGAGAGTTGTGTGGAGGCATCCTTGTCTGCAATTTCACATAATTCTACATCTAATACAGATTTGATTTCATTGAATTTCATAACCGCGTCATCTTCTTTCTTTGTACGATGTAATTATGACAACCACCGGCCGCAATTCGTGAGTATGTCAGGTTTAGCTGTAACAAGTCCACGCACTTAGCGCTCTGTATGTGTCATCTTTAAATGTACACATCGGCATTAATGAACTGAAAGCATTGACAAGCTAGATGGCAACCCGAGCAGAGAAAAAGTAAAAGAATGTAGCGAGAGCAAATAAAATAGAGAAAAAAGATACGCATAAATATTAAAAATACAAAATATTAGATTCTATTCTAGGTCGCGAGTAGAGCTGCAGAGAGCATGCCAAGTAAGCATACAGTGACCTCGAGCAGCCAAACTAGTAGAAAGATGAAACAAACTATGACATTTCGGCAACATCCATCGTCAGGTACAAAAGCAAAAATATTCTAGGAAAGAATTACCCTAAAGCAGCATATTATATTGCAAAAACTAAAATAATAACTTCGTGTTTATATTATTTGTTGCTTTAGAGTTGTTCTTTCCTAACATATTTGGTGTTTTGTACTTGATGAAGGCTGTTGCCGAAACGTGGTAGTTTGTCTCTCTGTTAGTTTAGCTGCTCGATGTCAGTGTTGATTAATGCACACAAGAGGGAAATACCTTATAAAGGCCATTTGGCTGAACGTGAAAGCATCTCTAAGTTATTGTTTTACCGATATCAACTCATCTACGAGTACTTGGGAGTCGAAGACATATTCTTGGTCATGAGAGATGCAAATATAGTCATTGTCTACAAGTGGAGGAACAATGGAAAGACCTGCTATAACTATACATCAACGTACTGTTCAACTCGGTCTGTCAAAATATAATGAAAAAAAAACAGTGAAAACGTACACATTAAAAATGTGATTAATGAAATATATAAATAGGACATAATGCATTCTAGTCAACGGGAAAATGAATCTAGAGTTAAAATTGACTGGGTCAGGAGATGGTCTGCACCGATAGAAGCTGTCTATATTGAGTGGTGCCTGTTTACATGACCTATGGAGTAGATACGATAACTCTTCAGTCGTGATTGAGTACATTAGATATGGATGCAGTCAGATACATGACAGGGGCTTATAAAATCAGTTTCAGATGGAAAAACACAGTAATTAATTAATTTGTCTTGAAAACTTGAGAAGTGAGATGTCCGTAAACTGCAGACTCCAGAATTGCAGACTATATATTTACACGAATTAAATAAAGCAGATACAGTGGAATTAAGTAACAACAAATGACAAGCGAATTATGTGACAAATGACTATGAATGAATTAGAATTCTAATTAAGTGACAACAGCAAGTGACAAACGAATTAAAAGTCAACAATTGACGAACGTTTCAAGATGCAAGAACATATAACGAAGTTCCAGGAATGATGATGGTAATCAATTGTCTTTAAAGACACATGACTCCAATACATGTATGTGTATATTTGTGTTTGTGAATGTATTAGTTAGCTATATAGTTATATAGCTAGTTATTTCGTTAGTGAGTTAGCTAGTTATTTGTTAGTTAGTTAACTAGTTATTTTGTTAGTGAGTTAGTTAGCTAATTATTTAGTTAGTGGATTAACTAGCTAGTTACTTAGTCACTTAGCTAGGTCATTATTTTTAGTGAGTTAGTTAGCTAGCTAGTTACCAAGTGAGCTATTTAGTTAGCTCTTTAGTTAGCTAGCTAGTTATTTAGGTAGTGAGTGAGTTAGTTATTTAATTAGCTAGCTGGTTATTTAGTTAGCTAGCGAGTTATTTAATTAGTGATTTAGTTTGTTAGTTATTTAATTAGCTGGCGAGTTATTTAGTTAGTGAGTTAGTTAGTTAGTTATTTAATTAGCTAGCTGGTTATTTAGTTAGTGAGTCATTTCCACTCGGAAAGTGACTGTACACCCGGCAATAACCATAACTGTACCGCGTCAGACAGTCTAATAATACTAGTTCTTGTTTTGTTCTTAAGCCCATGGCTGAGCCGTCTATATTAATTCTTCTTCTTCAAGAGCTTTTTTATCGGTCTTCTTTCTTTTGCTACACGGTGTCTCGTAGGCCTGACTCTGGAATCTGTTTCCGTCCATCCTATACAGATGATCGAAGTACAGCTCTTCCAGCGTCTTCTCCGTAAATAGTTTGTACATATTCCTGTGAATCTATGCGCGTACGTTTATAGAGAGTGGCAGGACAGAGACACTGAGAGAGAAAGAGTGATAGAAAGAGAAAGCTCTTCACCTTCTTCCTTTCAATCCCTGCAGAGCATAGGTCTGCAATAAACAATTTCCAAGCATTTATGTTTCTTGCCATTCTTTTAAGAAGACGTGTACTTCCTATCATTTTCAACTCTGCTTCAACTCTGCTTCAACCTGCCCTCTCCCATAGTGTCCTATAAATGTAAAACGTGAGTTGATTATCAAAAGCTTCATCAAATTTCATGTTTCCATGTCAGAACGTCTTGATCTCGCTCGGAAAACCACCTATAGAAGAATTAACATTGACCCATTTATGGGGGAATTAGCTTCCGAAACTAAAAACTGGCCAATCAAAATGAAGACAACGGAATCATGGGGAATCCCCGCTCTTCAATTTACTCAGAATTGCTTTAAGATTGTGAAGGTGAAGGAAAAATGCGTTCTCCGGAGCAGCAATTGAATGGGATATAAGACAAAACCAGAGTTTGATGAATAAGAAATAATAATAAAAAACATTTCTTTAGCGATCACATGCATCTATATCTCGGGCACGACTTCATATTCATTTGTCTGAACAAACACTTGGTAATATAAATTATGTGAAATTAATATGTGCAGGAACAATTGTGATTTACATCAGAAATTATTTCACAAATATCTTCTCGCAAATATATTTAATTTTCTCGGGTCTGCCTGAGAAATGCAGGTCACACGGGAGAACGCAGTGTCAACGTCATGTACAGGTCAGGTTTTTATTTAACACCCGATAAAAAAAAATATCGAACTGGGAGTCGAACCTATGCTCGTTTTTGTTTTTGTCACTTTCTTCTTTAGCTATTGAGTGTGGTTATAAAAATGAGCTTCTTGATAGGGCTGTTTGTTTACAAGCTAGATAGAGTGTTTGGTTTTATCACTTTCATCTTTAGCTTTTGAGTGTGGTTATAAAAATGAGCTTCTTGATAGGGCTGTTTGTTTACAAGCTAGATAGAGTGCTTGGTGGTGTCACTTTATTCTTTAGCTTTTGAGTGTGGTTATATAAATGAGCTTCTTGATAGGGCTGTTTGTTTACAAGCTACATAGAATGTTTGGTTTTGCCACTTTCTTCTTTAGCTATTGAGTGCGGTTATAAAAATGAGCTTCTCGATAGGGCTGTTTGTTTACAAACTACGTAGAGTGTTTGGTTTTATCACTTTCATCTTTAGCTTTTGAGTGTGGTTATAAAAATGAGCTTCTTGATAGGGCTGTTTGTTTACAAGCTGCATAGAGTATTTGGTGATGTCAGATAGCAGTTTTTGTGGAAGGGACTCTGCTTCTACATCTGTCGTTTCTCATTGTTGCAAGTTTTACTTTGTTTTGCTAGTAACCGCGTTAGATGTCCAAACCATTTCATTTATTGTCTCTGGATTATTCTCAGAAAGGGTTTTACTCCACTTGTTTTTCTAACTGTGTTTATTTTTTGTCCTTTTCGCCTCATTAGATGCTCTTGAAAGACACCTAACTTCAGTAGCGTTGAACTTGCAATTCCTCCCTGCTTTTATTCATAAATGTCATAAATAAAAGTTAATTGGTACATAAATGTCATAAATAAAAGTTATTTGGTACATAAATGTCATAAATAAAAGTAAAGTTAATTGGTACATAAATGTAAATAATTGGTACATAAATGTCATAAATAAGAGTTATTAGATAGATAAATGTCACAAATAAGAGTTAATAGATAGATAAATGTCATAAATAAGAGTTAATAGATAAATGTCATAAATAAGAGTGACTAGATACATAAATGTCACAACTTACACAACATCGATAAGCGCCATGGCAGAATAAAATTACGTCTCTTATAAAAATAAAAATAAAAATAATAATCTGCACATTATTAGAATAATTGGCACAATGTCATTGGTTCTGTCTGCAGTTTAAAAAAAAAAAAAAAGTAAAGTGCCCCGTCACGCCAAATGGCGTATATAATGTTAGTGACCGTAATTTGTATCCACCTTCGGCATTTGCTTTGTCGGGTAATATGGTCGGTTTTACGCCTGTGCCGCTTTACTTTCCATGAAAAAATCTGGTACCCATTTAAGGCTGGGTGAACCTGGAAGCCGTCGATCAGAATAGACTCTCCACAACTTTCGATCTCGACAATTATTTATCACTTCTGTTGTTGACCTTCTGCCAAGACATTCTCTTAAGCTGTATGGTATCTTTTCAATCTGATTCCCTCTATCTCATTGTTACTCTATTTTCCCAGTTGTTACAATATATTCTAGCTGTTCCCTTCTCATTACATGGCCAATAAATGCTGATTGTTTCTTCCTAATATTAGATCTTCCTTCTTTCCTTCTTACCTTTCTTCTTTTCATCCATTCATTCTTTCTTCCTTCCATCCATCCATCTATTGTTTCTTCCATCCATTCTTCCTACCTTCCTTCCTTCCTTCCATTCTTTCTTCTTTCCATCCATCCATTCGTTCTTCCTTCTTTCCTTCCATCCATCCATCCATCCATCCATTCTTCATTCCTACCTTCCATCCATTCTTCCTTCTTTCCTTCCTTCCATCCATTCATCCATTCTTCTTTCCTACCTTCTATCCATTCTTCGGTCCATTCTTCGACCCATACATTCTTCCTTCCTTCCTACCTTCTATCCATTCTTCCTTCCATCCATTCTTCGGTCTTTCCTTCGACCCATACATTCTTCCTTCCTTCCTTCCTTCCTTTCTACCTTCTATCCATTCTTCCTTCCATCCATTCTTCGGTCCTTCCTTCGACCCATACATTCTTCCTTCCTTCCTACCTTCTATCCATTCTTCCTTCCATCCATTCTTCTGTCCTACCTTCGACCCATACATTCTTCCTTCCTTCCTACCTTCTATCCATTCTTCCTTCCATCCATTCTTCGGTCCTTCCTTCGACCCATACATTCTTCCTTCCATCCATTCTTCTGTCCTACCTTCGACCCATACATTCTTCCTTCCATCCATTCTTCTGTCCTACCTTCGACCCATACATTCTTCCTTCCATCCATTCTTCTGTCCTACCTTCGACCCATACATTCTTCCTTCCATCCATTCTTCTGTCCTACCTTCGACCCATACATTCTTCCTTCCTTCCTACCTTCTATCCATTCTTCCTTCCATCCATTCTTCGGTCCTTTCTTCGACCCATACATTCTTCCTTCCATCCATTCTTCTGTCCTACCTTCGACCCATACATTCTTCCTTCCTTCCTACCTTCTATCCATTCTTCCTTCCATCCATTCTTCGGTCCTTCCTTCGACCCATACATTCTTCCTTCCATCCATTCTTCGGTCCTTCCTTCGACCCATACATTCTTCCTTCCTTCCTACCTTCTATCCATTCTTCCTTCCTTCCTTCCTTCCATCCATTCTTCTGTCCTACCTTCGACCCATACATTCTTCCTTCCTTCCTTCCATCCATTCTTCTGTCCTACTTTCGACCCATACATTCTTCCTTCCTTCCTTCCATCCATTCTTCTGTCCTACCTTCGACCCATACATTCTTCCTTCCTTCCTACCATCCATTCTTCTGTCCTACCTTCGACCCATACATTCTTCCTTCCTTCCTACCTTCTATCCATTCTTCCTTCCATCCATTCTTCGGTCCTTCCTTCGACCCATACATTCTTCCTTCCTTCCTACCATCCATCCTTCGGTATTTATCTTCTTGCGCCGAGAGAAAACAGTTTACGTATATTTACCTTTGACTGCACTCTTTTTTTACCCTCACAATTTCCTGTGTTTCTAGAATTTCGTTGATTCAACTTTTTAAAGACACCTTCTCGGTCTTCTATTTTTGTCATGTGGCCAAACCATGTCAGTTTGATTGCCCCCCCCCCCCCCCCCTACTGGACGGGATGTATTCTTCTGCGGGAATCATCCCTAACTGTCTTCTTAATTCTCTGTTGTGCCCATCAAGTACACATTCATCACAAGTTAACACGTACCAATTTGGTGGTCGGTTGACCGTTTTAGAATCGACAGTTCAAGTTTGACATTGATAGCAAAACGTTGCAATGAAGATTGAGTTGAAGATGGTTCGATTTTTTAGGAAAGACGCATTTTAAGAATAATGGCAACAAAAAGCATTATGAATAGTTTAATCTTCATTTTCATAAAAATATTAATAAAATGATGAAATTAATGGCATGTTGCATAATGAACAAAATAATGAAATGATTGAACAGCAAAGTAAAATTTTTTTTCTTTAATATGAAGAAATGGTGTATAAATTTTGCTAGAAATAAAAACAAAAGGAATTGCTCGAGTGGCATGCAGAAATTTGATGGAGTAAAGTTGAAACCAAAAATGTTGACTAAACAAAGTTACAATTGATCAAATGTTGAAAGTGCATGCTGTCTTGTCACGTGACAATTAACTGGCAATTAATTGGACAAGAAAGATGCACAAGTTCGGCAATGAATTTCACGTCATTAAGGGGACATAATTTTACTATAAAAAAGGAGGACATTCTTTTGGCAACTGAGTCGTGTTTAATTCCAGCAAGGACAAAAGAGAAATTTAGCCTTGGGGCTGAGATGGAAATAAGGCTTAAGAAATGATGATATATGGAGTATTGAGCTGTGGCCATGGGAAAGAACGATTTTTAAACGCTTTTAAGAAGCAAAAATACAGATGCCGTTGACGTGTGGGAGAAGCTAGCCTGCCCTGGTGACAAGCAGAAACGGATATGAAGTAGAAAAGTAAGAGGGCTTGAGTTCACCAGAGAAAATATTCTTTCAATAGGAAACTCAAGGAAATTACCTGCCGAGTGCCTCCAGAAAGAAAGGAAGTTATATTTGGCAGCTTGGACATGCAAATTATTGAAGTAGAGCAGCAAACTAGCTTGATTTGATTTGGCTATTGGCAGTTTAGAATAATTGTAGTGTAAAATATGGACGGTTGGGACAGCTTGGGCCCGCATGACTTATATGTGGTCTCAAATTTAGAGCAAAAAGAGATGAGAAAATTAATGTTGACGCAGATTTGTATGGCATATCCTAGTACTTTCTTCGTGTATTTGCTGCCAGATGTTGACAAAAAGATGTGAACAAAATGATTAAAAGGTAAGATTAGAAAATAATTCATTATTGAAATGAGTGATTATTGCTCTTTCATTGGTTCTTATTTAAAAGGAAAAGGTTTAGATTCTGTGGGTAGCCTAACCTAAAATGATTCTTTAGTTGCGGGTAGCGTCAGGACAAAGGCGGGTATGTGGATTCACACTACTGGGGCAGGGCGGATATGTGGATTCACACTACTGGGGCAGGGCGGATATGTGGATTCACACTCCTGGGGCAGGGTGGGTATGTGGGTTGTCAGCGTCAGGACAAAGGCTGGTATGTAGATTCACACTACTGGGGCAGGGCTGGTATGTGGATTCACACTACTGGGGCAGGGCGGGTTTGTGGATTCACACTACTGGGGCAGGGCGGGTATGTGGGTTGTCAGGGTCAGGATAAAGGCGGGTATGTGGATTCACACTACTGGGGCAGGACGGGTAGGTGGGTTGTCAGCGTTTATGACAAGGCGGGTAAGTGCGTTGTCAGCGCCCAGGGCAAGGCGTGTATGTGAGTTGTCAGCGTTAATGACAAGGCGGGTATGAGGGTTGTCAACGTTCAGGATAACGTGGGTATGAGGGTTGTCAGCGCCCGGGGCAAGGTGAATATGTGGTTTGTTAGTGCCCAGGAAAAGCTGGGTATGTGGTTTCACAAACCTGGGACAAAGTGGGTATGTGGGTTATTTGCGCCCAGAAAAAGGCGGGTATGTGGTTTGTCAGCGTCCAGGACAAGGCGGGTATGTGGCTTGTCATCACCCGGGGCAAGGCGTGACAAAATCCGAAGGTTGAAATCAACCAGATAAGGACAAGACTTTAGTCTGTTATATTTATTGATTATTATCGCTACCTTGTTTTTCTTTTCTTTTGCAATTTTGAGCAACATACCATTAGGGCCGTTCATAATACGTCACTAGTTACACGACAAAATAGTGCTGATATCTGATATTTTCTTGTCATCGTAGGATGCTTGTTGTGGCGCACAGTCACATGACGATGATGAATGCTCCAACCGGAACAGCGTTATCAGCGATGACAACACTGAGATGCCAAGAAGCAAGTCTATGACTCGACTGGCTACTTTCCACAATAGACCCACTGTTGTACAACCCGCTGCCTACAATGGCAACCCAGACGGGAAGGATAAGGTAACAAAACTTTAGATTTGTTTCGTAGAATATTGGAGGTTTTTTGTTTCCTCTCCTTGTGGCAACACTTCAGGCACGGATGTTGCACTGATGTAAGTATTTACAGCCAGCAGATATGAAATAAATGTATTACTGACTCAATATCACTACAGCTTTTTGCATAATGTAACACAAAAAAGTATCATGAAGTAAAAAATGCTGCTAAATCAAGCTACGAAAATGGAAATGAAAAATCTGAGCAGAGATTACGATCCATAACAAAACAGGAAACCAGGTTCAAAAGTAAAGACACTTGTAGACTTACCAAAGTTCATCGTGTACTCAGTGCCGGACTTAGCCATGGTGAGGTCCTTAGCTAAATGATACTGTGAGTGATCCGCCTCCCGCCACCCCTTCCCCCTAAAACCATAACAATGAACACCAGAAAGTCTAACAACACTTGAAATCACACACTGGTACGAAGAATGTGTAGTCCCCAAATAAATTCTGAGAATTTTGTAAAGCCCTTCTTTTTGTGTGGCCCTAAGCTATAGCTTATTTAGCTTATAGGTCAGTCCGGTGGTGACAGAGGATAACTTCACCAAGTAGTAAACCTGCTACTCAGAAGAACCCAAGCAGACTGTCGAGCTTGCACTAGAAATCTGTGCGGCAGATAACAACCAGAGATCACGGAAAGTTTAGCTTGCAGAAAGTAGCTAGCATATCTAACTGTGGGCGACTAAACTAAACCTAACTAAATTGTATAAATCTATGTGTGTTTGTGTGTGCAGCTATTAGTGCAATATGTATGGGTGTTTGTATGTGCAGCTATAGTGAAATATGTATATGTGTTTGCGTGTGCAGCTATCAGTGGAATCTCTTTTTTTTTTAGTATACAGAATTATGCTGATTGTGTTTATAGTGCTGTTACTTGCAGTTCATATAGGCATATACGCTCAAAAATATAGAAAATAGTATTAATGATGATATTGTAGCTGAAACCGAGGTGCGAATATTGTAAACTTCCTTTGTTCTGATATTTGATAGAGAATGTTTGATGATGTTAAATATAAAACTGATGTTGGTAGTTTAGAGATGATGTGGTCAAACTAATAGTGGTGTACACAAAGTTTACAAAAGTCGTGCATGTAATGATGACTATGGTAGTCTATTTATATAACTAATCTGTCAAAATTGTGTTCATTGTTTTCTATTTGTTTACACAAACTCTCCAACATCACAACGTTTCTATTGTTCTTAATGTCTACCCAACCAATCGCCCACACAAATACCAACTATTCTAGAGTTTACTTTTGTTGAGCGCTGCTCACAATGTGTGCCCGTGATGGCTCAGTGGTTAGTGAACTAGACTACTAAGGATAAGAGGTCCGGTTCGATCCTGATCGACGCTTCCAGGTTCACCCAACCTTAAATGGCTACCAGATTTTTTTATGGAAAAGTAAAGCGGCAAGAGCGTAATACCGACTACATTACCCCCCCCCCCCCCCAAAAAAAAAAAAAAAAAAAAAAATCATGTGCTGAAGGTCTATTTAAAAATTGGGCACTAACACCATATACGCCACGTGACTGGGCTCTTGCCTTATTTATTATTCACAATAGCAAACTGTTCTGGATCAATTAGCATGCATGAAACCACAGCTATAGGTCAAGAACTAACAGAAAACTTACTCCATATACAGGTATGGCGATCAGATGGCTACGACAGTGGACGAGGACAGAGCGAAGATGGAAGTCAGAGCTATTCCTCAGTGACAGGTAACAATTGTAGGTTCTAAATTTATTCCAACTTTTATTAGCTCTCTTTGATTTTGTTTTCTCAACGCGTAATCTTCACCCTCATACATTTTTCATGTGTCACCCTCTTCTTGCTGCTAGATTCTTCTCTCTCTCTCTCTCTCTCTCTCTCTCTCTCTCTTTCTCTCTTATTTTCTCTATTTACTGCACTTTTAGTTTTCAGCATTTACCCTTAACTGCACTTTGTTTTTGTTTTTGTTTTTGTTTGATATTTTTGTCCCCTTGGATCTAATATTCGCCTCACTCTTCTGCCGCTTGTTTATCTCTTGATTTCTACTTCCCAACTGGCTGCTTTTCATATTTCATTACATCATCTTCAATTTCGTGGTATTCTTTTCTTTTTTTTCTACTCGAATCTTCCTTCCCATACGATTTATTGTTTTATCCATGGAGTTATTATAAATATTCACTTTTATCTAGGACATGATCCCTTCCAGATGACACAGAAAGATCTCAGAAATGAAAATCTCCACAGTTCACTCTCCGCTGTTTTCTTACATTTGTTCTTCTTTCTTCCCACTTTTATTTGATTTTGTCCGTACCCTTATCTATCTTCTCTTCTCTGTTCACGTTACTACCTTTCTTTTCTTTCTTTACTACCTTCTAATACGTTTGCTCCACTTCCATTTTCATCTCTTCTCAAAGTTGTTCTCCCTATATCTAGTTTCCAAAGTTACAATTTGTTCACTTTTACTTTGCATAAATGTTACATATTTTATACTATACCTTCCAGCACCAGGACGTAAACAAATTATTAATGGACAAGAATGTCTCATTTTTATAATAGTATAGAATGTTATTGAGTTATTGAGTTATTTGCAGGTCATCATCAATGCACTCCGAACATGTCCATAGGTGCTCAGATCCCCTCCTCAGCAATTCCCTCAGTGTCCAGCGACTGACGTCTCCAGTTCTATGTTGGTTGATAAGTCTTCTTACACGGCCACTAAGTTTCTCATTTCTGGCTGTGCCCAACTTAACTTCCATTTCCATCATCCGAAGAAGTGACGTATAAAATGTTGTACAATAATATTTATAGCAATGAACATTTTGTGAGAAAATTATTACTGCCATTAGTAGTATCAATTTTATTTTATTTCCAGTGGAAGCGACATGAAGTATTGTTCTTCATGACAAATATAATTGCTATTACGTGATTGGTTTATATGGAACTTCCGTCATGCCTTTGTTCAATCTGATTGGCTGAGGTTTAGATCAAGCTCAAATAAAGAGATTGCGACACAGTGTAACAAAAAAAAATGGAGTAACAAGTTAGTTATAAGAAGCATTATATAATGTGTCGCAACATAAGGTAATCTGATCAGCAGAGGCAGTCCCTTTCATGCAAGAGTTTCGATGCTTCGTCTTTTTAACAATCTAAGGAGGACGGGACCTGATTATCAGTCATCGACATTATCCTGAAATCAGGTCCTGAAAACCTGCGAAACGCCCTGACGTCACTATCAAACAATACCGCTATTCCATTGCTATCTCATTGTATCCTGCACGAAACTTTGGATATATTTTGCACACTAGTCACAACAACATGTCACAACAACTTGTCACAACAACCTATCACAACACCCTGGCACAAACCCATCCTTCTCGACAACACTGGCTGATGTCTTCATCACTGTGTTTGATACCCCTGTCTTGGTCCTTTCAGATATAGATAGCAGTACTTTTCTAAACTAGCTTTACAATTCCATCAAACAAAACCTTTTAGACTCCCTATTATATAATAATAACCTGTACCAGATAATATAACTAAGGAAGAGATTGAAGCCATGGGCGATTTTGGAATAGAATTAACAAAAATATTGAATGATATCTACAACAGCGGATATATACCAGACGACCTGCTAAAATCAATATTCATAGCCCTACCAAAGAAATCTGGTGCGATTGAATGCTATGATTATCGCACAATAAGCAATATGAGTCATATGACTAAGATATTACAAAGAATCATCATACGAAGAGTGCGAAACAAAATCAGTCCAGAAATTAGTGATGAACAGTGTGGTTTTGTTGGAGGTAAAGAAACAAGCAATGCCATATACATCAAAAGATCTTTAGTAGAAAGAGCAATAGAGATGAAAATAGATGTATACCTATGTTTCATAGATGATACCAAAGCATTTGACAAAGTAAAGCACCAAGAAATAATCTAATCTTAGAAGGCGCATAAACATAGGAAGCAAAGATCTAAGAATAATAAAGAACATGTACAAGATTGTGTGCTGTTACCAAATATATGTATAGTGAGATTATTTTAAGATCCATAAGGGGCATGCTTGGGAGCCGCGATAGCTCAGTGGTTAGTGAACTGGACTACAAAGGACAAGGGGTAGGGTTCGATCCCAACCGACGGCTTCCGGGTTCACCCAGCCTTAAATGGGCACCGGATTTTTTTATGGGAAAGTAAAGCAGCACGGGCGTAATACCGACCACATTACCCAAAAATCACGTGCTGAAGGTATGTAAAATATAGGGTCACTAACACCATATTTCCCTATACGCCACTTGGCGTGACGGGGGTACTTTACTTTTAAGGGGCATGCTTGGAATAACAATTGGAAGCCAAAATATAAATAATCCGAGGAATGCTGATGATACAGTCTTAATTGCTAAGAATGAAAATGAGTTATAAGAAATGTTCGACTTTATAGTGAAGGAAAGCAAAAAAAAAAAAAAAAAAAAAAGAACTCAGCCTTAATAGCAAAAAGACAGAGGTAATGGTAGCGACGAAGAAAAGGACATCAGCGAAATGCACAATAAAGACAAGTGGAACAATATTAACAAGTAAATGAATTTCCTATTCAAATCAAATGTACTATCAACCCTTACTTATGCGTGTGAAAGCTGGAAAACAACAAGAGATATAGAAACAAAGTTGAACGCATTCGAAAATAAATGTCTAATGAATATACTTGGTATAGCGTGGAACGAATTCAAAACAAACGAGGAAATTAGAGAAATCGCCAATCAACCACTAATATCTTCAGTAATAAAGAAAAGACGATGGTCATACGTTGGACATGTGATGAGAAGAGATAATAACCGAATAGCAAAGCAAGCCCTCATGTGGGAAACAACAGGTAAGAGGAAAAGAGGAAGCCCCAGAGAGCACTGAGAAGAACTTTGATGCAAGAGCAGCAGGATTCGGCTCCCTCAATGAGATAGAGCTGCTTGCACAGAACAGAGACAAATGGCGAGATTTGATAAAATTTCTTTAAAAGAATTGAATACTGCTAGAACATAAATTTAGATAAGAGAAGGAGTATCTTGGTCTACGCCCTATGGCCGGCTACGGCTCGAAAGGTCAATAGATAGAAATGAATTTAAATATTTGGAAACAGTGTTAACCTCAGATGCTAGATGTACAAAAGAGGTGAGATGCAGAATGGCTCAGGCAAAAGCAGCTTTCCCAAAAAAATAATAATAATAAGGAATATACAGTGCAATCCATTTTTGGCAATAGAAACAAGAAAAAGAGTTCTTAAATTTTATATAAAGACAATCGTAACATATGAATGTGAATCATGGACAATAGAACAGCAGATAAGAAAATCACTGGCATTGATAGCACAACGCTGGGAAGAGGATTGTATTGTACAGTGCCCGTTTTGCCTCTAGAGTTATTTCCTTGTTGGCTCAGGCAAAAGCAGCTTTCCCAAAAAAATAATAATAATAAGGAATATACAGTGCAATCCATTTTTGGCAATAGAAACAAGAAAAAGAGTTCTTAAATTTTATATAAAGACAATCGTAACATATGAATGTGAATCATGGACAATAGAACAGCAGATAAGAAAATCACTGGCATTGATAGCACAACGCTGGGAAGAGGATTGTATTGTACAGTGCCCGTTTTGCCTCTAGAGTTATTTCCTTGTTGGACAATAGTGGAAATCACTGGAGGCTGTGTAAATGTGGTTTTAAAGAATAATGTTGAGAATACCATAAACAGCAAAGAAGAGTAATGAAAAAGTTCTGAAAGAGACCGAGACAAAAAGAGAGATAATTTCCAAAATTGGGAAGAAACAATCGTAATTTTTGGCCATGCAATGAGAAGGGGACAGCTGGAATATATTGTGACAAACTGGGAAAATTGATGGAGGAAGAGATAGAGGGAAGGAAAGAGAAAAGATACCAGACAGCTTATGAGAATGGCTTAACAGAAAAATAACAACATAACTGTCGGGAACGAAAGTTATGGAGAGACATGATCACCTACGCCATCAGGTAAGGGTACTTGATGATGATTGTATCGTAAACCACAGACAAGATATCTCCATCCATCATTATTCCTGGACATTTTCTCCCACTCTCTCGAGGCTTAGCCAATGTTTTAATTTATCTTATTTATGTATTCCTGGCTTTCATGATTTCTCTTATTTATGTATTCCTAGCTTTCTTTTCCCAGCAGTTTCCATGATAGTGTCTGTCTTGTAATGGAATAATCTTGTAATGGAAATTATGTAAACGTCTGGTTTTGTATCCCGCAACATCATTTATGTCATCATATGCCAACGATGCCACATGACCTATATTGGTGAGTCTGGGAGAAGATTAGCGGAGAGATTTTGTGAACATCTACGGGATGTCCAACAGAATACTGGTACTCCAGTGTCTTCTCACTTCAACTCCCCTGATCACAAGGGTAAAGACGACATCCGTGTCACTGGAATTGTCCTTTGTTACTATGGCGACCGCAGCCGCTTCATTTTGGAAAATCGCCTCATAGTCCAGTATGGTTCGCTGACCCCACGAGGCATGAATGTATCACACTTATACACATAGTTTCCTTTTGGTTGCTCCTTCCCTTTTGCATAGCCTTCATATTTGGGATCTTTGGTCTATCTACTATGCCATGCTATTTATAATTCTTCACCTCTAGTCCCTTATGAGACACTTTGGTGTTCTCCTCTATACCGTTTCTCTGTGCTCCTTACCCCTCATTTGTTTTTGTTTTTATTGTACCCCACTCTCAGACATCTCACTCTTACCGCCTTTTGAGCACCTGTTAGTCTAGTGTTATATTCTTTCTCCTTTGTGTTTGCACACGGACCCCTGTGTGAACTCCTCTGTTTCGGTGTGCATTTGCGCACTTTTTTGCACATTCACGACAGCCACACTTTTGTTACCATTTCCTTTTCATACACACAGTATAGACATATTTCGAATATTTTTGTTTTGAATGTTTTGTTATTAGTTTTGTGTGTTTGTTTTTCATGTTTGTTCCTGCTGAAGGCCTATTGGGTCGAAACGTCGTTTAGTCTGTGTCGTCCACTTATCACGTAAAGCTTCTAACATACCATTTTTCTGTATTTTTTAATTTTTCCTGGTTTTTTTTAGTAAGTGTAAAAGTGTGAAATCCATCTCCACTTTCCATTCGTAATCTGTTATTATATTAGCCCTAGTTTTGTTCTTTGACAATGATTTTGAATGGCCTGAGCCATTCTGCATCTCACCTCTTTTGGTAGGCTAACCGAACTCTATTATGTCATCTCACACAATGAGAAAATCGTAACATACCAGGTCTCTAAAATCTCTGAAGTACTTATGTTTATCGCATAAATATTGTAATGATTAAATTAAACACCATCAGTAAATGTGTTGTTAAATTCAGTTACCGTTAAAGTCCATCAAAGTTAACCAGGACACGTTCCAGCCAGTTTCGGCTGAAATAAACCCCGAGCAATTATATAATTAAAAGGCGATGCCACTTGAAAGTATGGTTAATTAAGACAATGAGAGCATAGATGAAGTTTCCCAACAATTTTTGCAGACACTTCAATCTTTCTTCTCTTATCCATCTGCTTTTGCCTTGAAAAGTCGCAGAAGAAAGAAGAGAAGTATAAAATAATCTGTCTTCTGTAGAGGGATAGCTGGTTCTGTTAGTCACTTCTCTTTTAGATGGGTATCCAGTCTATCTTAGTGTTGTTTGCTATCTTGCGCAAGCACCTCATTTCAAGGAGTTTGTGTCCAGGTTTTGCCCAGTGGCGATGTTTGACACGGGTAACCTAAGTATAACAATGATAATTATCATTTGTTTTATGGTTGTTACTGAGATGTTTGACACGGGTAACCTAAGTATAACAATGATAATTATCATTTGTTTTATGGTTGTTACTGAGATGTTTGTTTCACAGCTCGGCTTTTTGCTATCTGATAAGTTTTGCTCTCTGAACTCACGGACTAATCTTTCTCTCTGCTTAAGCTTCCGTTCTCTGTACATATACTGCCTAAGTGTTTGAATTCTTTCACTTGTTTAATATTTATTTATTAACGTTCCTCCTTATTTTATTATTGTTTCTGATTTGGTCGCGCATATCTTCATACTGTATTCTTTGTGGATATTATTTAGGGCTATTGCTTGTTTCAGACATTTAATTTGTTAAAACCACAAATATAACAATACATTTCTGAATTGAAAATATTGCATGTTGGGATGGTAGATGTGAAGCAATTCTTTATAGACCAGAGTCTCATCTATTATGTACTGACAATAATGTGAGCTTTCAGGCTCAAACAGGAGACCGACCTCTGGGAGTAATCTCTCTCTTCCCTCCCGCTTCCGCCATTGTTTCCCGGCATTGTCAAGCAGCTAAAGAGCCCAAACACATTGTTTGTAGGGGGTTCTACAATTCAGGTTAGCTGAAAATAACAAGTGTTTGCAATAGAAAAATATGACAATATCACACGATGTGCAGTATCAGATTGCATCTTTAGGAATCAAACATGTTCAATCTATTCTGGAATCAAATAGCGTAGTCAACAATGAACGTTTATGTCCCAAAGTTATGTTGTTTAATGTTAATTACATTTTATAATTGCACATTTTTCTATGGAAATAAAATTCAAGAAACACGGACAAGAATGTCAAGAATCATAACGTTTATACAAAGTGATACATTGTCAGATATTCTTCCATTATATTAACTCTCCCCGAAGATGTCAAAGAAAACATAAGCATGTCATTTGTGGACATAATTGCACTGTCATTATATCAGAATTGTAACTTTTCTCCGACTTTATCTGAATAAAGTACAATAATGGCGTCGACATTTAGCTCAAGGAGATTGTCTAAGATCATAAGCTAGCGGAGCTGGGGAAACTCGACACTTTTGAAATAGAGACATGATCACTGGAACCGTGTTTGTTCTTAGAGTTAGACTCGTGTCTGAATATTTAGGTGGCTTCATCATGTAAAGTGCACTGTCAGATGCTGTTATCATAATTGAAAGTACGTTGTTGGATGTTCTTATCGTTTACAGTACATTGATGTCTATTTTGATCATCATGTTAAGTATACTTTTCTCTACAACCTCAAGTAAAGTACACTGTTGAAATTTGTTTTTTTAATCTATTTTTCAGAACGTAGTTACTGTTCATCATCATCATCATCCTTATCATCATCATCATCTTTATCATCATCATTCCGGAATTAGAAGATTCTAAGTAGCAGGAGAAAAGTTATATTAAATGAAAACGTGATCGTAACTTTAGCAAAGAGTTCAATGTCTCTAAGAAAGATAACCTTGATTTGCTAGAATCTTAAGAATAGAAGATTAGGGTCAAGTGTTTAAAGATTGACCTCCTGAAGTAACAAAGAGAACCATCATAAAGGAATATGTTGATCTTTTACCTTTAAAGCAACACATACGTTTTGAGGTTACATGGAAAGTTATGAATGAGCAGTTATTTCGTTTAATATTAACTTGTTTACATTTTTAATTACATTTATTTGAAATTAGAGTGTTTGCCCTTTTTCGTTTTATTTACAATCATCCATACTTTAATTCCCAATGAACATGCCGTGAAGCGTTGTGGAAGCCATCTTTGGATGGTGAAATATATCGCTTTTGTAGTTGTTACCCCGTGCACCTGTAGTGTTAAACAGAGGACGGGTTTTAAGTTAGTTTTAACAACGACCTAGAGGATATTTAATGTGCACTTCTTAGTTACACTTTGTATTTTCTGTTTGAAAAAAAGCACACCTATGAGTGTGTCGTAAATGTGATTATGTTGATTCTTTATATCATTATTGAGTAAAAGTTTTCTTCAAAACGTGAAACAAAGCACAGTGTGAAACCTTTGATAAAAACTGGTAGGACAAAACAAAACACGAACAAAAGAAGCATTCTATCAGTAAAATCAATTGTATATAATAGATCAGTATTGGTGGGCTGACAAAGGAAAGAAGTCATTGTTACATAGAGTGGATGCTGTTGGATGAAAACGATAATGAGCAATCAACTGGGAAAAAGATCAAGGTTATGCCTTGGAGACATGGTCTCGCGATATTATATGTTTCCATTTCACTCACCGAGCTGCTAACGAGGCTGTCCTGTGAGAGGCTTTAGCACAAATGAGGCTTATTATTTACACATCGAGGTCAGCTGAGATGTCGCCTCTGACTGATAGGACTAGCGTCAACAAAGCAAACACATAAATACTTCCATAAACTTAGTGATATCTAACTGCTGTATTATGCATATACTTTAACAACAATTTCAAATGGAAGGTCAACGAATCGCAATTATGAACGAACATTAAACAAATGTTTACAATAATTGACATTGAACACAGTAACTTTAAACTTAGTAGCAGAAATCAAACAGTTTTTGTGGAGCTACATGAGAGTGCACAAATGGGTCTCGGGGCTACACAAGCCAAGTCTTGTTCCTGGATAATTTTGAAAACATCTTTAATGGAGATGACGACGCTACGAAGCTGATCACAGGTTTCTCAGAAAATCAGAAGTGTATCGTACACGCTTAAGGTACAAGAGCTGTATTTATTTACTTTCATTGATCTCCCTTGGATGTTGCGTTGAGGACAGTGAAGTGACAGGTCAATAGTTCGTGACGTGTCTCGTACATTTCACTTATTGGATGACTAACATGACATCGATCTCAACTGAAGTGTCCAAATCAATGGTTCGTGATATGTCTCGTACACATTGTGATGACATCATCTCGTACACATTGTGATGACATCAATCTAACATCTTCTAAGATCGCGTTGACCATGTTATCACGTTATAAACTAATATGATAAAAAGTCTGAAGTAACGCTTATTACGTCAGCAATTAACAGAATATAACTTTCTAAATCACAATTAAGAACGATAAATACATGTGAGATGTGATGCTTGAGAAAAGTAACAAACAACACAAGAAGAGATAGAATACCAAATGAAACCATAAGAAAAATGGTAGGAACAAAACCCTGCCAAGAATATATAGAACAACAACAACTTAAATGGTTTGGCCGCCAGGTCAGAATGAATCCTCACCAATCACCATCAAGGTCGTTCTTCTCGAGAATGCATGGAAAAAGACCAAGAGGAAGACCCAGAAGAAGATGGATAGATGCAGTGACAGAGACATCTAACAACAAAGGAAAATCACTAATTCAGACAATTCGAGCAGCTCAAGAACGACAAATGATATAAACCACTACACCTTTTAGGTATCAGTGAAAAGAGGAAAGAAGAAAGCAGAAGAACTAACAGAAAATGGGATATCTATCCTGGGCAGGTGTGTAGACAATATAGGAGTCTACTTACACTCTTACAATGCATCAGTTAATAACACAATAAATAGTTCACAGAGGAATGTGGCGACTAATTTACGATAGTTGGCGTAAACACAAACTTGCAGATAAGAAAACAAATAACACGGCGTTATGCAAACTTCGGTTACACTGTGATGGGTGGTATACAATCATAACAAACTCAGAGTACCATGTGATGGATGGTCCATAATCATAACCAACTCAGAGTGCCATGTGATGGATGGTCCATAATCATAACCAACTCAGAGTACCATGTGATGGATGGTCCATAATCATAACCAACTCAGAGTGCCATGTGATGGATGGTCCATAATCATAACAAACTCAGAGTACCATACGATGGATGGTCCATAATCATAACAAACTCAGAGTACCATGTGATGAATGGTCCATAATCATAACAAACTCAGAGTACCATACGATGGATGGTCCATAATCATAACAAACTCAGAGTACCATGTGATGGATGGTCCATAATCATAACAAACTCAGAGTACCATGTGATGGATGGTCCATAATCATAAGAAACTCAGAGTACCATGTGATGGATGGTCCATAATCATAACAAACTCAGAGTACCATGTGATGGATGGTCCATAATCATAACAAACTCAGAGTATAATGTGATGGATGGTCCATAATCGATATAAATTTAAGGTACCATGAGATGGATGGCTACAAACAGAACATGATGAAAGGATGTTGATATTTCTCAGGATGGATGCAAAGTGAATAATTAACGAGACTGACAATAACGTGGGTTTAAATATGTGCTTTTTTAATGGTGTGTCACAACAATCGTCTGTCTTGACTGCATTAGGGAAGTTGATGTGAAAATATAGTGGTTCTCCAATACAAAACGTTAATGTTTTTGCTTAAGTTGTCTGATGTATACTTATAATTATTTCGTCATTAAACCAGTTTGTTCCTTTTTTTTCGTTTCGCTTTAACACTGCTCTTAATGAAAGGTAATATTTTCATATAATGTGCTTTAGAGCTCTTTTTTATTATTTGTTTTAACATGTGACTAGATGGGATTTCTCAGAAGAATGTTAAGAGTTCCCTGGACAGCTAAAAAGACCAATGAGGAAGGTCTCAAAGAAGCCAACACAAAAAGGGAGCTCCTAAAAAACATCAGAAAGAAACAATCAACATTTTTCGGGCATATCGTGAGAAGAGGAAAGTTGGAACACTTGGTTACAACTGGCAAAATAAAAGGAAAGAGAGATCGCGGGCGACAAAGAGAGAAAATACTGGATAGCTTGGTGTCATGGCATGGAAAGCAGTCAACAACAGAACTGATACGATGCACTGTAGATAGAAGATTGTGGAGGGACATGATCACCTACGCCAACCGGTATGGCACATGATGATGTGACTATGCTTTGCTAGTTCCTACTTTGAAAATAGAAGGTGTGTAAACGTGAAGAGGCTTTTATAATAATTCATTACTACATCAATAATTAAAATAAAGATATAATAACATCATCATGTACCATACCGGTTGGCGTAGGCGATCATGTCCTTCCACAATCTTCTATCTACAGTGCATCGTACCATTTCTGTTGTTGACTGCTTTCCATGCCGAGACACCAAGCTATCCAGTATTTTCTCTCTTTGTCGCCCGCGATCTCTCTTTCCTTTTATTTTGCCAGTTGTAACCAAGTGTTCCAACTTTCCTCTTCTCACGATGTGCCCGAAAAACGTTGATTGTTTCTTTCTGATGTTTTTTAGGAGCTCCCTTTTTGTGTTGGCCTCTTTGAGAACTTCCTCATTGGTCTTTTTATCTGTCCAGGGAACTTTCAACATTCTTCTGAGAAATCCCATCTCTGTGGCCTATAATCGTCTTTTCATTTGTTTGTCTACTGTCCATGATTCGCTTCCATAGGTCAGAATTGGTTCTTATATTTTTGTATAATAATATATTATAATAATACTAATAATGTTTCTGACAAGTAGCAGGTCCAAAATAATTAAAATAATATTAACCAAGTTTCTGAATTTATCACAGAAAATATCGCCGGTGATAGGGAGATTGTATTCCATGTCTGGGTCATTCTGTCTTGCCACACAAGAGATTGAAATGATAATATAAGCCATTTGTTTGGCAGTAATAACAATTTTTGTTATTATTATTACTGTGCCAGTAGAAAAGGTATTATTTTTTGTTTAGATGTATACTTAAACCTGCTCATCTTTAATTAAAAATAATAATAAATGTATACATTTTGACAGTCTTACCATTATGCCAAAGATGCAGAAAGAAAATAGAGATAAGCAAAATAAGAGCTTTCAAAGGCTATAGCTTTCCGGTGTATAAGAAAACAGAAAATACAGGAAACACTATTCGACGTTTCGAAAGTAAATAATAGTTTAGCCAAGAGATGACGTCAGAGATGCCATAAAAGTCTGGCACAGGAATTTACCCTAATGGACACTTCCGGGCAGTGGCGGAAATTAAATGAAGAAGAAATAGAGATGTAAAGGAGGAGAAACAAGGGGGAAAGTAGAGGGACTGGACGAGAGGATGTAAAGAAAATCATAACGTACTAAAAATGGGATTAAAGTGGAACGCAACTGGAGTGCCAGTATTCTGTTGCACATCTCGAAGATGTTCACAAAACATTTCAGCTATACGTCGACCACACTCGCCAATATAAGTCATGTGACATCGTTAGGGTATAATTGCATAAATTATATTGCAGGACACGCATATGTCCACTTTAATTTGCGTCCTACATTAATTCCTCGGACCACAAATGCAAAGATGACATCCGCATCACTAATACTGTCCTCTGCCACTCCAACGACCGTAGTAGGTTTTGCCTTTGAGAATCTCCATACTGTCAAATTGAGTTCACTGACCCCACGAGGCATTACTGTATCACGCTCTTACACATAATTTCCCCGTGGCTGTCCCTTCCCCATTACATATTATCTGTTGCTCATGTTAGAGGACATTATTATATGCACATACTATGCTATTCACATCCCTCCTCTACTAGCCCACACTGCATCACTTCGTCTGTCCCCTATTTCTCTTACCCCACTATACGAAACCTCTCATCATCATCATCATTGAGTGCCGTCTCCGCAACGAAGGTTGGCTACCATGGAGCGCCATTTTGCTCTATCTCTTGCTTTGATGGTGCAGGTTGTCATCGGTTGATTTGTCCATCTTTTGATGTTACTCGTCCATGTTAATCTTGGTCTGCCTCTGCCTCTTTTACCTTGTATTTTCCCCTCCAGGATCACTTTCAGTAGGCTGTTGTGTCTTTTAACATGGCCTAAGAATCGCATTTGTCTTGTTCTAATTGTGTTCAGAAGTTCTCTTTTCATTTTTAGTTGTTTTAAGACTTTGTCATTTGTTTTCTTTTCCTTCCATCCAATTCTACCTATTCTTCTATATATCCACATTTCAAAGGCTTCAATTCTCTGTTCTGTTTTCTTGTCTAATGTCCATGTTTCAGCACCATATAGGAATATTGAGAAGATGTAACATTTTGCTATTCTTAGTTTTAGCTCTGGTGTTATTTGTTTTGATGTTAGTATGTCCTTCATGACATTAAAATTACTCTTTGCCATTCCTATTCTTTTGTTTATTTCAGTTGTAAATTTTCCATCACTGGTTATAGTATGTCCAAGGTAGTTATAGTTCTGAACTGTCTCAAGGTCTATTCCTTCAATTTTGATATCCACTTGTGGGTTTTGAGTATTTTCTTTGTTTATGATCATAGTTTTAGTCTTTTTGATATTCATATCTAGTCCATATTTTTTGCTTGTCGTGTTTATTTCATTAAGTAATTGTTGTAGGTCTTTAGGATTTTCTGCTAGTAGTACAGTATCGTCAGCATATCTTAGGTTATTGATTATCTTTCCATTAATTTGTAGGCCTGGCATCTCTATGATGTTTTTAAAGATTTGCTCAGTGTATAGATTGAACAAGCTTGGTGATAGGATGCATCCTTGTCTTACTCCTCTTTTTATATCAATGGGTGTAGAGAACTCTTTGTTATATTTTATTATTGCTGTTTGCTCCCAGTATAGATTGCATATTAGTCGTATATCCATGTCATCTAGATTTATCTCTTTTAGGCATTCTATAAGTTGTTTGTGGTGTACTCTATCAAAAGCTTTGGTGTAGTCTATGAAGCAGGCATATATTGGTTTGTTTACTTCTGTGTATTTTTCGATTAATGTTCTCATGCAGAATATGGCTTCTTTTGTCCCGCTATTTTTCCTAAATCCAAATTGCTGCTCATCTAATTCAGTATTGATTTTATTCTGAATCCTTCCTTCTATAACTTTTAGCAAGATTTTTGTAACATGGCTCATTAGGCTTATTGTTCTAAAGTCACTGCATTCAACTGCACCATTCTTTTTAGGCAATGCAATGAAAGTTGATGTTTTTAGTTCATTTGGTATGTATCCTGTGTGGTATATGTCGTTGCATATGTCTGTAATCACTTCAATGCCAAAATCTTCAAGTGCCTGTATCATCTATATCTGTATGCTTTCAGGTCCTGCTGCTTTTCCCCTTTTCATTGTTTTTATAGCTTTTTCCACCTCAGATTTTAAGATTTTATAGCCTGATGTACATTTTTACCTGGCTTCTTGTCCCTTTGATCATGAAATAGTTCTGTTATATATTCCTGCCATCTATCTATGATATCCTTATTGTCTGTTAGCATTTTTCCTTTTTTGTCTGCAATGCATCCACCTTCTGTGGCTTTTTTATTTTTATTAGTCATTCTCTTTATTTCTGTGTGCATTCCTCTTAGGTCTTGTTTGCTTTCCATAGTTTCTATTTCTCTACATTTTTGGCTGAGCCAGTCTTCTTTTGCCTTTTTGCACATTTTGCGTATCTCATTATCTATTTTATTGTATTGGGCAGTGTTCTTCGCTTGTCTCCTTTCTTCCATTTTTTCTAAGATGGTGTTAGTTATCCATTTTTGTTTTTTGTTCTTTTCTCTTTTGGGTAAGGTGTCGCAGGCTTTTTGTATGCTTTTCTTTATGCATTGCCATTTGGTTGTTACTTTTTCATCACGAAACCTCTATCTTTCCTCATCTCGGTGTACCCTATATTCTTCTAGTTTGTTTCTGCTTCTTGCGCTTTGTGTATGCACACGAACTTGTTTTTTTTTTTTTAAACTGTTGTTACTGCGTGCTTTGTGTACACATTTTTACTTTTGTGCACGCACACGTACCCATGCGCACTTCCGTTCTTACTACATAGGAGCAAACAGGGAAGATTTTATTTTTCTTTTCATTTCACCTTCTAGTTCGAAATTATTATATTTTTTCTTATCTTTTTCTTGTAAATACATATGTGTACATGTGTTGTATTTTTGTTCCAGTTGCAGTGCTATTGCACCGAAACGTCGTTCTGGTTTGTATTGTCCACTTGTTGCGTAACGCTTTAACCATACCATTTTTTCTTCTATATTTTTTTCATTTCTACTCCCAATTAGCTTCACTGCAGCCTCGCATTTTCATGCATTTAATGTGCATTTCTTTGCCTTGACCCTACTTTGTACTATAGACATGTGTGACATTGGTAGCATAATGTTGTTTTGAAGATGCTATTTATGCTGCATTCTGGTTTCTATTTCTCTATTTATATTTCCATCTTCCATGAACAAACTACCTAAATATTTGAATTCGTTAACCTACTTCACTGTTGTATTTCTATCGCAGAAATATCAGGCACCTATTTAAGGCTAGGTGCATCTGGAAGTCGTCTAACCCCACCTCTTGTCCTTAGTAGTTCTATTCACTAACCACCGGGCTACCGTGCATCCCACAAGAGAAGTGTTGTGATTATTAACATCAGCATGCTTTTCTGCATGCGAACTTCAGGATAGAGCTGTTACATGAGAATTGACAAGACAACAAGAGCGGTATAGAATAGAGACCAACACTGACAGACGGGTCTTTTATCTGCGTGCTGTAGAATTAGTCTGGCTTAGAATTTACTAGCAAAGACAGAAGCAAGGCCATCCTTTGATGCCATGAACGCACTTCAATCCAGACAGAAGAAAAAACAGTTTAAAAATAAAACAAATGAAAGTTTTTAATCTTCTCCAAGTCGCAAGCAAGACTGCTGCTGTATTTTTATTGTTATAATTCCAGGACATTTATTCATCATTGTGTATTCAACATTCCAGCGACGCTCTGTATTGCATGTTGGATTATTAAAACCACCTCGGTTAAGACAAATTTATAAACGTGCACCGAGTGTTCATCTAATTAAATTAATCATTTCAAATCAAGAATTTTATGTTTGTCAATAAAATCTAATTGTATGCCGACCTCGCTGAACAAACTAGGCGAGACAAAACATGCCGGACAAGTACATTTCTATGACATTGGGTGTATTTATTTATGCAATGGGTGGGGGTAAATCTAATACAGGAGACAAATAATAATAAATGAATATTATTAGTTAGTCAGTTTGCTGAGTGACAGTGTTCCCTAGCGTTTGGCTTCTCGTGGCAAGGCGCAGTGCCAAGGAGTACGGGTTCGATCCTGCTTCGTACCATATATTGTTTTTTGTTTTTTTTCTGTTGTTGTTTATTTATCATTGTTTCTGAGTGCTGTAAAACATACATCTGCCTCCTATGATTGGCTAACTCTAATACAGGTGACTGAACGTTTACGTTTTGTTGATACACGTTTAGTCTGCACGCAACAACGGCGGGGTTCACATGGTTGGTTCAACAGAACGAGGATCACGCAGTCTTCTTGACGAACACGCACAGTGTGCTACAGAAGATTGACAGTCTACGTAACGCAGAAGTTGATGCTGCTCCTGGATGGCTCTAGAGTGAACGCATTAACCTGGGTGTGCTGTCCAGGGCACCCTGGTGTGCTGTCCAGGGCACCCTGGTGTGCGGGCAATAAAAAAGCCGAAAAGCTCGTTGGTAGCTCTAGCAGTGAGTGTGGTCTGACTCTGGACAAAGAGGGTATCACCAAGTTTGTTTTTAGTTTCTTCAGAGAAATAAGGATGGAAGGGGGACAATGGCGTATATTTTGAGAGGGTCTAGAAGTGGAAAAGTTCTCTGGTCGATCCGGAGTGCTGGAAATGTTGAGGTTTCTACAATCAACACCTTGCAGGGACAGTCATTCTGTACACGCTTCGAGAAATGCTAGGACGGGAGATGGAGCATGTATTTGGATGCACCGAATACAATAAAAATGATTTCATGAACAGAGTAGAATAGAATAACCTGGCTATTATAGGATTGAAATACAGGCGACGTATTTCTCATGCAGTAACGTATGTACAATCAAGATTAGCGTGTATTGAATTGTACATGAGCGTTTACAGTATTTGTCATCAACAATAATCATGTATTAGCCGACATATTTAGCATATTTTGTTATGGAAGGCCCCGGTATCACTGCAAACGAATTAAAATCCATAATTGCTCAACCGCCCGTGCCAGTGGAATCATCCGAATTAATAACTCATCTCCCAAACAAAGAAAGGTAGCAGTAGTCCTCATCATAGCAGTCTCAGCACACGCCAAAAGACATAAGGCGAAACCGCACAGAAAGTGAACACGGCCAACTGTTCCCTGTCATATGATATCAGCATTCATCGTAAACAATTGGAATATCGAAACATGATCAAAACGGATGAAACACATAGCTCACGGTGTGCACAGAGCACTTAACTCAGTAGCTCCTGCAACAAGCCGGACTTGGAATATGAGGAAACTGCAACAAGGAACACTTTTCAGACATAGCCTTCAATTGTTCCTGCCGCCAATCCACCATATTGCCCGGAAGTTAACGTCCTCCTGAAAATGATGATCATCGTAGTAATTAAATGTATAGCGCTTGATGATGTTAGGACATCGTGTTTGACTCCAACTCCGAACATACAAAACACTGTTCGTCGTCAGATCATCCCCGTTGCACACCAAACAACTGATCGCAAGATTAGCGCATGGTCGGTCTTGGGATACACGATGAGGCATTATGATGACGTACACGCACAAAATGGCTGCGCCCATGGGTTCATGATTACTCTAGTGAATGCAGTCTACAACGAACGAAGCATGATGCGAATTCCCCAAAGAGAGAAAACTTCGGCTGACTTGACGGATCCCACCACATTAATGCGTTGGAAATTCTAAATAACTTGCGGCGAACAACTCTATCAACGGTCAACAGCACTCAGGCATTAGCATATAAGATAAGGCACATAATACTTTCAAAATAATTCATTAACCACGTCAATAATAATTACATAATCTATTAAAAACCCATAAAGAAGCCATTAAAAGAAATTAACCCATTTTTAACCTTCATTTCACTTATAGAAACAAACCCCATAATTTAAATACCATGTAGAAGTCATGTCGTTATATTGACATCTTTTAGAAAGCCCCCTGTATAAATTCCAGGTCACTCAACACATTCCGTATCAGGAACCACAAAACGTGGCTTTAGTTAATGACACAAGAAACCCAGGAACAGTTTTTTGTGGCTCTTAACTTATTGACGTTTCCACAATAATTTCCACTAAAACATTGTACTTTTCTTATTTAACCTTTTCCAACATCCTGAATAAACCGTGTTTAAGTCAATTTAAATTTAATTTCTCATTTCGCAATTTTTAGAAACTATGAAAAATGGCTGTGCCACCGTTTCTTAACCCTAGATTTTGATACCTATCTTTGAGTCATGTTTTTACAATACCCTGGTAAAAATTTTTACATGTGGGGTTAGGAAAAAGATTTTCTTTTAACATTGAAATACAGGCGACGTATTTCTATTGGCTTTAGACAGAGATTCTATTGCAAAGGACACACAACACGTCAATTATAAAGCTACCGTTATGTAGCCGACATTATTTGTTAAGTATGTAGTAATCAAACGTTAATTCACATGCAGCAAAAATATACTTAAAGTGCAACAGTGCTGGTCAAACCATCAGGCATATGTTACCACTATTACCCACCAGTGAATTACCAGTAAAGGCAAAACGGGCACTCCAAAACACAATCTGCATTCAAACGTTGTGTTACCAGTTCGAGACTCGGACCCTAGATTCAAGAACTACAAACAAATTAACCACTACAGAAATTAAATGTGTTAGACTTTTGACAGGAAACAACCTAAGGGATTAAGTCAGAAATGAGGAAATGAGAAATAAAAGCTGTGAATAATTACCGCCATAGAATACATGAAGAAAGAACAGATAAAACGGCGTGACCACGTGATAAGGTAAGAAAGATCAAAACACAACGAGCCATTAATGAACGTTACAAGAACACCTGACCCAAGGGCCAACCATGTTAATCATAGATTGATGGAATATTAGAAACAATAGGAAACATAACAGTAGAAGAAAGAAAAAAATACAAAAAATGGCAAACTTATATCTCCCATCAAAGCTAAAAGGCAAGTGATAAAATAAAGAAGAAAATGTGTTATGTATCACCTTCATATTTGCTGACACTATAATAGATGATCATGATCAAGAACTGTGGCGAATGTCAATCATGTGTGTCTACAACTTGTTTTCTCTACGGCTGCTTTCATTTCTGTTGTTGATTTCAATTATTTTATCAGTTGTCATGTTCCATAACAGCAGAGATTAAGTAATATTCTTTGCAGTGGTGACATTTGTTACTATTTTATTTTAAAGCAATTAGGATGACTCTCGCATCACGCAATTCTGCTAGCATGGTGATGTGTCGATGAATATCTACTAAACGTATGGTTGAAGTAGGAGTTACCTTGCGTCTTCCACTGTATTTTGCGTATGATTTAACCAGTACTAGTTTATCATCCTTGTGTTGTAGATATGATTGATTTTTTTGTTGTTCTTGTTGCTTTGCCCGTTCTCAGTCTAAAACATTTTCCCAAAACAAGAAGTTTCTAAAAATATGTACCAGGGAAACAATCTGAAAAAAATAACAGCGATCCAACATGGCGCTATGCCATGCATAAACGTGTTAGAGAAGCAATTTGAGTTAACACTGTATTGTCTCTATATGTCACCTCCGTTTACGTGAAACAGCATATTATTCTTGTCCGCTCTTTGTTTAACGTCCGTTTTCATGGAAGGGCGCCATCCTCTCCGATTTATATAACAGATTATTGACAATTATGAAACATATATTTATGGGCACATATGAATGCTTTCTTAGGTTACCAGCTGTTATTTTTGTTTTTCATCATCGTCATCGAGTTGTGTGCCCTTTGCAAAACGATACATCCCCAAAGAATCTTTATCAAAAGTCAGATCTCCCACAAAAAGTTACATTCACCACAGCCTGTCTGAAAGAATCTCTGTCTAAAGTCAGATCTCCCACAAAAAGTTACATTCACCACAGCCTGTCTGAAAGAATCTCTGTCTAAAGTCAGATCTCCTACAAAAAGTTACATTCACCACAGCCTGTCTGAAAGAATCTCTGTCTAAAGTCAGATCTCCCACAAAAAGTTACATTCACCACAGCCTGTCTGAAAGAATCTCTGTCTCAAGTCAGATCTCCCACAAAAAGTTACATTCACCACAGCCTGTCTGAAAGAATCTCTGTCTCAAGTCAGATCTCCCACAAAAAGTTACATTCACCACAGCCTGTCTGAAAGAATCTCTGTCTCAAGTCAGATCTCCCACAAAAAGTTACATTCACCACAGCCTGTCTGAAAGAATCTCTGTCTCAAGTCAGATCTCCCACAAAAAGTTACATTCACCACAGCCTGTCTGAAAGAATCTCTGTCTAAAGTCAGATCTCCCACAAAAAGTTACATTCACCACAGCCTGTCTGAAAGAATCTCTGTCTAAAGTCAGATCTCCCACAAAAAGTTACATTCACCACAGCCTGTCTGAAAGAATCTCTGTCTAAAGTCAGATCTCCCACAAAAAGTTACATTCACCACAGCCTGTCTGAAAGAATCTCTGTCTAAAGTCAGATCTCCCACAAAAAGTTACATTCACCACAGCCTGTCTGAAAGAATCTCTGTCTAAAGTCAGATCTCCCACAAAAAGTTACATTCACCACAGCCTGTCTGAAAGAATCTCTGTCTAAAGTCAGATCTCCCACAAAAAGTTACATTCACCACAGCCTGTCTGAAAGAATCTCTGTCTAAAGTCAGATCTCCCACAAAAAGTTACATTCACCACAGCCTGTCTGAAAGAATCTCTGTCTAAAGTCAGATCTCCCACAAAAAGTTACATTCACCACAGCCTGTCTGAAAGAATCTCTGTCTAAAGTCAGATCTCCCACAAAAAGTTACATTCACCACAGCCTGTCTGAAAGAATCTCTGTCTAAAGTCAGATCTCCCACAAAAAGTTACATTCACCACAGCCTGTCTGAAAGAATCTCTGTCTAAAGTCAGATCTCCCACAAAAAGTTACATTCACCACAGCCTGTCTGAAAGAATCTCTGTCTAAAGTCAGATCTCCCACAAAAAGTTACATTCACCACAGCCTGTCTGAAAGAATCTCTGTCTAAAGTCAGATCTCCCACAAAAAGTTACATTCACCACAGCCTGTCTGAAAGAATCTCTGTCTAAAGTCAGATCTCCCACAAAAAGTTACATTCACCACAGCCTGTCTGAAAGAATCTCTGTCTAAAGTCAGATCTCCTACAAAAAGTTACATTCACCACAGCCTGTCTGAAAGAATCTCTGTCTAAAGTCAGATCTCCCACAAAAAGTTACATTCACCACAGCCTGTCTGAAAGAATCTCTGTCTAAAGTCAGATCTCCCACAAAAAGTTACATTCACCACAGCCTGTCTGAAAGAATCTCTGTCTAAAGTCAGATCTCCTACAAAAAGTTACATTCACCACAGCCTGTCTGAAAGAATCTCTGTCTAAAGTCAGATCTCCTACAAAAAGTTACATTCACCACAGCCTGTCTGAAAGAATCTCTGTCTAAAGTCAGATCTCCCACAAAAAGTTACATTCACCACAGCCTGTCTGAAAGAATCTCTGTCTAAAGTCAGATCTCCCACAAAAAGTTACATTCACCACAGCCTGTCTGAAAGAATCTCTGTCTAAAGTCAGATCTCCTACAAAAAGTTACATTCACCACAGCCTGTCTGAAAGAATCTCTGTCTAAAGTCAGATCTCCTACAAAAAGTTACATTCACCATAGCCTGTCTGAAAGAATCTCTGTCTAAAGTCAGATCTCTACTTCTGCTATCATGTTCAATGTCTCTTTGATGTCTTGAAGCCAGCTCCTTCTTGGTTTGCCCCTTTCTGGCTTTCCTGAAATGACGCTTTCTATCGTGATTTATTCCAGGTCACTATGAATTTTTAACGAAGTTAAACAAGAAAGTAAATAGTCCCCGTCATTGACCATACATTTTACAGACCTTCGGCACATGATTTTTGGGGTAATGTGGTCGGTATTACGCCCGTGCCGCTTTACTTTCCCAGAAAAATCCGGTACCCATTTAAGGCTGGGTGAACACGGAAACCGTCGGTTGGGATCGAACACTACCTCTTGTCCTTTGTAGTCCAGTTCACTAACCACTGAGCTATCGCAGTTCCCCATTTAACGAGCCCGTAGTATTTTCATTTCCTCCATAATAGGGTATTTATAAGTAATTTGTTTCTTTTAGGCCTTTTAATATATCGTTGCTATTTTTCATTATCAAAACTTATTTAATTATGTGACTATAACTGCGCAATTCATGTATTATTGTTATAATTAACATTTATACGAAGTATGCGAGCAATCAACATTTTTCGGGCACATCATGAGAAGAGGAAAGTTGGAATACTTGGTTACAACTGGCAAAATAAAAGGAAAGAGAGATCGCGGACGACAAAGAGAGAAAATACTAGATAGCTTGGTGTCATGGCATAGAAAACAGTCAACAACAGAACTGATACGATGCACTGTAGATAGAAGATTGTGGAGGGACATGATCGCCTACGCCAACCGGTATGGCACACGAGGATGATGATACTAACTCTTCATTGAAAACACTAGCGTGTAAAGGCTATGTATTGAAATAATTAGCATTTACCAAAATAAATCCTGTTCCACTTTGAAATAACTAAAGTTTAGCAGTATACATCCAGTTATATATTGAAATAACTAACATTTAGCAGAATGCAACAAGTTATACAATCAAGTAACAAATGTATAGTAAAATACATAAATTAATATAGGTTTGCATTCATGCAACTACCATTTAGGAAAGTACACCAGTTGTGTATTGAATAAAGATCGGTGTGTACAACGCATGCGCATTAAGCACTCTAAAACCTTGAAAACGCGATCTGGGTCCATATAGATTTGGCAGGAATAAAATAATGAAAGAATTTCACGTTCTTCCTGAGGCGCTTCCTTCGAATCTCGCGGAAAGATAAAGTGAGAAACATTGAACTGTTGGACCGTGCTGGGATGTCAAACGTGTTCTATACCCTTCGATAACGTCGCTGTAATTGGTTCGGTAACATACCCTTAACGAAGATTCAGAGACGGAGATAGCATAAGACGGATTCACAGATATCATATAATCGTAAATAGCTTCCGGTAATTCATGCAAAGGAAGACCAATTCGACGCTGTAAAAACGCATGTAAACCTGACATAGAGCTTGGTATGAATATAAATGACTAGGGAAAAGCGTGCTACAGAAGAGTCCAACTTTACTAGACGTGCACGAAAGAAGGCACACAACAAATTGCATCTCACTTATTTACTTACTGAAATTTCTTTTTATATCAACTACACAAGTTTCATCACAATAATTCCATTACAATAATTTTTACACCATAATTTCATTATAGTAATTTCATCACAACTTCTGAACTATAAGTGTATCAACATAATTATGTGCCAGGACGGGTTCATGAGCTACTCCCTATAACATTAGATGCTAACGTTTGTGGTCATCAACAACCGCTCCTCGTGAGTTAGTCGGTAACGGTGAAGGAGTCAGCCCACAAACACAGTGAGAAGAGAAGAACATCCTAAGGTAGTCGTTGGCGTCGTGTGTCTCACTAATTTTCTTGTATTTCCAGCAACTTAACTTCCCATTCGAATGTGATGAGTTTCCCCTCCTTCACCTTAGGTACATCAAGGGACTTCCGGTCAATACGGCGGATAGACGGCAGGATCTTTTAAAGGCTGTGTCTAAAAAGTGTTCATTGTTGCAGTTTCCTCATATTCCCAAGTCCGGCTTGCTGCAGAAGTTGCTAAGTTAGGTGTTCTATGCACACCGTGAGCTGTGCGTTTCATCCGTTTTCATCATGTTTGGATATTGATGAAATTGCTTACGATGAATGATGATATCGTATGACGAGGAACAGATGACTGTGTTCACTTTCTGTGCTGTTTCGCCTTATGCCTTTGGCCATCTGAGACTGCTGTGATGGGGACTGCAGCTACCTTTCTTTGTTAGAGAAATGAGATATTAATTCTGATGATTCCACTGCACGGCTGGTTGAGCAATTATTGATTGTAATTCGTTTGTAGTGATACTGGGGCCTCCCTTAACCATAAAGTACATCAAACACTCGGACCAGAGCGATTTTTCAGCTATAAATGCGCGGAACTCGTAAACCTGTAGGACCGTAACAAACGGGAGATAGATGTTATTATGGGCCGAAGGACGTTAGCTCAGAGGCCGCTAGATGCATATAAGATATTGGAAACTATTTGTCTGTTTAAATTTTCATGTTTTGGTCACCGACAACAATAATACAAATCTAAGTTCTCGTTTAGCAGAGCTTCAGGTGTGTGATAATAACGCTATGTGTAGTGACGAGATACAGTGTCCAGTGATAACGCTATGTGTAGTGACGAGATTACAGTGTCCAGGTGAACGTATTTCTGAAAAAAAAAAAATACTAACACTATTCTCAAAAGTGCTTACTAGAAGACATTGATGATCGACAAGAGCTTGCTTCAAGCCATCTGGAAAGGTATCAAAGCTCATATATCACAGTTTAATAAAAGAAAACTATCAAGAGTTATGATGCAGATCTTGAATACAGTTACAAGAGAAAGTGAAAGATTCTATTTCTAGAACAGTCGACAGTATTGAAGCGATAATTGTTCTCATGCCCTGAAGCATTTCAGTCGTTGATAGCAATCGATTGGTTGTCTTTAATGATTTGGGGATGTATGTTTCTTTGGCCAACATTAATGACGTCAGTAGTGGACATTTAGGACTACGAATATTCTTTATTACATCTCCCTGATTATATTTTGCTAGTTCCCATATTTTTTTTTCGTTTAATCGATGTCTAATCAATACAATTGTATTCTCCTCTAAACAGCTTCTGATATAGGAACATATTGTCATGCTATTGCCAATGTGATTATATAAAGTATTTTATTTTCTTTCTTTCCAGACGACTCTGGATGCCTGATATCACCAAGCCACAGTTTGCTTCGCGGAAACCCAACTAAACATCAAGGCAACTATTCACGACCGACATCCGGTTCCGGTTATGAGCGTCCACAGCTATTGATGACGTTCCAGACCAATGACGGAGGCAATTTGGGTTGTAAACAGGACTATAGTCCTAGCAGCGCTTTCCCGCCAGGCCTATCACCACGTCAGATAAACGACTACTCACATCATCACAGTACGGAAAAGCTTCAAGTTGGCGACAGGGAATTCACAATTCATAGAACTAAAGCGGATCAGAGTCCTGAAAAAGAAGGCAAGGGTCACAAGAAAATGTTCAATGCGGGAACCAGCAGTGCAAACAGTGGGGCGAAACGAGAGAATAACAAGAACGCTCGACCAAACAACATGTGCGGAATTGAGAGGCTGGTATATCAAGCTGGGAAGAGTATGGACATCAGGTTGTGTTCTGAGCCGCCACAAGTTGCGAAGGGAGAAAAAAGTGGAGCAGGACACAGGCGGGGAGTCCAGGAGTCTGGGTTGATTTCTCCATCTGATGGTCTCCGATCACCGAACGCATTGCATGCTAGTACAGGCAGGCTAGTGTACGTAGACATGGACTCGTACTACGACCGGTCTCCTGGTAGCAAAGGAAGATACATGTTCCCTCAACCATCTATCTACTTACAGACGGCCAACCCCAACAACTTCAAGCAGGCAAGCTGCCCACAGCTCTACGATGAAGCCAACTTCTGCGATCCTTACTCACACATCGCTATCCCCATGACAAACAGGTCACGTTCCTTCCACAACAACGAAATGGCCTTTATTATGCCTAACGCTAGAGGGTTCACCAACAGCGGCTTAACCATTGCTGTACCATCACGGTCAGCACACGACGTCCGAGTTGAGAGCATGGAAATGCAAGAAGATGGTAACACCACCACTACATCTGGCAGCTTCACCGTCGACGATGAAGTCACCACAGAAGCTCCCCAAGCTGACGCATTTGTCTGATTTCAATCATCAATTTCATGATTATTTTTCATTTATATTAACAGCACTCATGTATTCATGGTTCGACACAGAATACATTAAACGCTCTTGACATGTACACACCTATAGACTCCATTGATATAACAGAATATTTTGTGTAGTGTTTCGAAGAACAAACTTCAAGACAGCTCTCCATAAGTCAGAACTTTACTACAAATATCGTTATCCAGCAGCAACGTATTGTCCACCACGGAGAGGTTGATACATTTTTTGTTATTTTGAAACCAAACTCTGCGTCTACTAACGTTTTAGTATGTGCAGTAAAATGGATTTTTATTTTCAAATCTTACAAAAGTAACACATTCTTACAAAAACATGGTCTGACATAATAGGCTGCATAACAACGAGACGTACATTATGCGTACAGAAAAGTAGAGGATTGGGTAAAGAAATTGGGAGTATCATATCGTATCAGTTTTTAATAGTGCGAATTGGTTGGTCTTCATAGTAATAAGCTACAATAACTGGAAGTTCACAGTAATAAGCTACAATAACTGGAAGTTCACAGTATTAAGCTACTATAACTGGAAGTTCACAGTAATAAGCTACTGTGACTGGAATTTCACAGTAATAAGCTACAATAACTGGAAGTGCACAGTATTAAGCTACTATGACTGGAAGTTCACAGTAATAAGCTACTGTCACTGGATGTTCACAGTAATAAGCTATTGTGACTGGATGTTCACAGTAATAAGCTACTGTGACTGGATGTTCACAGTAATAAGCTACTATGACTGGAAGTTCACAGTAATAAGCTACTGTGACTGGATGTTCACAGTAATAAGCTATTGTGACTGGATGTTCACAGTAATAAGCTACTATGACTGGATGTTCACAGTAATAAGCTACTATGACTGGATGTTCACAGTAATAAGCTACTGTGACTGATGTTCACAGTAATAAGCTATTGTGACTGGATGTTCACAGTAATAAGCTACTGTGACTGGATGTTCACAGTAATAAGCTACTATGACTGGATGTTCACAGTAATAAGCTATTGTGACTGGATGTTCACAGTAATAAGCTATTGTGACTGGATGTTCACAGTAATAAGCTATTGTGACTGGATGTTCACAGTAATAAGCTATTGTGACTGGATGTTCACAGTAATAAGCTATTGTGACTGGATGTTCACAGTAATAAGCTATTGTGACTGGATGTTCACAGTAATAAGCTATTGTGACTGGATGTTCACAGTAATAAGCTATTGTGACTGGATGTTCACAGTAATAAGCTATTGTGACTGGATGTTCACAGTAATAAGCTATTGTGACTGGATGTTCACAGTAATAAGCTATTGTGACTGGATGTTCACAGTAATAAGCTACTGTGACTGGAAATCCTTTATCAACTTTCTCCTGACGACTGCCCGTCTTCCTCGACCACCCTTCAACGGTCGTTAAGTGGGCGTACGTTACGTTGAGTAGTGGTTTACAACAAACTGCGATATCTGCGATTTTATGTTCAAAACATTCACGGCAATTTCAGGGATATCAATCGGATTTACCTTCACTTGTTTATTTCCTGGATCACAACGGTGAGGTGGAGGAGATCTTGATCAGCTACGGTGCAGATCCTCATACCAGCAGTCAAATATTAGTCGCTGGCTGCTAGTTGTTCATTATCTGCACGGCTGCTCGTTGTTTTACCTTCTTCAATCTATTAAATGGTTACTCATGTTGTTTTAACCAACTGGTAGGCAGCTGTGTATTCGTCAAAAAAGGACCCATTGAAGGTCAGCACATTACTACGGTAAACTCGGAGTCTTCGAGATTAGTTTTGAGAAAATCCTGTAGGAGACTGTTCAACGAAGAGCAAAACGATCGAATTCATTGTACATTTCAACACATGAATATTGCACTGGTGCCAAATTCATTTTTAAAAAGAATAAAAACATATACGAAAAAGTCATTCATCGTAAAGCCTTCTATATTGCTCAAACGCGTAAGACAAGCCAGACTCATATCACGTGTCAAGCCAAACTGAAATAAAATTTGCTAACAACAGTCACGTGCCATTTATATATATATATATGTCACAATTTAACTCGTTTTCCATAACGTTTTTTTTGTATAGTCTAGGTACACGGTGTTGATTTGTTGGTTTTTCGGGTCTCATCCATTATTGAATCACTGTCTTTAGTAATTCAGGAAAATAAAAAAAAAAACAATTCCCAGGAAGTGTGAATGCTAATCATGGACAAGAAAGAACAAACACGCCAGATAAAAATTAAAAACATGATATGGATGTTGGTTAATTCAGTTTTTTGTTTAATTTACTGACGGTTCCACCTTGTTCACTGGAGTCTTTGAAACTCTTGTTTTTGTCCTGCATATCTGAAACTGGTAGTTAAGTTTATATTGTGAAGGTGTCAGTGAGAGTACAACATGCGTCTAGCAAGTAGGAATGACAATCTACCAACGGCGAGTGTGTGCACAGTCAGCGAGATACTGGAATAGTGTGTCCACACATTTCGTTATCTCTTGAAAGCGACTTTGTGCCTAAGAACTTGCCTGGGTTCCTGTGATGTTAATTCTAACAATGTACAATGCCGTAGAACGCCGTATTTTCTCTTATTATTTGTTTACCACCCATCAATTTGGTATATATTTGATATTTGGTTGTGACGGATCTCAAACTCAAAACTTATTATGTAATAACTCTTAAGTGTTTAAATATTTGTTTAGAAGTTGCTCATCATGAATTTGCACATCTTCAGAGAAAGGAGAAATAAATGCGCTCATGTTGATATATATATATATAGTCATATTAAGATATAAATTGTATTGCAGGAATTATATTCATTTATGAGATGATGATAATAATAATCTTACGAACTATATTATGAACGTAGCAAAATAATGAAGCATTGTCTTCAGAAGATACACCACATCTAATGATTTTGTAAGAAGTTCTCAAAGTAAAGATAAAAAAAACAAATTTAAAAAAAAGAAAAGAAACAATAGGTCAACGCTTAAAGAACCGATTCTGGCGATTAAATGTTCTTCTATTGTAACATTAGAGATAGATTTTCTTTAAATTATTATAACTATAAATCATAAAGAATAGCAACAACTGAACAGTGCCTGAGATGTAAAGAAAACTATATTTATAATGAAACAATTATATTTTCATCTGATACCAATCCGACGGCGTCCATGTCGTTTACGCACTTAATTACTGATTATAATAGTGTGACTGTTATTCCATTAATGTGAAAGAAGGTGTTCAACATATATATTATGTTATATCGTGGCTGTCTTCGCTACAATATTTAACAATTCTGAATCCACTTAGACACCAATAACATTGTATCTGATTGCAACGAAAAATGACCACAGCTAACAAATACTCAATGTCAAATAGTAACCTATAATTGTTACAAATCTAATGTCACGCTTAATGCATTCATTTTGAAATTTCATTTAATTTGGTGTATAAATGCTTCATTAATTTGATATATTTCATATTCCTTTAATTTGATATCTCATACGATATGCTTACATATGTGTACATAGAATTTAACATTTATAAATGTTTATTTTGTGAAGAAAAAAATCAAGATTTTAATCATTCTAGTTTTATAACATGATCTGTTTCATATTTTTTTTTATCATTTGGTTTTTGTGTGTGACATACTAGCATAGTGCTCATGCTTCACAAAGGTAATCGCGAAGGTACATGAAAGTTAACAGAGAACAAACAAATAGTTAGAATAAAATAAATACCAGTTGACGTAGTTAATATCTAGAAAAGACGTGTGGTGATTTAAAGAGAATGACACCAAATAGGATTGCTTGGAAAGTATTAGAACATCGTTCTATATGGAGTTGAAAGGTAGTAACAGAAGATAAAGAAAAGAAACATACTCATCATCTCATGCAATCAGGTTGAAGCTTTCGAGACAATTCTGGGAATCAAAATTAGCAACCAAGAATTAATGAAGAGATGCGGCCAAGAAAAGATAACACGTTATAAGATGTTGATGATAGAGTGTATTCTGGTTTCGTGTTCACACGAGACGCCGATCACAAGATCTACCAATCACTGGACTTTGAAAGGGAAGACGAAAGAGATGTTGACCAAGGACAACCTGCTCGAATAAAGTGAGAACAGAGATTAAAAGTTTGAGTCAGGCCAGGGATACTCTGCACAATGTAATCACAGGCCATATGGAAAGAGAAATGTTGTGGGCTCACAAGACGTCACAGTTTGCCAAAATGTAACCAAGAGAAGAAAAAGTAAGAGAATAACCACTCACACAATATCTTGGTCTGATATCAACTAGTCATAAACAGCACCTCACTGTAATGTTATCACTATAATGTTACTTTTCGACCGGGAATGAAGCAAAAGCTGACTCGAACACCTCGTGACCACTGCACTGGACATATCATCTTGAATCCCCAGCCTTAAAGACCCACCAGCAGCAGACGCCAGAGGTGTGATAGTAGCCGTGTTGATAGCACATTTTTAAAACATTATTTTAACAAACAAAAATATTGATTAAACAAGACAATAATTCAGTGAAGAAAGTTTCCTTTTCATTGTGTGCATTCCTCAACGTTGTATAAAAATTCATTATTTCATTTAAATAATCGTATATTAATATTTCCGGTGTCGTGGCGGCTACGTGCAGTCGTTTTTATATTTCGGCTCTTTTCGATATATTTAAATTGAGTTATTGAATTATTTTAAATATATTTTATAAATTTGCGTGACAGTCGAGTTATGAAATTATGTGTTGCTATTCCCCGTTTGGTGTATGTTTTACTACGGACGTGTAGATAAACTGTGATTACCGATATTTTAGTGGAATAAGATTTATTCTTCTTTGTGTCGTGTGTTCGCGGTTCGATAGTCAAGCACATGGTTCGACAAAAAATGGCGCCGCTGGGTATGTTCAACCCGAATATAAAAAGTCTGTGTCGGTGGATGGGGCAGATGAATCAGAAATGATCAACGGCCCAGAAAGCGAAAACAGCAAAGTGTGTGGTACACATGAGGCATATTCAGAACACGAAAGACGAATATGGCAGACAACCGTGAAAGAGATTGGAGCCTCATCACGTAACACTCCAAAGAAAGCCATGGAGAGACATTCTAACTATTGTTTTAAGAACGAATTAAAAATAACTACTGGAATGTTAGGACCTCATACCAACAAGGAAAATTAGAAAATCTAATGGTAGAAACAGAGCGATTAAACATAGATATCTTAGCCATATCAGAAACAAGATGGAAGGTTAGTGGATACATACAAGACGATAAATATACATTTATATATTCAGGTAACACAACAGAACATCAACGAGGAGTAAGCATTCAAAAAAAAACCAGAGTTACAAAAATATATAAATACCCACTGGACATACAATGATAGGATTATATTATTAAAAATTAAGGCATAACCAATTGACATAGCAATAATACAGACATACACACCTACTCAAGACTATACGAACAAATAGAGGCATACTATGAAGATTTAAACACAGTTAGGAAGCAAGTGAAATCTTCAGACAGCTTGATTATAATGGGTGACATGAACGCTAAAGTAGGGTCTGGTAAATATAAGACCATTATAAGAAATCATGGTTTAGGAAAAAGGAATAACAGAGGAGAAAGATTAATACAATTTTGTGAAGAAAACAGACTGATAATATGCAACACCTTCTTTGAGCAAGAGAAAAAGAAATTATACACATGGAAAAGCCCTGGAGACAGGAAGAGGAATCAAATAGATTACATAATGATAAAAGACAGATTTCGGAACAGCGTCAAGAAAACCAAAACCTACCCAGGAGCAGATATTAATTCAGATCACAATTCGGTAATGATAAAAATTAAATCAAATTAAAGAGAAATAAACAAAAAAACTAATTCAGCAACACTAATAGATATAACAGCGTTAAACCAGAAAGATGTAAAAGAAACTTGTACTGTACAAGTAAAGAACACATATCAGAAGCTGCTAGAAGAGGGAATTGAGCAGTCTATCTATCTATTGACCTTTCGAGCCGTAACCGGCCCATAGGGCGTAGACCAAGATACACCTTCTCCTATATGAATTTTTGTTCTAGCAGTTTTCTTTTAAAGATATTTTATCAAATCTCGCCATCTGTCTCTGTTCTGTGCAAGCAGTTCTATCTCATTGATGGAGCCGATTCCTGCTGCTCTTGCCTCTCTCATCAATGTTCTTCTCAGTGTCTCCCTGGGTCTTCCTCTTTTTCTTTTACCTGTTGTTTCCAGTACAGAATTGAGCAGTACAGAAGAGAAAATCCTGAGGAAAAAGTCACAACAAAATGGCAATGCATAAAAAACAGCATGCAAGAATCATGCAACACCTTGCCCAAAAAGGAAAGTAACAAAACACAAAAATGGATAACTGACAAAATCTTAGAAAAAATAGAAGAAAGAAGACAAGCGAAGAACACTGACAGATACAAGGATATTGACAATGAAATATGGAGAATGTTCAAAAAGGCAAAAGAAGACTGGCTCAACATAAGGTGTCTAGAAGTCGAAACTATGGAAAGTAAACAAAACTTAAGAGAGATGCACACAGAAATAAAGAAAATGACTAATAAAGACAAAAAGGCTGCAGGAAACGGATGTATTGCAAACAAAGAGGGAAGAATGCAAACAGACAACAAAAATATAATAGATAGGCAAGAATATATAACAAAATTATTTCATGACGAAAGGGACAAAAAACCAGACATAAAATGTACATACAACTATAAAATCCTAAAATCTGAAGTAGAAAAGGCTATAAAAACAATGAAAAAGGGAAAGGCAACAAGATCTGACAGTATACATATAGAGATGATACAGGCTCTAGAAGATTTTGGCATCGAAGTGATCACAGACATATGAAATTACATATACCATACAGGATACATACCAAACGAACTAAAAACATCAACTTTCATTGCAATGCCTAAAAAGAATTGTGAAGTTGAATGCAGTGATTTCAGAACCATAAGCCTAATGAGCCGTGTTACAAAAATGTTACTAAAAGTTATACAGGGAAGGATCCAGAATAAAATCAATACTGAATTAGATGAGCAACAATTTGGATTCAGGGAAAACAGTGACACAAAAAAAGCCATATTCAGCATGATGACATTGATTGAAAAGTGCATAGAAGTAAACAAACCAATATATGCCTGCTTCATAGACTACACCAAAACTTTCGATAAAATACACCATAATCAACTTATAGACTGCCTAAAGGATATAAATCTAGTCGACACAGACATACGACTAATATGTATTTTGTACTGGGAGCAAACAGCAATAATAAAATATAACAAGGAGAACTCTACACCCATGGATATAAAAAGAGGAGTAAGACAAGGATGCATCCTATCACCAAGATTGTTCAATCTATACACTGAGCAAATCTTTAAAAACATCTCAGACATGCCAGGCCTAAACATTAATGGAAAGATAATCAATAACCTAAGATATGCTGATGATACTGTTCTACTAGCAGAAAATCCTAAAGACCTACAACAATTGCTTAATGTGATAAACATAACAAGAAAAAAATATGGACTAGAAATGAATATCAAAAAGACTAAAACTATGATCATAAAGAAAGAAAATTCTCAAGACCTACAATTAAATATCACAATTGACGGAATACATTTGGAGACAGCCCAGAGCTACAACTACCTGGGACATACTATAACCAATAATGGAAAATGTAAAATTGAAATAAACAAAAGAATAGGTATAGCAAAAAGTAATTTTAATGCCATGAAAAATATACTAACAACAAAACAAATATCAGCAGGGCTGAAACTATGATTGGCAAAATGTTACATCCTCTCAATATTCCTGTATATTACAGAAACATGGACATTAGACAAAAAAACAGAACAGAAAATTGAAGCCTTTGAAATGTGGATGTATAGAAGAATATGTAGAATTGGATGGAAACAAAAATTAACAAACGATGAAGTTTTAAAACAACTGAAAATAAAAAGAGAACTATTAAATACAATTAAGACAAGACAAATGAAATTTTTGGGGCATGTTAAAAGACACAACAGCCTACTAAAAGTAATATTGGAAGGAAAAATACAAGGTAAAAGAGGCAGAGGCAGACCAAGACGAACACGAACGAGTAACATCAAAAGATGGACAAGTCAATCTATGACAGCCTGCACCATCAAAGCAAGAAACAGAGTAGAATGGCGATCCATGGTAGCCAACCTTCGTTGCGGAGAAGGCACTCGATGATGATGAATCGTTTATTGCTATGAAATGTTATACAATATATTTATTATTACGCGAAGCAGGCAAATATAAACATTGTATAATAATAGCAAAGAGACTGATATAAATAACATCATGTAAATATGTCTAATCACCATGATCACCATGATCACCATGATCACAATGGTGATCACCATGATCACCATTAATTCAACTTCGTGTACAATATAAATCACATTTTCTTTCAGTCCATTTTTTTTTAATTAAAGGGAGAAAAAATCATCGTTAGTGAAATATTATCCATCACAAATGTCAAGTATTTTTTTTATATTGACTATTGTGTCCATATGTTTGTGCTATGTGTAGATTGCAGCCTTCTTTCTTTCTTTCTTTCTCTAATTCTATCTTTATTTATTGTTCCTTCTTACTAATCGCCCCACCCCCTCCAACCACACTTTTTATTTTATCTTTAGTAGTTTTTTTCTGTGTCACTTTCGTTACCTTTATTTAAAGTGTAAAGGCTCTCAATTTGATTAAACGTAAAAATTGCGTGCATTTCCCCGTAATGATGCAGCGAACTACTTGAGCTGTCTGTGAACTATGACTGCATACTTTACTATATGTGTGAAATATAATAATCGCTAGCTCGCATATAAAGACAATGTAATTAAGGTATTGTTGATGTTATTGACTACTCACTAAGCTATTTAGCATGTTTTTTGCCTGTGCCACATTCCAAAGTAATAGGCCAGTGTTAGCAAGGTGACATTTTATCCAACGAAAACCCGTTTGGCTGTGCCAGGACCCATATTTGCCCCATTGAGGACAACTTCATTATAAAACCAAAGTAAAATGCTTTAACTTACGCTGAAATAAAACACAATAGAAGTATGATAACGAAGTTTTAACATAATCATCAGGCACAATATCAGTTAATTTTGTTGAAAACCTGACATGGAGCATGCATGCAACGACTAGTATTTTAGCCAATTAAATGGCTTAATCCTGGCGTTGAAATTATCTGTGATCCGATGACACAAATTGGACAAATTACAAATCATGTTACTTTTGTGTTTCTGAGCATATAACACATAACCTGTTTTATATATGTGTTTCTATGAGATGAGAAATATATTACATGGTTTATACTTATAGAGCTGTTTCTTTTCTTTATCTGATACTATGTAAACTGTGCTTGAGTCAGATATACAAACTATTATATTTGTGCTTGTGTTCGATAAGCTTGCTTTTATATAAATGACACTATATTTATATTTGAATCTGACATTTGAACTGTGTTAAAGTTGTGTTCTGATGGCTTTAGCCGAGTATTATATCAGCTGTACCTTACTTCTGCTTCTATAGAGTAAGTCAGAAATTCTAACTTGCGCTACTTCTGTTTCACTGCCGGAGGTCGGATATACAAACTCCGCTATTTGTGTTTCACTGCCGGAGGTCGGATATACAAACTCCGCTATTTGTGTTTCACTGCCGGAGGTCGGATATACAAACTCCGCTATTTGTGTTTCACTGCCGGAGGTCGGATATACAAACTCCGCTATTTGTGTTTCACTGCCGGAGGTCGGATATACAAACTCCGCTATTTGTGTTTCACTGTCGGAGTTCGGATATACAAACTCCGCTATTTGTGTTTCACTGTCGGAGTTCGTTATACAAACTCCGCTATTTGTGTTTCAATGGCTTAGATTGGATATTAAAAACCGCGTTACTTGTGTTTCAATGTCCTAAAAGGGATATAACAACAGCGCTTCTTGTGTTTCAATGGCCTAAAAGGGATATAACAACAGCGCTACTTGTGCTTCAATGTCCTAAAAGGGATATAACAACAGCGCTACTTGTGTTTCAGTGGCCTAAAAGGGATATAACAACAGCGCTACTTGTGTTTCAATGGCATAAAAGGGATATAACAACAGCGCTACTTGTGTTTCAATGGCCTAAAAGGGATATAACAACAGCGCTACTTGTGTTTCAATATCCTAAAAGGGATATAACAACAGCGCTACTTGTGTTTCAATGGCCTAAAAGGGATATAACAACAGCGCTACTTGTGTTTCAATGGCCTAAAAGGGATATAACAACAGCGCTACTTGTGTTTCAATGGCCTAAAAGGGATATGAAAACTGCGCTACTTGTATTTCAATGGCCTAAAAAGAATATAAAAACTGCGCTACTTGTATTTCAATGTCCTAAAAGGGATATTAAAAACTGCGCTACTTGTATTTCAATGGCTTAAAAGGAATATAAAAACTGCGCTACTTGTATTTCAATGGCCTAAAAGGAATATAAAAACTGAGCTACTTGTGTTTAAATGGCCTGAAAGGAAAATAAAAACTGCGCTACTTGTGTTTCGATGGCCTAAATAAGATATAAAACACTGCGTTAATTGTGTTTCAATGGCCTAAATTGGATATTAAAAATTGTGCTTAGTGTATTTTAAAGGCCTAAATTGGATATACAAAACTGCGCTATGGATAGTGCGCTACCCGTGTTTCAATGGCCTAAATTGGATTTTTGTTTTAAAATGTGCTACTTCTTACAAATTGCGCTGTTTGTATATGGCCTAGTTTGATATACTCTCTGTATAATATATGTGTTTTAATGCCTAAAGCCGGATATTATACAACCTGCGTTATAGGTGTGTTTCAATGACATAAGTTGCATATAGAAACGTTGCTATATTTGTATTTCTATGACAGATACGGCTAATATAAACTTTACCTTCGTTTTATTATGACAATTGCCGGATACAAACTGTGCTAAAGTTGTATCTCAATGTCATGAGTCATATATTATACAGACTGAGCTGTCGGTAGTTGTGATTCCATAGGCAGGCATGTGCAGGATAATATTGAAACTGTTCTGCAGTTGGGTTTGACTTGCATGAATACGACAGACAGACTGCTAGTCTCGTGTTTTAATAACATGTTTATTTATCCACGATAACGCTGTACTGCCACTGTTTTAACTGGCCTGCCACAACAACGGCTAAATAGAGCTACAAACTGACGGCAGAAGTGAAAGCCTTAAACGCAGCGTCGTGATCGGCGCATACTATGTTCTTTTTTTTGTTCTTTGTTCACCGTAGATGTGTCATCCCCACCCCTTCATCCATTCAAGTCCTCCCCACAGAGAACAACACCGACTTCTGTAATTTCTTTTCATTTCTGTCAGTTCGTGAACTGAACCCTAACTATCTTGTTTAATGGGCTTCATGCAAAGTGGCATTGTCCCGAACAGAATGACACGTATACTGTCCCCAAACAACATGCCCCTTTTGTTAAAAAAAAAAAATCACAGCTTTTTCCCAAAACAAATTTCATCTCGACTATAAAAATACACTGTAACGAAAAGTCTCGTTCCTCAGATCGACACTTTCCACATGCAAATTGAGACCTAACTCTAATAATTATGGAGCCGCTCTAGCTCAGTGCTTAGTTAACTGGGGAGCCGCGATAGCTCAGTGCTTAGTTAACTGGGGAGCCGCTCTAGCTCAGTGCTTAGTTAACTGGGGAGCCGCTCTAGCTCAGTGCTTAGTTAACTGGGGAGCCGCTCTAGCTCAGTGCTTAGTTAACTGGGGAGCCGCTCTAGCTCAGTGCTTAGTTAACTGGGGAGCCGCTCTAGCTCAGTGCTTAGTTAACTGGGGAGCCGCTCTAGCTCAGTGCTTAGTTAACTGGGGAGCCGCTCTAGCTCAGTGCTTAGTTAACTGGGGAGCCGCTCTAGCTCAGTGCTTAGTTAACTGGGGAGCCGCTCTAGCTCAGTGCTTAGTTAACTGGGGAGCCGCTCTAGCTCAGTGCTTAGTTAACTGGGGAGCCGCTCTAGCTCAGTGCTTAGTTAACTGGGGAGCCGCTCTAGCTCAGTGCTTAGTTAACTGGGGAGCCGCTCTAGCTCAGTGCTTAGTTAACTGGGGAGCCGCGATAGCTCAGTGCTTAGTTAACTGGGGAGCCGCTCTAGCTCAGTGCTTAGTTAACTGGGGAGCCGCGATAGCTCAGTGCTTAGTTAACTGGACTACAAAGCACAAGAAGTCGCGTTCGATCCTGATCGACAGCTTCCGGGTTCACCTTTTCTTAAATGGTTACCGGAATTTTGATGGGAAAGTAAAGCAGTACGGGCGTAATACCGATCACATTGCCCCAAAAATCATGTGCCTAGTTCAATAAAAATGATGGTTACTAACACCGTATTCCCTAAACGCCACTTGGCGTGACGGGGCTCTTAACTTTACTTTACAAACAATATTGTTTTTCTTCACAAAGAAACTCACTATATTCATATTAAGTTTATTCTTACATCTAGTCAGACTAGTTCACACAAATAGAAGTTTCTTTCAGTCAATCAAACTTGTTTCAGTTAATCTCACTCAACCTAACTTGTTTCAGTTTATCTCACTCAACCAAACTTGTTTCAGTTAATCTCACTCAACCTAACTTGTTTCAGTTAATCTCACTCAACCTAACTTGTTTCAGTTTATCTCACTCAACCTAACTTGTTTCAGTTAATCTCACTCAACCTAACTTGTTTCAGTTTATCTCACTCAACCAAACTTGTTTCAGTTAATCTCACTCAACCTAACTTGTTTCAGTTTATCTCACTCAACCAAACTTGTTTCAGTTAATCTCACTCAACCTAACTTGTTTCAGTTTATCTCACTCAACCAAACTTGTTTCAGTTAATCTCACTCAACCTAACTTGTTTCAGTTTATCTCACTCAACCAAACTTGCTTCAGTTAATCTCACTCAACCTAACTTGTTTCAGTTTATCTCACTCAACCAAACTTGTTTCAGTTTATCTCACTCAACCAAACTTGTTTCAGTTTATCTCACTCAACCAAACCTGGTTCAGTTTATCTCACTCAACCAAACTTGTTTCAGTTAATCTCACTCAACCAAACTTGCTTCAGGTAATCTCACTCAACCAAACTTGTTTCAGTTAATCTCACTCAACAAAACTTGTTTCAGTTTATCTCACTCAACCAAACTTGTTTCAGTTTATCTCACTCAACCAAACTTGTTTCAGTTTATCTCACTCAACCAAACTTGTTTCAGTTTATCTCACTCAACCAAACTTGTTTCAGTTTATCTTACTCAACCAAACTTGTTTCAGTTTTTCTCACTCAACCAAACTTGTTTCATCTTATCTCACTCAACCAAACTTGTTTCAGTTTATCTCACTCAACCAAACTTGTTTCAAATTCAGTTACTCAATAAAAATTACACTTCTTTCAGGTTGTCTCAATCAATTAAAATGATACGTTTTTCATTTTTCTTCAAAATTATATCTTTATTTCAGTTTGCCTCAATTAATGTAACTAGTGATTGTCTCAGTTTTCTTTAATACATCAAAATAACACTTATTTCAGCTGACTCAATCCATCAAACAGTCAATCAATCAATCAATAAAACAAATACTTGTTGTGCTTGCCGCAATCAATCAATCAATCAAACAAATACTTTTTCTACTTGCCTCAATCAATCTAACTGAAGTTTCTCTCACTAAAACAACCCTCACTCTTACCCCCCAACAAGGCACATATTTCTCTTGTTCAAACCACACCGACCTATTGAAACTTGAGCCAAATTAGAACTTCCCCTAAACAAACAGCAAACAACAAAAAGCCAACTTTACCCAAAGCCAAAAATACATGGCACTCCATCACAACACGCAAACAGTTGTCAATTAAATCATTGGTTTTCCAGGTAAGATGGGTTTCATGGTAACGTCAGGCTGAGATATACAATGTATATTATCCTGGTTAGCACCAAATTCATTGTGATGCATTTTGTTTGATAACAGCTTTGAGAACTGTACGGGACCAAATAAAGAAAATACAGAATCCAGAGTGTCAACTATCTTGTTATTCTATTTATTATTACTGTGATGTTTATGTTATATTCGTTTGTAGACATTATTTTTAAAATAATTTCTGTCTGTTGTAACTCTCCAAGCGAAGTAGTCATTGCTTTCGTGTACTGCTAAATTGACTTTTGTTTCTTGCTCTTCTTTTATCTTCTTTATTTTCTACTTTGCCTTTCAGTGCCGATGGAAGATTTTGTTTGCGCTCTTTAACTCTTCGTTTGGCCTCTGCTGCTATGTTACTTCATCCTCATCGTGTGCCTTCTACGCAACGAAGGTTGGCTACCATGGAGCGCCATTCTGCTCTGTCTCTTGCTTTGACGGTGCAGGTTGTCATAGGCTGACTTGTCCATCTTTTGATGTTACTCGTCCATGTTAGTCTTGGTCTGCCTCTGACTCTTTTACCTTGTATTTTCCCCTCCAGGATTACTTTTAGTAGGCTGTTGTGTCTTTTAACATGGCACAAAAATCGCATTTGTCTTGTTTGAATTGTGTTTAGTAGTTCTCTTTTCATTTTTAGTTGTTTTAAGACTTCATCGTTTGCTTCCTTTTCCTTCCATCTAACTCTACCTATTCTTCTATATATCCACATTTCAAAGGATTCAATTCTCTCTTCTTTTTTCTTGTCTAATGTACATGTTTCTGCAGCATATAGGAATATTCAGAAGATGTAACATTTTGCTATTCTTAGTTTTAGCCCTGGTGTTATTTGTTTTGATGTTAGTATATTCTTCATGTCATTAAAATTACTTTTTGCCTTTCCTATTCTTTTGTTTATTTCAGTTGTACATTTTCCATCACTGGTTATAGTATGTCCCAGGTAGTTGTAGTTCTGAACTGTCTCTAGGTCTATTCCTTCAATTTTGATATCCACTTGTGGGTTTTGAGTATCTTCTTTGTTTATGAATATAGTTTTAGTCTTTGTGATATTCATATCTAGTCCATATTTTTTGTTTGTCATGTTTATTTCATTAAGCAATTGTTGTAGGTCTTTTGGATTTACTGCTAGTTGTACAGTATCGTCTGCATATCTTAGGTTATTGATTATCTTTCCATTAATTTGTAGGCCTGGCACCTCTATGATGTTTCTAAAAATTTGCTCAGTGTATAGATTGAACAAGCTTGGTGATAGGATGCATCCCTGTCTTACTCCTCTTTTTATATCAATGGGTGTAGAGTTCTCTTTGTTATATTTTATTATTGCTGTTTGCTCCCAGTATAGATTATATATTAGTCGTATGTCCGGTCATCTAGATGTATCTCTTTCGGGCATTCCATAAGTTGTTTTAACTGCCTTGTGGGTGAGACTTTTTAGTCAAAGGCTAGCGGAGCCAACCATAAACAAACCGACGGAAGACAACAGAAAACCACCTTCGTAATTTCTTTGTACAATCATGAATCGCCACAACAATATAAATAACGACAACAACGTTAAGGGGGATTCCAATGGAAAACCCTCATTCGGTAGGGGACATCATGTGATACTTTTGCTTTAGTATCATCAAAAATGGTGATAACCGGTCGTAAGCAAAATAAGGATAAAACAAACTCTAAAGATAGATACTTGGAATGTGAGAACACTAATGCAGTAGGGTAATCTAGAAAACATCATACAAGAAATGAAAAGAATGGGTTTACAATTGCTGGGACTTTGCGAAATGAGATACACCGGATCAGGGGAGATGTATTATAATAAACATAAAATAATCTATTCTGGAGGTACTGAATACCAAAGAGGAGTAGGTATCATCTTGGATGCAGAAAGAGCAAGAACAGTGAAAGGCTTTTACCTAATATCTTTACGCAATAGTGATCATGTACCAATTGTGGGACAGCTTAGAGTATAATGTAAAGCTACAAAACGAGCCTCAGTTAACATCAAGTTAAATTTAGATTTACTAAAATCAGACAAGAAGCTGAAAGACAAAAATAAAATCACAATTCAGAACCGGTACAATGCAATAGAGAAGATACAAAGCAATGATGAACAGTGGGAAATGCTAAAAGAATCAATGCAATAAACATCAAAAGTTTTCACACCATCAGTGAGGACAAATTCAGGAAAGAAATGGATGACAGATGACATTTTGCAGCTAATGGATACAAGAAGAAGAAATAAAAAAATTAAAGATGAGTATAAGAGATTAAATAAAGAAATTGTAGTAAAATGCAATGAAGCAAAAGAAGCATGGCTAAAAGAGAGATGCAAGGAGATTGAAATGCAACAAAAAGGAGATGCTAAAACTATATACAAACAAATTGAGGAATTAACTGGAAGAAAAACGCAATTAAAAAATGGATGTCTAAGATCAAAGGAAGGAGAACTGTTGATTAATCAAGAAAACATAAGGGAACGATGGACAGAATACATTAAAGATCTTTATAATGATTAAAGAACGGAAGTAAATATAAAGGATAATGGAGAAGGCCCAGAAATACTCAGAGAAGAAGTGGAAGATGCCTTGCGCAATATGAAAGCAGACAAAGCTACTGGACCAGATATTATAATTAAAGAAGAGATTGAAGCTATGGGTGATATTGGAATAGATATAATAACAAAAATATTGAATGATATTTACAACAGCGGATATATACCAGACGACATGCTCAAATCAATATTCATAGCCCTACCAAAGAAATCGGGTGCGATTGAATGCGATGATCATCGCACAATAAGCCTTATGAGTCATATGACTAAGATATTACTAAAAATCATCATGCGCAGAGTGCGAAACAAAATCAGTCCAGAAATTAGCGATGAACAGCGTGGTTTTGTTAGAGATAAAGGAACAAGCAATGACATTTATATCATAAGATTTTTAGAAGAAAAAGCCATAGTGGTGAAAACATATCTATACCTATGTTTCATAGATTACACCAAGGCATTTGACAAAGTAAAGCACCAAGAAATAATCAAAATTTTAGAAAGTATAAACGTAGACAGCAAAGATCTAAGAATAATAAAGAACATGTACTGGCAACAAACAGCGGTCATAAGAACTGGAAACCAATTGGGAATGTTTCAACAAATAAAACAGGGTTTTAGACAAGGTTGTGTGCTGTCACCAGATTTATTTAATATTTATAGTGAGATTATTTTAAGATCCATAAGGGACATGCCTGGAATAACAATTGGATGTCATAATATAAATAATCTAAGATATGCTGATGATACAGTATTAATCGCTAAGAGTGTAAATGAGTTAGAAGAAATGTTGGACATTATAGTGAAAGAAAGCAAAAATAAATGACTCAGCCTTAATAGCAAAAAGACAGAGGTAATGGTAACAACAAAGAAAAAGACATCACCTCAGTGCAAAATAAAGACAAGTGGAACAATATTAAAACAGGTAAATGAATTTAAATATTTGGGAACTTTGTTAACCTCAGACGGAAGATGTACAAAAGAGGTGAGATGCAGAATGGCTCAGGCAAAAGCAGCTTTCCAAAAATGAGGAAGATACTATGCAATCCATTTTTGACAATAGAAACAAGAAAAAGAGTTCTTAAATGTAATGTAGAGCCAGTCTTAACATATGGATGCGAATCATGGACAATAGGACAACTGACAAGAAAATCACTGGAGTCTGTAGAAATGTGGTTTTACAGAAGAATGTTGAGAGTACCATGGACAACGAAGAAGAGTAATGAAGATGTTCTGAGAGAGGTCAAAGCAAAAAGAGAGCTAATTTCCAATATTAGGAAGAAACAAGCATCATTTTTTGGCCATGTAATGAGAAGAGAACAACTGGAATATATTGTAACAACTGGGAAAATTGAGGGATGAAGAGATAGAGAAAAAATAACAGTCAGCTTAAGAGAATGGCTTGGCACAAGGTCAACAAAAGAAATGATAAATAACTGCCGAGATCGAAAGTTGTGGAAAGATATGATCACCTACGGCAGTAGGCCTTGTACTTGATGATGATGATAAGTTGTTTGTGGTGTACTCTATCAAAAGCTTTGGTGTAGTCTATGAAGCAGGCATATATTGGTTTGTTTACTTCTGTGTATTTTTCGATCAATGTTCTCATGCAGAATATGGCTTCTTTTGTCCCGCTATTTTTCCAAAATCCAAATTTCTGCTCATCTAATTCAGTATTGATTTTATTCTGAATCCTTCCTTGTATAACTTTTAGCAAGATTTTTGTAACATGACTCATTAGGCTTATTGTTATAAAGTCACTGCATTCAAGTGCACCATTCCTTTTAGGCAATCCAATGAAAGTTGATGTTTTTAGTTCATTTGGTATGTATCCTGTGTGGTATATGTCGTTTCATGTGTCTGTAAACACTTCGGTGACAAAATCTTCTAGTGCCTGTATCACCTCTATCTGTATGCTGTCAGGTCCTGCTGCTTTGTCCTTTTTCATTGTTTTTATAGCTTTTTCCATCTCAGATTTTAAGATTGTATAGCCTGATGTACATTTTATAACTGGTTTCTTGTCCCTTTGATCATGAAATAGTTCTGTTATATATTCCTGCCATCTATCTTTAATATCCTTATTGTCTGTTAGCATTTTTCCTTTTTTGTCTGCAATGCATCCACCTTCTGTGGCTTTTTTATTTTTATTAGTCATTCTCGTTATTTCCGTGTGCATTCTTCTTAAGTCTTGTTTGCTTTCTATAGTTTCTATTTCTATACATTTCTGGCTGAGCCAGTCTTCTTTTGCCTTTTTGCACATTTTGCGTATTTCAATATCTATTTTATTGCATCGGGCAGTGTTCTTCGCTTGTCTCCTTTCTTCTATTTTTTATAAGATTATGTTAGTTATCCATTTTTGTTTTTTGTTCTTTTCTCTTGTATTACCTAGTGTTCTAATATTTCGTCAATCCATCTGTATCATGGATTGAAGGCTCATGTCTTTTCTGAATTGTCTGTGTTATCAAGTGGCCAAACTATTTGGTCTGTTGTTTCTTTATGTATTCAATGGCGGAAATGAATCCTAACGTGTGTCCCTCATTTCTGAACTCCCAATTGTATATCTCAGACTGTTTTATTGTTATTAAGCCACTAACACATTTAGTTTATGTACTGGTTATTTTTCTTATTCTTCTTGAGTTTAACGTCCAGGTCTGGACATTGGTAGCACAATGTTCAAATGAAGACTGTACTTTCTGTATTGTGCATATGTGTGTGGTGGCTACGTTGCGTTTGTGTTCATCTCCATGACCTGAAGTTTCACTGAGCAAATCCTCTACAGACCTGCGGAGTACGTGAACACAACTCGTTCGGGTCAGCCCGAACAATGTCTTCCTCGGAACCTGATCGCTAGTTCGCACAGTTTTGGGTTCAATTCTCAAAACTGTAAGAACTTTCTTCTTGACCTCAAATTGATTCGACGTTCACCCAGCATCTTCAAAATTGTACCAACAATTATATCTCTGGAAATATACGACAGCCTTTAGTGGTATTACCCACATGATCTACTTGTCTTATTGTCCTGATGATGATGAAATATGAAAGCACAAACTACTATATAACCCATACATCACACGGCGTGACAAGTACTTTTCCCTTTACTCAAAATTCAGTGGTTCCAAAAATGGCATACCTCGAGGTATACTTGTTAAATACAAGAAATGATTACATGGCACACAAGTAATAATATATCATGATAATACAAACAACTAAAACACACAATTAAATCAGCATCATCAAATACCGTACCTGCTAGAATAGGAAGTCATGTTTCTCTTCAATTTCTTTTCTCTCATTTTCTCTCTATCCCTTCTTCTTTCAGTTTGTTTCCCAGTTGTCACAAACAATTGCAACTGTAGTCACTCACTGCGAGGCCACGTCATGGTTGCTATCTTCTGCTATTGGAATTATGCTTTATTTTTGCTTTGGGCTCGTTCAGAAAGTTCGATTTACTCTTTTTAGCTGTGCATGTAATTCTGAATACTTTTCTGTAAATGCACATTCTTGTCACCTCCCAACGATTTTCTTGTCTGATTGTTTGGGATTCACTAATAATTAAATACATATATCGCGATATAAATAACTTCAACATTGAAGTCGTTTAAAAGGAAAATTAAGTGACATTAATTTACAACATAAAGATAGAAGGAAGCTAGTCTAATAAAGTGGCTAATGCGTCCAATGGCGCAGCTCTCCAAGTCCTAATTCTAAGTTTTGCGAATTCTTTTAGGACCGATATGGCTGCAGGATTTTCACACACACTAGAAATGGAAACCAACTGAAAGTAAGATGTCACTTCGTTATAATGTTCGCATCAGTCGTATAAGCACCCATGGTTATGACGTTTTAATAGGCCTTATTGTCTGTATATGCTAATGACATATAACAATCTTTAACGACAAACAAATACAATATACAAACCAATTTGTTCACCTGTGATTCCATACCATACAAGAATATGTAAAAAAGGGATAAGAACACAAAGGTCGAGATAGATAAACAATAAGAGTGACTATATCAAGGAAACTCTATAGGTATCACATGATAACGTCTGTGGCCAGACAAACTTGTCCTTAAGCTCTCTCATATAAGAGGGGTATACCAGAAAAGGATAATAATAATAATAATAATAATAAAACAATTGAAAATATTGATTCCATATATAAAACGCACATGTAAACAACATGAATATGGCACGTGCGATAGATGTATCATATAAAACGTGTTAGTTTTTATTTGCTAAGAGTCAAGCTCATAAATTAGCTTCAACATAAATGTCATTACCTAAGATATGTTCATTGATGAGCATGTAGGTATGAGACGTTTGTGAATGAGTCAAGTATGAGTAAAGAGGCACTGATCTGCATGACCTGTCACAGTGAGTCGTCATACTTTGTGTCGTCTGGAAGGACTGAACTCACACTGATCTGCTTAGATATCAATTCCAGTAATCATTGATTGGTCAGAATTCTAAGCTCATATACCAACAATAATATACAGCACAAACGGCTGAATGTAAATGGCAAATTACATGCACATCAAATGATATGACAACTAGCTCACAGAAAATCTAAGATTGGTTAGCCAACCATAACTAACCATAGCCAACAAAAGATTTACATAGGCCTGCGGGTCGAGAGGAAATTCTCAGAAAACTTTCAACTAGCATGAAGTGTTCAGCTTTCAGAGCAGGGGCGGATGTGAGTAGATGGACGCATCTGTCTATAAATACAACTGCTGATCACGTCACGCTGGTTGGAGGGTTTTCCGGTTTTATTTTATACTCACGTGTCATAATAAATTTATAGCTATAGTCCGTTCAGAAATTCACAATCACACCTGAATTAGTTTTGCGTGATAACCGCTTGTTATTTTGGTTTCAAAATTGGCATGCAATCTTAAAATACTGATGACGTTATAGAAATATTTTTTGCTCTGAGAAATTTGATCTAGTTTAAAAGTTTTCTTCTTTAGGCTATATTACATTCACCCTGTTCGAATTTGATACCATTTTAGGATATATACATTAATTTGGTACGGTCGTTCACGTAAAATAGTTTGGCTATTGCAGAAACACTAACTTCAGGAAAATCCCGTGCACAAAACTGAATTGTTATTGAACGACATGACGCACCACGGCTTTGGCATTAATTACCGAAGGGAAGGCGTATCTTAATAAATTTTGTGAAGACTCAGTAGACAATTTGTTGACTTTAAATACCAACATTTATATATAAATTACAATGAGTTTCAAATGCAAATTTATAACTATGCAAAAGGTTACTTTTTTACTATATCACCACTTCCTTAGGGAATCCAAGATGGGGCATTTATATTGTGATATTCATGACCCAGAGAGACGAACGCAACTCGCGCTTGGTCTTAATAGATCGTCATTTTCTCGTTGGATTAAACAAGACTCAGAGTGCACTCATGTCAATCAAGGAAGGAAAAGGAAAGTCGACAGCTTTGACATGGATATCATAAAACGTGAGATATTGAAAATGTTTGCTAATAATGTACTTGTTACTCTCAGGAATTTGAAATTAAATTTGCATGCAGACTGCAATATTGACATTTCTAAAAGTACTCTATGGAAGATTGTGCGAGGAGCCGGCTTCACTTTCAGAAAAATCCCTTTCAGAGTCATTGACGCCCGTGCGCTGCCGGGGCCCGAAAGGAGAGTAAAGAATAGCGGCGCTGTACCTTACCAGGCATGTTCGTAAGAGGCGAGAAAGGAGGGTTAGGCATGGGACTGGCTATCCCATACTGTAAAAATATAAGCCGAAAAAACTTCACAAACATAGACAAGTCAAAGAGAGAAAAAGTTAATCCGTCAACCAGGAATGAGAAGGGCTCTCTGTCTAAGAGACGTATGACGCAATCCGGAGAAAGCCATAAGGAGTCCGGGTTGCCGACTCACCCTTTGTCTACCAGGAAATCCTCCAGAATTGGCACCTGGAATGTTCGTACCCTTAACGAACAGGGAAAAGCGGCACAAGTGGCAGCAGAAATGACTAACTACAAAATAGATATTCTGGGAATATGTGAAACAAGATGGCTGGGATCGGAGAGAATAACATTGAATACAGGGGAGATGATTTTATCATCAGGACACCAGGAACCAGGAGCACAACATAGCGAATGGGTAGCTATAATGCTATCAAAGAATGCACAGAAGACACTAATAGAATGGGAGGCAGTGGGACCAAGACTGGTGGGAGCAACATTTAGAACAACCAAAAACAAAATAAAATTGCACATTATACAATGCTAAGCACCAACCAACGATAAGGATGACTCAGTTAAAGATGATTTTTATAAACAGCTACAATGTCAGATGGATGCAAGACGAGCCAAGGATATTATAATCTTGATGGGAGACCTAAATGCTAAGGTAGGATCAGACAACAAAGGCTTCGAAGAGATTATGGGAAAACATGGACTTGGAGATATAAACGAGAATGGAGAGATATTTGTGAATTTCTGCGCCCTTAATCAAATGAGCCTAGGAGGAACAATATTCCAACATAAAAGAATACACAAAGCTACATGGGTGTCACCAGATCATAGAACGGAAAATCAAATTGTTCACATATGTATTAATAATAAGTTTAAGTCATCCTTACAGGATGTAAAAGTATATAGAGGGACAGATGTAGCTTCTGATCATCATCTTCTGTTAGCCAAACTTAAAATTAAATTAAAAATGTATACTACAATGAATACCGGTAGAAAGTATTTCAATGTAGGGTTTCTTAAAGAACAAGGAATTAAAGATAAATTCGCAGTCACAATATGAAACAAATACCAAGTCCTCCAACAACTAGAAAATACAATAAATATAGAAGATCATTGGAAACAGGTAAAAAATATATGGAAAGAGACATGCGAAGAAACACTGGGGAAAAGAGAACACCAGAATAAGGCATGGATGACAGCAGAGACCCTGGATAAAATTAAAGAAAGAAAGAACAAGAAAGCAGACATAAATAAAAGCAAAACAAGCAGTAATAAAGCCAAGACACAGGAAGCTTACACAGAGGTGAACAAAGAAGTGAGAAGATGCATTAAAAGGGATAAGAGGAAATATATAGATTAACTAGCTAAAGAGGCAGAAGAAGTAGCAAATAAAGGGAATATGAAAGAACTGTACACAGCACAAAGAAATTAGGTGGAAAATACAAACAGATCAACGCCTTTATCAAAGATAATAAAGGAAATCTGCTTAGTAATATAAGGGAACAAATGGAGAGATGGAAAGAGCATTTTGAAGAACTTTTGAACAGACCCGGCTCAAATAATCCTCCAGATATACTACCAGCAGAAGAAGAGTTACACGTTAACTGTGGAAAACCAAGCAAAGAAGAAATAATGAAAGCTATCAAACTATTAAAAGATGGTAAAGCCACAGGATCAGATGAAATTCCTTCGGAAGCCATCAAAGCAGATATTAACACCTCTACCAAGATGTTACAGACTTTGTTACAGAACAAAATTTAGAACTAAAATCCCCACTTTATATTGGATTCATAGATTACGAAAAGGCATTTGATAGTTTAGACAGAAGAATGCTTTGGAAGTTGCTGAGTCATTACGGAATCCCCATAAAGTTTATTAACCTGATAAAAACAATGTATGAAGGAACAAAATGTAGTGTGGTGCATGAAGGACAGCTTACAGAAGCATTTGAAATAAGAACAAGAGTAAGGCAAGGATGCCTTCTGTCAAGGGGGATTGCAATGGAGAACCCCCGTTCGGTAGGGGACATCATGTGCTACAGGTGATACCCGATCGTCATCAAGCTACTGTATACAGTATTTTAGGGTAAACTAGAAAACTTGAATTATATCTACAACAGCGGATATATACCAGACGACATGCTAAAATCAATATTCATAGCCCTACCGAAGAAATCGGGTGCGATTGAATGCGATGATCATCGCACAATAAGCCTTATGAGTCATATGACTAAGATATTGCTAAGAATCATCATGCAAAGAGTGCGAAACAAAATCAGTCCAGAAATTAGCAATGAACAGTGTGGTTTTGTTAGAGATAAAGGAACAAGCAATGCCATTTATATCATAAGATCTTTAGTAGAAAAAGCCATGGAGGTGAAAACATATCTATACCTATGTTTCATAGATTACACCAAGGCATTTGACAAAGTAAAGCACCAAGAAATAATCAAAATTTTAGAAAGCATAAACGTAGACAGCGAAGATCTAAGAAAAAAAAAAACATGTACTGGCAACAAACAGCGGCCGTAAGAACTGGAAACCAATTGGGAATCTTTCAACAAATATAACAGGGTGTTAGACAAGGTTGTGTGCTGTCACCGGATTTGTTTAATATTTATAGTGAGATTATTTTAAGATCCATAAACGGCATGCCTTGAATAACAACTGGAGGTCAAAATATAAATAATCAAGGTATGCTGATGATCAGTTACCTTACATCTTCTAAATATTCCTGTATGATGCAGAAACAAGGACATTAGACAATAAAACAGAACAGAAAATTGAAGCCTTTGAAATGTGGATTTATAGAAGATAAAGGTAGAATTGGATGGAAACAAAAGATAACAAACGATGAAGTTTTAAAACAACTGAAAATAAAAAGAGAATTACTAAATACAATTAAGACAAGACAAATAAAATTTTTGGGGCATGTTAAAAGACACAACAGCCTACTAAAAGTAATATTCGAAGGAAAAATACAAGGTAAAAGAGGCAGAGGCAGACCAAGACTAACATGGACGAGTAACATCAAAAGATGGACAAGTCAATCTATGACAGCCTGCACCATCAAAGCAAGAAACAGGGTAGAATGGCGATCCATGATAGCCAATCTTCGTTGCGGAGAAGGCACTCGATGATGATGATGATGATGATGATGATGATGATGATACAGTATTAATCGCTAAGAGTGAAAATGAGTTACAAGATATATTGGACATTATAGTGAAAGAAAACAAAAATAAAGGACTCAGCCTTAATAGCAAAAAGACAGAGGTAATGGTAACAACAAAGAAAAAGACATCACCTCAGTGCAAAATAAAGACAAGTGGAACAATATTAAAACAGGTAAATGAATTTAAATATTTGGAACTTTGTTAACCTCAGACGGAAGAAGTACAAAAGAGGTAAGATGCAGAATGGCTCAGGCAAAAGCAGCTTTCAAAAAAATGAGAAAGATACTATGCAATCCATTTTTGACAATAGAAACAAGAAAAAGAGTTCTTAAATGTTACGTAGAGCCAGTCTTAACATATGGATGCGAATAATGGACAATAGGAGAACAGACAAGAAAATCACTGGAGTCTGTAGAAATGTCGTTTTACAGAAGAATGTTGAGAGTACCATGGACAGCTAAGAAGAGTAATCAATATGTTATGAGAGTGGTCAAAGCAAAAAGAGAGCTAATTTCCAATATTAGGAAGAAACAATCATCATTTTTTGACCATGTAATGAGAAGAGACCAACTGGAATATATTGTAACAACTGGAAAAATTGAGGTACGAAGAGATAGAGGGAAGCAAAGAGAAAAAATAACAGACAGCTTAAGAGAATGGCTTGGCAGAAGGTCAACAGAAATGATAAATAGCTGCCGAGATCGAAAGTTGTGGAGAGACATGATCACCTACGTCAACATGCCCGGTACTTGATGATGATGATGGTAACAATGCTGATGATGATGATGAATATGTATCCAACCTGCCCTATGGGCATTTTAAGTGATCAGGATGATGTTAGGTCCTGGCAGCTTCTGCCACTTTCGAACCGTGTGTTCATTACTCTTCGAATTGAACAAGATTCATTCCGTTTATTTCTTCTCCTGTTTCAGATGAAGGCGTGTGGACGAGACTTTATGTTTTGTCTTGCTTCCTTATTAGTTCAGTTGCCCAATTTAATTTTACATTAATTTTTGTCACGTCAGTTGGACTGTTGCCAGCCGTTTCTGTGAGTTCGTCTCCTTCATACTTGTTTCCAGGTACGCCACGCCCACAATGTCACTCTCGTGTTGGTGTCTACTGCAGGACTATATAGTTCTGACTTTAATGACAGCGAACATTTGTTGTCCCGTATTTCCGGAATGAGTCTTCCTTTTTTGCAGACTTGATTTGGCTTGTGGGACTTATCTTGCATCACTAAATTCAACAATTTTTTGGAGTTAGGACCTCTTGCTTGTTGCGAGTTTGTATGGTTGAGTAGAGTCCCATTGCCTCCGCTCTTAAAATAGTGTACTTTTACTTTTTTTTCGGAAGGATGAGAGTATGTTTCTGCCTTTCCATTTGGGTAGGTCATGTGGATGCTTTTGCCTTCCTTCTTTGATGCTTCAGTTGCAGATCCTTATGTGAATACCCGTGTCCATGTATCTCTGGCATTTTTCCTAGAGCATGATGAGTGACAGGGAGGCCGCGAGTGGTTGGTGAACTGGATTACTAAGACAATCGGTCGTATTCGATCATTATCGACGGCTCCCAGGATTACCCAGCCTTAAATAGTAAAGTAAAGGTTTCTTCCACGCCTTGCTAGGTGTTTGGGGAATGTTGTGTATTTGACAACATTTTTCTATGACCTCGAGACATTTTTTGGTGATGTGGTCGGTATCACACCAGGCCTCCTTTACTTCCCAGAAAAATCTCTGGTACCCATTTTTAGAGGCTGGGTGAACCCCAGAGCCTTGTTGATGTAAAAACCACCACTTCTGGGGATCGAACCTGACTCTTCTGGTCAGGAAGCGAGCACGCTAATCATTCAGCCACCGAGGCTCCTGCCATATATGTCTACCAGATTATTTTTCTGAGAAAGTAAAGCGGCATGGGCATAATACTGACCACATTACACCAAAAAATCACATGCCGAAGGTATGTAAAATGTATGACCACTAACACCATATTCCCTATACGGCACATGACGGGGCATCTTACTTTACTAGTTTGCTTCATTCTTCCATCACTTCCTGTTGTCGATGTCGAGAAAGATACACAATTCTGATTCTCGTCCTTTTTAGGGCTTCAATCATTGTCAGATGATGATGCGGGGTTTCGTGGATGTTTTATGTCCATCTTACTCTTGGTCTGCCTCTTGCTCCTCTCTCTTCTCCTCGTTCAATATATGCTTTATATGGTAAGGAATCATATTCTTTCTAAATGGGCATATCATTTTATGTGTTGTTTCTGTATGAAGCTTATTATTGCCTACTATTTCTCGTTTAGTTTCAATTATGGTTTTGTCACTTGTGATCACTCCAAGCGTTTCTCCGACATCTCATCTCGGTGGTGACAAGCGTTCTTTTATGCTTAATCATAAGAGACCATTGATAACATATAGTAGGAATGAATATACTCTGTGTAAGAAGTTTCTACACCGGGGCCTCATTATGAGGGAGGTAAACAATAGTGATTTTACCACATTCAGATAATGTTGCTCCCATATAATTACAATCTATTACTTGTTTTATAACTTAATGTTCTATCTATCTATCTATTGACCTTTCGAGCAGTTGCCGGTCCATAGGGCGTAGACCCAGATACTCCTTCTCTTACCTACATTTTTATTCTGGCAGTTTTCAATCCTTGTAAAGATATTTTATCAAATCTCGCCATTTGTGTCTGTTCTTTGCAAGCAGCTCTATCCCATTGAGGGAGCCGATTCCTGCTGCTCGTACCACTCTCATCAATATTCTTTTTATTGTATCTCTTGGTCTTCCTCTTTTCCTCTTACCTGTTGTTTCCAACATGAGTGCTTGCTTTGCAATTCAATTATTATCTCTTCTCATCGCATGTCCAACATATGACCATCGTCTTTTCTTGATTACTTAAGATATTAGTGGTTGATTGGCGATTTCTCTAATTTCCTCGTTTGTTTTGAATTCGTTCCACGCTATACCAAATATTTTCCGGAGACATTTATTTTCAAATATGTTCAACTTTGTCTCTATGTCTCTTGTTGTTTTCCAGCTCTCACACGCATACGTAAGGGTTGATAGTACATTTGATTTGAATAGTCTAAGTTTTGTGTTTGTGCTGATGAGTTTTGATTTCTCAACTTTTCAAGGCTTCTGAAAGACATTGCTGCTTTAGCTATTCTGATTCTAATTTCTTTACTTTAATCCCCTTTTCCATCAATGCAACTTCCAAGATAGATAAAGTGATCGATCTCTTCCACTGGTTTGTTTTCCATGTATATTCTGTCATCTGTTGGAATTAAGCTTTTCTTGACCTTAGTCTTTTCATGATTGATCTCAAGCCCAATTTTGCTGGCTATTGATGATAGTTCATTAGTGAATGTTCTATAGCTATGTTTCATGTCTTCTTTTGTCTTTCTGTTGATATGAGTTACTGTGATGTTCAATGTGACGCCGCCCAAGAAGTTCCATTAAGTCACGTGGTAACAGTTGTTGAGATCTGGTGACGTTATTGTGCTCAATTATAGAAATTCACTTACACTAGTACAATATATGGATTCTTATTATATTCCACGTTCTTCTCTACTAGTTGCCTCAGTAAAAATATTACATCTGTTCAGCTTCTCATTTTTTTCTAAACCTCATCTTTTTTTTCCCTCCAACTGGGGTTATATACTAGTTCTTGATCTTGTAAATGATATGTACATAGGCTACAATAATTATCGCTCCATTTACAGCTGTTTTGATATGTACATAGGCTACAATAATTATCGCTCCATTTACAGCTGTTTTGATATGTACGCCACCCGCACTTAAATGTACACTGAGTTTTCTTTCATTTCGCCCAAGAAATCACATGCAGTAACTAATATAGCGTGCCACTGAGTACGGGTTCGATCCTGCTTCGGTCCATATATTGTTCTTTGGTTTTGTTTTTTTTCTGTTGTTGATTATTTGTCATTTTTTCCGAGCGCTGTAAACATAGCTCTTCCTCTGAATTGATTCGCTGATTATCGCCTCGGAAGTTTCCCTCTATAATATTATTCATTTATTATCAATATATCTATAATATTATTCATTTATTATTAATATATCTATAATATTATTCATTTATTATTATTTGTCTCCAGCCTAAACCACTGGAAACTACTATTCGTGCTGTTTCGTCCTAAATGTTTGTCTGCAACGCAAGTATTCAGTCCTACCTATCCGAGAGATATTTGTCTTAATAGGAAAAATACAGATACACAATGTATTTCCGAGCTGTGATCGCAGCCTTATGCTATAGTCAGGAGAACACCTGCGTATAAAACATTGTCCACAATAGCTATTTCTTTAGTTAGTTGAGTGGCAGTGTTCCTTAGCGTTTAGCTTTTAGTGACAAGGCGCTGTGCCACTGAGTACGGGCTCGATCTTGCTTCGGTCCATATATTGTTCTTTGGTTGTTTTTTTCTGTTGATTATTTTTCATTTTTTTCCGAGCGCTGTAAACATAGCTCTTCCTCTGAATTGATTCGCTGATTATCGCCTCGGAAGTTTCCCTCCATAATATTATTCATTTATTATTATTTGTCTCCTGTCAAACAGGAACTTTTTTCACGTGAGGGTATATTCGATATATATACATCACATAACCCTAGGAGTCATTGGAACAACACTGACAGACTTCATCAAAATTATTTTTTTTCTCTATCTTCTGCCATTTTTCCACTCTGCAATGTCTAATCTTGTTCATTCTTTGATGTTATCTTCCCATCTCTTTTCCTGCCTACCACTCTTTCTCGCCTCTTTCTCTGCCTACCACTCTTTCTCGCCTCTTTCTCTGCCTACCACTCTTTCTCGCCTCTTTCTCTGCCTACCACTCTTTCTCGCCTCTGTCTCTGCCTACCACTCTTTCTCGCCCCCTTCTCTGCCTACCACTCTTTCTCGCCTCTTTCTCTGCCTACCACTCTTTCTCGCCCCCTTCTCTGCCTACCACTTTATCTCGCCCCCTTCTCTGCTTACCACTCTTTCTCGCCCCCTTCTCTGCCTACTACTCTTTCTCGCCCCTTCTCTGCCTACCACTTTATCTCGCCCCCTTCTCTGCCTACCACTCTTTCTCGCCCCATTCTCTGCCTACCACTTTATCTCGCCCCCTTCTCTGCCTACCACTCTTTCTCGCCCCCTTCTCTGCCTACCACTTTATCTCGCCCCCTTCTCTGCCTACCACTCTTTCTCGCCCCCTTCTCTGCCTACCACTCTTTCTCGCCCCCTTCTCTGCCTTCCACTCTTTATCGCCCCCTTCTCTGCCTGCCAATCTTTCTCGACCCCTTCTCTGCCTACCACTTTATCTCGCCCCCTTCTCTGCCTACCACTCTTTCTCGCCCCCTTCTCTGCCTACCACTCTTTCTCGCCCCCTTCTCTGCCTGCCACTCTTTCTCGCCCCCTTCTCTGCCTGCCACTCTTTCTCGCCCCCTTCTCTGCCTACCACTTTATATCGCCCCCTTCTCTGCCTACTACTCTTTCTCGCCCCCTTCTCTGCCTGCCACTCTTTCTCGCCCCCTTCTCTGCCTACCACTTTATATCGCCCCCTTCTCTGCCTACTACTCTTTCTCGCCCCCTTCTCTGCCTACCATTTTATCTCGCCCCCTTCTCTGCCTACCACTCTTTTTCGCACCCTTCTCTGCCTACCACTCTTTCTCGCCCCCTTCTCTGCCTACCACTTTATATCGCCCCCATCTCTGCCTACTACTCTTTCTCGCCCCCTTCTCTGCCTACCACTTTATCTCGCCCCCTTCTCTGCCTACTACTCTTTCTCGCCCCCTTCTCTGCCTACCACTTTATCTCGCCCCCTTCTCTGCCTACTACTCTTTCTCGCCCCCTTCTCTGCCTACCACTTTATCTCGCCCCCTTCTCTGCCTACCACTCTTTCTCGCCCCCTTCTCTGCCTGCCACTCTTTCTCGCCCCCTTCTCTGCCTACCACTTTATCTCGACCCCTTCTCTGCCTACCACTCTTTCTCGACCCCTTCTCTGCCTACCACTTTATCTCGCCCCCTTCTCTGCCTACCACTCTTTCTCGACCCCTTCTCTGCCTACCACTTTATCTCGCCCCCTTCTCGGCCTACCACTCTTTCTCGACCCCTTCTCTGCCTACCACTTTATATCGCCCCCTTCTCTGCCTACCACTCTTTCTCGACCCCTTCTCTGCCTACCACTCTTTCTCGACCCCTTCTCTGCCTACCACTTTATCTCACCCCCTTCTCTGCCTACCACTCTTTCTCGACCCCTTCTCTGCCTACCACTTTATCTCGCCCCCTTCTCTGCCTACCACTCTTTTTCGCACCCTTCTTTGCCTACCACTCTTTCTCGACCCCTTCTCTGCCTACCACTCTTTCTCGCCCCCTTCTCTCCCTACCACTTTATATCGCCCCCTTCTCTGCCTACTACTCTTTCTCGCCCCCTTCTCTGCCTACCACTTTATCTCGCCCCCTTCTCTGCCTACCACTCTTTTTCGCACCCTTCTTTGCCTACCACTCTTTCTCGACCCCTTCTCTGCCTACCACTCTTTCTCGACCCCTTCTCTGCCTACCACTCTTTCTCGCCCCCTTCTCTGCCTACCACTCTTTCTCGCCCCCTTCTCTGCTTACCACTCTTTCTCGCCTCTTTCCATGCCTACCACTCTTTCTCACCTCTTTCCCTGCCTACCACTCTTTCTTGCCCCTTTCCCTGCCTACCACTCTTTCTTGCCCCTTTCTCACTTTCTTGCAGAATTGTCATTGCTAGACCAGATGATTGAGGTACATGGCCAAACCATTTCATTTCAACGCTGCATGACAATAGTCAATAGATAATTGTGTCCACTGGTAGCTAGTTGTATCTTCGTAAACTTTTTCATTTGTGATGCGATCTATGTAAAAGATGTCTGAAATCTTATGTTAACATTTCATATCCATAGTTCGTATTTTCTTCCGAAGATCTGCTATAAGTGTCCATGTTTCACGAGCGTATAGAAGACTGCTTTTACAAGGGTGGGAGCCGCGATAGCTCAGTGGTTAGTGAAGTGGACTACAAAGGACACGGGGTAGGGTTCGATCCCAACCGACGGCTTCCAGCTTCATCCAGCCTTAAATGGGTACCGGATTTTTTTCTGGGAAAGTAAAGCAGCACGGGCATATTACTGACCACATTACCCCAAAAATCATGTGCTGAAGGTCAGTAAAATGTATGGTCACTAGCACCATATTCCCTATACGCCACTTGGCGTGACGGAGGTACTTTACTTTTTTTTTTTTTTTACTTTTACAAGGGTCGCATCAAATATATCCAAAATTGAGTCTGTCACTCCCACATATAAATTAGCAGGGCGCCATACTTTTGTGTACTAATATTGTTAAATGGATATTATTATATGTTTCAGATAACATACTAGTATATGTCTTATATTTATGTATGAAATAGTCATTAATAAAAATAGTGAGATGTTCGAAATTCAATGAGAGATACGCCGTCAAAGTGTAATGAAAAGCGTTTCAGGCTGTTCTGGCTGAAGAAAGAACAGTGTGTGTATGTGTACTTGGATCGAAAACCCCGTTGAAATCTAACATATGTGTTGTTATAAGAGAGAAAACTGTAATATATAAACTTTTGGCGTCAGTGTGCTCAACAATTAATGCAGTACTACGTCAAATTACTGGAGTTTGAGAGAATAAGTTTTAAGAAATTGGTAAAGGAACTAAATATTTCAACACTATTTATTACAACTACAATCTAAAAACGAACTTCCCTATCATTCCTCATCTACTATGTGATATGGAAGACATGTAACACTTTCTAGCACAATATAATTTGATTCCGGTCATTCATTAACCAAGACTCACCATTTGTTCTGAAATCTTCAGCAAAGAGAATGCTTTTATGAAGAAGGAGCTTACCAACAATAATCCGGCCGTAACACACGCTTGTCAGCGAAGATTATTGTGTTTGTCGCAAACTTAAACGCATGAATCATGGATGAACTTAGATTTGACCAGTAACGAGACATTGGACTCAGTAACGAGACATCGCATGTTTGCTTGAACAAGAAAATGTCAGAAATGTTCATAACGACTCCATAATTGTCACGTTTATATTCTTCTCTTTAATCTTAGTGTCAATTATTTTGCTTTTTCTTTTAATACACAACAGTTTTGGTTAATGTTTGCTGGCCCTGTGATCTTCGTAATAATCCAAGTTTAGGCTGACACATCTTCATCGTCTACATTTTACGTTTTGGAGAGGCGAGAGGAGACAGGGGTGACTGAGTAGTCTATATGTCGGCCTCAGGACTGAGTAGTCTAGATGTCGGCCATAGGACTGAGTAGTCTAGATGTCGGCATCAGGACTGGGTAGTCTAGATGTCGGCCTCAGGACTGGGTAGTCTAGATGTCGGCCTCAGGACTGGGTAGTCTAGATGTCGGCCTCAGGACTGGGTAGTCTAGATGTCGGCCTCAGGACTGAGTAGTCTAGATGTCGGCCTCAGGACTGGGTAGTCTAGATGTCGGCCTCAGGACTGAGTAGTCTAGATGTCGGCCTCAGGACTGAGTAGTCTAGATGTCGACCTCAGGACTGGGTAGTCTAGATGTCGGCCTCAGGACTGAGTAGTCTAGATGTCGGCCTCAGGACAGGAAAGACCCGAATTCAAAGCACACCAGAAGCGGTGATGATTTTGTTTTCAAAAATAGGAAAAACTAATCCGTGGTTTCTCTATGACGTTATCCACTTGGTTAGTGAGATCCGATATCTAGGCCTCTTGGATAACAGCAGTAAACAGGAGGTCTCGTGTGCACTAGCGCATCTTAAAGAACTTTTGGCAATTAAAATCGAAAAGAGTAGGGATAAATATCGTCGCTGCCCGGGCAGAAATTGTCAGTAGAAACAAACCCGTTACCCACACCGTGCGGAATTCGTGCACCTGAGCCTGGATTCTCCATGTATAAACTCTAGGTGGATGTCGGAGCACCTATGGATGTGTCCAGTGTGCAGTGATGGTGATCGTAACAACAACACAAACATCATCTACAACATGCGCCTGTATGTCTTGCTATGTTTGCTGCAGTCTATGTTGAGATTTGTAGATCCACGATGTCAACTTATTTTTCATTCATCATCATTATGCTTGCTGCCGTAGGTGATAATATCTCTCCACAACTTTCGATCTCGACAGTTATTTATCATTTCTGTTATCGACCCAATGGTCTTCTTAGGCTTCCATGGATTCTTCTGAGAAATCCCATCTCTGTAGTCTCTAATCGTCTTTTCATTTGTTTGTCTACTGTCCATGATTCGCTTCCGTAAGTCAGAATTGGTTCTGTATAGCACCGCTGAACGCTCTTTCTCATTTCTGTTGACATAGATTTGTTGCATAAGATATTTTTCATTTTCTGAAATGCTATTTTGGCCAGAGCTATTCTGATTTTATTTCTGTGGTGCATCTTCCATCTGATGTTATTATTGTGCCCAAGTATTTGACGCGTTGCACTTGTTTCAGATTTGTCCTGTTCATTTTTATTTCTTTGTTTGGCAGATGAGATAGTAATTTGAATGATTCCACTGGCAGGCGGTTGAGTAATTATGGATTTTAATTCGTTTGCAGTGATATCGGGGCCTTCCATAACCAAAGAAACATATCATTTTTATGCTGCATGATGGTGATGATTGTAGTCAAATGAATACATCCTTGAAAAACAGTCTTCCATTCAACGCCATTCAACAGGTCACAATGAAAGATATTACTATATATATATGTGTATGTGGTATATATATAAATATACTCGAGGTGTTGTTGCTTGGACGCCCAGGAGGGCCAATAATTAGGACTCGATCCGATAGTTGAAAAGAAAATATCTGTTGCCTCACAGGCGGACTGGGGCAGTCAATGATACAAACGGATACAAAAAACTACGCTGAAATTGGAAACAGAAACTGTAGAACTCGGTAGACCGGATTTGCTCACGTCGAACAGTCGGTGAACGGACGTGTAGACGTTTTATATTCGTAGAAGAAAAATTAAAGGAAATTAATGGAGAAAAGGAGAAGAAAGAAAAAAAAGGAAAGAAAATGAAGAAGAAATAGAAGTAGGAGAAGAAAAAAGAAGTTGAAGAAATTGAAGAAGAAGAATATTTGCAGACGATGATGAAAGAGAAGATGATGACGATGATGAAGTGGTCCAAAGTGATGCTCCTTCGGTTTGTTCATGTCTCATAACATGAAGGAAGTAATTGTTCCTTTTCCTTGTCGAACATTCTAGAGTTAATCCACATTTAAAATTGGAAGTTAATTTGATCATTTTTTAGAGGCACGTGATTAATGAGGTTGTGCATAAGAATCGATTGTCAGCTACGTAGACGCAGGATAAGAAATCTAGAAGGAGAACACATTCATTATGTCCCGTCTCCCCTTCGGATGTTGGCTACCATTGAGCGTCATTTTCCTCTGTCTTGTGCCTTCATAGTGCACTTTTGTCATAGGTTCACCTATTTTTTCATGATATCAGTCTATTATAGCTTCGGTCAACCTCTGCCTCGTCTACCTTGTACTTTTCCCTCCAAGATGATTTTCAGAAGGGTTTTGTGTCTCTTCTTGCATCCTCCAAAATTTAGTCTTGTTGGAATTGTGTTAAGTAGTTCTTTTTTTACATTTTTTGCTCAATCAAATCTTCCTTGTTTGTCTTATTTTCTTTCAACCCAATTCTCCCCATTTTCTATAAATCGATATTTCAAAACATTCAATTGTTGCTCTGCTTTCTTGTAATGTCTATGTTTCTACAGCATACATGAAAGTTGAGTGGATATAACATCTTAATAATCATAGTTATATTTCTGGTTTTGTTGTGGGATTGTACACACTCTGTTCATAGTTATATTTCTGGTTTTGTTGTGGGATTGTACACACTCTGTTCATAGTTATATTTCTGGTTTTGTTGTGGGATTGTACACACTCTGTTCATAGTTATATTTCTGGTTTTGTTGTGGATTGTACACACTCTGTTCATAGTTATATTTCTGGTTTTGTTGTGGGATTGTACACACTCTGTTCATAGTTATATTTCTGGTTTTGTTGTGGGATTGTACACACTCTGTTCATAGTTATATTTCTGGTTTTGTTGTGGGTTTGTACACACTCTGTATCAGACGTTTCTTGGTGATAATTTGTAATGTTGGTAACGTTTTGTGTTGAACAATTTGTTAACATTTCTTTATATATATATATATATATAAGAATAAATATATATATATATATATATATAAGAATAAATATATATATGAATAAATTCTTATTCTTTTGTATATATATGTCTTATATTTTATATCACATGTTCCAAGTAGCAATATTCGTAATCTCTTTCTAGGTTCTTTCCATCTACTTTCATATCCTGTGCATGTATATATATATCATCATCATCATCATCATGTACCCTGCCGGTTGGCGTAGGCGATCATGTCCCTCCACAATCTTCTATCTACAGTGCATCGTATCAGTTCTGTTGTTGACTGTTTTCCATGCCATGACACCAAGCTATCCAGTATTTTCTCTCTTTGTCGTCCGCGATCTCTCTTTCCTTTTATTTTGCCAGTTGTAACCAAGTATTCCAACTTTCCTCTTCTCATGATGTGCCCGAAAAATGTTGATTGCTTCCTTCTGATGTTTTTAAGAGCTGCCTTTTTGTGTTGGCCTCTTTGAGAACCTTCTCATTGGTCTTTTTATCTGTTCAGGGAATTTTCAACATTCTTCTGAGAAATCCCATCTCTGTGGCCTCTAATCGTCTTTTCATTTGTTTGTCTACTGTCCATGATTCGCATCCATAGGTCAGTATTGGTTCTATATAGCACCGATGAACTCTCTTTCTCATTTTTATTGACATAGATCTGTTGCATAAGATATTTTTAATTTTCTGAAATTCTATTTTGGCCTGAGCTATTCTGCTTTTTATTTCTGTGGTGCATCTCCCATCTGATGTAATTATTGTGCCCAAGTATTTGAAACGTTGTACTTGTTTCAGATTTGTCTCGTTTATTTTTATGCTGCATGATGGTGATGATTGTTTCTTCGATATAACCATTATTTCTGTCTTCTTACTATTCAGACTGAGTCCTTTCTTGTTGCTTTCTTCTACTATTATGTCCATCATTTCGTGTAGTCCGTTCTCTGTCTCTGCTATTAAGACTGTGTCATCCGCATATCGCAAATTATTTATGTTGTGACCGTTGACTTCAATTCCTTTTTTGTCTACTATTGATCTCATAATATATTCGCTGTAAAGTGAAAACAAATCCGGTGACAGAACACAGCCTTGTCTGACTCCTTTTTTTATATATTGGAATTGTCCTGTTTGGTTGTTAATTCGTATAGCCGCTGTTTGTTGCCAGTACATGTTTTTTTATGATTCGCAGATCCTTGCCATCAATGTTTAATTTCTCCAGCATATTTATTATTTCCACATGCTTTACTTTGTCAAATCCTTTCGTGTAGTCTATAAAGCACATATATAGATCTTTCTTTACCTCTATAGATCTTTCTATCAATGTCCTTAAGATGTATATTGCATTATTGGTGCCCTTTCCTTCCACAAATCCACATTGTTCCTCACTTATTTCTGGTTTTATTGTGTTCCTTACACGTCTCATGATTATATTATATATATATATACCTGTTTATAATTATAGATTTATTCATTTTTATATTTATATCCAAACCTGATTCTTTGCTTGTCTTGTTTATTATGTTAATTATTTGTTGTAATTCTTCCAGATTTTCTGGAAGGAATTATAAGTGTAATCAATTAGCAAGTTAGAATTACTATTAGAGTGCATAGTTTGTGCCATGTTTTGGAAAGGATTGATTACCTAAGGGTCTGCACTGAGTGCAGTGAAGATGACTCAAGTAATTAGTTAACGGTAGTCCATGTGTTAGTATCGTATTATTTTTCTCCTCAGTCATATATTTTGACTGAGAACTACTGCTAACTATTTTATGAGACAGAGTATAGTTAGATCATAACACGACGTATTAGAATGTCTTGACGGGGAGTCAATTATCACAGACTATGCAATTTTTCTTATTGAGGTTTATTTGATCATTGTTCATCGGCGCTCTGCTATGTCTACAACATACTGGATAGCTTGAACCAAACATTTTCACTAATCATATTGTTCTGTGTAATCTAATGGAAAGATAATCAATAACCTAAGACATACTGATGTTACTGTATTACTAGCAGAAAGTCCTAAAGAACTACAACAATTACTTAATTAAATAAACATGCCAAGCAAAAATTATGGATTAGATATGAATATCAAAAAGACTGAAACTATGATCATTAACAAAGAAGATACTCAAACGTACAAGTGGATATCAAAGTTAAAGAAATAGACCGGGAGATTGTTCAGAACTATAACAACCTTGGACATACTATAACCAGTGATGGAAAATGTAAACATGAAATAAACAAAAGAATAGGAATGGCAAAAAGTAATTTTAATGTCATGAAGAACATACTAACATCACAACAAATAACACCAGAACTAAAACTAAGAATAGCAAAATGTTATATCTTCTCAACATTCCTGTACGGTGCAGAAACATGGACATTAGACAAGAAAACTGAAAAGAAAATTGAAGCCTTTGAAATGTGGATTTATAGAAGAATAGGTAGAATTTAATGGAAAGAAAAGAACACAAACGATGAAGTCTTCAAACATCTAAAAATGAAAATAGAACTACTAAATACAATTCAAATAAGACAATTGATATTTTTGGGGCACGTTAAAAGACACAGCAGCATGCTAAAAGTAATCTTGGAAGGGAAAATGCATGCTAAAAGAGGCAGAGGCAGACCAAGACTAACATGGACGAGCAACATCAAAAGATGAACAAGTTAACCTATGACAACCTGCACTATCAAAGCAAGAGACAGAACGGAATGGGGCTCCATGGTAACCAACCTTCGCTGCGGAGACGGCACTCAATGGTGATGATGATGATGATGATGATGATGAGTCTATTTGTAATTCTCTTGTCTTTACTTCGCCTAGTCTTAATCTACCTGTGACTTCCTTGTATTTTTTGGTTATGGAATGCCCCAGTATCACTGCAAACGAATTAAAATCCATAATTTCTCAACCGCCCGTGCAAGTGGAATCATCCGAATTACTAACTCATCTCCCAAACAAAGAAAGGTAGCTGTAGTCCCCATCACAGCAGTCTCAGCACACGCCAAAAGACATAAGGAGAAACCGCACAGAAAGTGAACACAACCAACTGTTTCCTGTCATACGATATCATCATTCATCGTAAACAATTGGAATATCGAACCATGATCAAAACGGATAAGACACACAGCTCACCGTGTGCACAGAGCACCAAACTCAGTAGCTCCTGCAACAAGCCGGACTTGGAATATTCATTTGTACTTTTTTCCAACTTTTTAATTTAGGTCGTCTATTACTATTGTTACCTCATGTGGACTTCACTGCTCTATTACCTCATTGCTGGTGTAAAACCCCATCGTCGTCAGTACCACCTGCAGTTGCTGCAGACACATACACCACATTTATAATCCACTGGGTTTCTCATTAGTATATCCAGTAACTCTCAGTCTGATATGTTTCAACAAGATCTTTCAATATTTTGCTTTTTCTGTCTACAAGAAAAAGGTTGCTACAAAGTCACAGATGAGCTGGACAAGATTGAAGTTGATTGAATAATTCCTGGAGGTAAATTAAAACTTAAGGGTAGTTGTCATATTAGTTTGGAGATGATAGAACAGGCGAAATAATGATGGGCACTGAAAAAATAGATATAACCGTGAGTTAGTTGGATAGTGGGTGAGCAGTGTTAGACGGTGTAGACACAATCATGGGTTAGTTGGGTAATGAGTGAGCAGTGTTAGACGGTGTAGACACAATCATGTGTTAGTTGGGTAATGAGTGAGCAGTGTTAGACGGCGTAGACACAATCATGGGTTAGTTGGATAGTGGGTGAGCAGTGTTAGACCGTGTAGTCACAATCATGGGTTAGTTGGATAGTGGGTGAGCAGTCTTAGACGGTGTAGACACAATCATGTGTTAGTTGGATAGTGGGTGAGCAGTGTTAGACATTGTAGTCACAATCATGGGTTAGTTGGATAGTGGGTGAGCAGTGTTAGACGGTGTAGACACAATCATGGGTTAGTTGGATAGTGGGTGAGCAGTGTTACACGGTGTAGACACAATCATGGGTTAGTTGGATAGTGGGTGAGCAGTGTTAGACGTTGTAGACACAATCATGTGTTAGTTGGATAGTGGGTGAGCAGTGTTAGACGGTGTAGACACAATCATGGGTTAGTTGGATAGTGGGTGAGCAGTGTTAGACGGTGTAGACACAATCATGGGTTAGTTGCATATTGTGGGTGAGCAGTGTTAGACGGAGTAGTCACAATCATGGGTTAGTTTAGTAATGAGTGAGTGTTAGACGAAGTAGTCTCAATCATGGGTTAGTTGGGTAATGAGTGAGTCTTAGACGAAGTCGTCTCAATCATGGGTTAGTTGGGTAATGAGTGAGTGTTAGACGAAGTAGTCTCAATCATGGGTTAGTTGGGTAAAGAGTAAGTGTTAGATGAAGTAGTCTCAATCATAGGTTAGTTGGGTAATGAGTTAGTGTTAGACGAAGTAGTCTCAATCATGGGTTAGTTGGGTAATGAGTGACTGTTAGACGAAGTAGTCTCAATCATGGATTAGTTGGGTAATGAGTAAGTGTTAGACGAAGTAGTCTCAATCATGGGTTAGTTGGGTAATGAGTGAATGTTAGACGAAGTAGTCACAATCATGGATTAGTTGGGTAATGAGTAAGTGTTAGACGAAGTAGTCTCAATCATGGGTTAGTTGGGTAATGAGTGAGTGTTAGACGAAGTAGTCACAATCATGGGTTAGTTGGGTAATGAGTGAATGTTAGACGAAGTAGTCTCAATCATGGGTTAGTTGGGTAATGAGTGAGTGTTAGACGAAGTAGTCACAATCATGGATTAGTTGGGTAATGAGTGAGTGTTAGACGAAGTAGTCTCAATCATGGGTTAGTTGGGTAATGAGTGAATGTTAGACGAAGTAGTCACAATCATGGATTAGTTGGGTAATGAGTAAGTGTTAGACGAAGTAGTCTCAATCATGGGTTAGTTGGGTAATGAGTGAGTGTTAGACGAAGTAGTCACAATCATGGGTTAGTTGGGTAATGAGTGAATGTTAGACGAAGTAGTCTCAATCATGGGTTAGTTGGGTAATGAGTGAGTGTTAGACGAAGTAGTCACAATCATGGATTAGTTGGGTAATGAGTGAGTGTTAGACGAAGTAGTCTCAATCATGGGTTATTTGGGTAATGAGTGAGTGTTAGACGAAGTAGTCACAATCATGGATTAGTTGGGTAATGAGTGAGCAGTGTTAGACGAAGTAGTCACAATCATGGATTAGTTGGGTAATGAGTGAGCAGTGTTAGACGAAGTAGTCACAATCATGGATTAGTTGGGTAATGAGTGAGTGTTAGACGAAGTAGTCTCAATCATGGATTAGTTGGGTAATGAGTGAGTGTTAGACGAAGTAGTCACAATCATGAATTAGTTGGGCAATGAGTGTGCAGTGTTAGACGAAGTAGTCACAATCATGGATTAGTTGGGTAATGAGTGAATGTTAGACGAAGTAGTCTCAATCATGGATTAGTTGGGTAATGAGTGAGTGTTAGACGAAGTAGTCACAATCATGGATTAGTTGGGTAATGAGTGAGTGTTAGACGAAGTAGTCACAATCATGGATTAGTTGGGTAATGAGTGAGTGTTAGACTGAGTAGTCTCAACCATGGGCTAGTTGAGTAATAAGTGCGTATTAGACGGAGTAGTCACAATCATGGATTAGTTCAGCAATGAGTGAGTGTTAGACGGATCAGTTACAACCGTGAGTTGATTTGTGAATGGTGCATTCATTTTATATCATCAAGTTGCATGTCCTTGTACAAAGTTGCTTGCATCACAGCCCGACAGAACAAACCTCAACACCTCTGTATCTTTTAACATGGCCGATATATATTATTGTTCATGTTCATACGCCACTTCGCTCCAATCTCCACGGCCTTTATTAGAAATTTTTAAAAAATTGTCCAAGGCATTTCTGAGAATTTTTTGTGTAGCATTTTGCTACAAGATAGGAAATGAAACATTATGAAGAATAAGTTGCACAATACTTGCTAAACGGGAAAAGTGCTGATGGCATGTATCCTTCAATAGCGACATATTGTTGCGAAACATGTACATTCACGCAGCTATAAAATAAAACAAAAAAGAACAATTTTTTAAATGTATTGAATTTGTCAGTTTTTTTTTTTTCATTTCTTCCGCCATTGTTTGTTATTGGGTAAGCACTCATCGCCATAAATAGCAAGTTTTTGTTAGCCTTTGAGATTAACATCTAACTCCTGACCTTCTCCGTGATGGGACACATTTTTACAGAAGAAGTCAGTCTGCTGTCAACATTCAATAAGTGGATTTCAAAAATAATTTCTTCTAGTGTTTCACTGCATTTCGTTATAGAGAGAAACTATCAAAATAAATATCTCTTGTTATCGTGTCATTATGTTGACATCTCTCAGACAATTGGAAAAATCACATCATTCATTGGGGTCGTCGATAATCGATTATAATTGTTTAGATATTCTCACGATTTAGGTATCCGCGGTAGTTCAGGGATAAGTGAAGTGGTTACTAAGGACAAGAGATCGGATTCTATCCTACCAATTCAACCAGTCTTAAAGTATGAGTAATATAGCACAATAGTTCCCATACGGATGAAGGAGACCTACTACATTGTGTACTTTATATCACGATTCCCATTGTAATATATTACTACATGAACAGTATCTACAGAACTGGAGTCGCTGGGCGCTGAGGGATATTTAGATAATTGAATCTAATCATCTATAGACATGTTTGATGTGCACCGATAATAAGCCACAAATAATTCAATAATGATTCACATGCGTAGAGCTAAAGCGGACTCACAACTTTAGTACTGTGCTGTAAATATCAACATACCGAGATTACCCGACCCTTCTTGATTTGATGGTAAAATCAAGACATTACTTTGTTCAAGTTAAACAATAAGAGTTGTAACTGCCAATCTGACACTGGTGCTGCTTATATAAACAGAAGAGAGAGAACCCGGAGTGAAACTACACATATGGCAGAGGCCGGAACGACAATAGGATCGGTGATAAATGTAGCAATACTTGTTTGGATAGAATTGATATAGAAAATTACCAAAAAGTCGTAATTGTTCTAACTGCAGACGCTGGACTCGAGGGAAAAACCATACCTTCAAATTAAACGTTCAATAGAGGCCAATCCTGAAGAATATAACTGCATATTTGCAGACGAAGGAGTGTGCGCGTGTATTTTTTTTTTAAACTAGGAACAGGGACTAACAATAACATAAAACAGAGTGTACTTACTAACGACATGGGCAACTTAAGAAAATGGGAAATAACTACTGCATTAAAGTGGGTTTTAGTGAGCAGTAAAATGAATCAATTAATGTGTATCGAACTTCCCGTTATTTTTGCTTAAGTTTAGCAAATCAATACCTTCAGCATGAACACATCGCCTGGATATATTGTTATCATCACTTTTTTAGTTCAATGCCATGGAACATCCTTTTATTCTCTGATCGATTGCAGCCCAGTGCATCCGTCTTCAGCACTCAGTTATTTGGAACTGATTCCATTCTTTGATTGCATTGACCTTCCTGAAAGACAAAACTTAGACCAAGTGTTTTGTGTGCAATAACAATGATAGACTTAGTCTTTCCTACAACTCAAGTTGTGAATAGAGGAGGAGAAAGAACTAAGAATAATTTTCTACATGAAAATTATAAATAGAATAGAGACAACAATGAAAAATTCTCTACATGAAAATTATAAATAGAACAGAGACAACTATTAAAGATTCTCTACATGAAAATTATAAATGGAATAGAGACAACTATTAAAGGTTCTCTACATCAAAATTAAAAATATAATAGAGACAACTGTTAAAGGTTCTCTACATCAAAATTATAAATAGAACAGAGACAACTATTAAAGATTCTCTAAATGAAAATTATAAATCGAATAGAGACAACAATTAAAGGTTCTCAACATCAAAATTATAAATCGAATAGAGACAACAATTAAAGGTTCTCAACATCAAAATTATAAATAGAATAGAGACAACTATGAAAGATTCTCTACATCAAAATTATAAATGGAATAGAGACAACTATGAAAGATTCTCTACATGAAAATTATAAATAGAATAGAGACAACTATGAAAGATTCTCTACATGAAAATTATAAATGGAATAGGGACAACTGTGAAAGATTCTCTACATCAAAATTATAAATGGAATAGAGACAACAATTAAAGGTTCTCTACATCAAAATTATAAATAGAATAGAGACAACTATGAAAGATTCTCTACATCAAAATTATAAATAGAATAGAGACAACTATGAAAGATTCTCTACATCAAAATTATAATGGAATAGAGACAACAATTAAAGGTTCTCTACATCAAAATTATAAATAGAATAGAGACAACTATTAAAGATTATCTACATGAAAATTATAAATAAAACAGAGACAATTATTAAAGATTCTCTACATGAAAATTATAAATAGAATAGAGACAACTATGAAAGATTCTCTACATCAAAATTATAAATAGAATAGAGACAACTATGAAAGATTCTCTACATGAAAATTATAAATAGAACATAGACAACTATTAAAGATTCTCTACATCAAAATCATAAATAGAACAAAGACAACTATGAAAGATTCTCTACATAAAAATTATAAATAAAGCAGACAACTATGAAGGATTTTATACACAAATATGATAAATATAGGAAAAAAAACTATGAAAGAGATTATATACAAATATGATAAATAGAGGAGAGATAAGTATGAGAGATTTTATATACAAATATGATAATTAGATGAGAGACAACTATGAGAGATTTTATATACAAATATAAAAATAGAGGAGAGATAACTATAACAGATTTTATATACAAATATGATAAATAGAGAAGAGATAACTATGAAAGATTCTCTACACCCAAATTATAAATTGCAGTATATGGACAATTTCAGAGTGTAGTTGAAATCCACTCTTAGATGAGATTGTTGATCGCTGATTGTGGAAAGTGACTACATCACGTTCAAATTACAGAAACTGGAATAGGGTCAGTGATGAATTACATCTCCAAGTGAAATTATTGACAGAGAAATGTGGACAGACATTAATTATAACTCAAATAAATGTATAGATAGCTGGCCAATGATGGCCAAACACTAGTAAGAAAATGAGACAGATTTGAGAGGAGCTGATGCAAAAAGGTGAACACGCATATGTTATTTCCAGACCATGGAAAGATAACTGCAAAGTCTGATTGTGCCGTGAGTTACTCTCTCATACTCTGGATGTAAATGCCCATAGTTGGGCATATGGCACGACAGATATTAGATAAGATTTTAGTTATCTTGCTCAGTTTTCCATATCATAAATTTGGGGGACTAGTAGGTCTCGAGCCATTACGCCGGCCTCGAGACAGAGAGGTTGTGAGTTCAAATCCCGGATGCACTAGTTGTGATTTTTATTTATGATTTCCCTCTGCGGCAACTACCCCTGATCTCATCAACGAGCCCCCGTTTGAAACTTCAACTACTCATCGAGGGGAAAAATATGAGTACCTCCGAAGACGGAGTTATCTGCCTGTACGGCGAGGGAAACACACATAGAGTGCACACGGCTGCCAAAGAAAACATGGATTAACAGGGGAAAATTATGTTTCTAGTCAGAGGTGAAAGATCGTAAACTTAAATATATATATATATATATATATAAACATTTTGCTTGCATGCAATTATTTGATGTACTCTCACAAGTAGTAATTTTATTTGGTGGTTTCGCTGAGATGATATGTCAGACAATGTCAGAGAGTGTTAAAAGCGTAGAATGCAACATAATTAGGAGAATGAATAAAAATAAAAAACAAATAGTGTAAAACATTAACTCATTTTTCAGGCGACATTTACTCAAGGTTTGTATTTTTCTAACGACAACTAACAGCCGTGAAACATGGACACAAGCAGAAAACATATAGTTTCAATATTTGAAATGAGATGCTACAGAAGAATCGACCAGTATTGTGGCAAGAGGAGATCAAGCATCTTAATGGAGTTTATTCATCCCCTTTAGCGTTCATCGGTTTAGCGAGCTTGTGTGCGATCTGTCGCTAGTTTACGACAAAACCGCGATATCTGCACCTTCTGGCCCAGAAACATTTGTCTTCTGTCGCTAGATTTAATCAACGATTTTTTTCCGTGTAGCGGACAGTTTATTTTTTTGCTGACTCTTTTCAACTTTAAACTATCAAGGGTTCTTTAACGTACGCAAGTTCACATGTAACCTCTTGTTTTTCACATTATCCGAGAGGGCTAGACATCGCTTCTCACCAACCAGAGAGGGCTAGACATCGCATTTCACCAACCAGAGAGAGATAAACATCGCATCTCACTAACGAGAGAGGGCTAGACATCGCATCTCACTAACCAGAGAGGGCTAGACAACGCAACTCACTAACCAGAGAGAGCTAGACATCGTATCTCACTGACCAGAGTGGGCTAGACATCGCATCTCACTGACCAGAGTGGGCTAGACATTGCATCTCACTGACCAGAGTGGGCTAGACTTCGCATCTCACTAACGAGAGAGGTCTAGACATCGCATCTCACTAACCAAAGACCAGGGGAAGGTAAAAACCACGAAGAAACCACTGATCTAACTGAAAGGTTTCCACCGTCTTTGCCGGGGTTCGAACCTGCCATCGTCCTATCCAAAAGCCAACATCTTACCTCTAGACCACCCTTACGAGAGCTCAACGTGAGTATTGCTCTAGAATGTAATTCAACAAACAAAACAAAGGTACAACAATGGAGGTCGTGGTCCTAGGGGTAAGAGGGAGGCCGAAATAATAATTGGCTCTGGAGGTCAAGGATAAACTTTAGACAATTACCGTCAAGGCTTGTATTATAGCTCAGAAAAGAGAGAAAGTCAGCAAACTGCATGAATAGTCAACAAATGTTGGACAGCTCACCACAATGGGGGGTAATTATGAATATTTGTAAATCTTCCAAACATGAAGTGATTTAAGGGTTATGTCTCTTGTGTAACTATATTTGCATTATTAAGTAAGAGAACACAATGTACAACTGAAATGAACAAAAAGAATAGGAATGGCAAAAAGTAATTTTAATGTCATGAAGAACATACTAACATCAAAACAAATAACACCAGGGCTAAAACTAAGAATAGCAAAATGTTACTCTTCTCAATATTCCTATATGGTGCAGAAACATGGACAGTAGACAAGAAAACAGAACAGAGAAATGAAGCCTTTGAAATGTGGATATATAGAAGAATAGGTAGAATTGGATGGAAGGAAAAGAAAACAAACGATGAAGTTTTAAAACAACTAAAACTGAAAAGAGAACTACTAAACACAATTTAAACAAGACTAATGCGATTTTTGGGCCATGTTAAAAGACACAACAGCCTACCAAAAGTAATCCTGGAGGGGAAAATACAAGGTAAAAGAGGCAGTGGCAGACCAAGACTAACATGGACGAGTAACATCAAAATCAGCCTATGACAACCTGCACCATCAAAGCAAAAAAAAAAAAAGATAGAGCAGAAAGGCGACCAATAAATACTGAAAACCTAAAGATGTGACACCTTGTCCCCTTGTTTGTCATTATTTCTACATTCTCTTATGTTATAAGCTGTAACATATTTTTTGCCAATAGTGAGTAAATCATGTAAGCAGATTAATGTTGCATTATCAGCAAATTCCGACTGTTTTCTCTAATTAAATACATGATTTCTTATTCCTCTAAAAAAAAGAAGCAAAGAGTCCCGTCACGCCAAGTGACGTATATGGAATATGGTGTTAGTGACCATACATTTTACAGACCTTCAGCACATGGTTTTTGGGGTAATGTGGTCGGTATTACGCCCGTGCCGCTTTATTATTTTTCCAGAAAAAAATCCGGTACCTATTTAAGGCTGGGTGAACTCGGAAGCTGTCGGTTTGGATCGAACCCTACATCTTGTCCTTTGTAGTCCAGTTCACTTAACCACTGAGCTATCGCGGCTTTCTTATTCCTCTACCTCTCCTAAAAGACTGTAGTTCGTTTCCAATCTGTCATGCACTGTCCACAGGGCCAAATCTTTAAATACGTGGTATATTTTAGCTTAAGAGAATGGCTTGGCAGAAGGTATACAACAGAAATGATAAACGGCTGCCGAGATCGAAAGTTGTGGAGAGACATGATCACCTACGCCAGCAGGCCGGTACTTGATGATTATGATGATATTTTCACACACTGTTCTTCTCCTGCTTTAATGATGGCCCGTGTATCCTAGTATAGTTTTCTCTCATGCACTACATCCGCACGTAAAACATCTGTAAAATTATAAGGACATTAATGACGAGGAAGGTTTAGCTTCAGTAGCAATTAATATCCGTACATTTTCTACATCCTTTAGGTTTTTAAATGTTGAGGTCTGCAACCGAAACAATGAACGTGGTTAGTGCGCTCCTGTACAGTTCACTAGATAGCCTAGTTGGCCGTGTGCTCTAGTGTTTGCTTTCTTGATGCAAGGCGCTTTGCCGAGGAGTATGGGTTCGATCCTGCTTTGGACCATATATTGTTCTTTGTTTTTTTTTGTTTTTTTAATGTTGAATGTTTGTGATTTTTTTTCTGAGTGCTCTAAATATATCTCTTCCACTGAATTGATTCGCTGATCTATCGCCTCGGAAGTTTCCCTCATAATAATATCCATTTATGACTATTTCTCTATAGCACATTAGCTCAGGCTTCAATTATCAAGTCTCGCAAGTATTTTTAAAATAGTTCTTTTTCCGATCTTCAACCAGTAATTATAAATGGGTACAAGAAGAGTTTCTTGAAAATTAAGGCGGACAGCTACTAACTACATATAGCCCGTTTAGAATTGTTGCCCAAACTCGAATCAGTTTTCTTGTTTTGGTGCATTGCTGTGAAAGTATACATGCAATCTTAGCTTTCTCCCGACCCTAATACAGTATTTTTATCTTTTAATATAAGGAACTACTGTAGGATTTTACTTATATAGTATATTTAAAAAATAATTAGCGGCTTTTTGGACAGACAATTACAAGTTTTACAGTCAATTTCATCGCTCCCCCCAACCCGCCTCTTTTCAATTCAGCAACAAACATATCAACCTTTAAGTAAATAAATAATCGTGTATAATATCATAGTGCACGGGACACCTGAACCAAAGACAAATGACCTTAGCAACATCATGTTGAGCACATTTAGTTGGCTTAGAATGCTTATAGAAAGGGCATATCACGTTTATACTTATAGTAAAGTCGTATCACGTTTATACGTGTAGTAAAGTCGCATCACGTGTATACTTATAATAGAGGAATATCAAGTTAATATTTGCAGTAAGGCGTATCGTGTTAAAAATTATAGTAAAGTCGTATCACGTTTAAACTTACAGTAAAATCGTAACACGTTTAAACTTACAGTAAAATCGTATCACGTTTAAACTTACAGTAAAGTCGTATCACAGTTTTTTTTTTTCTGGAGTGCTAAAACAATGAGCTATCTCAATTCTCAAAATCGTAATTAACTTCAAGTGTCAATTCATCACTGTACCGAAAGTAACTTTGATATGGTACACACACTTCTGCGAGTAATCTAAGCGTGGTCACACCGCACGCTGGGCGGAGATGGAACATCTTTTATTCTGCGGATAAGACAGAACTTTGAATCTGAAAACCGTCAATCCTGGAAGAAAAAGAAAAGTGGATGATTTTGACAAAAATCATATCAGCCATGGAGTTTTAGAAATGGCCGGCAAATCAGCTTGTTACTCTTCGGAAACTGAAAGTTAAGTTACAATCGGAATGCAGTATTAAATTTTCAAAAACTAGTCTGTGAAAAGTTGTAAGAAAATTTGGTATCACTTCTCGAATATCTGCAGGTGGCAGGAACATTATTTATGAAGATCCGTGACTTATTGCTTCTCTGAGCAATTAGCTGAGAGAGATCCGAGAGAGAAGGATGGTAGGCTACGACATCGTATATTTGGATAAAACGTGGGTTAACGCTCACCATACCTATGAGAAAGATTGACAATCACTTGACAGAGAAAAGAAGAAATAAATAGCTAGCAGCAAAGGAGAACGCATTATAAAGGCACATGCTGCAAAAGAGATAATGATCTTGTCAATCAAGTATAGCTTCATTTTCAAGCAAAGTCTACAGTCGGAGATGAATGCCACAATGAAATTAATTGACACATTTTCAGGGATTAGATAGAAAACACTATCCTGTCACCTTTCGATAGACCGGCATGCTTGGTAATGCACAATGCATCCTACCTTAATGTAGAGCTGCAAGATAAAGTTCCAACTTCATCAAGCACAAAAGATCAAATCAAATCTAGACGTAGCTTGCAAAGAAAAATGTCCCCTTTCACGATAACCAGAGTTGTCGGAGCTCGTGAAACAAAGGAAGAAGCAACAGACGTCTTTGATTGACAAAGTAATTACAGATCGCGACCACGTTTCTCTTCAACAACTTTACCACCTTTCTCTTCAACCACTTTACCACTTTTCTCTTCCACCACTTTACCACTTTTCTCTTCCACCTCAGTCTATTAGAGCCTGCGTGGGCCAAAGTCAAAAGGCAAGTGGCATCACAGAACTCCACGTTTAAAATATATCATGTTAAAACTTGAAACGTGATGCACTCGTACAGATAGACATTGAGTACTTTAAGAAATGTGAAGAACCTGTGTTCCGGGAGGTAGAAGAAGAAGAAGAATGAAGAGCACTGGCAGCGAGATGGTTTGCATTTTCTCCAGCCGATAACAGTTATGAACCTCCTAGTTTCGTTAGATTCTGAATGAAGCAGGCCATCGCTCGATGACATCACTACCCATTATATCATATAAATACCAGTTATGGAAAAGTCAGCACTTTCTCTTAATGGAAACATCCTTGGCATTATCATCATAAAAAGTACAGAATGAAAAACATTCTCCCTCACCCCCCGCCCCAGCCCTGCATTCTGATATGGTAAAATTATATGTGAAACAGAAAAATTGTGCCCTTCTCTATGTAGAATACATACGCCTTCAAATCATCAATCAGCGTGACAATGTAATGCACTAGCATGATGTGTAAGATTGTACAATCTATGTTTCCTACCACTATATGTTTTTGTACACAATTTATGCAACATATACTTACAAAATCCACTTTATCTTTGGGATTAATATTTAAAATTCTTAAGGTCGTCCAGGAAAATCTAAGTCTGCGTGCAAAAAAATCACAGCAATAAACCAAATAGTTTCTGATAAAATTGATATTGAATTTGGGCATACATTTCTGAATGGACTATAGTAATAATACTACCCATTCCATCTTTATAGGTGGAATTGATCTGTTATGGTGGGTCACTCTTGAGCGAACGTTTGTTGAATAGCTCTGCTGGCAGTCGCATTAACGCGTAGACAAGCTTTGTTTAGTTTAGTCCAGTCTATAGATCTTAACAGCATATCGAACAACTCAATTGTGCCCACACTTGTTTCTTAGCACCTCTACCATTACTGTTCTATAACTGTACCTTCTATGTGTAGTCTACAATTACTGTTCTATAACTGTACTTCTGTGTGTAGTCTACCATGACTGTTCTATAACTGTACCTTCTATGTGTAATCTACAATTACTGTTATATAACTGTACTTATATATGTAGTCTGCCATTGCCTGTTTTATAATTGTATTTCTATGTGTAGTCTACAATTACTGTTCCATAACTGCATTTCTGTATGTTTATCTAACAGTGGTCCCATCCGCATGTAACGTTGTTCGAGCAGGTATTGAATTACCATTACACTTATGGAGTAACTGTATACCAACATGTCTAATTAGATTTTCCACTTATCATCCCACTGTAAGAAAATCAAAATACACAGCAAGTATAGAGACTGGTTTAATATGCAAAATCATTAGATTGAAATTGAAAATAAAGATAGAACATTCATTGAGCTATTAGTATAGCATGTCATATACCTATCTATCTATCTAGTGATCTTTCAAGCCGTAGCCGGTCCATAGGGCATAGACCCAGATAATCTTTCGCTTATCTAAATTTTTATTCTAGCAGTTTTCGATCTTTCTAAAGATATTTTATCAAATCTCGCCATTTGTCTCTGGTCTGTGCAAACAACTCTATCTCATTGAGGGAGCAGATTCCTGCTGCTCTTGCCTCTCTGATCAATGTTCTTTTCAGTGTCTCTCTAGGTCGGCCTCTTTTCCTCTTACCTGTTATTTCACACATGCAGGCGTGCTTTCTTATTTGGTTATTATCTCGTCTCATCACATGTCCAACATATGACCATCGTCTTTTCTTGATGTCATATGTAGAATATTTATTTCTATTACAACTTCTAAAATGCACTTTCACTAGTCATAATACGTAAACTTGTCACCTAAATACTGTAGTATCATTCCTAATGAATGAGTGTAGTTACTAACTTTCGTTCTAGAGTGTTTGGTCCTGAAATTTTAGAGAGTGTTGCTATTAATTCATTCATTATTGACCACTGTATCAAGACTGAAGATTGAGAGTGTTACTATTAATTCATTATTGACCACTGTATCAAGCCTGAAGATTGAGAGTGTATAATTATTAATTCATTATTGACCACTGTATCAAGCCTGAAGATTCAGAGTGTATAATTATTAATTCATTATTGACCACTGTATCAAGCCTGAAGATTGAGAGTGTATTACTATTAATTCATTATTGCCCACTGTATCAAGCCTGAAGATTGAGAGTGTATTACTATTAATCAATCATTCATGATTGTTGTATTATTTCTGATTGAGATAATGTCGCTACTAACAAAAAAGTGATTAATACATCAAACTTGAAGTCATGAGAGTTGCCACGATTTCATTCAGATTTGCTGATTCGTATTGCCGTTTAACAAAAATATATTGGAGCGTATAAGACCCTGGAAGTCCAGGGGCAATTGATGTGCCATTGGTTTTAATTGATTACTTAAAACACAAACATATGAGACAATTGGTAAAAAGACAGCAACATACGGCAGCAAAAATGTTAAATTATATCAAACAATATCATCAGATTACAGTTTTGTATACGCAGAAGAAGAAGATGATAGTTTTTGTTTTTCTTTAGTTGACTTGTACATCACCATTTATGAACCAATTTATATTATTAGAACTTGTATATACTCAATTATCAACCGATTTTGTTTCCATGAACACGAAACTGCAAAGAATACAATGTGAGCCCCAAACAGTGAGCTCACATCTTCTAACAGATATAGAATCTAGCAGATAAAGAATCTAACAGATATAGAATCTAACAGATATAGAATCTAACAGATATAGAATATAACAGATATAGAATCTAACAGATATAGAATCTAGCTTGGTTGCAATATTCATAAACTTCGATGGCTACAGTTGCAGCAACTCATAAAGTTGCATCTGGTATCGATTGGTGTCACGCACTATCGATGCTACTTCGCAAACATCAATTTTTTTTTTCCGTTCGCCAGCTTTCACCTTTGGGGAAGCCCCTAAAGACTAGGAACTAAATTGTACGTGTTAATCCGTTTTTCCCTGACAGCCGTGTGCACAGGGTCCCCCGCCACACAGGCAGATAACTCCATCATTGGAGGTACTCATATTTTTTTAATCGATGAGTAATTGACGTTTCATGCCGGGCCTTACTGTTGAGACCAGGAGTGGTTGCCGCAAACAGATATTATAAATAAAAATACCATCTGGTGCAGCCGGGATTTGAACTCTCAACCTCTCTGTCTCGAGGCTGGTGTCTTGCCTCGAAACCAACCAGCCCCCCAAACATCGATTTTATAATTTAGCTTGGACCAGAATCTCTGCAGCATATCGGGCATGATCGCTTTTGCAGCCTCAGTTATACTTCTCTGCAGGTTATCCAGGGTTGACGGAAGTGGAGCTACATACACTCTGTCCTTCACGTGCCTCCAAATGATTGGATCCAACAGTCACAAACATTTAGGTCCGGTGATCTCGAAGGCCGCTACAGAACGTCCGGACATTTTGTTCAGCGCTGTCAATTCATCTGTCTGGCAGGTGTTCGTTGTGAGGATTGTGTGGACAACAAGATACCAGTGCGGGGTGCCCCATTTTGCTGAGAAGAGAAGTCTCGACCCCCTAGCACTGGAATCGGTTAAATCAAAGAGTGTTTGCGATCATCCTGCATTTCAGTAAAGCCCTGCACATCACCAATACCAAACGCCGTGTTTGTTTAGCTATTTGGAAGTTATGTGATCATGAGCATTCCTGGTAGTTACTTGTAAATCATTCATTATCGGCCACTTCATATTTATGGTACGTATTTACAAATTCGCACTATTTTCATATAGATGGTTGTAAATCACCAAATTGGTGAAGTGTTCTTTTTCTTTTCAAAGCTGCTTGCAAATTATCAATTTACATTCATCTCTGAATGCTATTAATCATTTCTACAGCATACTTGTCTTCATTAATATTTGATTAATTTGTATTAATTACAATCCTTGTTGCCACTTGGATTTAATGTTCTCTTCATGCCCGATGTGGTTTTATCATTTCTGACAGGCTGGTGGACCGTGACAATCCTCGTTAAGTGGCTATTTATCTTTTTTTCATTCGAGATAGACCTATTGGTGATAGGTCATTGTTTTTCACTGTCGCTCTGGGCAGACGGAAATATCCATCCCGAATTGTACAAAGTCTGTGATGGGGCGGAAGAGTCAACAATGATCAAACGGCTCAGAAAGCGAAAACAGCAAAGTGTGTGGTACACAAGAGACATGCACACATCAGGACATGAACGACGAATGTGGCTGACCACCGTGAAAGAGATTGGAGCCTCATCACGTACTAATCCAGAGAAAACCACAGAGAGGAATTCCAAATAATGTGGGAGGAAAGATCTAAAAATAAGTACTTGGAATGTTAGAACTCTTTACCAAGAACGAAAATGAGAAAATCTTATTCTGAAAGCGCAACGACTAAACATAGATATTTGCGGCATATCAGAGACAAGATGGAAAGAATGTGGGTACATAGAGGACGAAAAATATGCATATATTAAGGCAATACAACAGAAAATCAAAGAAAGGTAGAAATACTAAAAAAAGAGAGGTACAAAAATATATAAGTACCCACTCGACATACAATGATAGGATTATACTACTCAAAATGAAAGTAAAACTATTCGACAAAGCAATAATATAGACATACGCACCTACCCAAAACTATACAGATGAACAAATAGAGGCATACTATGAAGATCTAAATAAAGTTATGAAGCAAGTGAAATCTTCGGACATCTTGATTGTAATGGACGACATGAGTGCTAAAGTAGGAACAGGGAGATATCAGACAATTAAAGGAAATCATTGTTTAGAAAACAGAAATGTCTGTGTGAACAAATTATTACAATTCTGTGAAGAAAACAGGCTGATAATATGTAACACCTACTTTGAGCAAGAGAAAAGGAAACTATACACATGGAAAAGCCCTGGAGATAAGAAAGAAGAGGAATCAGAAAAACTACAAAATTATAAAATATAGGTTCCTTAACAGCGTAAAGGTAGCTAAACATCCAGGACGAGATATTAACTCAGATAACATCCTGTAATGATTAAAAAGAAAATCTATCAAAAGAGAAATAAGCACAAGTCTAATTCATCAACAATACCACTAGGTATAACAGCTTTAAATGAAACAAAGATGTGTAGATACTTATACAATACGAGTTAAGAACACATATACGAAGCTGCTGGAAGAAGGAATTGAGCAGTCCAGAAGGGAAAATCCTGTTGAAAAAGTTACAACCAAATGGCAATGCATAAAGAAAAGCGTACAAGAAACTTGCGATACCTTACCCAAAAAAGAAAAAAAAAAAAAATGGAATACTAACACCATCTTAGAAAAATGGAAGAAAGGAGAGAAGCGAAGAACACTACCCAATACAAGAAATTATATAATGAAATACGCAAAACGTGCAACAAGGCAAAAGAAAACTGGCTCAGTCTAAGATATCTAGAAATCAAAACTATGGAAAGTAAACAAGATTTAAGAGGCATGCACACAAAAATAAAGAGAATGACTAATAAAAATAAAATAACCCACAGAAAGCGGATGCATCGCAGACAAAAAATATCTTCGGTCGGTATTACGCCCATGCCGCTTTACTTTCCCAGAAAATCTCCGGCACCCATTTAAGGCTGGGTCAACCCGAAAGTCGTCGGTTGGGATCGAACCCTACCTCTTGTCCTTTGTAGTCCAGTTCACTAACCACTGAGCTATCGCGGCTCAAAACCTACAAGTGGATATCAAAATTGAAGGAATAGACCTGGAGACATTTCAGAACTATAACTACCATGGACATACTATAACATTGATGTAAATGTAAAACTGTTATAAACAAAAGAATCGGAATGGCAAAAAGTAATTTTAATGTCATGAAATATTGAATAACATCAAAACAAATAACACCAGGGCTAAAACTAAGAATAGCAAAATGTTATATCTTCTCAACATTCCGGTAAGGTGCAGAAACATGGACATTAGACAAGAAAACATAGAAAATTGAAGCCTTTGAAATGTTTATTTATAGAAGAATAGGTAGAATTGGATGGAAAAAAAAGAAAACAAACGATGAAGAGCAACTTAAAACAACTAAAAATGAAAAGCGAACTACTAAATGTAATTCAAAACAAGACAAATGCGATTTTTAGCGCATGTTAAAAGACAATAAATAGCCCACTAAATTTAATCTTGAAGGGAAAATACAAGGTAAAAGAGGCAGAGGCAGACCAAGACTAACATGGACGAGTAACATCGAAAGATGGACAAGACAGCCTATGATAACCTGCACTATCAAAGCAAGAGACAGAGTGGCATGGCGCTCCATGGTAGCCAACCTTTGTTCCGGAGATGGTACTCGGTGATGATGATGATAATCCTTAATTTATCACCGAACTGTTGTTTTTAAAACTGTTTCTAATTTACAATTTGTTGTGTATTTTGTTTAACTGTTGTTGAAACCATCATGGCACTCCAAGCTTTCTCTTATTGTTATGTAAATTATCTCATGCATTATTTATTTACCCCTATAATTTTAGTAGTATAGTGGTAAGTATCCCCGCCTGTCACGACACAAGACCAACAATAATGCAGAGTGAAGTGGAGGGCGCAATTCAACACATGAAAAGAGGCAAAGCTCCAGGTCCGACAATATAACAATCGAAGAGATAAATGCATTAGGAGAGCTGGGAGTACAAGACATAACAACACTACTCAATGACATATATAACACTGGACACATACCTGAAGATCTACTAAAATCTATCTTTGTAGCCATACCGAAGAAGTCAGGCGCCACTAATTGTGAAGGCCATCGCACTATTAGTCTCATGAGCCATATGATTAAAATATTACTAAGAATCATCATGAGACGTGTAAGGAACAAAATAAAACAAGAAATAAGGGAGGAACAATGTGGATTTGTGGAAGGAAAGGTCACCAATAATGCAATTTTCATCTTAGGAACATTGATAGAAAGATCTATACAGGTAAAGAAAGATCTATATATGTGCTTTATAGACTACACGAACGCATTTGACAAAGTAAAGCACCTGGAAATAAGGATCTGCGAATCATAAAAAAACATGTACTGGCAACAAACAGCAGCTATACGAATTAACAACCAAACAGGACAATTTCAATTTATAAAACCCGACATGGCTGTGTTCTGTCGCCGGATTTGTTTTCACTTTACAGCGAACATATTATGAGATCAATAGCAGACAAAAAAGGAATTAAAGTCAACGGTCACAACATAAATAATTTACGATATGCGGGTGACATAGTCTTAATAGCAGAGAAAGAGAATGGGCTACAAGAAATGATAGATATAATAGTAAAAGAAAGCAACAAGAAAGGTCTCAGTCTGAATAGTAAGAAAACAGAAGTAATGGTTATATCGAAGAAACAATCATCATCATCATGCAGCATAAAAATAAACAAGACAAATCTGAAACAAGTGCAACGTTTGAAATACTTGGGCATAGTGATAACATCAGATGGAAGATACAACACAGAAATAAAAAAATCAGAAAAGCTCAAACCAAAATGGCATTTCAGAAAATGAAAAATATCTTATGCAACAAATCTATGTCAATAGAAATGAGAAAGAGAGTTCATCGATGCTATATAGAACCAATTCTGACCTATGGAAACGAATCATGGACAATAGACAAACAAATGAAAAGACGATCAAAGACCACAGGGATGGGATTTCTCAGAAGAATGTTTAAAGTTCCCTGGACAGCTAAAAAGACCAATGAGAAAGTTCTCAAAGAGGCCAACACAAAAAGGTAGCTCTTTAAAAACATCAGAAAGAAACAATCAACATTTTGTGGACACATCATGAGAAGAGGAAAGTTGGAATACTTGGTTACAAGTGGCAAAATAAAAGGAAAGAGAGATCGCGGATAAAGAAAGAAAACACTGGATAGCTTGGTGTCATGTCATGGAAAACAGTCAACAATAGAACTCATACGATGCACTGTGGATAGAAAATTGTGGAAGGACATGATCGCCAACGCCAACCGGTGCGGCACATGACGATGATGATATAACTTTGTCTTACAAGAAATATATATTTCTGGGCTACCACCACCAGGTCCCTACCTTCTTGTCTGTCGCTTAGACCAATCAACACATTGCCAGCCAATAGAGTGTTGTTCATGTACACGCTTTGCTGAACTGCTGTGTACCTTGGACACTAATTACAGTTACTAATCACCCAGCACTAATGACGTGTGCAAGTCCATTAACCCTCTCCTGCTCAAACAAACAGTACTAGACACCAGTGACACCTGGCCAGTTTTTGTTCGTGTGTAAACATTGATAATTGAACTCTCGCTGGTGTGGATAATTTTTAGCTCTTGTCCTCTAGCGCCTATTCTAGGTATGTATTTGAGTTTGTTGAAATTAATTTTTACTTTCTTTCTTTCTTTTTTTTTTGTTGCTTATATTATTGCAACCTCTCGTACGCACTCTTGAACTGGACACAACCCGACAAAGCTGTTCTTGGCCGGACTTTAAACATTCTAAATAGGGTTCTAGATAATAACAAGAAAAACATGACATTTATCTGAAAAGGAAAGAAAACAGTGATTGTCAACAAAAAAAAAATAAATAAATAAAACGGGTCATAATAATATTTTGGTTATTTTCAATACTTTCTAAGGTAAAATAAGGTGACGTGTACAATGTCTGGCCGCATACATGACGTATCTGGTGAGATCCAGGCGTCTGCTAAGTGCATATGTACTTTCTTTTATGCAACTATAAAGTTCACACACTCCATGCTTCGGTCTTTAGTCATTCTTTGTCGTGTGCCCCATGTCTGACCCACACTTTGCTTCTCCTGCTTCTGCTCTCCCCCACTAATCTGTCTTGGTATGTCTACCCTCGAGTCTATTGCCCAACATTTCTTGTGATTGTTTCTAGATTTTTCCTGTTCACATGTCCAGCTCTGTACTCTCTTGTTTGTTACTAGACTGCATTCTTTCTTTGGAGCACTTCTTGGTTGCTTGTGTATGGCCCACAATTTTCTGATAATACTCTAGATGGTTTGTGTGAAATGATAACAGCAACGTTGATGTTTTCCTTCCAGTTGATCTCTGATAACCTTTAATGTCAATATAGAAACACTGACAATTTATTGTCATAACTCATGTCATAACTCTCATAAACTATGACTATGATTGTTGTACAATTAAAAAGTAATTGTTTAGCTAAACAATCATCCAGATTTTGCAGCAATAATGGGTCAAAATACCTGGACCACTGAGTGCCAGAAGGTGACGATTTTAAATGTTTGTTTTTTAAATTGATGTTTTATGGAAGTGATTTCTTTGTATGAGATAATATACTTGTGTAAATAATGTAATAATTTAACTTAATTTATTTTACTTTTTGTATTTCTATTGTCTGTGTATGTAACATTTGTAACTGGGCATTAAATGTAACTCAATCGTCTTCTATTATGTTTATATGTTCGAAATTGGAGTCAACAACGATGGCCTAACATCATCAAGCGATATACATTTTTAAAGAAATATGACGATCATCACTTTCGGGAGGACGTGAACTTCTGGTATATGGTGGATAGGCGGCTGGAACCATTGCAGGCTATGCATGAAAAGTGTTCCATGTTGCAGTCTCCTCATATTTCAAGTCCATGGGGGACTGGTTGGTCTCGAGGCAAGACGCCGGCTTCGGGACAGAGAGGTTGTGGGTTCTAATCTCGGCTACACCGGTTGGGATTTTTATTTATGATTTCTCCCTGCGACAACCACCCTGGTCTCAGCAGCAAGACTCGGCATGAAACGTCAGTTACTCATCGACGGAAAAAAAACATGAGTACCTCCGAAGTCGGAGTTATCTGCCTATGAGGTGAGGGACCCCTGTGCACACGGCTGCCGGGGAAAAATGGATTAACACACAAAATTCAGTTCCTAGTCTCTAGGGACTTCGTCAGAGTTGAAAGCTGGCTAACGCAACAACAACAACAACAATAATCGTCTTCAAGTCAGCGTCAATGTTTCATTGAAGAATTATAGAAGCTTTACATTTCTTAATTAAGTTAATGAACAAGTGGACAAAACGTATCAGTGACAAACAGCTGAGGTTCTTATAACTAATTGTGAAGGTAGAGTAGACCCTTAACAATTGCCGTTTGGTCATGAAGCTTTAGCGATGTCAATGAGCCACGTCATCATGAGGCGGGGTGACCCGTTCCCTTCTAGGTTCTTCTCTTGGCAGAGAATATCTCTGACTCTCATATAAAGAGAACTTAGTGGACTCTGAGAAATTTTTAAGTTGGGAAAAAATGTGCCTTGATTCACATATATTAATCACGAAGCTTCAGGTGGGCAGGTGAAGGTACTAACTACATTGCTACTCACAACCTATTTTACAGAAATCACTTATCGGCAAGAACAATAAGAAAATAACCTCTACTGAGTTGGAATGTGTCAGACGAATGACATGAAACAGCCTAAGATCAGAAATGAAGAACTGAGAAAAAAAGCTAGGAATAGCCCCCGTCATAGAATGTATAAAGAAACAACAGATAAAATGGTTTGGCCACGTGATACGGCAAAGTAAACATAACACAAGACAGAGAGCCCTCAATAAACGTTGCGAGAACACCAGACTCAAGGGTCGACCACGAAAAAGATGGACCGATGGAATATTAGAAGCACTCATCGTCACCATGTGCCGTACCGGTTGGCGTAGGCGATCATGTCCCTCCACAATCTTCTATCTACAGTGCATCGTATCAGTTCTGTTGTTGACTCTTTTCCATGCCATGACACCAAGCTATCCAGTATTTTCTCTCTTTGTCGTCCGCGTTCTCTCTTTCCTTTTATTTTGCCAGTTGTAACCAAGTATTCCAAATTTTCTCTTCTCATGATGTCCCCGCAAAATGTTGATTGTTTCTTTCTGATGATTTTTAAGAGCTCCCTTTGTGTGTTGGCCTTTTTGAGAATTTCTGTATTGGTCCTTTTACCTGTCCAGGGAGCTTTCAACATTCTTCTGAGAAATCCCATCCCTGTGGTCTTTGATCGTCTTTTCATTTGTTTGTCTATTGTCCATGATTCGCTCTCATAGGTCAGAATGAGTTCTTTAAAAGCACCGATGAACTCTCATTCCCACTTCTATTAACATAGATTTGTTACATAAGATATCTTTCATTTTCTGAAATGCTATTTTGGCCTGAGCTATTCTGCTTTTTATTTCTGTGGTGTATATTCCATCTGATGTTATCATTGTGCCAAAGTATGTGACGTGTTGCACTTGTATCAGATTTGTCCAGTTTATTGTTATGCTGCATGATGGTGATGATTGTTTCTTTGATATGACCATTACTTCTCTTTTCTGAATAGTATATTCAGACTTAGACCTTCTTTGTTGCTTTCTTTTACTATTATATCTATTATTTCTTGTAGTTCCTTCTGTCTCTGCTGTTAAGACTGTGTCATCCGCATATCGCAAATTATTTATGTTGTGACCGTTGACTTCAATTATTTTTTTGTCTGCTATTGATCTCATAATATATTCGCTGTAAAATGAAAACAAATCCGGCGACAGAACACAGCCTTGTTTGACTCCTTGTATTATATATTGGAATTGTCTTGTTTGGTTGTTAATTCTTCTGGCTGCTGTTTGTTGCCAGTACATGCATTTTATGATTCGCAGATCCTTGCCATTAATATTTAATTTTTCCAGCATATTTATTATTTCCACATGCTTTACTTTGTCAAATGCTTTTGTGTAGTCTATAAAGCACATATATAGATCTCTATTTACCTCTATAGATCTTTCTATCAATATTCTTAAGATGTATATTGCATTATTGGTGCCCTTTCCTTCCACAAATCCACATTGTTACTCACTTATTTCTGGTTTTATTTTGTTCCTTACACGTCTCATGATGATTCTTAGTAATATTTTCGTCGTATAACTCGTGACGCCAAATACTGCGATTGTCCTCACAATCAGTGGCGCCTGACTTCTTCGGTATGGCTACAAAGATAGATTTTAGTAGATCTTCGGGTATGTGTCCAGTGTTATATATGTCATTGAGTAGATTTGTTATGACTTGTACTCCCAGCTCTCCTAATGCATTTATCTCTTCAATTGTTATATTGTCGGGACCTGGAGCTTTGCCTCTTTTCATGTGTTGAATTGTGTCCTCCACTTCACTCTGCATTATTGGTGGTCCTGTGTCTTTGTTTGAATTGTTTAGCTCTGATCTTTCATCATCATAGAGTTCACTGATATATTCTGTCCATCTTTTCATTGTCTTCTCCTGTCACATTATTATATTTCCTTCCTTTGATTTCACACATCCTGACACTTTGACTTCATTTCTTCCTGTTAATTCATTTAATTGATTGCATACACTTTGAGTCTTTCTTTTGTTGTTTTTCCATTTCTTCATATTTCTGCTTTAACCATTCTTCCTTTGCTTCTCTGCATTTGTTCTGGATCTCTTTGTGCAATATTTTGTATGTCTGTTCTTCTTTCTTATGCTTTCGTCTTTCGTCCATTAGTTCTAATATTTCTTCTGTCATTCATGTATTTTTTGTTGATTCTTTAAGTCACTGGTATTACTTCTTTTGATGTTTGTTGAATCGATTGTTTGAGCATTTCCCATTGTTCCTCGATGTCCTGTATTATTTTCTCAATAGTATTATATCTATTTTGTACTATTGTACTGCACTTATCACTTATCTGTCAATCTACTCTAAGCATATCCAGTTCTAATTTTATATTTCTTAGTGATTTCTTTGCCTTCCGCAGTTTTATTCTTATCTTTCCAACTACTGGTTCATGGTCACTATTGCAATCTGCTCCTGGCCATGTTTTAACAGATGTTAGCCAATCCTGAATATTCTCTGTACCAGTATAAAATCAATTTGATTGTGTACTTTTTGTCTGGGCTTTGCCATGTCCTTAGTTATTAGAAGCACTAGGAAACATAATAGCAGTAGTGGCGAACAGACGAGCAAAAGATTGGAAAGTATAACTCTTCTCGACACTGAAAGGCAAATGAGGAAGGACAGAGAAGAAGAGGAAGAGGAAGAAGAAGAAGAAGAAGAAGGAGGAGGAGAAGAAGTAGAAGAAGAAGGAAAATAAGAAGAAGGAGGAGAAGAAGGAGGAGAACACTTATCGTCTTCGAAAAACATTTGGCAATACAACACAGTTCAGCTATAGAAGAGAGGATAGCAACTACCGACAACGTATTCAAAGCAATAGAGGACAGAATAACTTGAGCACTACACATTGATAAACAGTCTCACATGATGAAAACACATGATGACTGGAGCACTTTATGACTGGGGCACGTGATGACTGGAACACATGACTGCAGCATATGATGATTGCAGCACATGATGACTGAAGCATATGATAACTGGAAAATGTATTGAATTTATAGGGCGGGAATCGCAGGAACTTCATCTAGTTGCTGGACGATCCATTTACATCGTTTACGTGTGTTTACTTGTACCCTCACTTGTACGGCTACAGGGGCCCTGACCATGGTGAGTGGAGGGGAGAATAGAGCCCCTGTCACCTGCCAATCTTGTTGTAGGAAGCCACTAAGGATGGTCGAGAACAAAGTACTCTCTGGTGCTATAGTACTTACCTCTGGCCTGAAGCTATCTTCAGTGCTTTCACTAGATGTGGTGGGCGTGCCTCATACTGGGAAATGTAGTGATGGGAGGATGTGGGCACTATAGAGTTGTCCGTTGTGTAGTGGCAACGATCTTTCGACTAAACTGAACGAACAATGCACAAATATATTCTCAGACGATGTTGCCTTTAGTTTCTTGATGACTTCTATTGTGTTTTATTTTGTGTATTGGCTGTTTGAAAACTTTTGTGGTAAAGATTGTCACGATAGTTTCACACACAAACACTCATACCATTTATATAAATATATAAACGCCTTTTTAGGCGTTTGGGGAATATGGTGTTCGTGACCATATTTTCTTATAACCACGGTACATTTTTGGGTGATGTGGTCGGTATCACGCCATGCCGCCTTTAGTTCCCAGAAAAATATCTAGTACCCATTTTTAGAGGCTGATATATATATATATATATATATATATATATATATATATATATATATATATAAAGAAGACCGAGAATAGCAGTACATAAATTAAATACCACGAAGAATATGAAGCACATTTATCAGGAAAGCAATAATGGTAAAAACTACTGAGGGTATGTAATTTTCTCTCGGCAACGAACGATTGTGAACCCTGGACACTCACACAAACAATACAGAAAAATGGTGGTTCAATCGAAGAAAAATGCTAAAGCATATTTTCAGAACACAGAAAAATAAAGGCCCCTAAAATGCCTTGAACAATGAAGAGAACTTGCTTATAAGCAATAGCCTACACAGGAGAATGAAGTATTTTGGTCACATTAAAACATATTGGTGCTATAAAATAAAACAACAATAGACAGCATGAAACCAAAAAATGAACCATGGTTAGACCAGGAAGCTGATGACATCAAAGAAGTCTTGAACCTTACAAAAGAGAAAGTGAGAGATCTGGCTTCAGCCAGAGATTTGTTCAGATGGGCTGTGATGAGAGAACAATTTCGCAACACCAGATGATGTAGATGAAACAGAAGATGAAACAAAAATAGCAGAAAATGAACAAATTGTGCGCTTTTTTTTTTTTTTTTTTTTTTTTTTTTTTTTTTTTTTACGTTATTTGTGTTGTTGGTTTTCATGGAAATAAAATATTCACTTTTCTGTCTTCAGTGGCTATAGTCAGGGAATGTCGGCCGCAAGTTTAAAAGAGCACTTTGCAATTTGTGACGAGAACGATTTCGTCAATGCATTGGAAGCAACAAATCAAGTCATGTTGATGGAAATGGAACAGTTTGATGATGAACAACGATCAGACAACACGAAACAGTCAATAGACGAGACACACTCTAATGACAAAAATCACATAGTGACATATGATCCATCAAGACAGGTGAATGTACATATCAGTCCTCACTTACCACCAACAAAAGGTAAGATTGTATTTCTCGCTTCACTTTCTAGTATTCTTATGTCACCTACGTTGTGTTTTTAATCCTCTGTTGGCTGTATTGTGTGAGATGATGAAACACAACGATACATCGAACATTCTAGAATACACAATTATATACACACACACACACATACACACATACACACATACACACATACATACATACATACATACATACATACATACATACATACATACATACATACATACATACATACATACATACATACATATATATATATATATATATATATATATATATATATATATATATATATTATAAATAAAATACGAAAGTACATATAAATAAATATGTATCATTCGCTAGTTACAAATCAGAAGGGTCGGGTCAGAGTTCAGTTCCCAAATGCATCACGAAAGGATATAAAATAATAATTAGCCCCCAACAGGGATCGAACCATACCTTAGCAGCACATCGTCCTGTCAATAGAAACCGCGTGTAAACAAACTCTGCCAATTGGTTACCATAAATAAGATTAACTTTGCTGGCGGGTCATACTATTGCTACATTGATTTAATAATAATTTAATGGTAGATGATTTGTAGTGAAAAGATCACATTAATCTGTGTCCCAGGACATGCGTGAGTACGGGAAAAGGAAAGAGCGGTCAGGTTGGCTAGCTGCGCTATCGTTGAGGACGGTCAACCAATTGATCGGGCGGACATCATCAATGCCCTCCGAAATGTGGGAAGGGCACAGGACTTCGACAACCATGAGTCAACGTCACTCCTTCGGATGAAACAGATGGCAGTTAAGATGGGCACACTAGAAACGAGAAACTTAGTGGGCATATAAGAAGACTTATCAACCAACACAGAACTGGAGTCGTCAGTCGCTGGACACTACGATACTTGCTGAGGAGAGTATCTAAACACCTATGGACATTTTCGGAGTGCAATGATGATGACACCGCAAATAACTCAATAACTCATTAACTTGTAGTGAAAAGAGTAATGACCCACGATACACTTATATCATGTATAAGGAAATGAAACGTTCACCATACAAAGCCAAGTTATTTTGAGTTGAGAGGTTTAGCGCTATTCCTGGCTGTCATGACTTGTCCACAACTCACTGGTACATGTAACTCAATCGTTTACAGCTGTCTTGAATGGAGAGCATCAAGCTGACTTTAAACTCAATTCACATTATCACAAGGTGAGCGCGATACCACTACACTTTTGATACAAGAACAAGATACCTAACCTCCACGATAATAACATATCGGCTTTAATCACTTCATGAAATGCTTATAAATAATTATGTTACCATTTGATAAATATCGGCGAGTGTGTCTCGTCTTGCTCAATTATCTACATATGCAGCAGGATGCCATTGTTCCTGCGAAGCTGGCGATGGAAATTGCTCGCGGACAATTGTCCGCTCTTATATTATATATATATATGTATATATGTGTATGTGTGTATACGTTTATATATGTATACATATATTATGTAAGTATGTATTAATGTTTCTATGTTATGAAAGTATGCACATTTGTTTCCATATGTATATGATGGATATAACATGGTACGATCTTCTAAATATGTCAACAAACAACAAGAGTAGATCAACTCAAAGGGGGGAGTTCGAATCAATCCCTGGCTATAGCTTGGGCCAATTAATACCAGGATTATTTAACGTCCATTATTGTGTGATTACATTGTAAGTTTGTATTCATGAAGTCATTACTCTAACGAGATTTCGTGTAATTTGTGAACATCTATACGGGCATTTGCGGGTTTTTTATCTGGTCGTGTTAAAACATGTATGTACGTGTATGTATGTATATATGTATGTATGCATGCATGCATGTCTGCATGTGTGCATGCATGCGTGTGTGTGTATTTATGTGTGTATGTATGTGTTATTGGTTATTGGTTATTGGTTATTGGTTATGGAAGGCCTCGGTATCACTGAAAACGAATCAAAATCCATAATTGCTCAACCGACCGTGCCAGTGGAATCATCCGAATTACTAACTCATCTCCCAAACAAAGAAAGGTAACTGTAGTCCCCATCGTAGCAGTCTCAGCACACGCCAAAAGACATAAGGCGAAACAGCGCAGAAAGTAAACACAGTCAACTGTTCCCTGTCATACGATATCATCCTTCATCGTAAACAATTGGGACATCGAAACATAATCAAAACGGATGAAACGCACAGCTCACAGTGTGCACAGAGCACTTAACTACAGTATCTCCTGCAACAAGCCGGACTTGGAATATGAGGAAACTGCAACAAGGAACACCCTTCAGACATAGCCTTCAATGGTTACTGCCGCCTATCCACCATATACCATGGAAGTTCACGTCCTCCCGAAAATGATTATCGTCATATTGAGAACAAAAAATGTACAGCGCTTGATGATGTTAGGACATCGTTCTTGACACCAACCAAACATAGAAACACACAGGTGGTCGTCGAATTATCACCGTCACACATTCACACATCAAACAACAGACCCTGCGGTTAGCGTACAACGAACGAAACACGGTGCAAATTCCCAAAGAGGAAAATCTTCGGTCGACTTGACGGAGCAATCCATTAATGCGTTTCAGCATGTAAATAACTTGCCTAAAAAATCTCAACGTCGGCCATTGAATAGCACTCACTGTGACCGTATGTATGTGTATGTGTGTGTGAGTGCGTGCGTGCGTGTATGTATGAATATATGTATGCATGTTTATATGTTATGAAAGTATTCACATTTGTTTCTATATGTATGTGATGGATATAACACGGTACGGTCTCCTAAATACGTCATCAAACAACAACAGTAGATCAACACATACTATAGAAGAGTACACAGATGAAGAAGAAAATATCATCAGAAAAGGAGTTGTAGATATATAAAAACAGAAAACGAGCAAAGCCGAAGCGACATACACCATCCCCGTAGACATAGCTGTAGCAGTAGCTGAAACAGTTTGAGCTACCAGGATACATTTGGTTGACATCTTGCAACAATTGACGACACTAGGAGAATGGGGACAGGACATCATCACTCCAAAATAATATAAAAGAAGTCCAGCAGAAACGACTGTAAATGTCATTGAATAATTTCCCTACTAAACTATGTAGAAAACAAATATACGCCAAAATTGTAGAAAAAAAAAGATGAGACCAATTATAGAACTACAGTTTCGCCATTCACAAATGAGCTTCAGGAATAACTGTACACAATCCGATGCAAAGATCATATGAAAATGATTTTAATAAAAAGCAAAGGAATACAACATAAATATATAGAGAGGCTTTATTGACGAAGTAAAGATGTGTGGCAGTTTAAACGTTTAATCAATATACAAGATCCAGCCATTCATCCATCCATCTATATTTGTCTGCCTGCCAGTCTGTCTGCCTGTCTGTTTGAATGCCTGCCTGTCTGTCCGGAAAAAAATTTGTTATCTACCTAGCCTCATATCTACCTACCTACTTACCTAAATGCCCACCTGTCTGACTGCCTTCATGCCTGAGTGTGTGCCTGTCTACTTAACTATCTGCATTCCTGTTTGTTCGCGAGTGAGCATACATTGACCATAGTCCTGTACTAGCCACATACTCATCTTCTTTACTTCTTCTTGTACCTGTTCCTGTGTCCAGGGAGATACAACAAACGTCTGGTTCTCTTCCTTGTGGCGGTTTCAACCACTGTCACTTGATGTTGTAGTTTTTCATTGATCTAATTTGTCCACCTGACTCTACCTCTTGCCTTTCACCATTCTTTTCTTTTAATATATGCTTTGTATGGAAACGAATCGCATGGCATTATTTCCAGATGTGCAAACCATTTTATTTGTATTTGTTTTCATGTATGTAGAAGATTGGTTCAATGACCATTCTTTCTCTTCTGGCATTATCTCAGACACCTCGACCTTGCTAATGACATAGTTCTCATCAGCAGCCAGATAAAAACGATGCAGGAAAACACAAATGAACTATCATCAATAGCCAGCAAAATTGGGCTTAAGATCAATCATGAAAAGACTAAGGTCATGAAAAGTTTAACTCCAACAGATGACAAAATATACATGGAAAACAAACCAGTAGAAGAGATCGATCACTTTATCTATATTGGAAGTCACATTGATCGATAAGGGGAAACAAGCAAAGAAATCAGAATCAGAATAGCTAAAGCAGCAATGTCTTTCAGAAGCCTTGAACAGTTGTGGAAATCAAAACTCATCAGCACAATCACAAAACTTAGGCTATTCAAATCAAGCGTACAATCAACCCTTACCTATGCGTGTGAAAGCTGGAAAACAACAAGAGATATAGAAACAAAGTTCAACGCATTCGAAAATAAATGTCTAAGGAAAATACTTGGTATAGCGTGGAACGAATTCAAAACAAACGAGGAAATTAGAGAAATCGCCAATCAACCACTAATATCTTCAGTAATAAAGAAAAGACGATGGTCATATGTTGGACATGTGATGAGAAGACATAACAACCGAATAGCAAAGCAAGCCCTCATATGGGAAACAACAGGTAAGAGAAAAAGAGGAAGACCCAGGGAGACACTGAGAAGAACATTGATGAAAGAGGCAAGAGCAGCAGGATTCGGCTCCCTCAATGAGATAGAGCTGCTTGCACAGAACAGAGACAAATGGCGAGATTTGATAAAATATCTTTAAAAGAATTGAAAAACTGCTAGAACAAAAATTAAGATAGGAGAATGTGTATCTTGGTCTACAACCTATGGGCCGGCAACGGCTCGAAAGGTCAATAGATAGATAGATAGATATATAGATTATCTCAGACTCTGTCTCGATAGAAAGAGCGCCTCAAATATTTCAAAATAGCAAACCTTTCTGGAGAAAGTCACTCTCATTGATTATGATCTTAATATTGATCACTCCCCTTGCCCTTCATTTTGAGTAATATTGCTAATGTGGTAATTGAAAAAGGCCCCTATAAAATGATATTCTCAAATATTTAACGGTGTAGTCCTGCTCAATGTCTATACATCTGCTGCAGTTAACGGCAATGTTTTCTGTCAACCTCTCTATTTTACCGACCACCGTGAAAGAGATTTTAGCCTCATTGCGTAACATTCCAAAGAAAGCCATGGAGAGAAATTCTAACTATTGTTTTAGAAACGAGATAAAAATAGCCACATGGAAAGTTAGGACCTTATACCAACATGGAAAACTAGAAAATGAATAGGGAGCCGCGATAGCTCAGTGGTTAGTGAACTGGATTAAAAAGGACAAGGGGTAGGGTTCGATCCCAACCGACGGCTTCCGGGTTCACCCAGCCTTAAATGGGTACCGAATATTTTTCTGGGAAAGTAAAGCAGCACGGGCGTAATACCGACCACATTATCCCAAAAATCATGTGCTGAAGGTCTGTAAAATATAGGGTCACTAACACCATATTTCCCTATACGCCACTTGGCGTGACGGGGGTACTTTACTTACTTTTATGTTAAAAGACACAACAGCCTATTAAAAGTAATATTGGAAGGGAAAATACAAGGTTAAAGAGGCAGAGGCAGACCAAGACTAACATGGACGAGTAATATCAAAAGATGGACAAGTCAGCCTATGACAATCTGCATCATCAAAGCAAGAGACAGAGTGGAATAGCGCTCCATGGTAGCCAACCTTCGATGCGGAGACGGCACTCAATGATGATGTTTTTACCGCGATGTTTACTTTGCATATCATCTTGTGCTCAAGAAAGCACAGCGAGTAGATCTAGCTTTCAGTCTGTCGTGTACATCTCGCGTGTGTAGTTTGTGAATGATTTGGAGAGAAGCAGCGACCGTTAGTGTCTTATGTTCCCTAGGATTGGCTAGGAATAATCACCAGTGCTACCGCGTATGGAGTACACAGAGGTCGACATCGACGCCAGCATGAACAGACAAGGCAGAAGATCTAATAAACAACTAAACTAAAAATATACTTTAGGGAGTCAACACCTAAAATTCAACACCTAAATCAAAAGTCTTGCGAATCAGGATATACACTGTACGAAGAATACACAAAATAATTTTAGGTTAAAATAAGATGTCAAGTAGAGTTATGTAAACTACCCCTCTATGGTTTTTGCGCATATTAATCACACAAATAATGCTACAGATTTAAATGATAAAAGAACAAACGAATTCCTTATTTAAATGCAGTCTAATCAAGAATAAATCATGAAAGATAGAACAAAATTGCAAGAAGACTGAAATGAACAAGGTTAAACAGGCGAATAATTGTCATCAAGAATTGTCAATGTTAACATCTGCAAAATATATTTCAAAATAAATACACAATATCAGCATGAAGATTGGTGATAGGAACATCAGCATGAAGATCGTTGATAACAACTTAAGCAAGTTGAATATTTCACATTCCTATGTAGACTGGTAAAGGAACAGATGAACAAGCATCGAACCTTTCTTCACAATGCAGTTTAAACATGTGGAACTAGTGGTCAAATGGCAGCATTCGTAACGAACAAATACATCACAAAAAAGGACAATAAATAATAGCGCTATTAAAAACATTCTTCATCATATCCTGCTGCTGTCATGGCGCTAGCCACTATAAGAATCAAAGAAATATAAACTATCCAGATGTATGATGGGAGAAAGTTTGAGAAATTAATTGAAAGTAGAGAAATAAAAAGCGGGGTCAGCTGCATGCTAGGATATATAAATCAGCAGGACATTAAATGATTTAGAAACAAATCAAAACGCATCATCATGTGTCATACCGGTTGGCGAAGAAGATCATGTCCTTCAACAATCTTCTATGCACAATGCATCGTATCAATTCTGTTGTTGACTGTTTTCAATGCATCCGTTATCTCTCTTATATGTATTTGTTTTATTTTATATTTTTAGTTTTCATTATTTTTTTTATATTTTGAATTTCCATTTCTTGTTGCTTTCTTTTACAATTATATCTAACATTTCCTGTTGTCCATTCCCTGTCTCTGCTATTATGACTGTGTCATCTGCATTTCGCAAATTATTTATGTTGTCACCATTGACTTCAATTCCATTTTTGTTGGGTCTACTCTTTGATAGAATCAGAAATTACTAAACACGATTCATACAGATCATATCATATACAGGTATCATCAAACGTTACCAAGACTGAATGTCCAGATGGCGCTCTCGAGAAAGAGAGACAGATAGAATACAACAAATATTCTAGAACCTGATAATAGAAGAGGCCAATAAAATATATTGCAAACTACATCTCTGAGAGATACTGAACAAGGGAGGTAAGAGAATATCGACATGGCCTAGAGCAAGCAAATCAATGGGACTATGTTGGACACAACTCAAATGAAGTTTCAAAATGTAAGGTCTTACGCTGGAGAGTCTTCGAAGTAAATTCGAGAATTAGTGGTTAGTGCCACGTGGATACGAGGCTGTCTGCGTACCTGACAGAGTAAACAATGTTAATATCTTAGCTCCACATGAAAAAAAAAAAGAAAACCATTTAAATTCGAGCCATGGAGTGTTAAAACCGTGTTGTTTAGATTAGAAAATTGAGACCACTAATGTCGAATGTACAGATCGATATTCTAGCAGATCAAAAGACTATGGTCGCAGATTGTGGTTCGATTTAGGAAAAAAATGCATGGCATGTCGTTGAAGTATTCTACGATATATCTGTACACTTTGAAGAGGTTAATTGTGGATGTATCATCACTTTATATATCTGTGTGTGTGTGCATAAGACAAGTGCAAGGATATCTACCCTTATCTTGCTTTATCGACGTTGGGCATTGTAAATGCGATAATAGAAAGCCTGAGAGATGACCATTAGTCTAGTTTAGTTTCTCAATCTTTCTCTTACCGTGGCCACCTCTCGGACATATTTTCTTCCCTTGATCGTGTTGTCCTTTCGTTATAAATAGGATAACTATTTTCAATTCTTTTTTTGTTCAAATGGTTAGGGATATATAGATAGATATACAGTAAAGTCTCGATTATCCGGAATGCTCGGGGAAGAACCCATTCTGGATAATTGAATTTTTCTGGATAATCGAGAGTAAGAAAACCAAACTCAAAATTTATGAAAAAACATGATTGAAAAATTGCAATGCTCAGAAATATTTAAATTCGTGTGACATTCACTAGCTTTCTCTATCAACATGGGTCCTGATATTGGCATTCCTTTTCTTCTTCTTTCTAAAAACCACACATAAAGGACGTCGTCGAGTTTTTCAAATTTTGGCCGTTTCATACTTCGTCTCTGGTGTATATTGTTGCTGCTTTCAGACTCCGACGCAAACTTAAACAACTCATCTTTTTGATTTCGTATGTCATATAATGTTGAAGAGGCTATGCCAAATTCAGTCATCAAAACGTTGCGATTAACGCCTTTTTCAAGTCTAAAAGCGATTTCAATCTTCTGGTTCAGTGTCAATACAGTTCGCTTGCGTTTACCTTTGCGGGAAATTGAGGTGTGGTTTGCACTCGCAGAGGCCATTATTTAACACAAAAATGTATTCCGTTAAAAAGTATGCACACATGCGTTTATAGCATATCATGTATAATTTATACTGATGGAACGAATTTCAGCTTGCACAAATGTCTGAGACAAACTAACGTCAAACTCTGTATCTTACTCTTTTTGAATTTCCAGTCGGTAATTTTTGAACCCCTCCCCCTTTCTTCTCACCATCTCTATGTCACTGCACGCCGGCTGCTCAACCTTTGATTTATAATCATCAAAGTTATGGGCTCTTCAATTTTCACAAACAATACGTCTGCTTCTAATGTTCGGTCAGACTGTCAAACGCCATATTTTTGACAAATTCATGACCAACTTTAGATCTAAAGCAGGCTATGAGAAAATTAAGCAAATTTGTAAAATCATGTAGATAAGTGTTTTTGGCACGACTAAGATTTCCCGACAAAAACATTTAGTCGGGGGAAAAAGTGAAGATATAGACTGTCTGTCGCTTTTACTTGGAATATTTGGAGACACAATGTCTGGATTGAATAAAATATGTTCGCTCCTATTTGAAGTATATTACTGTAAATACACTATTGTAAACGCAATATTGTGTAATGATAGAGCCTGTAGAAGTAAGCGCAGCGCACAAACCGTGTTGTAGCGTTTTCGATTTCCGGATAAAGGCATTTAATTTAACTGAACAAAACATGATTCAAGCTTTCTCCCTATAATAATTAAAAAAAAAAAAGTCCGTTAAATTGAGAATTCCGGATTATTGAGTACCGCATAATCGAGACTTTACTGTATATCTGTATATATACAAAACAGTTACATAGAAGAAATGCATGCTTACAATATAACGGCTGTAATAACAATCCAAGAAATTATTTTAAATACAAAAATACGAACTTTCAGCTCCAGTGTTACTTCAGTCCTATTATATGGCCGTGAATCATGGAGACCAACAAAAATGACAGTTATATAGATTCAGACCTTCATTAATGGATGCTCGCGCAGAATAAAAGGATGGAAATGACGAAAATCACTAACATAGAATGATGGAATAGTACCAGTCAAATACCAGTGGATAAAGAGATAGAGCGAAGAATCTGGCGCTAGATAGGACACTGACTGCGGAAGACAACTGATAGTATTTCACGATATGTCGTGTTTTGGAATCCCCAAGGAAAAAGACAAAGAAGACCAAAATATTCTTGGAGAAGACAGATGGAAGCAGAGATGAAGATGACAGGGAAGACATGAATGATCTTACAAGAATGGCAAGAAACAGAACGACTTGGAAAGTGTTTGTTGAAGACCTATGCTCCACAGGGAGCTGAAAGGAAGAAGAAGGAAAAAAAGAATAACAATTGATTCAGTTTGTAAAATCAAGGATTCCACTATTGTTGTGCATGATTTACTTTCTTTGCATATCAATTTTTATATTTGTGTACGGAGGGGTTAAACCTTTGTCATTTAAATTGTAGATTTCTGAATGAAAATGTTATTATTTTTGTCATCATAGGTCTACATTCAAAATGTATAGCCACGCGAGAAACTATTCCAGCTGTTTATCCTTTTTTTGCGAAATTCTTTTGGTCGCACTTAAGTCGCATACTATTATGTGAAAACGCAATATCGCAAATTAAGCACATGTGTTTTATATGGTCGGTAAAAGTCTAGTATAGTTCCATATATTACTTCAGCGAAAGAGTGATCTCCCCTTAGTTGACGTCACACCTACTGTGCTTCTTAAATAGCGTTGAAAGTCACACATTTAGATCGCTTCTCAATTCAGGTGCTATTATTTTATTTGATTAAAAAACGTGGATCTTTAGTTGATGTCACTTTGTATGTTCCAGAGTGCTTCCCTCATGAAATACGCCCTAATTTTAGCCGAGTGCTAATTAAATTGTGATCAATAGGAGATGCACATTTAGTACAACTATAGGTAATAAGATAATAACACTAAATAGAGAGTCACTATTTCTAAGTCACAAATCTTTCATGCCAATGGGAGTCGGCTACCTCCCATCGAGCCGATCAGTCTTTAATACTGACATGGCATTAGATGATAATAGCCGCGATAGCTCAGTGGTTAGTGAACTGGACTACAAACGACAAGGGGTAGGGTTAGCTTCCGGGTTCACCCAGCATTAAATGGGTACCGGATTTTTTTTCTGAGAAAGTAAAGCGGCACGGGCGTAATACCGACCACATTACCCCAAAAATCATGTCTGTAAAATGTATGGTTACTAACACCATCTTCCCATAAACGCCACTTGACGTGACCGGGGCTCTTTACTGACTTTTTTATTAGATGATAACGATGATGAACGATATTGTAAAAAATATGACGTAAATGGGTACCCCGATTGTGAACACGTTGTGTCGGAAACTAAGGACTTGACCATTGCGTTGTTTTTTTATCTCTAGAGGTATGGAACTTAATGACAGTTTGAGAACCACTGACTAAAGCGCAATGTTCACTCGCGGGGACACTACACTTCTGAACCGTAATATTTTGTTGAACTAAACTTGACCTTTACTAAGGTGACCCTAAAGAGAGAGCGTATGGTCCAAGGATAAACCCGTCCGTAGCCACGACACTCGACTGAATATTGTTGATGTTTCTTCTTTGCTGAGGCAGCCATTTTGTACTCAGTAAATTATGTCTGGGAAATGGGGTACAATTGTGAAACAGATGAAGACAATATGTACATAAGTATGCAGGTGCAAAACGATACAAATAATTGTTAATAAATAAAACGGCATTAGAACTTCCGAAATAATGACAATAAACAATTATGCCATTGCAAAATTGAAATAATTATATATATAGTATAAGTGCATAATGATATCAACACACTCTCTATTTATACAATATATTACTATATATGTGTGTATATATTCACAAATCAAAGATTATGTTGATCACAATCGATTTTGACGATGCTATCAATTAAACACAACAACCTCGAAAGACTGAGGAAAGCTTAGTTCTTAATTAAAATTCATTAGCACACATTTCATGAGGCTAAATGGAAGAGGGCGACTCGACCACGCAATGTTTGAGTGGGGGACTGTGAGAGAAAGAGAGAAGAAGAGAGGGAAGTAAAATCAAAACGAATAATGTTGACGCAGACGTCAAAGGCGATCTGTATGTCGAGGATGGTCACTTTTGAAGTCTTTGTGGACTTATGATTTGTGCTTCTCTTACATGCGTCGCTCATGAAACAATTCATTGAGCGAAGTAAGTGGTACCTGACCTGTATTCTACAACCATCTGCATCCCTATGCATGGCCTTCAGTCCCCTGCCGTGCCCTAACCCCCACATCCCACCCTCCCAGTTACGCTATTTGAACTTCCCCCTTCCCCGCCCTCCTGTGGCTCACCTTCTTCATATCTACATCAATGCTCTCCAAGTATATTTTGGCTTTCCCTTGTCTCTTCTCCAATGGGATTTACAAAAAAGGATTAATCATATACTACTTATTTTTTCTTACAATACAGGATAATCAATCACATGCTCAGCTCTCGTTAGTCACCTATAGCGATATATCTGTTAGGGAAATGTTACCAGACTATTTGGTAGGGAAATGTTACCAGACTATTTGGTAGGGAAATGTTACCAGACTATCTGTTAGGGAAATGTTACCAGACTATTTGGTAGGGAAATGTTACCAGACTATTTGGTAGGGAAATGTTACCAGACTATTTGGTAGGGAAATGTTACCAGACTATTTGGTAGGGAAATGTTACCAGACGTCCGCAGATTCCAGGACAAGTCACCGGATTTAGCTTCAGAATTTGAAAATGTCGAAGAGATAAGAGTGATTCCATTATGAAGGAGTTTGCTTCTATCCGTCGAGGTCTAAATGAATCTTCTACCTAATGTTCTTTCTGTCAACAATAATTTAGTGTCGGGAGCGGTGCTAAAACGTCTATTGTAGAACATATCGGAACATACAAACATACAAGTGCTTCGAGTTATGAAGTTAACACGAAAGTGTCTCAGTTCTTCTAAACATGCTATGTCTGTTAAAAACGACGTGATCATTGTCTTAGAAGTAGGAACATGTACATTTCATATTGTAGAACATTATTAAAGATTTCAATCTATGGACCGTACTGTTGGTTTAATAAGGATGTTTTAATGAACTTAAGTTTACGTGTGCTAGAACACATATTGAGGCTGTTGTCAAGTGTGTCTTAGCGCTTTGGGGTTTTGAATGCAGTGATAGAAGCAATGCAGTGATAGAAGCAATGCAGTGATAGAAGCAATGCAGTGATAGAAGCAATGCAGCGATAGAAGCAATGCAGTGATAGAAGCAATGCAGTGATAGAAGCAATGCAGTGATAGAAGCAATGCAGTGATAGAAGCAATGCAGTGATAGAAGCAATGCAGTGATAGAAGCAATGCAGTGATAGAAGCAATGCAGTGACAGAAGCAATTCAAGCTGTTTCTATTGTAGCCATTCTTTTCAATGCATCAAACCATGGCAGTTTGAAAACATTGCCTATCCTTCTTAGTAATGTTAACATAGACATAGAAAGGACAATTAATATTCATACAAAACTGATTGGCTTTGCTGAGATAACAGGGAAAACAGCAGAAATTCTGTCACAGGTTTCATTGGGAACAGTAAAACAATTTGGTCTTGACAATAAATTGTAGCAGTTTCAGGGGATAATACAACAAAAACTTTGGTGGACTGAAAACAATATTTAAAAAAAAATCTCTTTACTGACGTGAGGGAACACTTGACAAAGGGAAGTTCAAGGTTTAGGATGTACAGCTAATACACAATTGCACACATTTAGCTATTAATTCAATCCCCTTTAATGTTGAAAGAATTTATGCGTAGGTATTTAGCTATTTCCACATATTTACTATCAGAATGGAAAGACTGAAAGAGTTATGTGACTTTGTTGGACAGGAATCTCAAAGAAACCAAGCTACAATTACGTTAGGTGGTTCTCCTTACTGCCACCAATTAGTCGAATCTGTGAGATGTACCCTAAATTTAAATCATTCTTTCTCTGTGATGAAAAGTGTCCATTGATGTTACAGAAGTGGTTTTGTGGTCCTTGCTGTGGATGAATGTTGCTCAGGTAACTTTGCCACTTGTTCATGACGTGATAATGAAAATTGAAGGCGAAGATGTAATTGCAGCATTGTCTTCCAAGTTGTTATCAAATTTAAGTGAACAACTGAACCTTAGTAAAGAAAAGAAGTTCATTCCATCATCAGTTAACCAACTTCTGGCATCTTTAGAAGAAAATATGTCCTACTTCACAACATAATGTCTTAGTGTTTCTTGTGATTTTTATCAAACATGCTGTTCAATACTTCAGTGAATAATAGAACAAAGAAGTATGTGTTAGCACTCGGAAAAAATGACAGACAAACAACAACAGAAAAAAAACAGAGAACAATATATGGTCCGAAGCAGGATTCGAACCCGTACTCCATGGCACCGCGCCTTGCCACGAGAAGCCGAATTTATGTATTATTATTTGTATCCAGTATATAACCACTGGAAACTACTATTCGTTTAGTTTCGTCCAATAAATGTTTGTCTGCAACACAAGTATTCAGCCCAACTGGGAGATACTTGCATTAATAGGAAAGTACAGAAATACAAGTTATTTCCTATCTGTGATCGTAACCCTATGCTATAGTCATGGGAACGCCTTCGTGTAAGACACTGCTCACAATAGATAATTTTTTTAGCTGCGTGGCAGTGTACCAAGCGTTCGGCTTCTCGTGGCAAGGCGCGTTGCCATGGAGTACGGGTTCGAATCCTGCTTCGGACCATATATTGTTCTCTGTTTTTTTCTGTTGTTGTTTGTCTGTCATTTTTTCCGAGTGCTAACACATACTTCTTTGTTCTATTATTCCCTATTATCGCCTCGGAAGTTCCCTATATAATAATATTTATGTATTATTATTTGTATCCAGTTGAATACTTCAGTGCCTGATTGTTCATTTACAAAACTATAAAATGTTGACCATTAAGATCGCCTCCAGAAAGGGAGAACTTTGAAGAAAATGCTCATTTTTTTCCCTTTTAAATTCAGATGGCCTTGGCTTGAATGAAAATAATTTGTTTGACGAAATTACTTTCTTGAAGCAGTATGCGACGTCATTAAAAAAATGCGAAGTGGAAAGAAGAAAATGGCACACTGTTAAAAATGGGTTGGAATTGTTAAATTCTTCTCTGAAAAAAATGATTTCATAAGCGGCACTCTCGTGTGTTCCTGGAAGTAATGTTTCAATGGGGAGAGCTTTCTCTTTACTAAACATGATGTAGATATCCCAAAAGTCAAACATGAGTTTAGGAACTGCTCGAGCCATGCATGCTTGCCATCTTGGCAAACTTTAAGCCTGTCAAAAATATGCAACAAAATTGGGTTCCAGAGAAGAGCTGCTGAAGAAAATGTACTCTTCAGTAAAGTTCCTGTAGACTGTAGAGGAAAGTAGTGTGTAAGTTCTGTAGGAAGAATTAAATCTTTTATTCCATCAATAGAATGAGTAATTACACAATGAACTGTGTAATTAAAACGTGACTGAAACAATATAACCGAGGTAAGGTAAAGTACGAGACATGAATCAGCGTTTTAGTACACGTGTTTTCACTCATATGTGCTCGTCCGCATATCCAAAAGTGTTCTGAGGCTTCTGGATAGTGTCGCTTCAAGCATTGAAACTCACGATGCGAGGCGGCCTACCTAATCTTCCCAGAGTAATATCCTGGTAACTATTTCTGAAGGAACTGGGTCGACCGCGGGGTGTTTTTTCCAACAACTAGTACAATTCACACTGTTCCAGCGGGAATTGAGCACGGGTTGTCCGAACGTTGATAGCCCAGTCGAGTGGTTTACCCAACTAGGCTACCGAGGCCTAACCAAATGACAAACTAACATAAGGTATATTTAAAAGTAGTTTTTGTTATTTTTATATCTGTCCCTGGTAATTGTAGTAATAATCTGGTAACCTTAAGGTAGTAGGTAACAGCGCCACAATACTTTGCTCAACGTTTGGGCTCCGGCAGAGCACGGGAAAAGTTAGTCCCAAAGACAAATTCTGGCCATTAATCATGGACTTCTCTGCTCATCACGAACAGCACAAATTTAAAGACAGCTGCAAAATGTGGTGTTTTACCTCCGGGAAAGTCCAAAGATGTGGATTGCTAGAGTCTAAGGCAATGCAAGTGTTACGCCCTAAACCTGTATTTTTTGGTGTTATAATGTATTATTATTGTATTACAATGTATTATTATTACTACTTTCTTTTAGTCATTCTGAAACCCTAAGAAATTTGCGTCGCAACAACGCAACAATCACGCCTTACTGAGCCCCCCCCCCCTTTTTCCCCTCTGTCCCTCCCGCTACACTATTATTCTCCTGAAAAGTCAATTTGATAAATAATAATAATACATGTAAGTAAAGTAAGTAAAGAGCCAAGTGGCGTATAGTGAATATGGTGTTAGTGACCATAAATTTTACAGACCTTCAGCGCATGATTTTTGGGGTAATGTGGTCGGTATTACGCCCGTGCCGCTTTAATTTCCCAGAAAAAATTCCGGTACCCATTTAAGGCTGGGTGAACCTGGAAGCCGTCGGTTGGGATCGAACCCTACCCCTTGTCCTTTGTAGTCCAGTTCACTAACCACTGAGCTATCGCGGCTCTGTATAGTTGTACTCATGTATTATTAAGGTGGTTTTATTATAGCTCAGTGGTTAGTGAACTGGACTACAAAGAACAAGTGCTCGGGTTCGACCCTAATCGACGGCTTTCGGGTTTACCCAGCCTTAAATGGGTACAGGATTCTTTCAGGAAAAGTAATACTGACCACATTATCCCAAAAATCACGTGCCGAAGGTCTGTAAAAATTATGGTCACTAACACCATATTCCCTATAAGCCACTTGGCGTGACGGGACTCTTTACTTTCTTTACAATGATACAATAAACAGGATAACGTAATAGTCAGGCGGGACTGCGCTATATGTGGTGAAGACTAGAGACAAATAATAATAAATGGATATTATTATGGAAGGAAGCTTCCGAGGTGGTAGATCAGCGAATCATCTCAGGGGAAGAGGTATGTTTACAGCACTTGGACAAACATCACAATCAATCAACAACAGAAAAAAAAGAACTGTAAATGGTCCGAAGCAGGATCGAACCCGTACTCTTCAGCACAGCGCCTTGCCACATGTAACCAACAGCTAGAGTACACGGCCAACTCAGCTAAATGTAGACTGTGCATACCAGGGAACTGTCTTTAAAGACAAGCTCACTTCCTCTATATACACCCAACGACTTCTCCTCTTCATCATCCCCTCTTAAAAGGACGCGAAGTGGGCGTAGTTGCGTGGTATCGCTGGTTTATGATAAGTCGCCATATACATGTTCCGCTTGATAAGACGCGTTATTCTGAAATAATACACTTCGTAAGTGCCTAAGCAATAAGAGAACTAATTTGCCTACATTAGAAAACAAAAATCATAATTTTTTTACCATATAACGAGAAGGAAGCAGCTAAAACATTTTGTTACAACAGGAAAATTGGGGGACGGAAAGATAAAGGGTAGCAAAGAGAAAAAATACCAGACAACTTAAGAGAATTGGTAATAACAGAAATGATAATTAACTGCCAAGTTCAAGAGAGTTGTGGAGAGACATGATCACCTACACCAGCAGGCATGATGATGATGATGACAGTTCCAATAATATGCACTTTCTGACTATTTTGAGCCTGTTGTCTCTGGATGCTACAGGCTACAGTTCTCTAGTACTAGAATTGCTATTTCTGTTCGTTATTGTATCTGCATTCTGCTCATCTATAATCTGGTTCAATACATTAAGTTATTGCAATATGGTCCACTATAAAGTAAAGTAAAGTACCCCCCGTCACGCCAAGTGGCGTATAGGGAAATATGGTGTTAGTGACCCTATATTTTACAGACCTTCAGCACATGATTTTTGGGGTAATGTGGTCGGTATTACGCCCGTGCTGCTTTTACTTTCCCAGAAAAAATCCGGTACCCATTTAAGGCTGGGTGAACCCGGAGCCGTCGGTTGGGATCGAACCCTACCCCTTGTCCGTAGTAGTCCAGTTCACTAACCACTGAGCTATCGCGGCTCCTACTAATTTTTAGGGAATTAGTAAAAAAGGTGGGGTCCTCGCCAGGATTACGAACCCCGGCTGTTGCCGTGGTAAGCCAACCGCCTATCGATTGCGCTAACCGGACACCCATGGTCCACTATAGTTGAACCTTATTTAGAGACTACTCCGATGTATGTCATAATGGCACTTGGTAAACTAACAATTATCATATCTTACAAAAAATAAAGAACTTAAGGCTGATAATCACAACACATAAGATCATACTATAGTTAATTAAGACACTATATAATACACATAAAAAAAAAAAATAAATATCCTTCAAGGGACACAATCATATATTGAATGTTGATATAAATTATTTCATCTTGTTATGCCCCTTCGTTTTATCAGATCTACACGTTTCGTACAATAATTCTGATTAACTTGTCTTAACATCATATCTTTGTTCATTTGGGAAGATTCATGAATATAATTATGCAAACGAAAGTTGATCACCGATTTGGCAAGGATCAATTGATTTGTGGTAGACACACATTGACAGTGGTCATATCTAATTACATGTACTCGGGGTGGCTATATTTTGAGTATAACATTAATGGTATGTCTTGTGTTTGTTGATCTGTAAATCAAGCAGCATGAATTGAACATTATGTCCAATCGTCTTTTAAATCGTTCCAAATCATGATATTTTTTTGTATTTTTTAAATTCTAATATTGTGGAATACATGGTTAAACTATTGGGTTTACAACGGTGCTTCCCCGTTAGCTTCCGGCAGTTATTTACGATTGTCTTCGCTTCACCGTCAATTTCCGGCAGTTATTTACGATTGTCTTCGCTTCACCGTCAATTTCCGGCAGTTATTTACGATTGTCTTCGCTTCACTGTCAATTCCCGGCAGTTATTTACGATTGTCTTCGCTTCACCGTCAATTTCCGGCTGTTATTTACGATTGTCTTTGATTTCCGGCAGTTACTTACGATTGTCTTTGCTTCACCGTCAATTTCCGGCAGTTATTTACGATTGTCTTCGCTTCACCGTCAATTTCCGGCAGTTATTTACGATTGTCTTCGCTTCACCGTTAATTTCCGGCAGTTATTTACGATTGTCTTCGCTTCACCGTCAATTTCCGGCAGTTATTTACGATTGTCTTTGCTTCACCGTCAATTTCCGGCAGTTATTTACGATTGTCTTCACTTCACCGTCAGCTTTCGGCAGTTATTTACGATTGTCTTTGCTAGCCTTTGACTAAGACGTTTCACCAATACTGTTGTGGATTTATTTTTTCATGTTATTTAACGAATCAATCCCTTGGTCTTCTACTCATCAGATCATGCATGTAAAGCAGCACAGGGCAGATGTAGCTATATAGACTACAAACATTAGCACTACATTATCTGACCTGATAAAGCCAGTTATCATCTAGTACAATTTACATTTACTTAATTCAGACAGGATGGTTAAATGGAGATGTATTAAACACACACTAAGAAAACAAGATGCCCGTACAACAGGATAGGCACTATCAGGCAACGCACAGGGCAGCGACACATGAACAAGTGGAGATAAGAAGTCATGGAAACCCTCAACGAATATTTGCCTTGACTAGAAGAAAATGGCGAACATGTGTCAGGGAAAGACCTTGCTGGTGACTATGCTTTCATAGCAGATCACAAGAGGTTTGAAGTCTTATGAGTCACAAGACTAAATTATTACCGAGAATCATCGAGCAAAGAGCTAGAAACAAAATGAAACTATAAATGAGTAAGAACCTTGTGGTCGATAGCCAGTATTTTTATATCACGTAATAGCTTTTAGGAGCCTATACTACACTCCAACACTTTCTCGTACATAATACATTGTAGGAGCCTATACTACACTCCAACACTTTCTCGTACATAATACATTGTAGGAGCAATCTACTACACTCCAATACTTGCTTGCACATAATACCTAGTAGGAGCTTATACTACACTCCAACACTTGCTCGCACAAAATAACTCGTAGGAGCTTATACTACAACCCAACACTTGCTCGCACAAAATACCTCGTAGAAGCTTATACTACAACCCAACACTTGCTCGCACATAATACCTAGTAGGAGCTTATACTACACTCCAACACATGCTCGCACATAATACCTAGTAGGAGCTTATACTACACTCCAACACTTGCTCGTACATAATACCTAGTAGAAGCTTATACTACACTCCAACACTTGCTCGCACATAATACCTAGTAGGAGCTTATACTACACTCCAACACATGCTCGCACATAATACCTAGTAGGAGCTTATACTACACTCCAACACTTGCTCGTACATAATACCTAGTAGAAGCTTATACTACACTCCAACACTTGCTCGCACATAATACCTAGTAGGAGCTTGTATTACACTCCAACACTTGCTCGCACATAACACCTCGTAGGAGCTTATACTACAACCCAACACTTGCTCGCACAAAATACCTCGTAGGAGCTTATACTACAACCCAACACTTGCTCGCAAATAATACATTGTAGGAGCTCATACTACACCCCAACACTTGCTCGCACATAATATCTAGTAGGAGCTTATACTACACCCCCAACACTTGCTAGGTTCCTACAAGGTATTACGTGTGATCAAGTGGTGGGATGTGGTATAGGTTTCTACAAGGTATTACGTGCGAGCAAGTGGTTGGGTGTGGTATAGACTCCTACAAAGTATTATGTGCGAGCAAGTGATGGAGTGTAGTATAGACTCCTACAAGGTATTATGTGCGAGCAAGTGATGGAGTGTAGTATAGACTCCTACAAGGTATTATGTGCGAGCAAGTAATGGAGTGTAGTATAGACTCCTACAAGGTATTATGTGCGAGCAAGTAATGGAGTGTAGTATAGACTCCTACAAGGTATTATGTGCGAGCAAGTAATGGAGTGTAGTATAGACTCCTACAAGGTATTATGTGCGAGCAAGTGATGGAGTGTAGTATAGACTCCTACAAGGTATTATGTGCGAGCAAGTGATGGAGTGTAGTATAGACTCCTACAAATTTTGGTGAGGGTTTAACAAGGACAATACAGATTATTAACGCTTGGATTTACATGTGGACAACTTAAAAAATAGGGATAACAAAATCGAACGAACAACGAAATAAATATAAACAATACTATATGTTTACAGAGTTAAACAAAAATCAATAAATCAAAGAAAGAAAAAAATAAAATATAAGAAATTACTTAAGGGACGTATACTAAATTGCATGTTGGGAAGTAACTAAAATAGATACAGCAATTAGACTGACAGAGCTGGATAGAGAGAGGGAGATAGAGAGATACGCAGAAAGAGGGGACACTATAATAGAAAAAGTGTAAAACATAGCTGTGTGGAAGAAAAACGTCCTCACAAGTCCACAGACTGACGGTATAACATAACATATCTTGACAGCCGAGATGAAAAGAATAGTGTCTCACTGTTACGCAGAGCCTGTCTTGGTATAACGATGGTGATGCTAGACAATCGAACAACTTTCCTCACGATATAAGAAACTCTTGGTGCTAGTAACTGTATTCTTCAAGTTGTTTTGTTTTCCTTTTTCGTCTGTTTCTTTTGTCCTACATCTTGTACTGTGACGTATTGCAGAGGAGGTATATATAGCTGTGGACATGGTTAAAAGTTTGAGTTGTTATCTTGCATATATTTCGTGATTCTGACACAGTCTATTCAGGAGTCGTTCTTTTACTTTGTTATAGCTTGGTATATTCATGTGGAACAAAGTAAAAGAACAACTCATGAACAGACTGTATTATAGCCTGATATATTCATGTGGAACAAAGTAAAAAAACAACTCATGAATAGACTTTATTATAGCTTGGTATATTCAGGTAGTATACTCATGTTGCAGTTTCAGTCTGACCAGATGTCCGACCCATTCAATCAGTTGATGTTCAATGAAATCTGGCCTCCTTGTATTTGATTTAGAAATGTACATTTTCTGTACTTGTCATAGATTGACTTGTCCATCTTTTGATGTTACTCGTCCATATTAGTTTTAGTCTGCCTCTGTCTCTATTACCCCGTATTTTCCCTTCCAATATTACTTTTAGTAAGCTGTTGTGTTTTTAACTAGCCCCCAAAATTTCATTTGTCTTCTTCTAATTGTATTTGGTAGTTCTCATTTCATTTTTTGTTGTTTTAAGATTTCATCATTTTTTCTCTTTTCTTTCCATCCAATTCTACCCATTCTTCTATAAATCCACATATCAAAGGCTTCAATTTTCTATTCTGTTTTCTTGTCTAATGTCCATGTTTCTGCACCATACATGAATATTGAGAAGATGTACCATTTTCCTATTCTTTTGTTATTTAAAGTTTTACATTTTCCATCACTGGTTAATCACTGTCCAAGATAGTTGTAGCTCTGAACTGTCTCCAGATATATTCCTTCAACTTTCATATCCACTTGTAGATTTTGAGTATTATTTTTGGTTATGATCATAGTTTTAGTCTTTTTGATATTCATTTCTAATCCATATATTTTTGCTTGTCATTTTTATTTCTTTAAGTAATTGTTGTACATCTTTAGAATTTTCTGCTAGTAATACAATATTATCAGCATATCTTAGGTTATTGATTATCTTCCCATTAATGTTTAGGTCTGGCATCACTGAGATGTTTTCAAAGATTTGCTCAGTGTATAGATTGAACAAGCTTGGTGGTAGGATGCATCCTCGTCTTACTCCTCTTACTGCCTAAAAGATATACATCTAGATAACATGGACATATGAGTAATATGTAATTTACACTGGGAGTAAACAGAAATAATAAAATATAACAAAGAAAACTCTACACCTTTTGATATAAAAATAGTTTTCTTTGTTATATTTTATTATGTCTGTTTGCTCCCAGTGTAAATTACATATTAGTCGTATGTCCATGTTATCTAGATGTATATCTTTTAGGCATTCTGTAAGTTGTATCTTTTACGCATTCTGTAAGTTGTTTATGTTGTATTCTATCAAAACTTTGGTGTAGTCTATAAAGCAGGAATATATTGGTTTGTTTACCTCTATGTACTTTTCAATTCAATTAATTTCCTCATGCTGAATATGGTTTAGTTTGTCCCACTGTTTTTTCTTAATTAAAATTGTTGCTTCTCTAATTAAGTATTAATTTTATTCTGAATCCTTCCTTGTATGACTTTTAGCAAGATTTTTGTAACTTAGATCATTAGGCTTATTGTTTTAAAATCACTGCATTCAACTGCACCTTTCGTTTTAGGCAATGCAATGAACCTTGATGTTTTTAGTTCATTTGGTATGTATCATGTATGGTATATGTCGCTGCATATGTCTGTGATTACTTCAATGCCAAAATCTTCTAGTGCCTGTATCATCTCTGTATGTGTATTGTCAGGTCCTGCTGCTTTCACCTTTTTCATTGCTTTTATAGATTTTTCCACTACAGATTTTAAGATTTTATAGCTTGACATACATTTTATAGTTGATTTTTTGTCCAATTGATCATGAAATAATTCTGTTATATATTCCTGCCTTCTATCGATTATCTCTTTGTTGTCTATTAGCATTCCTCCTTCTTTATTTGCAATACATCCGCGTCCTGTAACTTTTTTGTTTTTATTAGTTATTCTCATTTACTACATTTATAAATTATTTGTCCAATTTTGATTACTCTATTTTATCTTTAAGTCACGTGTTTTATAAAAAATTCCTCCCTCACAACTTCATTTGACTGAAATCTCACATCCCCTCACATCCGTTTACTTCCCTATTCCACCTCGCATTTCTTCATTAATATTCATTCATTCTATCATATTTCGCTACACTTGTCTTTTCTCCCCAAAAATCCCATATTTCATAACTTGTCTTGTAACGAAATATATTTACAAACCTCATTTCAATAGCATCCTTTGTGACAGCTTCTATTTTTGAATCCTCACTTCTTATAACTTATTTTTCTTGTAACTTGCTTTTTGTAAACCTCTTTTCCCGTAAGTTCGTGTTTACACAATCGAGACACTTATTATTGAGCCCAGCTCGAAGAGACCGGGGAGGTTATTCCTGTCCTCTCTCTCTCTCTCTCTCTCTCTCTCTCTCTCTCTTTCTCTCTCTCTCTACTTCCTGTTTGTTCAGAGCCAGTTTCTAAGACAAAATAAACAAAAGTTGATATATTTTGTTGTGACATAAAAAAAAAAAAATCAGACATATAGGGTAGCTTGATAATCAGTCAGCAACCTCAAAGTGAATGCAAACTAGAGCTGGCAAAGACTCTACTTGACAAATAGTAGAGGTCGCGTAAATAGCCTACTCGGACTGCATAGGTGATAAGAGACGATAGAGGGAAGACCAACTTTTTCAAATTGTGCATAACAAACCGGATATGTCGGGCGGAAAGAAACAAATATAACAGCTTTGTTTCAAATTAAGGGTAAAGACAATAAATGCTAATTGTAGAGTGAAGAGCAAAGATATTAGAGACAAGTATTGATGAGATTCATTGGTCATTGAGTGCCGTCTCAGCATCGGAAGTTGACTACCATGGAGCGCCATTCCGTTTTGTCTCTTGCTTTGATGGTGCATGTTGTCATAGGCTGTCTTGACCTTCTTTTGATGTTACTCATCCATGTTAGTCTTAGTCTGCCTCTGCCTCTATTACCTTGTATTTTCCCTTCCAATATTACTTTTAATAGGCTGTTGTGTTTTTAACATGCCCCCAAAATTTCATTTGTCTTCATCTAATTGTGTTTAATAGTTTTCATTTCATTTTTTGTTGTTTTAAGATTTCATCATTTGTTCTCTTTTCTTTCCATCCGTCTACCTATTTTTCTATAAATCCACATTTCTGAAGCTTCAATTCTCTGTTCTGTTTTCTTGTTTAATGTTCATGTTTCTGCACCATACAGGAATGTTGAGAAGATATAACATTTTGCTATTCTTAGTTTTAGCCCTGGTGTTATTTTCATGACATTAAAATAATTATTGCTATTCCTATATCACTGGTTATATGGCAAACAATCGTATTCCCAAACAAATATTGTATGACGAACTTAGAGACGGAAAGAGACCAAAGGGCACACCAGTGCTGAGATATAAGGATCTTTACAAGGCTTCATGGAGAGCAAACATAAAAATTGGCACAGCAACTTTCGAGACAGTGCTGATGTCAAATTCAGAAGACGAAAGGCGCAAGAGAAAGGAGACAAGGCCGGATTCCGCGGGTACACCTTGCTCGTTCTGTGGATGGATCTGTCTGTTCAGGATTGGCAAATTCAGCCACGAGAAAAGATGTTCAGTAAAGCAGCACCCAGTATGAGACAATAATGCTTTACCAAACTACTGACTTATCATGATTGCTTGCTACCAACCGTCTGTGAAGACGCCAAAGGCCATACATGCATATATCACTAGTTATAGTATGTCCAAGGTAGTTGTAGTTCTGTTCTGTCTCTAGGTCTATTCCTTCAATTCTGATATCCACTTGTAGATTTTGACTATTTTATGTGTTTTTGGTCACAGTTTGAGTCCTTTAGATCTTCATATTTAATCCATTTCTTTTTGCTTACCATGTTTATTTCACTAAGTACTTGTTGTAATTTTGTCGATTTGTTGAATTGTTGTATTTACTTGTAAATAAAATGTGTATATGAAAAGATGGACGCGTCTGTGGACGTAAGTGACGTTATTTCTGGTCATACCATAAATGTTCGGACCTTGTCAAACTATCTCCTTTCGTTATTTGTGTCTGTTTATATTTAAAACGATCATCATGTTGGCTGCCTTTTAAAGAACGTTGCACTAATCACAGCCCGTCTGAAAGAATTTGTCTCTATCCAGATATCTCTCTTCTCTGTTCAAGGTCTCTTTCATGTCTTGAAACCATTAAACCACCTTTTCTTTTTATCTGCCTCTGTCTCGTCATCCTGGAGCCATGTCCCCATTATTGTTCTTTCCAACTCATTGTAACTTTTGACATGGCTGTACAAGTTTAATAATCGCTATATGGTTTTGTTTGTATGTCAGTCTCTTTAATGTTTATGTCTTCATTGCTGTTTCCATTATCCGAGGTGTCCTAAGGATCTTTTCTACAGCAATTTTATTTCGAATGAACCAATCTGCATCACAGTTGCTTGAAAGATTGTCCATGATTCACAACGAAGTCTCTATAAAAACATTACATGCTCCAATTTAGCAAGATATCGGAGTGAAATAAATTACAAAAGATGGCTTCTTCGTGATGACGTCACCTAACATTACAAATGTATTGCCACTCCTGAAATGGGGCAATGATGTTATAAATAGCTTTACAAATATATGTCTACCACTATTGTTTAGGACTATTTCAACCTAAGAGAAATGTTTTACATTTAAAAAAATAATAAACAGATGCTGTTTTATGTTTACATGAAATGTATTATTAAAAGTAAAATATTCCTTGATGCAGACAGTTTGTGCTTTATTTTTGTCTGATTAAAACAAGTGTAATGTTACAGAAGTTATTTGTATGCAAATCGATAAGAGCAAATGAGTGTTTCGTTTCTATTTGTAGGCGGTTAATTCAACCTCATTTTGTTTACTAAACGTAAAGGGGATTATTTTGCTACTTTGGCAATTTATAATCTACTCTTTGGATTTCGCGAATTTCCACGAACACACAGAAGTGACTTCTAGCGGCCAGCGGGGATGACGATGTGAGATGTGAGTATCAGTGTCCATGAACAATTACTTTTGAGATTACTAGTTAAAATGCAGTCACGTGACAAGTTAGGGTTCTTTTTATTTCGAGGATAATAGAAAGTTGCGGTGTCTGACTGGAAGTTCCATATCTTCATTGTCACTGTAATGAAGTTGGTTATTAGTGCAACTATTGTAATGTTGCTTATTACACTGATCAGTTTACTGTACTTGTTTTGTATAACTTAACAGTGCGTGGTATTTTAAATTTTAGATTTGAGATAAAATCAACTGTATTTTTTTTTGTAAATAATAAAAAAACCGTCATTTGAGTAATATGAAGAGAGCACCAGAAACAATCATATTTTTATAGATGATACCAGTATCAAGGAAAACTATTGCCATTGTTTTGCATTTTACCATTCTTAGGGGGCCATTCTTTTCCCTCGCGGATGGAATATGGAATCGATGACTGGCACGTGAATATCTTGTGTTGCATTCCTGTACATCTTAATTTCGTCGACAGCATTATCTCTCATTTTGGAAAAAAAACAGTTTATGTTTCAACAGCAGAATTACATTGTGTATGTACTCTTTAAAGTACTAGGTTAAAAGGAAATAGAAACGTCAGTGTGGCTATCAGGGCCCTGGCCACGGTGCTGGTAGACAACGGTAGGAACCCTGTCACCTGCCACCCAAGGAGGTTGGTGTCAAATCTTCACCGATACTACAATGTCCGTTGCATCAGCTTCAGTCATCATCAGTACTTGTTTCAGTGTCCGTTGAGCAATGAAGGTGATCTCGTTAATCGTTAGCAGCCACATTATCCTCATCGTACATCGGTCTCTCCATAAGCGCTCAGATACTCACCCCGCAAAGCCACGAAACTGCAGAATATCCACGACATAGTTGCTTTCTATTGAACCATAGAGGGCAGTTGTTTTCCAACTGTGCCTGTTGCGTGTTTTCTTGGTGCCCGGGAAGTTCCAGCCTAATTCCAGAGAGTTACGTCATTCATTGTTCGACTTTCAGTTGAAGGAAAGATTGAGAAAGGTTTTTTTTCCTTCCCAATGAACAGATGCAGTAACCGTCGGCATGAAGTGGTGAGAACAAAGCAGATTTAGCTGTTGAAGTTAGCCTTGATGTGGTATCTTGACAGGCTTGAGTAGAGGTCAACTTGAAATAGTTTTAATATAAGCAGCGGTATAGACTCAGTCCGCATTTTATGAAGGTACATGAATCGGGTATACACGTTTTGTAATGGCCAGTTGTGCAGATATTTGTCAGTTATCATCATCATAAAGTGACATGCCTGCTGGCGGAGGTGATCATGTGTCTCTAGAACCCTCGATGTTGAGTTATTTATCATTTCTGTTGTTGACCTTCTGCCAACCCATTCCCTTAAGCTGTCTGGTATCTTTTCTCTTTGCTTCATTCTATCTCTGTTCCCCTCAATTTTCCCAGTTATCACTATATATTCCAGCTGTTCCACTCTTATTGCACGGCCAAAAATTATGATTGATTCTTCCTAATATTAGAAATTAGCTGTTTTATTTTGCTTTGGACTATTTCAGAACGTTTTCATTACTCTACTTAGCTATCCATAGTATTCTCAACATTCTTTTGTAAAACAACAATTCTACAACATCGAATGATTTTCTTGTTTGTTGCTCTATTGTCCATGAGATATCTATTAAGACTGGCTCTGCATAACATTTAAGAACTATATTTCTTGTTTCTATTGTTAAAATGGATTGCACAGTATCTTTCTCAATTTTTGCAAAGCAGCTTTTGCCTGAGCTGTTCTGCATCTCACCTCTGTTGTACATATACCATCTCACCTCTATTGTACATCTACCATCTCACCTCTGTTGTGCATATACCATCTCACTTCTGTTGTTCATCTACCATCTCACCTCTGTTGTACATCTGCCATCTGAGTTTGACATTGTTCCCAGATATTTAAATTCAATATCAGAGATACAGAACTATAAAACGCCACCTGCAAAGAATCTGACTCATATCTTGTAAATGTTTGCTAGTAGGAGCGTCACCATACGTCCATAACTTTGAAAATCTGGCAGATACAAATGCAAAGCCAACATTTAAATTATTTAAGTACAATGTAGTGCTTTCCTTTTTAATGTTCATTTTGCTGTTGTCTCCAGATGGTTAGCATTTTTTGTTTGTTTTTAAGCTACAGTTCTTTATATATTTATTTTTCTTTTAAAATCGACATATAATAACCGTTCGACGAGCAGAAAGATGTGTTATAGATATGAGTTGTCATTGTCAAAAATAAATTTGGATACTGGGGCGGTTTTTTTTTTAATTTCCATTGCGACCATGGACAGAGAAAGTTTGAAAGACCCTGGTATAACGAGACGGTGTTAGTGCAAAAACTGAACATTCTGATCAAAGCCGCTTGGAAGTATAAAGAAGTTACAGACACCAGACAAAGTTATCACAAGTTCTTGTCTAACTAAATAACTCTAGGACTTCCGGTCAATATGGCGGATAGGCGGCAGAAACCGTCGAGGCTCTGTCTGAAAGTGTTCCTTGTTGCAGTTTCCTCATATTCTAAGTGCTCCCGTAGCAACTGAGTTTAGTGCTCTGTGCACACCGTGAGCTGTGTTTTTCATCCGGATCATGTTTCGATATTCCGATTGATTGTGATGAATGATAATTGCGACGTATGACGAAGGATAGACTGCGGTAATTTTCGGTGCGGCTACGCCTTATGTCTTTTGGCGTGTGTTGTGGCTGCTATGATGAGTTTTGCAATTACCTTTCTTTTTTTTTTTGCATCCTTAAATGTGTTGAGGTGTTAATTCGGATGATTCCACTGGCACGGGCGGTTGAGCAGTTATAGATTGTAATTCGTTTGCGGTGATGCCGGGGCCTTCGACTAACTACAACTATAACCACCAAATAGAGAACATTAGAAAAAGAGGATAATCTTTAGCAACAAGTATATTTTAGCGTTAAAATGTTGAAGGATTATTTAGTTTACACATAACACAATCCAAAACCGTTAGTGTACGAGAGCTCAAGTGGGTCTAGGTTCATTTGCCAAATGTTGGCGAGTTTGTTCTGGATCGATTTGCCTTCCGGTTTCGCCCATTCTCTTAAAGTGTATCTGGCGTGTTATCAAGCACATACCGTATACACGTGTGCGTGTGTATTTGTGTGTTCTCGTCATAAGAAATATATGGACTAATATAACATACACACGCGACAAGGAGTGAAGGATAACCATATTCTATTATGCTGGGTCTTCCTTAGGCTGAAATATTTGCCAAGCCACACCAAGAGACTTAGAATGCGGTCAACTGTAACTGACTTGTCGATGCCTAGCGCCAACAAAATCTGATCACATACAAATATTGATGGGATATATTTTGTATTTAGTGTACAACAGTTCCCCCTTTCCCCCCCCCCTTTTCTCACCCACATAAAGGTAACATTTATGCTACCACTTGACTGTTCACGGGCAACAGAATTAGAACATCACTGTCTCTGAAAGGGCTTACCTGTGTTCACTGTACTGTCTCTGAAAGGGCTTACCTGTGTTCACTGTACTGTCTCTGAAAGGGCTTAACTCTGTGTTCAATGTACTGTCTCTGAAAGGGGTTAACTCTGTGTTCACTGTACTGTCTCTGAAAAAGGTTAACTCTGTGTTCACTGTACTGTCTCTGAATGGTCTGAACTCTTTGTTCATTTCACTGTCTCTGAAAGGCCTTAACTCTTTGTTCATTTCACTGTCTCTGAAAGGCCTTAACTCTTTGTTCATTTCACTGTCTCTGAAAGGGCTTAACTCTTTGTTCATTTCACTGTCTCTGAAAGGCCTTAACTCTTTGTTCATTTCACTGTCTCTGAAAGGGCTTAACTCTTTCTTCATTTCACTGTCTCTGAAAGGGCTTAACTCTTTGTTCATTTCACTGTCTCTGAAAGGCTTAACTCTTTGTTCAATTCACTGTCTCTGAAAGGGCTTAACTCTTAGTTTATTTCACTGTCTCTGAAAGGCCTTAACTCGTTGTTCATTTCACTGTCTCTGAAAGGCCTTAACTCTTTGTTCACTTCACTGTCTCTGAAAGGGCTTAACTCTGTGTTCACTGCACTGTCTCTGAAAGGGCTTAACTCTTTGTTCATTTCACTGTCTCTGAAAGGGCTTAACTCTTTGTTCATTTCACTGTCTCTGAATGGGCTTAACTCTGTGTTCATTTCACTGTCTCTGAAAAAGCTAAACACTGTGTTCACTGTACTGTCTCTGAAAGGGCTTAACTCTGTGTTCACTGTACTGTCTCTGAAAGGGCTTAACTCTGTGTTCACTGCACTGTCTCTGAAAGGGCTTAACTGTGAGTTCACTGCACTGTCTCTGAAAGGGCTTAAGTCTGAGTTTACTGTACCGTCTCTGAAAGGGCTTTAACTCTTTGTTCACTTCACTGTCTCTGAAAGGGCTTAACTCTTTGTTCATTTCACTGTCTCTGAATGGGCTTAACTCTTTGTTCATTTCACTGTATCTGAAAGAGCTAAACTCTGTGTTCACTGTACTGTCTCTGAAAGGGCTTAACTATGTGTTCACTGTACTGTCTCTGAAAGGGCTTAACTCTGTGTTCACTGTACTGTCTCTGAAAGGGCTTAACTCTGTGTTCACTGTACTGTCTCTGAAAGGGCTTAACTCTGAGTTCACTGCACTGTCTCTGAAAAGGCATAACTCTGTGTTCATTTATTTTCTCCTGCCACCTACACTCACAGTATTTTTATGACAGAACATCACGCTATCTCTTCATGTTAACATGTACCCGGAATTATTTCAATTTGGAGAGGTTTTTAGTCAGTGACCTCTGAACTCAATTTAGATGAGATCATTTTTCCAATTTAACATACTGTTTTTTTGTTAGTGATATTTTAGCTGCCTTGCTAAGGTCTCTTTTCAGAAAGACAAAATGCATATAATTATCATTTTACACATACGATTACATACGATTAGTAAAATTTATATTGCAATTTTTAAAAATCTTGTTGAAACCGATTATGACACGCTAGAAAGTTACATATTTGTCACTCATTACAAATCAAATATTGGTTATAGGAATTATTGTGTTAAAGTGTTCGTACACATAACTAAACTATAAGTATCACTTTTTCATGTGGTGTCACAAATTAAGACCACTTCCATAAAATAGCAATATTAAAAATTAGTAGAATGTTGTAGATTAATGGTTCACTATCTTCACCTAGAAATGCTGCAAAAGTTTCAAGGTTTGAACTAAAATACGACTTTAAGATTGAATCAAGCTGCCTTGACTAAATGCAGGTAGACAAAGACATAAGTTCAATGTTCAGGCGAAACATAAACCTCGCCTGGATCGGAAAGAGTAAATTATGTGCAGCTAATAAATGAATATAACATAAAATAAAGAAATATTTACATGTTCTGCTGTAACTGAGACATATTATCAATCACTTTGTTATCGCACTAGGGCGTCACGGTAGCCTAGTTCAGAAACAACCACTGCCGTTCGGACAACCTGTGTTCTATTCCCGCTGAAAATAGTTTGTGAAATGTACTCCTGGTTGGAAGAGATAAACCCCTCGTCGACCCAGCCGCTGGCAGAAATGGGTACCAGGGTAACAATATGGGAAGGTAAGAAATGGCGCCTCGTCCGTGAGCTATGATGCTTGAAACGACACTAGACAGGAGTCTCCAAACACCTCTGGATAGGCGTCCGAGCACATATGGGTAAAATCCCGCATGTTTAGACGTAGATTCAAATCTCACACCTTTTCTTTCCAAAAATGTGTCACGCCGTTCATTACCAAAAAACTTTAAGTAGAACAATTAATAACGAGAGCTTAATACAACAAGACATACAAGAATTGTTGTGAATTGTGAGACAAGGAGAATTATGATTGTTGCCCCATGCTACATGAAACATTCAATTATAACGCACTTTAAACTAATATAATTCATATACATATAACTGATCAACGTGAAGAGAGAAAAAAGAACGTGTCAATTTTGCGAGAGTTACAATTTCCAGATAACTTGTTCATAAACAACATAAAAAAGAAAAAAGAAAATTTGTTGATAAAGAACATAAAAACAAGAAAAAGTAAAATATATTGATAAAGAACATAAAAATAAGAAAAGTAAAATATGTTGATAAAGAACATAAAATAAGAAAAGTAAAATATGTTGATGAAGAAAATAAAAACAAGGATAGTAAAATATATTGATAAAGAAAATAAAAACAAGGAAAGTAAAATATATTGATAAAGAACAGAAAAAAATGAAAGTAAAATATGTTTGAAAATTGAAGCCTTTGAAATGTGTATTTATAGAAGAATAGTTAGAATTGGATGGAAAGAAAAGAAAACAAACGATGAAGTTTTAAAACAACTAAAAATAAAAAAGAGAACTACTAAATACGATTAAGACAAGAAAAATGAAATTTTTGGGGCATGTTGAAAGACACAACAGCCTACTAAAAGTAATATTGGAAGGGAAAATACAAGGTAAAAGAGGCAGAGGCAGACCAAGACTAACATGGAAGAGTAACATCAAAAGATGGACAAGTCAATCTATGACAACCTGCACCATCAAAGTAAGAAACAGAGTGGAATGGCGATCCATGGTAGCCAACTACCGTTGCGGGAACGGCACTCGATGATGATGATGATGATGAAAATATGTGGATTAAGAAAATAAAACCAAGGAAAATGAAATATGTTGATCATGTAAAACGACTTAATGGCCTAGAGAAGGTAATCGTGGAATAGGGGCATACATACTTTCAGGTAAACCAGAGAGAAGGGGACCTAGGGAAGACGAGTGTTAGATATCATAAACGAGAGGGGACTGAATGTTGCAGGTACTGGACGTCTCATGCAGGGTAGAGAAAACTTGAGAGTAAAAGTAAAGTACCCCCGTCACTCCAAGTGGCGTATAGGGAATATGGTGTTAGTGACCACAAATTTTACAGACCTTCGGCATATGATTTTTGGGGTAATGTGGTCGGTATTACGCCCATGCCGCTTTACTTTCCTAGGAAAAAATCCGGTACCCATTCAAAGCTGGGTGAACCCAGAAGCAGTCGGTTGGGATCGAACAACACCTCTTGTCCTTTGTAGTCCAGTTCACTAACCACTGAGCTATCGCGGCTCCCCAAACTTGAGAGTAGCTGTCTTAAAGTCAAGTTTCAATTGGAATGTGCTAGACGAAAATTAGGTTGATGATTATGTTAATGATTATGTTGATGATTATGTTGTCAGTGTAATAGGAAAGCTTATGATAGTGGTAGTGAGCAATCCACCTCACTTGAGCAGGGTCAAGGCAAAGAAATGCATCAAATTGTGAGGCTGCAGTGACGGACATTGTAAATGGAAAATGAAAAAAAAAAATAGAAAAAAATGGTATGGTTAAAGCGTGATGTAATTAATTGATGACACAAATCCGAACGACGTTTCGGCTCAGTAGACTTTCAACAGGAGTAACAAAAAGTACACACAGAGATATGCTTGCTTGCTTTCGTTCGCTCAATGATTAAAGGAGTACACATCTTCGTCATCAGCCCTTAAAAGGACATTATGTGGGCGTGACTGTGTTGTGTTATGGTTTGCAGGATAACTGTTATATTTGTGCCTTTCGGCCCAACACATCCGACTTCGGCACGACATTTTTGAGTACCAGGTTGTCTTCCCTCTTCGATCCCTACTCGCTTGGCCAGATAGACAGTCTGTCACCGCAGAGACCACGGAGAAATGGAGAGTAGGGTCTGGATGGTTCTGTTTCACCGATCCTGGCGCAAGCCATCAGCTGTGGGTCGCTGACTGCACACCTTCACCTCCACACACGACTTTTCGACTTACATATCTGTGTGTGTGTTGTTTGTTGTTCCTGTTGAAGGCATATTGAGCCGACAGGCCATTCAACTTTGTGCCGTCCATTAATTACATAGAGCTGCAACCATGCCATTGTTTTCTATTATTTTCATTTCCTCTCACTTGAGCGTCAGTTTTCTATTATTTTCATTTCCTCTCACTTGAGCGTCAGTTTTCTATTATTTTCATTTCCTCTCACTTGAGCGTCAGTTTTCTATTATTTTCATTTCCTCTCACTTGAGAAAATTACAAGAAAATTAAATACCGATGTTAGTGATGATGACTGTGGTTTATAACTGGCCAGTAAAAATTAAACAAATTCTAGTCTCTCGCAAAAACTTTGCAACGTAGTTCTTGTGATTGTCAACTTGCCTGAAGAAACTTGACAATTCTATTCAGGATCATAATCGTTCAAGCCTGGTTGACGCTTTATTTCTTGGCAGAAATGAAAGGACTTTCTACAGTGGAACCCTGGCATTAGTGTGCCCTTGTACTCGTACAATTCGAATTTCAAATATTTTTGAGTAAAATTCGACACAGCATTCAAGTGTTTCTTCTGTAATTCGGTCAGTGTTAGGTCCAAAGTTGTCAGATGATGAGCCCCAGAGTGTCAGTTTACGTTGTCAACTCGAGATTCCAGAAATGTTGTTTTCAATTTAGCCAGCATCAGGGAATTGTGCCGTTGTTTTTGTTTTGTTTATTTCCCGTTTGTTTTTATATTATCTGTAATTTCTTTAGAGGATGGTGAGGAAATGAGTGAGCAGTGCAACTTCATCGCGGAAATAAAAAGAAAACGAACTCTACTTCCATCAGGAAATTACACACAGAGCTTGATTTTTTTTTAAATTGGCATGCTAAGATTGTTCAATAAAAGCATTATTTTAGATAGTTCTCCTTTCAAAAAAAATTATCGCCATAATGGAACCAAGATAATTTCAAACACAAGCAATTAGTGCAGAGAAACAGAACAAAGAAACCGGAAGAACACCAAATAGCCCTACGACTTCCACTCCTTTCATCACTAAGCTCAGTATTTAATATTAAGCCCTACCATTCCCGCTCCTTTCATCACTAAACTCAGTATTTAATATTAAGCCCTACCATTCCCGCTCCTTTCATCACTAAACTCAGTATTTAATATCAAGCCCTACCACTCCCGCTCCTTTCATCACTAAACTCAGTATTTAATATCAAGCCCTACCACTCCCGCTCCTTTCATCACTAAACTCAGTATTTAATATCAAGCCCTACTACTCCCACAACGACTCATATACCTATATTTTCCACTAACTGCGTGATGTAAGGAGTCATGACTCTTCATGTCAAAACCGCATGGCGCTTAATATTATGTTTAATATTTCATGAATCCCTTCTCTTGAAGGTTTACTGTTTCCTTTTCTCTCTTCTTTATGAAAACACATGATCTATCTGAGATTATGTATAGCGCTGATCGCGTTACATGCACAAACCAATTCATTTGTTTATTCTTTACTATTATGATATAATAATATACTCCAACTATTTTACTTATACCCTTATTTCTCATTGTGCCTTCTCATCACATTCAATATTCTTCATTATTATCGCATCTTGTTGTAATAATTTTTTTTTCTTTTTTGATGTTAATGTCCACGTTTGGCACTGATAGCAGAATCTATCTATCTATTGGGGCTTCGAGCCGTAGCCGGCCCATAGGGCGTAGACCAAGATACACCTTCATCTGAATTTTTGTTCTAGCAGTTTTCAATTCTTTTACATATATTTTATCAAATCTCGCCATTTGTCTCTGTTCTGTGCAAGCAGCTCTATCTAATTGAGGGAGCCGACTCCTGCTGCTCTTGCCTCTCTCATCAAAGTTCTTCTCAGCGTCTCTCTGGGTCGTCCTCTTTTTCTCTTACCTGTTGTTTCCCACATGAGGGCTTGCTTTGCTATTCGGTTATTATCTCTTCTCATCACATGTCCAACATATGACCATCGTCTTTTCTTTATTACTGAAGATATTAGTGGTTGATTGGCGATTTCTCTAATTTCCTCGTTTGTTTTGAATTCGTTGCACGCTATACCAAGTATTTTCCTTAGACATTTATTTTCGAATGCGTTCAACTTTGTCTCTATGTCTCTTGATGTTTTCCAGCTCTCACATGTATACATAAGGGTTGATAGTACATTTGATTTGAATAGTCTAAGTTCTGTGTTTGTGCTGATGAGTTTTGATTTCTACAACTTTTCAAGGCTTCTGAAAGACATTGCTGCTTTACATTTTGTATCAGGTCTACGTTTCATTAACAAAATCGTTTTTACGATAGCGGCTTGTTAAACCTCTGATCAACGGTTTTATACCAGGCCGGAGAAAAATAATTCCTCCATCTTGGTAACAACCGGAAACTTATTGCAGCATGCTGTGTGGATAGCAGAATGCTGTGAGGAATATTGTGTTATATAGTGATCGTTTCCATTTAGATGTTACACATTTGCTGTGTAATATTTCAGTCCATTCTGAAAATAACAATCTAATTAAAAAATCAATATCAATTAAAAATTACACAAAAATTGTTAATTACCAAAATGATTCCTCCATCTTATTCATCGGTCACCAAGAGAAGCGTGTTAGCGTTGTGTTGGTGTTTTCAGAGAGATACAATTTATCCAATTATTCATTTGTTTACTCATCAAATTCATCCAATTTATGTCGGTGTTTTTTCTCTCTTTTGTTTTTTTTTTGCTTATCGGAAATTTGTTTTCTCTAAAAACAGCCGGAGTTCTGGACTACCATTTTTGAAGGTGGGCAGAATGTTGATACTGGGGTTAAACAAGGATGTATTTTATCGCCCTTGTTATTTGGAATTGTTATGGACTTCATAATGAAGAAATGCTGCACTGGTAATAAAGGCATCGTATGGATACAAGGAGACCATTTGGAGGACCTCGACTTTGCTGATGACATAGTTCTCATCAGCAGTCAGATAAAAACGATGCAGGAAAACACAAATGAACTAGCATCAATAGCCAGCAAAATTGGGCTTGAGATCAATTGAAAAGACTAAAGTCATGACTAGTTTAATTCCAACAGGTGACAAAATATACATGGAAAACAAACCAGTAGAAGAGATCGATCACTTTATCTATCTTGGAAGTCACATTGATCGAGAAGGGGATACGAGCAAAGAAATTAAAATCAGAATAGCTAAAGCAACAATGTCTTTCAGAAGCCTTGAAAAGTTGTGGAAATCAAAACTTATCAGCACAAACACAAAACTTAGGCTATTCAAATCAAATGTACTATCAACCCTTACGTATGCGTGTGAAAGCTGGAAAACAACAAGAGATATAGAAACAAAGTTGAACGCATTCGAAAATAAATGTCTAAGGAAAATACTTGGTATAGCATGGAACGAATTCAAAACAAATGAGGAAATTAGAGAAATCGCCAATCAACCACTAATATCTTCAGTAATAAAGAAAAGACGATGGTCATACGTTGGACATGTGATGAGAAGAGATAATAACCGAATAGCAAAGCAAGCCCCCATATGGGAAACAACAGGTAAAAGAAAAAGTGGAAGACCCAGGGAGACACTGAGAAGAACATTGATGAGAGAGGCAAGAGCAGCAGGAGTCGGCTCCCTCAATGAGATAGAACTGCTTGCACAGAACAGAGACAGATGGCGAGATCTGATAAAATATCTTTAAAAGAAAACTGCTAGAACAAAAAATCCATATAGGAGAAGGTGTATCTTGGTCTACGCCCTATGGGCCGGTTACGGCTCGAAAGGTCAATAGATAGATAGATAGAATGTTGATAAATTGTATTTCGTTTATCTGTCAGTTGTGAGTCAATAATTGTGACTGTTTCATGCACTGCTGATCTCATATCTCCAACAGATTAAAGGTGATAGGGAAACGAGAAACAGCATGAGATAGTCTTTAGTGTGTACGTGTTTGTAACTTGGGAGTCTTTAGTGTGTACGTGTTTGTAACTTGGGTTCATATGAACAGTTCGTAAACGATAATAGTAATAATAATAATAATAATAATAATAATAATAATAATAATAATAAATAACAAAAACAACCATCGCTATGATCATCATGTGCCGTCGCTGCATCGGAGGCTGGCTACAATGGATCACCATTTCATTTCTTTCTCTTTTATCTTGTTATAACGGTAAATGTACTTGTATGTTTTCCTGTCCGCCTCTTGATGTTGTCACTCCACTTTAGTCTTTGTCTGCCTCTGCCTCGTTTACGTTGCATTCCTTCAATCAAAGATAACTTTCATTAGGTTAATGCGTGTCTTCATATGTCCCACAAATTTAATTTGTCTTAATAATATATCAGAAATAGCCGGACGTACGAATTATCTATGAATAGGATATCTAAACATTTATAGTAAAGGAAAATGTAAAGAGCCCCGTTACGCCAAGTGGCGTATTGGGTATATGGTGTTAGTGACCATCATTTTTACAGACCTTGGGCACATGATTTTTTGGAGTAATGTGGTCGATATTATGCCCGTGCCGCTTTACTTTCCCAGAAAAAAATCCGGTACCCATTTAAGGCTGGGTGAACCTGGAAGCCGTCGTTCACAATAGAACTCAACCTCTTGTCCTTTGTAGCCCACTTCACAAACCACTGAGCTATCGCGGCTACACCTTTATGCTCGTGTGTCATTGAAATAAAAGAGAATACAGTCACAATCAGAAAAACTAATTGAGGCAGAAGGTAAACATGTTTAAGGAACATTAACACTGATTGAATGTTACATCATAGATGTTCTGCTAGAATGAGTATTTAGAGTGTCAGACATGGGCAAGTAACGGGGAATTATGGTAGAAGCAGTGCTGGAGAGAATAATAAAAGACAGTAAATGGGATGTTTCTGCTCTGAGAACAAGACAAAGTCAAACAAAGAATCACCGTTTCGACCGAAAGGTCTTCACCTTTCATGTTTCACAAGAAACATAAGATACAATAGCCAGAGCGACTGCGTGATCTTGTACAGGGTGTTTTTAAAGTCGCAGTGCAGTGAATTTCTACTCTCGGAAGAAAAACGTCACCAGAAATGCGGTTAACTAATGCGCCAAGCAAATTGTAAAACAAATGGTATTATTCAAATATACTTGACTGCTATCGGCGAGCTTATAATGGGTAATGTTGGTATTAACACAATAAAGTTGTGCCTAAAGCATATGTTGAAAATGTCCACCAAGGGGCTTCAAGACATGTGATTCGTCTTTCCATATTTGCGAAAACATTCAGAATAATGTCTGGTGATATTTGTTTAATCTTGTCTACTATTTCAGTCTTTAGGTCATTAATTGTCTGCGGATTATTTTCATAAACTTTCTCCTTCAATGCCCCCCACAGATAATAATGTGGGGGTGTTAGATCTGGTGAACGTACAGGCCAGATTCCACGTGAAATAATGCGATTTGCAAATATGCTTTCTAAATAATTGAGTGTTGTTGTGGCTGTGTGTGCTGTTGCCCCATCCTGCTGAAACCAGGATTCCATAATTTCCCGTTCTGTAAGGTGTGCTATGAACGGTTCCAGAATTAAAGTACGGTAACGTTCTGCATTTATTGTTTCATTAAAAAATATAGGTCCTATTATCCGCATACGACTTATAGCGCACCACACTCCGACTTTTTGATCGTAAAGCGGCACTTGATGAAATTCATGGGGGTTTTCACTGCTTCACAGCCGATTGTTCTGACTGTTCACATAACCGGATAAATGAAACCAGGCCTCATCAGTGAAAAAAGTGACGTCAAGGATGGCAGCGCCATGTTCATAAATAAAATTCTGAAACCACATGCAGTAGTTTAAACGGGATTCATAATCTCTTTCTTGGAGTTGAGACACTTCAGTTAATTTGTATGGACGATAGTGTAGTTCACTTCTTAAAACCTTGTGAACAGAACTCTTAGATATTTGCACCTGTTGAGACAAGTGGTTTAAAGATGCATTTGGACTCATTGTAATTCTGTCTTGGAGTTCCATAATTTGGTCTTGTGAAATTGAAGGTCTTCCAGATCGGTGGGTGTTTCTTTAATGACTGTGCATTATTTGAAAATCTAGTTGTTCCAATTTATTTATGTAAATCACGCATCATGTACTGCTGTAGCTTGTTCCTTTTTCGGTAAAGTTAAACATATAACATCACTATTCACAAAAGGTATTCGAAATATTCACCACGTTTTAGTTGGCAAATGTTGATACGTTTTTTCATATTGTCAAAAATCTTACGCAGTATGGGCTGTGTAACATTATTAATGTTGTTGGCGATTGAAACCTGCAGCTCATAGAGTGTGTGGGGATTGTTTTCGTACACTTTTCCTTTCAGTTCACCCCAGAGATAGTAGTCCATGGGAGTAAGATCAGGAGACCGTGCAGGCCAAATTCCGCGAGAGATTATACGATTAGCAAAAATTTCATATAAAAATTCCAGTGATTTTACAGCAGTGTGAGCAGTTGCGCCATCTTGTTGAAACCAAGCTTTTTCAATTTCTGGCTCAGAAAGTTGGGTTACGAATCGCTCCAGTATGTTAATCCTGTATCTTTCTGAATTTATTGTGTCATAGAAGAAAATTGGGCCGATTATCCGCTGACGACTCATTGCACACCACACTCCTACTTTCTGATCGTGGAGAGGCACTGGTTGCAATGCATGTGGATTTTCATCACTCCAAAGACGATCATTCTGCCTATTCACGTACCCAGACAAATGGAACCATGCTTCATCTGTGAAGAAAGTGAAATCAAGGATTTCCTCACCTTCTTGGGCTAGAAAATTCTCAAACCACATACAATAATTAATTCTGGATTGGTGATCTAATTCTTTTAATTGAGGAACGACGGAAAATTTGTGCGGATGTAACTTTAATTTTTTTTTCAGAACTCTATGAACAGTACTGCTTGATTTGTGTACTTGTTGAGCCAGCTTTCTTATTGATTTGCCAGGACTCATTAGAATGCTGTCCTGGATGTTGAGAGATGTTACTTCAAGAACAGATGGTCTACCAGGACGGCTAACTAGAGTACGGTACACTACGGAGTACGGACTACGGAGTACGGAGTAGGACGGTACACTACCGGTGTTTTGAAATTTGATTATTAAATTACTCACAGTATTTCGATGAGGCACTGGTGTATCAGGAAATCTATTCACAAATTGTTCAACAACCCCATTCGAATACTTGCCGCCTTTACGGAACACATGCTCCACTATAAATACTCTTTCTTCAATCGTTAACACCATTGTAAGCCAGATCTATCATGTAGCAGTGATGTTTAAATGAACACGTAAATGGTGCTTGAACTATTACGTCATACATAGATAAAATTTAGGTGCGTAATTATTTCAACAACAAAAAATGCACAGTCATTAAAGAGACACCCTATATATGCAGACAAAATTAGACTTCATATAGCAACAGAGGATTCTCGGAGAGAAGAAAACGGCAAAGTAACGATTCGGTACTTGAGCTAAATAGTGAAGGAGAATAACGACTCTGCTGCTGGAGGATGGGAGCTTACCACTAAAACTGGATTTCTGACAAAAATTATCAAGGATTTGCTTCATCCTTTTAATTTTCTTCAACATAAATTGGCCTTGTTTGAAGACACTGATGCTTCCACCAACAGCACCGGGAATCGTTGTAGCCATTCAATGTTAGGATCTTGCTTCTCAAGTTTAGTGTAGCCGGGATAACTTGGTCGCTAGTGTACACATCTACTAAGGACAAGTTATGTCGTCACATAGACTCGCCAAAACTTATGTAAGTTAAAAAAAAAGTACGTAAAGAGCCCCCGTCACATGGCGTACAGGGAATATGTAGTTAGTGACCATCATTTTTGCAGATCTTCAGCAAATGATTTTTGGGGTAATTCGATATTACGTCCGTGCCGCTTTACTTTCCCAGACAAAAAATCCGACACCCATTGATACCCATTTAAGGCTGGGTAAACCGGGAAGCCGTCGGTTGGGATCGAAGATCCCAAGGCTTGTAGAACCTTGTCCTTTGTAGTCCAGTTTACAAACCTTATGTAAGGCCCGAATATTTCTGGGAAAGTGAGGCGGCATGGTCTTGCTATCAACATAACCTATATAATGTCCAGTTGATTCTTATAGTTCCCCATTTGCTTTTGAGCACGTAGGGAAATCCCCTTATCATGCGGATTGATCGTACATTGTTGATGACAAAAGGCTGCAGCTAAATTTGTTGTCTTGGTTACGAATAATATTTGTGTTCTTCAATCAACAGTTTCTTTAACACCCTAGCTCTTCCATGGTTAATTCATTCCATGAGCTGATAATACTTGTCTAGGAGTTATTCATTCTTATTTTCTTTTTTTCTTTATTTCCACCTTACCTTCTATCCTCTACCTTTCTTTCCTTACTCCATCTTTCGTTATTTCTTTCTTTCTTTAATCCTGCTTCTTGTGTTGTGTAAAGTCTCAGATAGGAGAAATATATAATTTTCTTGCTTTCGTTAATTTTGTACCTTGAGTTGACCATGTTGAATTTATTAAATGTTCTCCAGTTTCGTTTACACACATTTTCTAAGACTCCCTTCATCTCTACAGCCTGGTCAGGTGTCCAACTATTTCTCTCTATATTTGTCTGTTAGAGTCATTAGCTGATCAACACAACTTATGGTTCAGTTTCTATTATCCATTTCTAATTTTCTTTACAGCTGGTTGTTATTTTACGCTTTTGTGTTTTAAAAACTGTCCCTGTCGACGCTGGTAGGACAATGTTGGTATTAACTTATTTCTATAAATACCTTTTTTAATTTGCTCAGATGTTTCAATATCAATTATATTTAATAAGTTACATTATTTCCTTTCCGGATTCTCGTTTCTATGTCTAATTTCCTGTTTTTCTGATAAAACACTTCCTGTTACTAGTATGCTCTCACTTGATTTATAATCTTGCCATTGATAGAAAAATAGCTTTGGCTTGGATTGTGATTTATTGCGATTATTTCTGCTTTCCGTTGTTTATCTTCATATGTACTCTTAACATACGAGAGTAAGATACGGTATTGGAGTTACTCCTTCTTGCAATAAAAAGCCTTTGACTTTCAACGAAAAGGAAAATAGCAAATTATTTGTATTTTTTCACCATTATAGGTTGCCGTCGAAGCCTGTTCGTAAATACAGAAATCCGCAGGTTCTGTCTCCATAACCCAGGACCGCTGGTATATATTAATACATGTATATTTTATTTTGTTGCCCATATTAGATAGGAAGGGAAGAACTTGTACAAGTATGTCACAGCACTCCAGACATTTTTTGGTTTGCATAAACTTTTAATTAACCCTTCGTAGCTTCTCGTGCTTAAAAGGTAATTTTAATGTCATGAAGAACATACTAACATCAAAACAAATAACACCAGAGCTAAAACTAAGAATAGCAAAACGTTACATCTTCTCAATATTACTATATGGTGCAGAAACATGGACATTAGACAAGAAAACAGAACAGAGAATTGAAGCCTTTGTAATGTGGATATATAGATGGATAGGTAGAATTGGATGGGAGGAAAAGAAAACAAAAAACAAACAATGAAGTCTTAAAACAACTAAAAATTAAAAGAGAACTACTAAGCACAATTCAAACAACACAAATGCGATTTTGGGCCATGTTAAAAGACACAACAGCCCACTAAAAGTAATCCTGGAGGGAAAATACAAGGTAAAAGAGGCAGACCAAGACTAACATGGACGAGTAACATCAAAAGATGGACAAATCAGCCTATGACAACCTGCACCATCAAAGCACGAGACAGAGCAGAATGGCGCTCCATGGTAGCCAACCTTCGTTGCGGAGACGGCACTCGATCATAATGAGCTTCTCATGTAAATGTGTAAAGCGATATTAAACTTAATAAAGGAGAGCCAGATGTGTCCATGGTGGGTGTATTTAAAAACTAAAGTTGTGGGTCAAGGTCGCCAGACTGTGTGGGCGTAATATAAAAAAAAACATTATCAGACTGGGTGAGCGGACAGACACAGGGTCAACGTTAAGACGATAGTGTCAATACATGTTAAAAGAAAAATATATTACCAGACACGAAGGTGCGTAAAAGGAGTGCCCAGCATGTTAAAAAGACAGACTCAGACCCCATAAAAGGAAGAGCAGCTAGCAACAGGAAGAGCAGAGATCAACAAGTGGTGCAGCGATCAACAATGAGCAGAGACACAAACCTTAGAGTTTAGCAGAGAAATGTATCGATAAGCACAGATTAGCGATAGCGATCAATAATTAGTAGAGATCAATTAGTACAGCTACGATTATTATTAATTAGAAGTTAATAAATAACAGATGTAGTCAGTCCACAACAGGACTAGAGTTTAGATATCTAGAAATGTGTTCTGTGATTTACTAATTTCAGGATTATATGAGTTAACCAAACCGCCCGATAGCTTGATTCAATCGACAGAATTATTGACTGTACTTTATTATGTGATAATATAACTTTTGACAGAAATGTAATAATAGTTAAGTACGCCAATAAATATGTTTTCGTTTAACGGAACACCTCAAGAGTTTGTTTGTCTGTCACAAATAGATGCTATTTAAATGTGTTAAAGAAAGACGAACGGCCTATATGAAGCACGAAGAAACACGGCACGAAATACATTACATTATATTTAAAAGCTCAAGTATGTAGATAGTCTTCTATTAAACAGCGGAAACAAGTTTTCGGTTCAAGGTAACTCAACAACAACAAATAAAAACACAAACTATTTTAAAGTCTAATCTTTTGAAACAAATCGTAATTCTACAGACCGTTCAGAAATTATTGCCCGAACTAAAAATACATTTTCTCGGAAACTTTATTGTGGATTGTTGTAAAATTGTGATTGCAGTCCTATACATTCCCGGGCTTTAATACAATTTTTGTTTCTATTAATAAAGTGATTTAATGTTGGGTTTTGCTTACATATAATACGTAAAAAACACAACAGGCTTTCAGGACAGATAATTAAAGGTTTTACAGTCAATCCCCTCACACGTTCGATAATTGGAGCAACTTCACATTTTAAGTGGGAAAAAAAAACCTAACGTGTCAAAGTGTGCGCGGATAACCGTGTTGAAGACCAGAATATCAAGTACAACCAATGACCGTGACATTGTAACGTGTTATGTATATTTGCAAAATCAACTGTACTTTGGACTTAATCTTTACACATTCTTAAGGTCCAGAAAAATCTAAGATTGAGTGCTAAAAACGACGACACTATGCCAAATAGTTTCTGAGAAAACTTATGTTAAGTTTAGGCATACATTTGTGAACGGACTATAGACACATCAGAAATTTAAAAATAATGTGAATTTGACTGGTAAATTATCAAAAACACAACTAGAGCACATTTCAAACATAAGTTGCAGGAAACATGAACTTCGTGTCAGTTCATTTATTAATCTCATAACCCGAGACTAGAGGTCTCCAAATTTATGGATAACATGCTGGATATGGGATTTACAAAAATATATTTGGGGTTTATGTGGGATTTACTTAAAAAGATTAAGAACGATAAGTGGTTGATTTCAGGGGTCGGGAATGAACGTGATTTAGTTAGGAGACCAGAATGGGTAAATGATGAATTTAAGGGATTTGGAAGGATAGGGTATTTGGTTATGGAAGGCCCCGGTATCAATGCAAACGAATTAAAATGCATAATTGCTCAACCTCCCGTGCCAGCGTAATCATCCGAATTAATATCTCATCTCCCAAACAAAGAAAGGTAACTGTAGTCCCCATTGTAGCAGTCTCAACACACGCCAAAAGACATAAGGCGAAACTGCGCAGAAAGTGAACGCAGCCAACTGCTCCCTGTCATACGATATCATGATCAAAACGGAGGAGACACAGCTCACGGTGTGCACAGAGCTAAGTTATTAACTTCATTAAATTTATTTTATCAAAGTTATTTATTTCATTAAATCGAATATGATAAGTGGGGATCTATGGGGGATCAGTAACGATCAGTAATTTACTGTCGATCATGGATGATAAGTGTCTTATTTATGGACATCAGTTATGAAAAGGGGCCTCGGTAGCCTAGTTGGGAAAACCACCCGACTGGACCACCGACGTTCGGACAACCCGTGTTCGATTCCCGCTGGAAGCCGTGTGAGTTGTACTCGTGGTTGAAAAAAAATACCCCCATGATCGACCCAGCCGTTGGCAGAAATGGGTACCAGGGTGTTTCCCTGGGAAGGTTAGGAATGTCGCCTCGCATCGTGAGTTTCGCTGCTTGAAGCGACACTATCTAGAAATCTCCGAACATTTCTGGATAGGCGGCCGAGCACATATGGGTGGAAAATCGCGTGCTAAGACGCCGGTTCAAGTCTCGTACTTTACCTTTACCTTTACCTTATATATATATATATATATATATATATATATAACAGAAACACACTGTAGTAGCAACATTGAGATGTGATATGTACACACATATAATTATTTTATTTTCCGAAAAACTGCGTCTTTGGTCAGTATGACCTCATAGATTTATTTCAGTTTGATCAATTTATTTTAAAAAATGGAGGAATATATATATTTTTTTATGTTAAGTTTTTTAACGAAGGTCTCCCCGATAATCGAGTCTACTGTATATGTGTCCTATGTTGTATTTTAAGAGTAATCTTCTCATGCGATAGTTCACTGTCAAAGACAAACAACTAAGTCAGCAACCAGGAATCATAGTCATGACAGATACATTATTAAGAATACTACCATACAGAGTCATGGGAACGAGGATCTGAATGATCCGGGAGAAAAACTCTGCAGGGTCTGCCAGGAATGCTGAACAGTGGTATCATAGATTCCATATCATTGCAATATCGCGGAAACGATGAGGCAGGCAGAATGGCAAAGGAAGGTGACAAATTTTATCTTCCGGATATAAGTACAACCTATGAGTGTCACAGGTGTTTGTCGGGAACAAATAATTGAACAGGTGAAATATAGAACACTAGATCTACTAGAAAAACAAAGTATGCATACTACCAACTTAACAGAAGAGAACATGTAACAATTGTAAGATTTTGAACAGAGAACGATATATTAAAGTAGCACCTTTTCAAAACTCTAAGGATAGGAACCTCTGATTATTGTGACTCTGGCATAGGCAGAGTAACCGCTGAACATCTGCTACAGTCATGCCCAACATATGATGATAGAGCAGGTTCTTGTGGCCATCACCTGTACCATACCGGGACCCGCTGTACGGAGAATGTTACCAGCCTGAGCTGACGAGCGATTTTTTTCGAACTTTATGTTGACGTTTAGCGATGTACGCACAAGAAGACAAAATAAGAACAAGACGATGAAGTGCTCCTGCTATTTGACTACACCAATCTGTCACGCCTGAAGTTGTTTGAGCGACACTTGTATTTAATTTCATGCAATGCCCTGCATTTTTCTAGAACGGTCATTTATATTGTAATGCTGAAGTACCCTCCACAATTCGTTTCTGTTATACATTTTCTTTGTGCTTAATTCAGTCTGTATTCAAATATTTCAACTGCTCATTGTTGTAACTGCTGAAATGTTCATTATTTGTTTGGTCTTGGACATGGGGTGAAAGAAAAACGTGTTAACTGTAAGCTGTAAGCGTGTCCATATTGGCAATCCCAAATGTAATTTGTTCTCATTGGTTGTTGCTCTTTCAACCTAAGCATTTATTTTATAATTCACAATGTACTTGTACACCACAGACATCAAATTAGTGCTTTTTAGAGAAAATATTATCCAACTGATATGTTCTACTTGGTAGACGTTTTATGAATTTTTTTACAACATACGGATACGTCATTACTAGCGATGGATATGTGTGTGCTGTAGGTGTCTTTTACGTGTGTTGCAGAGGTGTTCATGTGAAATCGCCAATCTAATTTTTTAAAACAGATTTGGTTTTCTCGATGCTATGGCACAACGGTAATGGAGTCTGATGATATTGCCCGTGATAAATCTTTGAATTAGTTCGATCCAATATGCGCTTGAGAATATTTGAAGATAAAAACCAAAGTAACAACAATGGATAAAATAACGACTGTAATATTTGTGACTAATTTCCTACAAAACTGACGCGATAAGTAGTATACCTATTCATATGACATTGCAAAGGTGTACATTTAAATGTGATATGTTCCAAGATAATGATCTCAGTTACAGCTGGTGAGACCAAACCTTCCAGCCATTGCTTCGCGTATATCAAGTGAATAAAGTGTCATCTCTTATATTAGAACTTATCGACTTAGATTTATAGGAAAGTATTTCAGAGAAAGAGACTACACATTAGATAAATATATAACGTTATTTGAAGTGGACGACGATGGCATGATTCGTTCACTAGACAACTACAGCTTCCGGTGCAACAATTTATGATGATGACATGATTCGTTCATTAGACAACTACAGCTTCCGGTACAACAATTTCTGATGATGACATAATTCGTTCACTAGACAACTACAGCTTCAGGTGCAACAATTTCTGATGATGGCATGATTTATTCATTAGACAACTACAACTTCAGATAGAACAATTTCTGATGATGACATGATTCGTTCATTAGACAACTACAGCTTCAGGTACAACAATTTCTGATGATGACATGATTCGTTAACTAGACAACTACAGCTTCCGGTACAACAATTTCTGATGATGACATAATTCGTTCATTAGACAACTACAGCTTCCGGTACAACAATTTCTGATGATGACATAATTCGTTCACTAGACAACTACAGCTTCAGGTGCAACAATTTCTGATGATGACATAATTCGTTCACTAGACAACTACAGCTTCAGGTGCAACAATTTCTGACGATGCATCAAGTGTGGCTATGAATTTCTAACCAAACTCAGCAGGAATGAAGGTGACTGAATGTGGGGGCAGAAGCAAACTGTTTTTGACATCTGAGAGTAGCTATACACCTACGTGACTACCTAACGTGTAAATAACGACAATATTGTTAAGCTGCAAATCTTTAATTGTTTTACTTATTTTGTACAGTTACTGTAAATCTTCTACCGGTTTTTTTTCCAATCTGAATAACAATCGATTGTCCGTTTCTTCCTCCACTCTTTTTCTTCTATTATACCGTTGCTACAATGTATCTCATTCTTTCATGCATTGGACAACGAAGATAACTGTTTATTTAATTCATTCACCGCCATTTATGAACTGCCTTCATTCTAGACTCTTCACTACTCCTTTTTACTGTCCATGTTACTCTCAACATTCTGCAGCGGAACAGCATTTATGTTGTCATGCACAAACTCTTTTGTTTCTTCAATGGCAGTCCATGACTCCCTTCTACATTCCTGAGCCTGATGTTCTACTAGTGTACTCTAGCCAATATACAACTGTAAAGTGAGACAGATATAGCGTGCGGTAATAAACGATTTGATTCAATATAAATTATAAAACAACGAAACTATATAAGGATACATGTCGAGCTTTATAGGAAGAAGGCTTTGGAATTACATCGGTCATGTGCTGAGATTAGACGAGGAAATACTTCTTTATTAGCCATTCATGTGGAAACTATCTGATAAAAAAGACAAGGAAGATTAAAAGAAACACTACACAGCACAATTGTAAGGGAAGGTCCATGAGACTAAGAAACAACCAAGAACTACAAGGTTAAACAGCAAACCGTGGAGAACTATGACTTCCGTCGTCTTCGGTCCGTGAGGATAATGAATGAATAAATTATATATTTGTACAATAGTCGATAATGAGGTAATTCATTATTAGTTGGAGGATCCTCTATTATTGCATTCAAACACTCTCAAATATTCATGTTAACTGTAGTCGATGATGAAGGATGTCCGTCCCGATGACTCATGTTTGTCGATGATAAAGCACACACACAATAAAATATAAATCAAATAACCTTATCACCGATAGGAGTGCTATTCAATCGGAGGTTTCCCTTCCTGGTTCGATAGATTCAGTGATAGAGAGTTGGTGAAGCTGCAAATTGATTTTGTTCATATTTACCTCTATATTCGTATACATCTTTCTAAATCAATAAAGGATAGTTTGTTTGGAATACTTGCGTTCTTTCGCTATCAGGACATAGCTTACTGTACAACCATTAATGAATCGTCCACACTCATAAATGATTACATCACAACATAATATTACTTCTCATACAATTGTGTAGTAAATATCATCAGGATAAATATAATAATTGTAGACTTTCTATCTCGAGAGATAAATCGATGTGTCATAGAGTGTCACACCAGAGCGAACACAACAAAGGATGATCCTTCACTATATAGCTCGTGCCTGGGCAATGTGTATTGAGATTCTTTGTTATTTGTGCATCAAAATCCCTCTTTTGATCCTGTTGGTTCATTCCAAGGAACACAACACAAGCGCGTTACGTTTGATTTCGTTCTAGAGTTTGTAAGGTTTGCCGGAAACGATCTATAATTACTTACTATCCGCCCCTTTCCTTAGGTTCTTCGGTCCAAATTTTCCATTTGGGGTTTTCTACCCTATCCGTTGGCTCTCCAGAGACTCCACAAAGCAACGAGTCAAGATACAGGTGGTTACACTTACTTGCCTTTGACTCTTAATTTGTTTATCGATAGTGAGCGGAGAAATCTGGTATCATTTAATATTTGTTCAGTTCACCATTTGTTGTTTACTTACTTCCAGTAGCGCTTCTGTATTGGGGAGTGCGTAATCAGATCCTTGTTCATAATGTCTATTATTTACAACAATTTGTTGCTGTTGATTATTGTAGATATATCATAGTTATAACCGCTTGATGTAGTGTTGACTAAATTAATTTGTTTGTTTCGCCTTAAAATTTCCGACTAACGAATCCTGTATGTAAAGTGAAGCAAATGTTAAGCAAAAGTCTCGTGCAGTAAGCAATTAAAATGAGATCTATAGCAGTAGAATCCGTCAGTCATAGTTGACTATGGATTTTTCAGCGTCTCTAGAAATGTTATTTTTTCTTTTCTTTTCTTTCGTCGTGTATTTATTCTCTTACTCAATTAATCTGTCTGCTTCTTGTTTGAGGTGAACCTTTAGAGTGTGTTTTCGGAGATTGCGGTCTGCAGCTTTGTCTTCCCATGCTTCAGAGTCTTCATGTCCCGTTTACGCACATGTACAAATCGAAGTTTTGGGCGCCCCCTAGTTCTTTTACCATATGCCAGTTGTCCGTAGAGTATATCTTTCGGTATGTGGCCATCTTTCATACGTTGTACATGGCCAAGCCAGCGTAACCTACGTTGTTTGAGCAGCGTGTAGATATTCGGTAGGCCTGTGCAAGTCATGACCTCCACGTTTGTCACTTTATCCTTCCAGGTGATACCAAGAATACAGCGCAGACATCGCATATGGAATGCATTTAGCTTCCTCTCCTGCTTTACATAGGTTGTCCAAGATTCGCTGCCATACAGGAGGATACTAATGATGCAGGCATTGTACACTGCAGATTTTGTTTTAATTGTCAGTTTGCTGTTTTGCCAGACACGCCTAGAAATTCGGGCAAAGGTGGTAGCAGCTTTACCAATACGAGTGTCAATTTCTGTATCTAAAGATAGTCTGTCGCTGATGATGGACCTCAGGTAGTTATACTGCCGCACGATATCAAGTATTCACCTGAAGTCTTTTCATTTCATTATTGATTATAATTGTCTTCTGGCGTCGTTTATATCACTCAAATTGTCAGATAGGCCAGTTTGCATTGTGCGGACGTTCCAGCAACCCAAACGTAGGTTGAGTTTCTTGGTTGTTGGTTTCACTTGTGTGGCAGGTGTGGATGGTGTGGCATGTGTGGATGGTGTGGCAGGTGTGGATGGTGTGGCAGGTGTGGATGACAACATGTTGACACCAAAATGGCGATTCTGGAGTGCCCTCTCCAGGGCGCGAGCTTAGGCTGAAAAAGAAAGAGACAAGTTGTTGCCCATGCAACATGTTTCTTCACTCCACGCAGCCGAGCGATCCAAAGGTCTAGCAGTCCAAGAACAGTTTCCAAGAACAGTTTGGTGCCAACTGCGCCGCAGGAGTTGCCAGACCAATGTTGAAATCAACACTGTACTGCCTTAGGGACTCCATCTCCAGATTTTTTCTCAGGGTTTACCCCCGAAGTCTATTCCGTGAACGGGTACCCGCTAGACAGCGGGGGTTTATAATCGGAGTTGACCTTCTCCTAGACGCGTTGCCATCTATAGGCTGACAGGTCGCACCTACCCGGGGAGGAGGTTAGGGCGCCTCCGATTCGCTGACAAAAACGTCTTAGGGCATTTGGGGCATTTTATAGAATTAGCTGCCCCACGCAACTAATTCACCCCACCTAAAAAAATGAGATCAATGATATAATAATGAAGGAAAAAGAAAAACACTTCTAGTCATCAACACACTTAACCGAACCATCTGTTAATCGTGGTCATCACATGTCATGTCTACAGATGTAGACGATCATGTTCCTCTAAATATATATGTTCTCAGTGTTTTAATGTTTGATCTTTATCTGTGCCAGGTTATTGAGATGTCTAATATTTTCTGTCCTTACATCCCGTTCCTCTTGTCTCATTTTCTTGTTGTGACGATATTTTCTGTCCTTGCATCCCGTTCCTCTTGTCTCATTTTCTCGTTGTGACGATATTTTCTGTCCTTGCATCCCGTTCCTCTTGTCTCATTTTCTCGTTGTGACGATATTTTCTGTCCTTGCATCCCGTTCCTCTTGTCTCATTTTCTTGTTGTGACGATATTTTCAAGTTTTCCTCCTGTCGTCGAACGTACGATGCCTTTTTTTAAAATAAAAAACTCCACAAGTTTGTTTTTGTCTACTGGCTTCATTTGAGTGTCTTACTTAATTACTTTAACCACCTCGCTACATCTCGATATCTTTCATTGAACTACATCTCTGCTGCAATTAATTATCTTCTTAACTGCTCATTGGTTAATCATGTCTCATTTCCGGATAACATAACATGGCGTCTATAAAACCTTAGAGCTCTTTTTTCTCTACCTCTGTTATTACAAATTAAACTTCTAAAAACGGGATTCCATTTTGTGAAATGCAATCTATTGGATTTGATCTATCTTTACATTGGAAACTTTTGAAAACCAAGAGGAACGTACTTTTTGATCGCATCAAACTATAGTTCTACGATTTATTTCCCAAATGCTCGTGAGCGTGTCATTCAATGTAAGTTAATATAAAGGTTATCATGAGAACTACGATGCATTGTAGATAGAAGATTGTGGAAGGACATTATCGCCTACGCCAACTGGTATGGCACATGATGATGATGATGATCATGAGAACAAGGTAGGCATTAATCGGCCATTGGATGGGAAGTGGCAAAAAGATAACCTCAAAGCACACCAGCCTCAAATGAAAACAGAGGGTAAAAGAAAGATACGCCGACCCAGAAGAGAAACACTGAAAGAAACACAGAGACGGAATGCAATAACAGCGACTATCAACTTCCTTGACAAGGTTGAGAGGCTCGCCATGATCACTGCTAACAGGCGGTATATATGCAGATCATGAGCAAACGTTTAACGCTTAATGTCGTAGGACTTTCTTCATCACCTTTATCATCAGTTTGCATGTCCATTGCAGAACGTTACATTCAATACAGCCCGTCTGAAGAGAGGCTCTGTCTTTAGCCAGTATCTCTAATTTCTGTTGTCATTTTCAAGGTTTCCTTGATGTCTTGAAACCACATTCATCTTGGTCTGCGCCTGGTGCGGCGCCTAGGAAGCATACCTTCCGTTATTGTTCTTTCCAGCACCTGCGTCTTTTGACGTGGCCATATGTTAATTTCTTCTTTAGAATGGGTGTTTAAACTCTAGTTCTTTCTAATAAAAAAAAGTAAAGTACCCCCGTCACGCCAAGTGGCATATAGGGAATATGGTGTTAGTGACCATCAATTGTACAGACCTTTGGCACATGATTATTGGGGTAATGTGGCCGATATTACGCCCGTGCCGCTTTACTTTCCCAGAAAAAATCCGGTACCCATTTAAGGCTGGGTGAACAAGAAGCCGTCGGTTGGGATCGAACCCTACCTCTTGTCCTTTGTAGACCAGTTCACTAACCACTGAGCTATCGTGGCTCGTTCTTTTTAATGTTTTTTTTTCTTTAAATATGTCTTCAATGATCTTTCTCATTATCCAAGGCATCTTACACATTTCTTCTGTAGCATTTTGTTGTTAATAAATCTGTTTTCTTCCTTGCTGTTTGCGAGTTTGTCCACGAACACAACCATATGTTTCTGGAAGATTCAGTAATTGTACTGCCTAATGGGTATTGTGTCATATGTTCGTTATGGCGTTTAATTTAGTATTGCTATCGTTAATCCTTTGTTGGCATCTTTCTGGAAGTCCCCATTGTTAGTTGCTACAGACATCAAATATGCATGGCTTGTTACGATTTCAAGTTCTTCACTGTTGTTGATGATATTAGTTTGGCTTTTATGGTATCAATGGACAGTATGTTAATTTCATGTATGTTTAAATCAAGGCTTTGCTCGTCACTGTGTTTTTGTCACACTGAATTGCCTCTTCAAATGCTCCTGCACTATATAAGAAGTGGACTGTATCGTCAGCGTATCTGAGTTCTGGAATTAGGTTGTCATTTATTGTGAAAGGTGAACTTCTTTGTGAACTTCACAAATCTGTCAACGTTTATGACATTTCTCATGATGTTCTCGCTACGATGTAGAACAGGTATGGAAGGAGAATGCATCCCTGCCTCAAATCATTTTGCACTTCAAACCAATTGACGTACCGCCCACTATTCTGATAGCTGCTTGATGTTCGTGACAAAGTGATTCGAAGATGTGTATTAGGGTGTTAGAAAGCCAATATCTTTCATGATATTCCGCAATTTCTGATGTACGCTGTCAAAAGGCATTGCTGTAACCAATGAAGCATGTTTGAAGGTATGTGTTGCATTCCCTACACTTCTCAAGGATGTTTCTCGTGTTAAAGATGTGGTCTCAGGTACCTCTGCCATGTCTGAAAACAGCTTGAACTGCGTGATGTTTTTTGTTCTAATTTAAATTCTATTCTCTTCATGATGATCTGTTAGAGTATTTCACTGGCATGGCGTATTAGGCCAACCGTTCAGTAGTTGATACGCAGTTCTCCTTTATTTGGAATAGGGATGTACACTGATAGTTCCCAGGCTATTTGCCAGCCTGCATTTTATAGACCTTCACGAACGCTGGCCTCCCTCAAGCCTGAGTGAACTCACGTGGAATATCATCACTTTTAATATCATCACTTTTAATATCATCACTTTTAATATCATCACTTTTACTATCATCACTTTTAATATCATCACTTTTAATATCATCACTTTTAATATCATCACTTTTAATATCATCACTTTTCCCTCGCATCAGATATTTGTTATTGCGGAACGAACTTCATCTAGCACAGGCTCTGGTATCTTAACTTTCTATAAATAAATCAGTGTATTGGACTATCTTCGAACATTGCTCTGCAGTAATCGCTCCATCACAGATATATATATATATATATATATATATATATTATATGTATATGTATATGTATGTGTGTGTGTTCATAATATAAAATGTAAAGTAAAGAGCCCCGTCACGCCAAGTGCGTATAGGGAATATGATGTTAGTGACCATAATTTTTATAAATCTTGTTTTATATAATCTTGGATTATGTGCTTGATATTATGCCCGTACCGCTTTACTTTCCCAGAAAAAAATCAGGTACCCATTTAAGGCTGGGTGAACTCGGAAGCATCTTGTCCTTTGTAGTCCAGTTCACCAACCACTGAGCCTTCGCGGCTTTATGTTCATATATGAATATATATAATGTATCCAATTTCTGGGGTGTTTACTGGATTGGAGAATAAAAGCCGCATGTCCAGCGCGGTCACCATTGGGTGTTCAAGTCGAAGTTTGTTTTCCTTTCACATCGAAAACATAAGTACGCTTGTTGCATTATTTGATACTTTATGTTTTTAATAACTTTGGAACTTTGACTACATACCAGTTTTATTTAATTTAAGGGTGCGAATTATGGACAGGAGGCAAATAAAGAGATGATGACATTACAACAACAGATAAATTGACAGTGTTGATGCATGTCGTAGATAGTTACAAGAGCTGACGCAACCAGGTTATTTCATCTAAATGTTTCCTTCAAAAAGTGATTTCTGGAGATAGACCGGACTTAAAGGTACAACTGGCAGTACAGCACAATTCACTAAACTAATGACAGAATAGAAAGGAGAATTATTAGGAGAATGATGGAGAAAAAAAAAAACCAAAAATGTGAAAGCAAAGGAAATAGAATAAATTAAGAAATGATGCAGGTAAAAGGATAGAAAAAAATGCAGTGCTTGCTAAAAATGTAAAGAAAAACAGTAAAGCAAGATAATTTGGCCATCTGTCGGTAGCATAGCCTAGTCAATGAGTGATAGCATGAGAGATAATCCAGGAAGAAATAAAGCCAAAGCCAACGATAAATAAATATGTATGTATATTTAGAAAGTGAGAGAGAGAGAGAGAGAGAGAGAGAGAGAGAGAGAGAGAGAGAGAGAAGCAGTGAAAAGACTGTAAAAAGAACCCAAAGGATATTTCAAACTATAAGACAAGAAATTAATATTTCAGGCAATGGAAGAATGTGCCACCAACAAACAATGAAAGAGTTATCCTTATTGTCTTTCTGTTTAGAATTACCTTTAGAGTAGCATTTTAAAATTCTAATTTTTAACAAAACTATGTTCAATCTTGATATTCTGAAATCAGATCCCAACCCAGCATGCATGGGTAGCTACACGATCTTCTACCAGCGAATCTCCCATTCTGCACTTAAATTAACGGGAAGAGAAATAACACTTCTATTTTTCTCATTATTTTATGCATCTCCACGGTGGCTCGATTTCATGTTGGCCGAAAATATCCTTTAGATATGAGCTTTAGATTCATAGAAGGAGAAGAATGGAATCAAGAAAATTGCTTCAATAAAATGGGAGACTTACGAGCTTTTAATAATGGCTGATGTATGACGTCTGTTTTTTTTGTCTTGCGAGCTGAGGGGAAAAGACAAAAAGGTTAATGAATACGTCTGGAATTTATGGCTTGGGAGTATAATGCTCTTTGTGTTATATTGTAGAATAAAGTGTTTGTAAAATAAAAAATCGCTAAGTTAATAGATTATATGTAAATACAAAGGTTGATGTAAAAAGCAGCATAAGTTTAATTTGGGTTTTATTTCCTTACAATTTCTCATTAAACAAATTATTGTTCCTGAACACCACTTTGGATGCACAGCCCAGCCCAGTCCTCGTATATGAAAGTGTTCACTGCTTGCTCACACAATGTCTCTATATTCTTCCCGTACTTTATTTGAAAGAGCCGGGATAGCTCAGTGGTTAGTGAACTGGACTACAAAGGACATGAGATAAGGTTCGATCCCAACCGACGGCTTCCGGTTCACCCAGTCTTTAATGGGTACCGGATTTTTTTATGGGAAAGTGAAGCGGCACGGGCGTAATACCGACCACATTGCCCCAAAAATCATGTGTCGAAGGTCAATAAAATGTAAGGTCACTAACACCATATTCCCTATACGCCACTTGGCGTGACGGGGGTACTTTACTTTACTTATTTAAAAGAGTGTGAGTGTGTGTATGTGTGTTTATATGATGTAGACGAGATGCTAATAGTTTATTACCTCGTTTTATATCAAAAGATATCACCTCCGTGCAAATAAATAGAAGTGGAACAATATTAAAACAGGTAAATAAATTTAAATATTTGGTAACTTTATTAACCTCAGACAGAAGATGTACAACAGAGGTAAGATGCAGAATTGCCCAGGCAAAAGCAGCTTTAAAAAAATTGAGGAAAATATTATGCAATCAATTTTTGACAATAGAAACAAGAAAAATAGTTCTTTGTTGTTATATAGGGCCAGTCTTAACATATGGATGGGAATCTTGGACAATAGGACAACAGACAAGAAAATCACTGGAGTCTATAGAAATGTGGTTTTACAGAAGAATGTTGAGAATATCATGGACAGCTAAGAAGAGTAATGGAAACCTTCTGAAAGAGGCCAAAGCAAAAAGTGAGCTAATTTCCAATATTAATAAGAAACAAGCATCATTTTTTTTCTTCATGTAATGAGAAGAGTAAAGCTAGAATATATTGCACCAATTGGGAAATTGAGGGACAAAGAGATAGAGGGAAGCAAAGAGAAAAGATATCAGCCAGCTTAAGAGAATGGCTTGGCAGAAGGTCAACAACAGAAATGATAAATAACTGTCGGCATCGAAAGTTGTAGTGAGAAATGATCACCTACGCCAGCAGGCCCGGTAATTGATGATGATGGTGATGATGATGATATTAATGGTAAATGTGTTCAGTTTCTCCAACTAGTAAATGTCATCACTACATGAGTAAGTCTACATCCACTCTCTATTTCTCCTTTATATAATGATATATAATGATATATAATATGTGTCAAATATAAACCACACATACATATGTGTATATCGCCCAGTGTCACCTGAAAATTATGAACTTAACAGATGCTCTCTATTCTCTATCACTCTGAGTATCTGTGTCTGTCCGAATATTTCTATCTGAGTGTCTCTATCTGTCCGAATAATTATATATGAGTATCTCTATCTGTCCGAATATTTATATCTGAGTATCTCTATCTGTCCGGATATTTATATCTGAGTATCTCTATCTGTCCGAATATTTATATCTGAGTATCTCTATCTGTCCGGATATTTATATCTGAGTATCTCTATCTGTCCGGATATTTATATCTGAGTGTCACCTGCTGTCCAGATATTTATATCTGAGTGTCTCTATCTGTCCGGGTATTTATATCTGAGTATCTCTATCTGTCCGGATATTTATATCTGAGTGTCTCTATCTGTCCGGATATTTATATCTGAGTATCTCTATCTGTCCGAATATTTATATCTGAGTATCTCTGTCTGTCCGGATATTTATATCTGAGTGTCTCTATCTGTCCGAATATTTATATCCGAGTGTCTCTATCTGTCCGGATATTTCTATCTGAGTGTTTCTATTTGTCCGGATATTTATATCTGAGTGTCTCTATCTGTCCGGGTATTTATATCTGAGTATCTCTATCTGTCCGGATATTTATATCTGAGTATCTCTATATGTCCGGATATTTATATCTGAGTGTCTCTATCTATCCGAATATTTATATCTGAGTGTCTCTATCTGTCCGGATATTTCTATCTGAGCATCTATATTTGTCTGACTATCTTTCTTTGTCAAGGTATCTCTGTCTGAATACCACTGTCTGTCTGAGTAAGTGTCTGAACATCTCTATGTGGCTGATTATCTACAACTATCGACTATCCCTATCTGAATATTTCTATCTGATTATGTCTACCTGTTTGAGTATCTTGAACCGACTGAACATTTTTGTCTGTCTGTCTGAATACTTCAGTATGACTGAGCATATCATTCTTTCTTCGTATTTCTATCTGTGTGAGTATCTCTATATGTCTTGGAACCTCTATCTATCTTTATTTTCTCTATCTGTCTGGTGATTCTGTCCACATATCTCTCTGCCTGAACAACTCACTCTCTACATGTCTAGGGCATCTCTATCTGCCTGGGTATCTCTGTCTTTCTAGTATCTGTATATGTTTAGAGTATTTCTATCTGTTATTCTGTCTGAGTTTCTAAATATATCTAGAGTATCTCTATTTGTCGAGTACTTCCTTCTGTCGAGAGAATCTTTAAATGTCTGTGTATCTCTTTCTGAGTATCTGTATCTGTCGTGTTTTTCAGTTTGCTGGCATTCATGTCTATTTTACCATATGTTAAATGTTGATATTTACCTGGCAACCCATCTGTTTTATCAACCCAACTGTGCTCCTTTATGAAAGACAATTTACCCACATGTTTTTATATTTGTAAACCCCTAGGATTGAACATCCTGTTCCTCTTTTTATCTTTTTTCCCCCTTCATTCTCGTCATCATCTCAATTATCGCCCTCCATTTCCGCGGGCTCTAGCCGCCATAAACATCACACGTGCGAAATATCACCAGTATCAATATGATATCACCCTCCGGTTTAAACCAGTATGACAGTAACTCTTAAACAGTAGCCATATTTTTATCTTCAAGCTTAACATTTCTTTTTTTTTTTGTTGCTTTCAAGAGTTTAAAGATTCTGTCAGCCCTTTCTTATAACCCTTCCTTTCTTATATACTTCTTTAGCATTGTTTGTATCATTGTGTCGTATCTGGACCAAAGGTTTACCATCTTTGACTCGGCCCAGTGCAATAACCTTGTTTAGTTCAGCTTCCTGTCTCCTACTTCCTGTCTTTTCATCTTTCCAATAAATCCCTTGAATTACCTCCCTCTCAAGCCTAAAATAATTTATTACATGAGCTGTTATAGAATGGAGCAATCCGGTACAGAGACTTCAATTCGCAGGTTCAAGTATGTGTGGGGCTCGTTGATTCGGCACCTTTACACTATAGCTACAGAGTTTTATGAAGTTCTATTTTACATTCTGCCTAAGAGTTGTTTATTGTACCAGTGACAAACAGCACTGATTGTATAACACTCTACAAGACTACAACCTGTATCATCATCATCAAATACCAAGCCTGCTGGCGTAGGTGATCATGTCTCTCCACAACTTTCGATCTGGACAGTTATTTATAATTTCTGTTGTTGCCAACTCATTCTCTTAAGCTGTCTGGTATGTTTTTCTTTGCTTCCCTCTATCTCTTCGTCCCTCAATTTTCCCAGTTGTTACAATATATTCCAGTTGTTCTCTTCTCATTACATGGCCAAAAAATGATGATTGTTTCTTCCTAATATTGGAGATTAGCTCTAGTTTTGCTGTGACATATTTCAGAACATTTTCGATACTCTTTTTAGCTGTTCATGATATTCTCAACATTCGTCTGTAAAATCACATTTCTACAGACTCCAGTGAAAACAACCAGTATACTGTATTGAAAGATGCTCACTAGACAATCGGAACTACATGTACTAAACACACGACTTTCTGGCCCCCTATGGGAGTCGTTAATGATGATCCGAATTCATTTATTTAAAATAGATAACTTTACGATATAGATCTAAGCGAAGGAAAGGATATACGAAGGCAAAAATCTGTGTTCATAAATTGTTCTCACTTAAATTGTATGCGCAGAGCAACCTGAGTGTTTGAATGCTTGCGTCTATCATTGGAATGGATCTGGCAAACATTCAATTCGAGTGATGCAGCAGAACACATTCACAATGTGGGTCCGGTATCCATGACAACAATAATCTGGAGTAGGATGTCCTAGACTAAAGGGCACAGATGGTGTCAACCACGACAAAACTATACCTGGCACTTAACACGCTGACAAAGTTCATCTGTTTAAGTGCTATAATTCAGAGGGTCGTATTCCAATCACATCATTTAAATATATGTTTGGACTCGTACAGAAAGGCAAACACTACAATGTATCTTCTTATTCTATCGTTTATTTCCAATTTTGAGTTGCACTACCCTTGCTGCACTGTGCGCTTAAAAACATATAGCTCCAGCAGGCTTTAAATTGAAACTATTGCCATAGACTGATTTTCTTCAACCTTTTTGGCAAGTGGTATTTGTCTGTAATTAGAATTGTCTTCTCTATAACAACAGCCAGACAAGTTGGTCACGGATAGATTTTTTACTGGGTCTACACCATGTCTACCATTTTTCACTCCTGGGATCTACATCAAGTCTCTCATTTTTCACTCTTGCAGTCTACGTCAAGTCTCCCATTTTTCAATCTTAGGGTCTACACAAATTCTACCATTTTTCAATCTTGGGGTCTACGTCAAGTCTCCCATTTTTTCAATCTTGTAGTTTACATCATCTCCCATTTTATTCAATCTTGGGGTTTGCCTCAAGCATCCCATTTTTAAATCTCATGTTTTACATCAAGTCTCTCATTTTAAAACAGTGTCTTTTACATCTTCTACCATTTTTCAATCTGGCTGTTTTACGTTACGTCTTCCATATCTTAGACTGAGTGTCTACACCAATGATGTTTGTTTTTGCATGAATTATTTCCAAGGCATATCCCCGGCGTTTCTGTTGTTGTAAGTCATGCTAGACTAGTTAGTTACTGGCGTACTGAGGACAAGAAGTCCAGTTAGTTGACAATTCGTAACTTCTAGATTGAACAGACTTTAGTAGCAGGTTTTTTTCTGCAATAGAAAAAGAATACAAGCATAAAGCAAATAACATTACAAAATACGAGGGACTAGTGTTAAAAATAGCATTAACGCCATACTCAACACTCAACATACTCCCAACTCACCGTAATTCGAACTCACCATACTTCCAACTCACCATACTCCCAACTCGTCATACTCTTAACTCACCATACTCCTAACTCACAATACTTCCAAAACACCAATATCCTAACTCACCATACTCCCAACTGAACATACAGCTAACTCAACATACACTTAACTCACCATACTCCTAACTCACCATATTCGCAACTTTTCATACTCCCAACTCACCACACTCCCAACTCATGACACTCCCAACTCACCATACCCCCACCTCACCATACTCCCAACTCATCACATTCCCAACTCACCATACTCCAAACTCATCACACTCCCAACTCATTATGCTCTCAACTCACCACATACCCAACTCACCATACTCTCAACTCACCATAATCCAAACTCAGCACACTCCCAACTCACCATATACCAACTCATCACACTACCAACGCACCATACTCCCAATTCACTATGGTCCCAAATCACCACACTCCCAACTCACCATACTCCCAAATCACCATACTCCCAACTCACTATGTTCCCAACTCACCATCCTCCCAACTCACCATACTCCCAACTCATCACACTCCCAATTCACTATGGTCCCAAATAACCACACTCCCAACTCACCATGCTCCCAACTATTCATACTCCCAACTCACTATGTTCCCAACTCACCACACTCCCAACTCACCATATTCCCAACTCATCATACTCCCAATTCACTATGTTCCCACTCACCACACTTCCAAATCATCATACTCCCAACTCATCATACTCCCAACTCACCATACTCCCAACTCATCACACTCCCAACTCACCATACTCCCCACTCATCACACTCCCAACTCACCATACTCCCAACTCACCACACTCCCAACTCATCCCACTCCCAAATCACCATACTCCCAACTCACCACACTCTCAACTAATCTCACTCCCCACTCACCATACTCTCAACTCACCATACTCCCAACTCAACATACACCAAACTCATCACACTTCCAACTCACCATACTCCTAACTCATCACACTCCCAACTCACCATACACTCAACTTACCAAACTCTCAACTCACCATACTCCCAACTCAACATACTCTCAACTCACCATACTCTCAACTCACCATACTCCCCACTCAACATACTCCCAACTCAACATACTCTCAACTCACCATACTCTCAACTCATCACACTCCCAACTCAACATACTCTCAACTCACCATACTCTCAACTCACCATACTCCCAACTCATCGCACTCCCCACTCACCATACTCCCAACTCACCACACTCCCAACTCACCATACTTCCAACTCACCATATTCCCAACTCACCATATTCCCTACTCATCACACTCCCAACTCACCATACTTCTACCTAACTCAACACACTCCATACTCATCATACTCCCCACTCATTATACTCCCAACTCACCATACTCCTAACTCACCATACTCCCAATTCAACACACTCCCAACTCATCATACTCCCCACTTATTATACTCCCAACTCATCATACTCCCAACTCACCATACTCCCAACTCAACACACTCAGAACTCAACACACTCCCCACTCATCATACTCCCAACTCACCATACTCCCCACTCATCATACTCCCAACTCACCATACTCCCCACTCATCATACTCCCAACTCATCATACTCCCAACTCATCATACTCCCAACTCATCACAACCCCAACTCGTCATACTCCCCACTCGTCATACTCCCAACCTATCATACTCCCAGCTCACCATACTCCCAACTCATCATACTTCCAACTCATCATACTCCCAACTCACCATACTCCCCACTCATCATACTCCCAACTCACCATACTCCCCACTCATCATACTCCCAACTCATCATACTCCCAACTCACCATACTCCCCACTCATCATACTCAGAACTCATCATACTCCCAACTCACCATACTCCCCACTCATCATACTCCCCACTCATCATACTCCCAACTCATCATACTCCTAACTCACCATACTCCCAACTCACCATACTCCCCACTCATCATACTCCCACTCATCATACTCCCAACTCACCATACTCCCCACTCATCATACTCCCAACTCATCATACTCCCAACTCACCATACTCCCCACTCATCATACTCCCAACTCACCATACTCCCCACTCACCATACTCCCAACTCATCATACTCCCAACTCATCATACTCCCAACTCACCATACTCCCAACTCACCATACTCCCCACTCATCATACTCCCAACTCATCATACTCCCAACTCACCATACTCCCGACTCATCATACTCCCAACTCATCATACTCCCCACTCACCATACTCCCCACTCATTATACTCCCAACTCACCATACTCCCAACTCACCATACTCCCCACTCATCATAAACTATCATGCCTGATTACCCTGAGTCTCAGTATTTGCACATCAGGCAGTCATTGGTGTATACATTTGTAAGAGAGTTTGAAAAGTCCAACAGTGCACAAATAAAAATATGTAATAAAGATGCAGATGACTTCCATATTTTTCTATAATAACCAGTTATATCAATTAGCCTTCTTGGAATGACGTCTTCTGTTATTGTTTCAGTGTTGTCTCCTCTTATATGCGGCATGATTTTTAAATGACTCCTTCAAGATATAAGTAATGAATAAAAAATACGCCGTGCATGTTGCTATTGTTAGAAACGAAACAAATTCTTTATGTTTTCTATGAGTAACTTGTTGAAGCATAAGGGTACAGATAATCGACAATGGAAGAAAGGGCGAAAACTAGAGATAAAGAGTTGTATACGATAACGTTGATAAGCGTCATGTATATATGATTACAAGTAAAGTGTTATGTCACATACTTGAAAGCACAAGGGTAAGTCACAACAAACATAAACCACGACCTTCCGATGTGTGCACGAAGATAATGTGGCGTTAAGGCACAAAGCACAGTTGCTTTATTTTGTCTTCCAGTGACACTTTAGTTATAACCTTACAAATGTTGTTGAGTGACTATGACCTGAAATAAATCAATATGAATATTCGTCAATTAATAGTTTATAGAATTTTTTTTTTATTTCGTGACACCAAATATAAATGAGAATGTCTGGCTGAATGTTTTTTTTCACTGGCACTTTTATAACTGACCGTTTCTGACAAGAAAGATTCAAACGGTTCACTATAATGTGCACAATTTTCCAATTTACAGCTCATATATTATTGAAATCGAATACGTAGCTTATCCTAAACAAAGAGAGCACGAATGAAAGACTATATGTAGATTATATTTCTGCTACGTGAATGTGAGCAAGGAAGCAACAATATTGAAAACAAACTACTGTGAAAAATTAGTCAAGAACACAGGAAATATTAATGATCGCCCGCGCCAGTCAACATAAAAACATGAGTTGGCATTAGCGTCCTCTGTATGCACTTTCCCAAACTATCTGGAAGAAAAATCCAAAGAAGTGGATCACTTCGTATGTTTTGGAAGTTGCATAGATCGAGAAGTAAGCACCAAGTAAAGGAATTAAAATAAAAATAGCAAAAACAGCTACGGCTTAAAAAAATCTACCGTAAATATGAAATAAAAATTCCTTAGCACAATAGAAACCGTTCGTATTCAAATCTAATGCTTTACAATTCTTACATAGGCCTGTTGTAGTTAAACAGAAAAAAATAAAGTAAATTACATGTATTCTAAAACAAATATCTCAAGAACATATTTTATATAGATTGATATATATTCAAGACTAGTGTAAAGTGAGGGAAGCGGCCAAGATTCTAACAATCTGATGCTTAATGAAGACATGAAGGTGGACATATGTCGGTCATGTGGTGAGTAGCGATAAGATAAGGTAATGCCAGTCCGCTTGTGGAAACAACAAGCAGAAGGTAACATAAAGAAATGTCGCCCTAAAGAATACTAAAAAGAACACTGATAAGAGGCAACAACAGCGGGCACCGGATTCCATGCTGAGATTTAGTGGCTCGCCCAAAAGAAGGACATGTTGCCAGACCCACTGTGGCCCTGGCCAAAGTCTGGCGACACGAAGCAGCAGGGAGTCATCAGACATTTTGTTTTCTGTCCCGGATGTTTTTGTTTTTTGTCTTAAGAAACTAACAAACTAATAAACGTTACCTCAATTACTAACTTGCACATGCTATTGGATTTGTTTGTTAAAGCATTAGCAGCCATCCTCGTTGTAATCGTGTAGGACGGTCACATCACATGACGAGATTTATGGCATCAGTGAGGGTTACTGTGTTCTTTTTTCTTCTTATTATTCTTCTTCTTTCGTTCCTCATTTGCCTTTCAGCATCGAGGGGAGATATAATTTGCCGTCTTTTGCTCTTCTGTTCGCTTCTTCTCCTGTTATGTTTCCTAGTGCTTCCAATATTCCATCGATCCATCTTTTTCGTGGTCGACCTTTCGGTCTGGTGTTCTCGCAACGTTTATTGAAGGCTCGTTGTGTTGTTTTGATTACTCTGCCTTGTCACGTGGCCAAACCATTTTATCTGTTGTTTATTTATATATTCTATGACGGGGACTATTTATAGCTTTTTCCCCTCAGTTCTTCATTTCTGATCGTGTCTCTCAGGCTGTTTCCTGTCATTCGTCTGACACATTTCATCTCAGGTTATTTTTCTTATTGTTCTTGCATCTAGAGTCCAGGACTAGCATTGGTAGCACAACGTTGGGATGAAGATTGTATTGTATAGTGCCTGTTCTGCCTCTAGAGTTATTTCCTTGTTGGACAATAGTGGTGATAAATGTCCAATGATTTGACAAACTTTGATGCATCTTGAGTCTATCTCTGCTGTTTGTGATTTATCGTTTGTCACTAAACTTCCTAGGTATTTGAATTCCTCTACTTGTTTTAGCTGCCTGCCTTCTATAGCTATGTTGATGTTCTGTTTATTTTTGGCGACATTCATGACTTCTGTTTTGTTGATGTTGATTTTCATTTACTGTTGATGTTGATTTACTGTGTTTGTTTAATCAAAGCTGAAATTCTGTTTTCCGAAATTGTTCCTCGTGTTCGTGATTTCTATTCTTTCATCCCAACGAACCACATGCAAACCAATTCACCAACTTTTGTTCTTTTAATCACTGTCTGGTATGCTGCAAAAAAGATATAAAATTGAAGTTTCTCATTCCATCTATTCAAATTTGTCTCAGATGTCTGTGCCTTGTAGTCTGAAATTGTTAGGTAAAAAACGTGTGTTGCTGATTGGTTAACTTTCATTCTGGCCAGACACCCAAAAGATGGCTTTCCTTTTTTTGTTTAACAGAATAATTTATTGATATTTTCTTTCCCATTTTCTGTATAACAGAATAATGTACTGAGATTTTCATTCCCATTTTTTTCTCAGTTTCATTTGTAAACTCTAACCAATCTAACTTTCTTTGCAAGCATTTGTATTCATGTTTTCTAGACACTATTAGATGCTTTAAGATAGTGTATTTCAAGGACTGCTCATGGCTAGCACAATGTACATACAAACAGTGGTGCATCTATAAATGTTCTGTTGGCGGAGACTTCAGTGTTCTCAAATTGATATTAACTATGCTTGTGTTATAGGACCTGACTTCAATCACCGTGGCTAATGTGCCGTCATTATTGAAGATAATCACTTTCAACTACTGGAATACGTGCTTACCTGTCATTGACAGATGCAAATTAGCATAGTTCAGACTGGTTTTTGGAGAGTCTACGAAACAGCAGACAAATATTTAATATGAGAAATGGTTCTTCTACTTCTTATTCTTTCCTTCCTCATCTGCCTTGCAGCGTCGAGGGGAGATATAATTTGCGTTCTTTTGTTCTTCTGTTCGCCTCTGCTGCTGTCATGTTATGTTTCCTTGTGCTTCTAGTATTCCGTCCATCCATCTTTTTCGTGGTCGACCTTTGGGTCTGGTGTTCTCGCAACGTTTATTGAAGGCTCGTTGTGTTGTGTTTTGATCTTTCTGTCGTGTCACGTGGTCAAATCATTTTATCTGTTGTTTGTTTATATATTCTATGGGCGGGGGCTATTCCTAGCTTTTTTCTCAGTTCTTCATTTCTCATCTTATCTCTCAATCTGTTTCCTGTCATTTGTCTGACATATTTCATCTCAGTAGAGGTTATTTTTCTTATTGTTCTTACATCTAGGGTCCAGGACTGGCATTGGTAGCACAACATTGGGATAAAGATTGTATTGTAGAGTGCCCGTTTTGCCTCTAGAGTTATTTACTTGTTGGACAATAGTGGTGTTAACTTTGCAATGATTTGACAAACATTGATGCATCTTGAATCTATCTCTGCTGTTTGTGAATTATTATTTCTCACTAAACTTCCTAGGTAGTTGAAGTCCTCTACTTGTTTTAGCTGCCTGCCTTCTATAGTTATATTGATGTTCTGTTCATTTTTGGCGACATTTATGACTTTTGTTTTGATGATGTTGATTTTCATGTTGTATTTTGTGCCTGTGCTGTTGAGTCTATTTAAGTATTCTTGTAGGTCTTCCATCTCTTCATGTATTAGTGCTTGATATCTGCAAATAAAAGCTCTTTGATCTCCTCTGTCTCTATATTAGAAATACAATTGCATAAAATCAAACAACGCTATATAAATCTGTGTTCACGCTTTGACAAGGAGTTAGACAGAGTGCAATTTCTCACCATATTTTGTCAACAAAGATACAGAATATATAATGAGAAGTGTCAGTTGAGCGAACAATCAAGACAATTTGACGCTTTTACGATTGAAAGTCACTCACTACCAGAAATGCAATATGCTGATGATAGCACTTTTATCCACCTTAATAAATGTCACTGAGAAAGTTATATCAGTTCAGTGTAATGTTGACACACATAACCTCTATCTCAATGAAACAACAACATGTCTACTCTTGTCGTTTCTGAGTTACAGAGAAGATAGTTAAAGCGGGCATAATTCAATAATACAAGAGGGAAAGGAAGACCTAGAAAAAGTTGGGTGCAAGGTATTAGAGACGAGCTGCGACTGACAGCTGCAGCAGCTGGGCATCTCACGCAGGACAGAGATAACTTTATTGTAGCTGTCATGGAAGGCAAGGTCTAATAGAGACAATCTAGATGATGACGACGATGGTATGACGATGATGTCATTAACGATGGAAGTAAAAGAAAACATTTGTTTCGACTGTATGTAAATCATGTTCTTACACATGAAGTTAAATCATGTTCTTACACATGAAGTTAAATCATGTTCTTACACATGAAGTTAAATCATGTTCTTACACATGAAGTTAAATCATGTTCTTACACCTGAAGTTAAATCATGCTCTTACACATAAAGTTAAATCATGTTCTTACACATAAAGTTAAATCATGTTCTTACACATGAAATTAAATCATGTTCTTACACGTGAAGTTAAATCATGTTCTTACACGTGAAGTTAAATCATGTTCTTACACATGAAGTTAAATCATGTTCTTACACGTGAAGTTAAATCATGTTCTTACACATGAAGTTAAATCATGTTCTTACACGTGAAGTTAAATCATGTTCTTACACATGAAGTTAAATCATGTTCTTACACGTGAAGTTAAATCATGTTCTTACACATGAAATCAATTCATGTTCTTACATCTGAAGTCAATTCATGTTCTCACACATGAAGTCAATTCATGTTCTTACACATGAAGTAAATTCATGTTCTTACATCTGAAGTCAATTCATGTTCTCACACATGAAGTCAATTCATGTTCTTACGCATGAAGTCAATTCATGTTCTCACACATGAAGTCAATTCATGTTCTTACACCTGAAGTCAATTCATGTTCTTACACATGAAGTTAATTCATGTTCTTACACATGAAGTCAATTCATGTTCTTACATCTGAAGTAAATTCATGTTCTTACACCTGAAGTTAAATCATGTTCTTACACCTGAAGTTAAATCATGTTCTTACACCTGAAGTTAAATCATGTTCTTACACCTGAAATTAAATCCTGTTCTTACACATGAAATTAAATCCTGTTCTTACACATGAAATTAAATTCTCGACAATGTGACAATCACAAGTGCTCTTGGGAGGACACAAAAATGTGGTTTTATGGAAGATGTTTAATTTGATAGACGGCTAACAAGAGTAATGAAGACGTTCTAAAAGTGGCCGAGGTAAAGAGAAAGTCGATAATGAACATCGGAAGTAATCAGTTATAAGCATTAATCAGGGAAACATGTGGAGTGACAACCGGATAATGTGAGGGAGGGAGAGATAGAGTTAGGAGAGAAACGATACTAGACAACATATGAGAATGTCATGATATAAAGTTAGTAGTAAAATTGATAAACAAGAGCAAAGGCAAAAGAAATTGTTGAGAAATATGATCGCCTAGGCCAGTAGACAGTACTAATTCGTGAATATATATATAGCCTTTGACGTCTTGACAGACAGATGGTAGCCAGCAATCAAGATAAGTCATTAGTTTGGTAAAAATATTAGTGTCTTATGCTGGATGCTGCTTTGCTGAACATCTTCTCTCGTGGCTGAATATGCCAATAATGGATATACAAATCCATCCACAGAACGAACAAGATGGATTCATGGTGCTGACCTCGTCTCCTTTCTCTTGCGCCTTTTGTCTTCTGAATTTGATATCAGTACTGCCTCGAAAGTTGCTGTGCTATTTTTTTAATTGTTGTTCTCCATGTGCTACAATCTGCAGCCAGATTGTCCCAATTTCTTTCACTGACAAAGAATTTCCTCAAGGAAGTCATGTAAACATCCTTATATCTCAGCAATGATCTGCCCTTTGATATTTTCCCGTCCTTAAGTTCGCCAGACAATATTTGTTTGGAAATACGATTGTTTGCCGTTCTTCTTACTAGACCCAGTAACCTTTGTCTACGACTCCTAAGTGTTGCCATAATGGATGGGAATTTGACTCGTTGTCAGACATTCGAGTTGGTTATTATGTCCTGCCATTTGATATTCATAATCTTTCGAAGGCAACGCACATAAATGGTGTTTACCCTTTTCTCCTGCCCTGCACAGATAATCCAAGTTTCTGATCCGTATAGAAATGTACTTAGCCCACAACTTTTGTAAATTTAAATCTTAGTCCAGAGTGTTAATTTGGTGTCGGTCCATGCTCTGTCTTTAAGTGAATACTTTTCTTTTTGCCCACAAAATGTGCGTTACATTTAAGAGAAGGTAAGAAACACACATAGAGAAAAAAAAAGGGGGTGGGGTGGATTTCGTGCAGAAGATAACTTTATTATCTATAACAAATCTTAAAGAAGAAAAAGAATCAGTTATAACTTTTACTACTCAACATAGTTTTATTTCTGATCAATCAATAAGCAAAACGTGTATGTTCAAGTGACCGTGCAGGATCACAAATTATGCATTATTTTAATGCAAAATGTCAATACTTCGAAAATAGAAGTTTCTTCTGAGTTTGGAAAGACTAATATTAAATGATTTTCTTTTATTTCAGCTGTAGCGATTATTATTATCGAGTTGCACGACTGTGAAAGCAATAATCTAACACTATCTATAGGTGGTTGCTTGTATGACCTATGATTATGTTGCTTGTATGGCCTATGTTTATGTTGCTTGTATGACCTATGATTATGTTGCTTGTATGATCTATGTTTATGTTGCTTGTATGACCTCAGATTATGTTGCTTGTATGACCTATGATAATGTTGCTTGTATGACCTATGATTATGTTGCTTGTATGACCTACGTTTCAGTTGCTATAAAAAAATCGCTCTGATACTCGTTTATCTGTGGGGACTAAAGGAATATCAATAGGTCGTAAATAGTTACTGATTACCTGGAGCCGCGATAACTCAGTGGATAGTGAACTGGACTACTAAGGAGAAGAGGTTGCGTTCGATTCTAATCTAGGGCTTCCAGCCTTAAATGGGTACCAGATTTTTGTTTACTTAAAAAATAAAGCGGCACGGGCGTGCTACCGATCACAATACCCACACATCATGTGCCGAAGTCCTATACAAATTATGGTCACTATCACCATATTCCCCGCCATGGGGCTCTTTACTTTCTTCCTTACTTTCTTACTGTTTTCCTACTGATTCCAGCACCTGAAAATAGCAGAGTAAGAAAACAGGTCTGTGGGCTTACCAATATCAGCGTTGGTGAGGAGTGGATACCGGTGCCTACGTCATTCTCGTGTATTGTCACACTCGACAGGAAAAGTAGGGAACAGAACCCGGTCGTGGTTAATGCTGAGGTCAACGGTCTCATCTGCGATAACACCGATGAGAAAGATACAGACGGATCTGTAAGACGACGCCAAAGAAGTGCATGGGCATTTACAGCACGCTCGGCAGGCAGAGTAGTCAAAGAAGACAGTGGTGCATACGTCATGACCACGAGTAGCATGACAATGGAGGTGATAGCAGTGACCAAGGCATTCAAATGGTTAGAGTCACAAGACTACACCCACGCATGTATACTGAGTGATTCGATGAGCATGATAAAAAAAGTGGAGGCGGGCTTTGTACGCATGCAATAGGTAGAGTCATTGCAGATGGAAATGGGAGTTAAGTTGGGCACAGCCAGAAATGTGAAACTTAGTGGGCGTGTAAGAAGACTTATCAACCAACATAGAACTGGAGTCGTCAGTCGCTGGACACTGAGGGAATTGCTGAGGAGGGGATCTGAGCACCTATGGACGTGTTCGGAGTGCAATGATGATGACCCGCTGATAACTCAATAACTCAATAACTCAATAGAGTAAGAATTAGTTTGGTAGAGACAAACATTCTGATAACTATCATCGACAGTCATGGTCATTGTATTTAGTGTTTTATTTAGTTCTAGGGCACACAACGGATTTGTACACTTGTTACAGCGAAAAACGTATCCATTTTGTTTCAGGTGAAATTGGTGCAGTGCATGTTTTAGTCATCCTCTTGAATTAAGTTATTTAGGAACTTGTATGGGTATGATTTCTTGATAAGAAAAAGTCACACAATAATTAGAATATTCGTTAAACAAGTTGTAGAGCACAAGGAAAGCAAAGTTGTACAAATCTAGGAACAACATTCCTCGCAAATGTTACAATTGTTGAAATAAATAAATAGGGCATTCTTCCTCTTCTTTCCTTCATCATTTTCCTTTAGACGTCAGAGAGCATGAGAGTGAGAAAAGTAAATTAAAAATGAGCGCTGCTTTCCCCTTTCCTACTGCATAAGCAGAACCTATTGACACATGGACATATCTTGCGCAAAAATGTTTCAATCCTACCGTTTTCTACCAGTGAAGCCATGGTCACTTACAAGAGATTGGAACGATGCGGGAGTTTATAACCACACGTTTTATAAAGACATATTTCTGAAAGATTTATAAAGAAGGCAGTTGTAGTGTCCACATAATTAGATATGGGATTACTTGCAAATAATTCGATATAGAATCAACCTTGAACAACACAGAGATACACGTGTAACACGGTTTGCCTAGCTGGGGAGAATGCCCTGTAATTCCAAGGCATGAATCGAATGCGGAGAGTGGAGCAGAAATCGAGAGATCCAAAGTATGAGTACATTTGAGAGATACTTGGATATTTGTATCTCAACACTAGCTAATATCATTATTAAATAAGCATCAAAATGAGTAAAGAAGTGAAGAAAAAGACGGAAATAATAAATGATATTTGTTATTGGCCTAAGTAGATCATTCATTTCTGTGGAGTTAGATAATCTACCTTATATTAATAAAATAATTTGGAGACTATACCAAATGAAACTATAAGGTAATAAACCAAACTAAAGCTGATATATCAAATAACGTATAGTACAGTAGTATAGTTCAGTAGTGCAGTATATAAATAGCATAGTAGTATGGTATAATAGTATAGTATATATATATATATATAGTGTAGTAGACTCCGTCAGTCATAGTTGACTAGGCATTTGTCAGCGCCCCTAGAAATGTCAATCTCCAGGGTGCGAGCTTGGGCAGAAAAAGAAAGAGACAAGTTATTGCCCATGTAACATGTTTCTTCTCTCCACGCAGACGAGCGATCCAAAGGTCTAGCAGGGCAAGAAGAACAGTTTGGTGCCAACTGCGCGGCAGGAGTTGCCAGAGCAATGTTGATATCAACACTGAACTGCCTTAGGGATTCCATCTCCGGATTTTGTTCCTCAGGGTTTACTCCCGAAGTATATTCTGTGAACGGGTACTCGCTAGACAGCGGGGTTTATAATCGGAGTTGACCTTCTCCTAGATTTGTTTCAATTGTTATGCTAACGGGTCGCAACTACCCGAGGAGAAGGTGAAGGCGCCGCCGACACGCCGATGAAAACGTTACAGGGCGTATTAGACATTTTATATAATGTGCTACCCCACGCAACTAATTCACCCCACCCTCTGTAATTGAGAAATAATGAAGCTACAAGTACATACCAAGAAGACGCTCCATGTACATCGTCATCACATGCTCAGAATGGACGAAAAAAGACTATGGCGCCAGGGTTTATGTAGACACAGGGTTGCGAAAGAAAACCAAAAGAACCATTACATAGATCAATTAAACGAGCATGCTCAACTATGGGCTGATGTTCCAAACAAGACCTAGAAGACTTAGCAGTGAAATGTTAGACATGGGGAATTGTTAATGCCATTAATCTTGTACATCACTAATATCTACATTTGAAGTGCACTTAAAGCTGACTTGCTGGACGTGCTGTGTACATGCTCAAGAGAACTGTACAAGTTCTAAATAAGCTCAAAATAAGTAACTAAATAAGCGAAGTTTTTTTTTAAAAATATACAAGACGGGCAATTGTAACCATACCCTTCTTACAACCAATCACGCAGATACGGCTTCAGGGCAGCGAGATCTTAACAATGATTAAAGCTTTGAAAGATAAAGGTAGCCACACAGCAGTAACTATAACGATAGTAGATTTCGTTCTTTCGTCTTCCTCGATATGTTCGATATAAAACCAGACCTTTGATTTGTTCGATATAAGATTAGACCTTCGATTTGTTCGATATAAGACTAGACCTTCGATTTGTTCGATATAAGACTAGACCTTCGATATGTTCGATATAAGACTAGACCTTCGATTTGTTCGATATAAGACTAGACCTTCGATTTGTTCGATATAAGACTAGACCTTCGATTTGTTCGATATAAGACTAGACCTTCGATTTGTTCGATATAAGACTAGACATTCGATATGTTCGATATAAGACTAGACCTTCGATATGTTCGATATAAGACTAGACCTTCGATATGTTCTATATAAGACTAGACCTTCGATATAAGACTAGACCTTCGATATGTTCGATATAAGACTAGACCTTCGATATGTTCGATATAAGACTAGACCTTCGATATGTTCGATATAAGACTAGACCTTTGATTTGTTCGATATAAGACTAGACCTTTGATTTGTTCGATATAAGACTAGACGATGAACATACTGAATGATATCATATTATTGAACGTTATGCATGCATTCACTGTGATTCGAAAGGAAACAGAAATGTGCTACACAGAGCTGGAGACAAAGAAACAATTGACACTTATTTCTTATGACTGAAATTCATTGCGTAAACCTAATGGCATCGGAAGTGACAATCCGTTGACCTTCCACTTATGTTTGAATGCTGGGAGAAGTTCGGCATGATCATCAGGCTGCTGGTTGGTTGTTTTTTTTTTTAGGAGGGGGGGGGTGGGTGTGCGCAGTGAATCCTATCTTAGTGCAGCATTGTGGAGCAAAAAGCTTACTTATGGTCCATATTTATGTGGGGCATGCCAACCATTTGTCTAGCTTTATTCCCGGCCCTGGCGGATACAATTCCACAGACAACCCAGCAAAGATGACCCAGAAGAGCAGAAGTTTAAAGGCCTCCTGTGTAAAAGCCAAGTAAAAACATTCTAAAACTGAGATTATGGCCCTTTAACATGAACTTAATTCAAGTCGTAAAGTGCAAACACAAGAGCACCGATTTAACGGTTTCAATTATTGAAATATGAAAGAAAAAAAAAGTTAATTTAGCTTCTGCCTGCTTCTATTTAAAACTCGTCCACCATTCCCCTTGCGCTCAGTCATTCACTTTACAGGCGCTTATAACCCGCTAGCGATGTCACATAAGTCTCCAACTATTACACAACGTTTGTGTACCGATTACACCCCATTATGTGTAAAGTAACCCCACCCTTGAAAAAACATTATTTGGAACTATACAAGTGGCTATTTATAACCACAGCTGACCCGCCATTAGATCCCTTCAGGTAGGAAAATGTGCAATAGAAAGAAACCGGAAACACGGCCATTATGTTCTAAGCCTAGTCAGCTGTAAGGGCATTCATGCCAGACATGGAAGGTGCAAACCAGAACGGATGTTGTCTTGTGGCCATTAAATCGAAGGGTCGCTGTCTTCTCAGGGGACTAGCGATCTGGAAAAATGTGGTATCCACCGGTCAACAGGAATGTCATCAGAGCTGACGATGTCTATGTGCTGTCGATCACGTTACGCTTGACTAACAGGTTTTAATATTCCGGTATTTGTTCTATTTTACTTGGTTCTGATCTACTTTTTCGCTTGCCTTACAGCGTCGAGGAGACTCAGAGTGTTTTTATTAATTTCATGAGTGTTTAATAGCGCTTCACAAACCCGTCCTTTGGTATAATTCACCCTCTTCTCCTCCATTCTCTCCTCTCTCTCTCTCTCTCTCTCTCTCTCTCTCTCTCTCTCTCTATCTCTCTCTCTTTCTATGTATCTAGCTTGTTTACGCTTGCGATATGATATTTCATGGTTGCATTGGTTTGTATTCAAAGTATATATTTCATTATTTCTCCATATCAATGCTTGTTGTTACCTTGACACTCCTAATATATTCATTCTACATTGTCTCCTTTTGTTACTTTTGTTATTTATTCTTTAAGATATGTATAGTTTCACTATGGAAGTTATGGTGTTTCACTATGGAAGTTATGGTGTTTCACTATGGAAGTTATGGTGTTTCACTAAAACACTGACATGGTTTGAGTAACATACTTATGTACATGCACTTTTTCCCAGGAAGATCACAAACTGGTTCGAACGATGTAATTACAGTTATAAGTAAGAGGATAAGTCAAGTGCGCTAAAAGTCTGTTTCATTTTCGTACCAGGGTCTCTGGGTGTTAGAAGTAATGAGCGTGCTTTTAAGCATGTCCGCTTGGCTTGTGTGACAGCACTGACATTTTAAATGTCCCCATAGACGCTGGAAGAATAATTGCATTGATTAATGACTCTGAATCTGCAACTATGAGTAGACTTATTCGTGTCAAGGTAGGAGATGCTAGACGGAAGCGCTACGAGAAAGCCAAATAGAACTTGTCAACCAACGGAACATCGATGTCATTAGTCGCTACACGTTGAGGGATATACTTAGAAAGAGATGTGAGCACTTATGGACGTGTCCGATGGGAAATAAGGATATCCGATTGACTAATCTAAACTAAACTCAATCTAAACTTAAAAAAAGATATCTAAATTCAATAACATTGGCATGTCTTATCATCTTTTGAGGTCTATATAATTGCTTGACCTTGACATTTATTTTTGGACTTGGGGCTTGTTCAAATCTCAGATGCGCCAATTTGGTATTACTAATCCAAGTGAAATTGTAATAGCAGTCTTACAGCATATTGAGTGTTAGGGATGTGATGTCCATTAGTAGACCCTTGATAAGGGTTCTATGTTTTTTTTCTGTTCGAGATAGTTCAAGAGTAAGATAGTATGGCCCGGAAACTTTACAACAGCTTTAAATTATATTACTGCCTTTTTATTAGAACAAGGGGAGGGAGTGTTATAGGAGTGAGACCTAGAACTTTGTCTCGAGATTGAAGGGGGTATAGAAGAATGTGAAGATTTGAGTAGAATATTTATTCACTCTAAACAGAACCTAAATTTCTCTTATTTTGTTCTCTATTTCCTTTTCCAATTTGTCTAACGTTGGGTATCGTTTACCCATCTCTTGTGACACTATCACCCATTTCTTTTCTTGTGCCATCTTCATCCACCTCGCCTCTTGTGCCATCTTCATCCACCTCATCTCTTGAGACATCTTCATCCACCTCTTCTCTTATGGCATCCACTTCATCTTCATCCACCTCATCTCTTGTAGCATCTTCATCCCCCTCATCTTTTATGACATCTTCATTCACCTCACCTCTTGTGACATCTTCATCCACCTCATCTCTTGTGACATCATCATCCCCCTCATCTCTTGTGACATCTTCATCACCCTCATCTCTTGTGACATCTTCATCCACCTCATCTCTTGTGACATCTTCATCCCCCTCATCTTTTATGACATCTTCATTCACCTCACCTCTTGTGACATCTTCATCCACCTCATCTCTAGTGACATCTTCATCCCCCTCATCTTTTATGACATCTTCATCCCCCTCATCTTTTATGACATCTTCATTCATTTCACCTCTTGTGACATCTTCATCCACCTCATCTTTAGTGACATCTTCATCCCCCTCATCTCTTGAGACATCTTCACCCCCCTCATCTCTTGTGACATCTTCATTCACTTCATCTCTTGTGACATCTTCATCCCCCTCATCTCTTGAGACATCTTCATCCCCCTCATCTTTTATGACATCTTCATTCATTTCACCTCTTGAGACATCTTCATCCCCCTCATCTCTAGTGACATCTTCATCCCCCTCATCTCTTGAGACATCTTCATCACCCTCATCTCTTGTGACATCTTCATCCCCCTCATCTCTTGAGACATCTTCACCCCCCTCATCTTTTATGACATCTTCATTCACTTCACCTCTTGTGACATCTTCATCCACCTCATCTCTAATGACATCTTCATCCCCTCATCTCTTGAGACATCTTCATCACCCTCATCTCTTGTGACATCTTCATCCACCTCATCTCTTGTGGCAATTTCATCCCCCTCATCTCTTGTGACATCTTCATCTCCCTCATCTCTTGTGACATCCTCATCCCCCTCATCTCTTGTGACATCTTCATCACCCTCATCTCTTGTGACATCTTCATACAACTCATCTCTTGTAACATCTTCATCCACCTCATCTCTAGTGACATCTTCATCCCCCTCATCTCTTGTGCCATCTTCATCCACCTCATCTTTTATGACATCTTCATTCATTTCACCTCTTGTGACATCTTCATCCACCTCATCTCTAGTGACATCTTCATCCCCCTCATCTCTTGAGACATCTTCATCACCCTCATCTCTTGTGACATCTTCATCCCCCTCATCTCTTGAGATATCTTCATCCCCCTCATCTTTTTTGACATCTTCATTCACTTCACCTCTTGTGACATCTTCATCCCCCTCATCTCTTGAGACATCTTCATCCCCCTCATCTTTTATGACATCTTCATTCACTTCACCTCTTGTGACATCTTCATCCACCTCATCTCTAGTGACATCTTCATCCCCCTCATCTCTTGAGACATCTTCATCATCCTCATCTCTTGTGACATCTTCATCCCCCTCATCTCTTGTGACATCCTCATCCCCCTCATCTCTTGTGACATCTTCATCACCCTCATTTCTTGTGACATCTTCATCCACCTCATCTCTTCTGACATCTTCACTCCCCTCATCTCTTGTGACATCTTCATCCACCTCATATCTTGTGACATCTTCATCCCCCTTATCTCTTGTGACATCTTCATCACCCTCATCTCTTGTGACATCTTCGTACAACTCATCTCTTGTAACATCTTCAACCACCTCATCTCTTGTGGCATCTTCATTCACCTCTTCTCTTATGGCATCCACTTCATCTTCATCCACCTCACCTCTTGTGACATCTTCATTTCCCTCATCTCTTGTGACATCTACATCCACTAATTCTCTTGTGGCATCCACTTCATCTTCATCCACCTGATCTCTTTTGGCATCCTCCTCATCTTCATCTACTTCGTTTCTTCTGCTATCTTCATCCCCCTCATCTCTTGTGACATCTTCATTCACTTTTTCTTTTGTGGCATCCACCCCATCTTCATCCACCTCACCTATTGTGCCATCTTCATATACTTCTTTTCTTGTGTCATCTTCATCCACCTCATCTCTTGTGCTATCTTCATCCACCTCATCTCTTGTGCCATCTTCATCTACTTTTTCTCTTGTACCATCTTCATCCACATTATCTCTTGTGACATCTTCATTTACTTCTTCTCTTGTGCCATCTTCATCCACATTATCTCTTGTGGCATCTTCATCTACTTCTTTTGTGCCATCTTAATCCACCTTATCTCTTGTGACATCTTCATCTACTTTTTCTCTTGTGCCATCTTCATCCACCTTATCTCTTGTGCCATCTTCATCTACTTCTTCTCTTGTGCCATTTTCATCTACTTCATCTCTTGTGCCATCTTCATCCACCTCATCTCTTGTGCCATCTTCATCTACTTCTCTTGAGCCATCTTCATCCACATTATATCTTGTGGCATCTTCATCTACTTCTCTTGTGCCATCTTCATCCACATTATATCTTGTGGCATCTTCATCTACTTCTCTTGTGCCATCTTCATCCACATTATATCTTATGGCATCTTCATCTACTTCTCTTGTGCCTCTTTCATCCACCTTATCTCATGTTCCATCTTCATCTACTTTTTCTCTTGTACCATCTTCATCCACATTATCTCTTGTGGCATCTTCATCTACTTCTTCTCTTGTGCTACCTTCATCCACAGGATCTCTTGTGCCATCTTCATCTACTTCTTCTCTTGTGCCACCTTCATCCACCTTATCTCTTGTTCCATCTTCATCTACTTTTTCTCTTGTACCATCTTCATCCACATCATCTCTTGTGCCATCTTCATCCACTTCTTCTTTTGTGACATTTTTATCTACTTCTTTTCTTGTGCATCTTGATCTACTTCTTCTCTTGTCGCACCTTTATATACTTTTTGTTTTTGAGGCATCTTCATCTACTTCATCTCTTGTGTCATCTTCATCTACTTCTACTCTTGTGCCATCTTCATCCACCTCATCTCTTGTGACATCTTCATCTACTTCTCTTGTGCCATCTTCATCCACATTATCTCTTGTGGCACCTTCATCTTCTTCTCTTGTGCCATCTTCAACCACTTTATCTCTTGTGCCATCTTCATCTACTTTTTCTCTTGTACCATCTTCATCCGCATTATCTCTTGCGGCATCTTCATCTACTTCTTCTCGTGTGCCACCTTCATCCACATGATCTCTTGTGCCATCTTCATCCACTTCTTCTCTTGTGACATTTTTATCGAGTTCATCTCTTGTGTCATCTTCATCTACTTCTTCTCTTGTGTCATCTTCATCTACTTCTTCTCTTGTGCCATCTTCAACTACTTCTTCCCTTATGCCATCTTCAACCACCTCATCTCTTGTGACATCTTCATCTGCTTCTTCTCTTGTGCCACCTTCATCCACATGATCTCTTGTGCCATCTTCATCCACTTCTTCTCTTGTGGCATCTTTATCTACTTCTTCTCTTGTGGCAGCTTTATCTACTTCTTCTCTTGTGGCAGCTTTATCTACTTCTTCTCTTGTGGCATCTTTATCTACTTCTTCTCTTGTGCATCTTCATCTACTTCTTCTCTTGTGGCATCTTTATCTACTTCTTGTCTTGTGCCACCTTCATCCACATGATCTCTTGTGCCATCTTCATCCACTTCTTCTCTTGTGGCATCTTTATCTACTTCTTGTCTTGTGCATCTTCATCTACTTCTTCTCTTGTGGCATCTTTATCTACTTCTTCTCTTGTGGCATCTTTATCTACTTCTTCTCTTGTGCATCTTCATCTACTTCTTCTCTTGTGGCATCTTTCTCTACTTTTTTTCCTTTGTGTCATCTTCATCTACTAATTCTCTTGTGTCATCTGTACATCTACTTCATCTCTTGTGTCATCTTCATCTACTTCTCTTGTGTCATCTTCATCTACTTCTCTTGTGTCATCTATATCTAATTCTTCTCTTGTGTTATCATCATCTACTTCATCTCTTGTGTCATCTTCATCTACTTCTCTTATGTCATCTTCATCTACTTCTCTTGTGTCATCTTTATCTAATTCTTCTCTTGTGTTATCATCATCTACTTCTTCTCTTGTGCCATCTTCATCTACTACTTCTCTCATGGCATCTTCATCTACTTCTCTTGTGCCATCTTCACCCACGTCATCTCTTGTGCCATAATCATCTACTTCTTCTCTTGTGCTATCTTCATCCACCCCTTCTCTTGTGGCACCCATGTCTTTTCTTGTGGCATTCATCTCTAATCTTGTGACATTCATCTCTTCTCTTATGGCACTATGTCTTCTCTTGTGGCATTCATCTCTTCGCTTGTGGCACCCATGTCTTCTCTTATAGCATTCATCTCTTCTCTTGCGGTATTCATCTCTTCTCTTGTGGCATTCATCTCTTCTCTTGTGGCATTCTTTTCTTCTCTTGTGGCATTCATCTCTTCTCTTGTGGCATTCATCTCTTCTCTTGTGGCATTCATCTCTTCTCTTGTGGCATTCTTCCCTTCTCTTGTGGCATTCATCTCTTCTCTTGTGGCATTCATCTCTTCTCTTGTGGCACCCACCTCTTCTTTTGTGGCATTCATCTCTTCTCTTGTGGCATTCATCTCTTCTCTTATGGCATTTATCTCTTCTCTTGTGGCATTCATCTCTTCTTTTTTAGCAACCATGTCTTCTCTTGTGGCACCCATCTATTCACTTGTGGCATTCATCTCTTCTCGTGTGACATTCATCTCTTCTCTTGTGGCATTCATCTCTTCTCTTGTGGCATTCATCTCTTCTCTTGTGGCATTCATCTCTTCTGTTGTGGCATTAATCTCTTCTCTTGTGGTTTTCATCTCTTCTCTTGTGGCATTCATCTCTTCTCTTGTGGCATTCATCTCTTCTCTTGTGGCATTCATCTCTTCTCTTGTGGCATTCATCTCTTCTCTTGTGGCACCCATGTCTTCTCTTGTGGCTTTCATATCTTCTCTTGTGGCACCCATGTCTTCTCTTGTGACATTCATCTCTTCTCTTGTGGCACCCACCTTTTCTCTTGCCGCATGTGGTTATTAATGTTTGTTGTAGAGAGCTGTTTGGCGGTATACGCTGTACATGTCGAACCAATTAATTTCTAGTTCCTGTAGGAGACTCAAATCTGTTACTAGTCCAGCTGCTATTTTAATGTCTAGATTTCTTATTTCGACACTCACTTACTTTGACTCTCTTTCATACCACATTAAAGTATTCTCTGAATATATCTCAGTCTTGTAGTTGTGATTTTTTTCTCTATTTCAAGGCTCAAGCCTGTTTTAGAAAATACGCATCGCTGTTTACTCATTTTCTAAACAAATATTCACCAATACTTTTATTATCTGTTAAAATATTAATTTACTAAAGGGATACGAAAATAACATTTTACCAAATTGAGATGGAGGCTTTTGTCATGACATGGTAAACAGTCAATAACAGAACTGATACGATGCACTGTAGATAGAAGATTCTGGAAGGACATGATCACCTACGGCAACCGGTATGACACATGATGATGATGGTGTGGAGATTTGGAGTTTCAATGAGTCAAATAATCGGCTACTTCAGTACATGTTACCATCAATAGATAGGCAGAGGTTAAGCTAAAACACTTTCTTCTTATCCAGATTAGAAACATCATTTTATTTTCTTGTTTAAAGTTTGCATTAGAAAAAAAAATAAAGCAACGCTCGTTTTTATATCGTAAGGCTGGATCAAGTAATTCACTTTGTTAGATCTGTAAAGTGGAATGTCACGTTTATAGTGTTTGATAACATTGTTTAGAAAACATGTACTTATAGAGGGAGCAAAGTGTGATCACGTATAGTGGCTACGTCTTGCGGATGTAGAAATGGTTCATCAAAATAACCAATAGGATTGTATCATGGACTCAAGGGCAGGAAGACTTCGTTGTAAGAGGGATAGATGTTGATTTAATGTGTCTGAGTGCATAATCATGTATTTTAATGGAATAGACGACCGGTATACTTGCAGTTGAATACTCTCTAGAGTGTTTATGTTATTTTCAACGAAATTACTGTTGAAAGTCCCGATCAGTAAGAGAATTTCGATATTTGCGTCACTACTCCAAATGCTCAGTGGCTCTGGATATGCATATTTAAATCTGATTTGATCTGAACCCAAAGACTGCTAAAGAGATGATCGTCTTCAAGTTCTTGGCATAGATTCCTTCTCTGACATTCTAGTTATATTAGTCACATCATCCCACACCAATCCAGGCACGTACCTTTCAAATATTGAGCTTTCGACCATCATTCATCTAACGGCAAGTCTTCACAATGACAAGACTCGTCCCTCCACTACCCCCATCTCTCTCTTTTACCCAACATTTAGTACATTTCTCTGCATGACAGAATCTGACTCGTGTTTAATTTGTGCAACCAACCATGACATTTCCACCTGTTCAAAGCAAGAAATTGATATTGATGAAGGTCAAGTTTACAAACAACTTCCGCTCCAGTGATTACCTCCTGCCTGTGAAATAAGACTATCACTGCAGCTCTGGTTTGGCTTTCATTGATTTATTTTAAGACGAAAGTTGTTATTTGGTAAATGTTGATCATTTTGCTATTTATAAGTTGCTAAAATATTATGATGTTTTAGTAATACATTTTAATAGATTTATCAGCATCTACTACCTTGGTCACTTTTGATGTCAACAGGATTGAAGGAACTAGATAGGGAATTATGTAGAATTTATGTAGTGGGAGTTTTAAAGGTTGATAGAAGGTATGTACTGATGTCTTCCAACTGTCGTCTCAGGGGTTTCGATTCGGAGACCATGCCAGCAAGATTTATACCATGTGATTGTATAGCTGGGGTGAGATTGTGTAGTTGGGACGAGATTGTGTAGCTGGGGTGAGATTGTGTAGCTGGGGTGAGATTGTGTAGCTGGGACGAGATTGTGTAGCTGGGGTGAGATTGTGTAGCTGGGGTGAGATTGTGTAGCTGGGGTGAGATTGTGTAGCTGGGGTGAGATTGTGTAGCTGGGATGAGATTGTGTAGTTGGGGTGAGATTGTGTAGTTGGGGTGAGATTGTGTAGCTGGTACGAGATTGTGTAGCCGGGGTGATATTGTATAGCTGGGACGAGATTGTATAGCTTGAATGAGATTGTGTAGCTGGGGTGAGATTGTATAATTGGGACGAGATTGTATAGCTCGAACGAAATTGTGTAGCTGTGGTGAGATTGTGTAGTTAAGGTAAGATTGTGTAGCTGGAATGTGATTGTATAGCTGGGACGAGATTGTGTAGCTGCGGTGAGATTGTATAGCTGGGACGAGATTGCATAGCTTGAACGAGATTGTGTAGCTGATGTGAGATTATGTAATTGAGACAAGATTGTGTATCTGGGGTGAGATTGTGTAGCTGGGGTGAGATTGTGTAGCTGGGGTGAGATTGTGTAGCTGGGGTGAGATTGTGTAGCTGGGACGAGATTGTGTAGCTGGGGTGAAATTATGTATCTGAGACGAGTTTGTGTAGCTGGGGTGATATTGTATAGCTGGGACGAGATTGTATAGCTTGAACAAGATTGTGTAGCTGGGGTGAGATTATGTATCTGAGACGAGATTGTGCAGCTGGGACGATATTTTGTAGCTGGGGTGAGATTGTGTAGCTGGGCTGAGATTGTGTAGCTGGGACGAGATTGTGTAGCTGGGGTGAGATTGTGCAGCTGGTACGAGATTGTGTAGCTGGGTGACAATGTGTAGCTGGGGTGAGATTGTGTAGCTGGGACGAGATTGTGTAGCTGGGGTGAAATTGTGCAGCTGTTACGAGATTGTGTAGCTGGGGTGATATTGTGTAGCTGGGGTAAGATTGTGCAGCTGGGACGAGCTATCAATTAACATATTTCACTCCCCAGCATCATTAACATACTTCACTCCCTAGCATCATTAACATACTTCATCCCCCCCCAACAGCATTAATATACTTTACTCCCCAACATCCTTAACATACTTCATCCCCCAACAGCATTAATATACTTTACTCCCCACCCAACATCATTAACATACTTCATCCCCCAACAGCATTAATATACTTTACTCCCCAACATCATTAACATACTTCATCCCCTAACAGCATTAATATACTTTACTCCCCAACATCATTAACATACTTCATCCCCTAACAGCATTAATATACTTTACTCTCCAACATCATTAACATAATTCATCCCCTAACAGCATTAATATACTTTACTCCTCAACATCATTAACATAATTCATCCCCTAACAGCATTAATATACTTTACTCCTCAACATCATTAACATAATTCATCCCCTAACAGCATTAATATACTTTACTCCTCAACATCATTAACATACTTCATCCCCTAACAGCATTAATATACTATACTCCACAACATCATTAACATACTTCATCCCCCAACAGCATTAATATACTTTACTCCCCAACATCATTAACATACTTCATCCCCTAACAGCATTAATATACTTTACTCCCCAACATCATTAACATACTTCATCCCCTAACAGCATTAATATACTTTAATCCACAACATCATTAACATACTTCATCCCCCAACAGCATTAATATACTTTACTCCACAACATCATTAACATACTTCATCCCCCAACAGCATTAATATACTTTACTCTCCAACATCATTAACATACTTCATCCCCTAACAGCATTAATATACTTTACTCCTCAACATCATTAACATACTTCATCCCCCCAACAGCAGTAATATACTTTTCTCCTCAACAGCATTAATATACCTTACTCCCCAACATCATTAATATACTTTACTCCCCAATATCCTTAACTTACTTCATCCCCCAACAGCATTAATATACTTTACTCCCCAACATCATTAACTTACTTCATCCCCAACAACATTAATATACTTTACTCCCCAACATCATTAACTTACTTCATCCCCAACAGCATTAATATACTTTACTCCCCAACATCATTAACATACTTCATCCCCTAACAGCATTAATATACTTTACTCCATAACATCATTAACATACTTCATCCCCCAACAGCATTAATATACTTTACTCCCCAACATCATTAACTTACTTCATCCCCCAACAACATTGATATACTTTACTCCCCAACATCATTAACATACTTCATCCCCTAACAGCATTGATATACTTTATTCCCAACATAATTAACATAATTCACACTCCAAAACACATTTACATATATTTTATGGTCAGTGTGCTTCATATACATGATGAGGAGATGATCTGAGCACTAATGTGTTGTCGATTTTACAAAGAAGTGGTTCTGTCAACTAAACTAAACTATTCACTTTTTTCACTCCGACACAAAATGAAGATGAGTGACGAAACACACTTTATTGTTTGATGTAACTGTCAACTTGAGAAACATCACTGGTTCATCCCAGCACATGTCTTAACTCTGACAGCAACTTAAAATGAGAAACATCACTGGTTTCATCACAGCACATGTCTTAACTCTGACACCAACTTAGAATGAGAAACATCACTGGTTTCATCCCAGCACATGTCTTAACTCTGACACCAACTTAGAATGAGAAACATCACTGGTTTCATCCCAGCACATGTCTTAACTCTGACACCAACTTAGAATGAGAAACATCACTGGTTTCATCCCAGCACATGTCTTAACTCTGACACCAACTGAGAATGAGAAACATCGCTGGTTTCATCCCAGCACATGTCTTAACTCTGACACCAACTTAGAGAGAAACATCACTGTTTTCATCACAGCACATGTCTTAACTCTGACACCAACTTAGAATGAGAAACATCACTGGTTTCATCCCAGCACATGTCTTAACTCTGACACCAACTTAGAATGAGAAACATCACTGGTTTCATCCCAGCACATGTCTTAACTCTGACACCAACTTAGAATGAGAAACATCGCTGGTTTCATCCCAGCACATGTCTTAACTCTGACACCAACTTAGAATGAGAAACATCGCTGGTTTCATCCCAGCACATGTCTTAACTCTGACACCAACTTAGAATGAGAAACATCACTGGTTTCATCCCAGCACATGTCTTAACTCTGACACCAACTTAGAATGAGAAACATCACTGGTTTCATCCCAGCACATGTCTTAACTCTGACACCAACTTAGAATGAGAAACATCACTGGTTTCATCCCAGCACATGTCTTAACTCTGACACCAACTTAGAATGAGAAACATCACTGGTTTCATCCCAGCACATGTCTTAACTCTGACACCAACTTAGAATGAGAAACATCACTGGTTTCATCCCAGCACATGTCTTAACTCTGATACCAACTTAGAATGAGAAACATCACTGGTTTCATCCCAGCACATGTCTTAACTCTGACACCAACTTAGAATGAGAAACATCACTGGTTTCATCCCAGCACATGTCTTAACTCTGACACCAACTTAGAATGAGAAACATCGCTGGTTTCATCCCAGCACATGTCTTAACTCTGACACCAACTTAGAATGAGAAACATCACTGGTTTCATCACAGCACATGTCTTAACTCTGACACCAACTTAGAATGAGAAACATCACTGGTTTTATCCCAGCACATGTCTTAACTCTGACACCAACTTAGAATAAGAAACATCACTGGTTTCATCCCAGCACATGTCTTAACTCTGACACCAACTTAGAATGAGAAACATCACTGGTTTCATCCCAGCACATGTCTTAACTCTGACACCAACTTAGAATGAGAAACATCACCGGTTTCATCCCAGCACATGTCTTAACTCTGACACCAACTTTAGCAATGTCCTTTTAGTTCTCTATCAAAGTAGAAAGTAAACTCGTACAAGGTATAAACATGGAAACAAAAACTGAATAAATAACACTGTAAGAACATATGTTGATAATTAACCATCAGCCCATGGACCTATCATTTAGTGATATAAATTGACACGTATTGAAAGGGCTTACGTCATTTCATATGGAAGATATAAACAAATCAGAAATGTGGCTGTAAAGTTGGAGCATGTCAATCAGAATGAACATTTCCTATAACTAGAAATATTATTCTCCGAAAAGTGAAGGATAACATCTACAACCAATGTATCAAGGGATAACAAATCCTGGCACAGTTAGTCTCTCCACAGCAACATCAGAGCCCGGCTCAGTTAGCCTCTCCACAGCAAAATAGAGCCCGGCACAGTTAGTCTCTCCACAGCAACATCAGAGTCCGGCTCTGTTAGCCTCTCCACAGCAAAATAGAGCCCGGCACAGTTAGTTTCTCCACAGCAACATCAGAGCCCGTCTCAGTTATTCTCTCCACAGCAAAATAGAGCCCGGCACAGTTAGCTTCTACACAGTAACATCAGAGCCTGGCTCAGTTAGCTTCTCCACAGCAAAATAGAGCTCGGCACAGTTAGCTTCTACACAGTAACATCAGAGCCTGGCTCAGTTTGCCTCTCCAGAGCAACGTCAGAGCCCCTCTCAGTTAGTCTCTCCACAGCAAAATAGAGCTGGCACAGTTAGCTTCTCCACAGCAACATCAGAAGTTAGTCCCTCCACAGCAAAAGAGCTGGCACAGTTAGCTTCTCCACAGCAACATCAGAGCCCCTCTCAGTTAGTCCCTCCACAGCAAAATAGAGCTGGTACAGTTAGCTTCTCCACAGCAACATCGGAGCCCGGCTCAGTTAGCCTCTCCACAGAAAAATATAGCCCGGCACAGTTAGCCTCTCCACATAAAAATAGAGCCCGGCACAGTTAGCCTCTCCACAGAAAAATAGAGCCCGGCTAAGTTAGCCTCTCCACAGAAAAATAGAGCCCGGCACAGTTAGCCTCTCCACAGAAAAATAGAGCCCGGCTGAGTTAGCCTCTCCACAGCAAAATAGAGCGCGACACAGTTAGCTTCTCCACAGCAACATCAGAGCCTGGGTTAGTTAGCTTCTCCACAGAAAAATAGGGCCCGGCACAGTTAGCTTCACCACAGCAACATTAGAGCCTGGGTCAGTTAGCTTCTCCACAGCAACATTAGAGCCTGGGTCAGTTAGCTTCTCCACAGAAAAATAGGGCCCGGCACAATTACCTTCTCCACAGCAACATCAGAGCCTGGGTCAGTTAGCCTCTCCACAGCAACTTCAGAGTCCGGCTTAGTTAGCCTCTCCACAGAAAAATAGGGCCCGGCACAGTTAGCTTCTCCACAGCAACATTAGAGCCCGGCTCAGTTAGTCTCTGCACAACAAAATAGAGCCCAGCACAGTTAGCTTCTCCACAGCAACATCAGAGCCCGGCTCAGTTAGTCTCTCCACAGTAACATCAGAGCCCGGCTTAGTTAGTCTCTCCACAGTAACATCAGAGCCCGGCTCAGTTTGTCTCTCCACAGTAACATCAGAACCCGGCTTAGTTAGTCTCTCCACAGCAAAATAGAGCCCGGCACAGTTAGTTTCTCCACAGCAACATCAGAGCCTGGGTCAGTTAGCCTCTCCAGAGTAACATCAGAGCCTGGCTCAGTTAGCCTCTACACAGCAACTTCAGAGCCTATAACCAGAAACCAAACTGTGCACAAAGCTTTGTTATACACACCCTTATGCAACTAAAGTTAAATAAGGTCAACCCTATATATCCTCAGCTCAAAAATGAGACATTTGAAATACCAATTGAAGTGATCAGAAGAAACAAAATCAGAAAATGGACTATAGGAAAAATAGTCAGCCTAGAGTCAATCCTGTACTATCTACAAATATAACAAATAAAATCGTTTACCAACAGAGACTGTCTTAGGAGTCAATACTGCTCGACAACCTAGTAAGAAAGAATAGGAGAAGATTCCAGATCTCGATAAGGAGACTCAAGGTGGAATGAAAACATCTAGAATACTCGACAATTGTCTCAAATAACAATTGATAAAGTTATTATTCGAAAATGTGTACCTCTATCGACACCCGATGGTGTACAGGAGTGTAGATGAAAAAGAAGAATATACATGATAACTCCCTCGGCCTTAGGACGACCACAACGAAAATAGGAAGGTATAAATATTAGGTCAAGATTTAAGATCAGCTTGGATGAGTCCTTACTAATATCCATTTATCTTCTTAAACGCTAGTGAAACATGAGCACCAGCAGTAGAGAATTAAAGTACCTGGAAGGTTTTCGTAGGATCCAGTGGATTCCCACATATAGACATCGTTACCTACCAAGAGACCCAGTACAGAATTGGCCAGCAGTTGGTCACTACCATGATCTCTTTATTATGCTGCAGAATAACAAAGGTTGAACAGATCGTCCAAACAAAACTCTCCGTAGGTCTGACAAAATGAATCCAACAAGAAACTGTGAAACAACTAACTGCGTTTGTAGATGGTGACCCAGTTATGAAATCGTGAGTGATGAGTGAAGTGATGTGATTGATATACAAGGTGACAGAAATTGTAACAATTATCATTATTTAACATTCACAAAATGTTTATAACTTATACAATATGGTTTAACATTGCAGAGAATTAAACAGTCATGTAGAAATCACGAAGGCATTTTGATTGAGTTAATGCCAATGAACTATAGAATGTGTTTGAAGTTTATACCGGTAATGTAAGCAGACAGTTGTTAGATAAACTTAAAGCATGATGAATGAAGATGATAGATGTACAATAGAGGTGAGATGCAGAATAACTCAAGCTAAAGCAGCTTTCCAAAAAATGAGGAAGTTACTGTCCAATCCAATTTTGACAATAGAAACAAGAAAAAGAGTTTTTTAAATGTTATGTAGAGATGTAAATAACTCTTATCAGGACAAAGGACTTTAGCAGCTGGTTCGAAACACTCTTTCACAAATACTGCACCGTAAAATGGTTTCAAGCTCTTAGCATTTTTGTCATTATTAATATTGTTCACATCTAAGATGGCGGATCTAGTCCATGTTCTCTCAATCGCTGCAAAAAGTACATTCGATGTCTAATTAATTTCAGTTCTCCATCGCACTCCTATGCGTTAAAGTCAAGATAATGATCTACTTATTACATCTGCGCTGATAAAACAATGTCGTGCGCCGGCGATATTCCATTTTCGACAAATCAAGTGTTGTGAATGCGACCTTCCATAGTCTAGGCTTGTTCTGCGCTTTAAGTCACATTGGTGCTGTTCATGACCGTTGTTGGATTTGCTTGACGCAAGTTATTTCCATGTTACTTATTAATGTGAAATGCTTCGTCAGCCGCATTTTTATCATTTAGGGAATTTTCACCGTGTTCTGTTCGTCGTAGGCTACATTCACTAGAGTAATCAAGAATCTAAAGGGCGCGTCATTGCTGTGCTTGTTCCATTGTTATGTGTGCTACGTCATCGTAATGGCTCATCGTAAATCCCTGGACTTACGCTAATCTTACGGTCTGTTGTTTGATATGCGACGGGGATAATCTTACGACTAACTGTGTGTCTATATGTTCGAAATTGGAGTCAACAACGATGACCTAACATCGTCAAGCGCTATACATTTTTAAAGAAATATGGCGATCCTCACTTTCGGGAGGACGTGAACTTCTGGTATATGGTGGATAGGCGGCAGGAACCATTGCAGGCTATGCATGAAAAGTGTTGCTTGTTGCAGTTACTCATATTCCAAGTCCATGGGGTTACTGGTTGGTCTCGAGGCAGGACGCCGACCTCGGGACAGAGAGGTTGTGGGTTCAAATCTCGGCTACACCGGTTGGGATTTTTATTTATGATTTCTTTCTGCGACAACTACCCCTGGTCTCAGCAGCGAGGCCCGGCTTGAAACGTCAGTTAATCATCGACGGAAAAATCATGACTACCTCCGAAGTCGGAGTTATCTGCCTGTGCGGCGAGGGACCCCTGTGCACACGGCTGTCAGGGAAAAATGGATTAACACAAAGCTAGCGAACGCAACAACAACAACAACAACAACATAAACGTCATTCACTAACTATCTATTTTCATTATAATATACACTCTTGAGACCTCCTCATCGTCATCATCATCAAGTACCGGGCCTGCTGGCGTAGGTGATCATGTCTCTCCACAACTTTCGATCTCGACAGCTATTTATCATTTCTGTTGTTGACCTTCTGCCAAGCCATTCTCTAAAGCTGTCTATTATTTTTTCTCTTTGCTTCCCTCTATCGCTTCGTCCCTCAATTTTTTTCAGTTGTTACAATATATTCAAGTTGTTCTCTTCTCATTACATGGCTAAAAAATGATGATTGTTTCTTCCTAATATTGGAAATTAGCTCTCTTTTGCTTTGACCTCTTTCAGAATATCTTCATTGCTCATCTTAGCTGTCCATGGTATTCTCAACATTCTTCTGTAAAACCACATTTCTTCAGACTCCAGTGATTTTCTTGTCTGTTGTCCTATTGTCCATGATTCGCATCCATATGTTAAGATTGGCTCTACATAATATTTAAGAACTCTTTTTCTTGTTTTTATTGTCAAAAATGGATTGCATAGTATCTTCCTCATTTTTTTTAAAGCTGTTTTTGCCTGAGACCTTTCTGCATCACACCTCTTTTGAACATCTTCCGTCTGAGGTTAACAAAGTTCCCAAATATTTAAATTCATTTACCTGTTTTAATATTGTTCCACTTGTCTTTATTTTGCACTGAGGTGATGTCTTTTTCTTTGAAGTTACCATTACCTCTGTCTTTTTGCTATTAAGGCTGAGTCCCTTATTTTTGCTTTCATTATTTTACAAAGAAGTTACGACGGTGGTTTTCTGTTGCATTCCGTCGGTTTGTTTACGGTACATGAGACTTCCTAATGCTTTCTTTAAATGTGCTATTTTGTCCCGTCTAACATGTCTTTCTGTGAAATGTAATAATTCATGTTTGAATTGAAAGTGACTTGTCGTGTTGTTTTCTTTAAGAACAAACATTTGTTCATTGCATATTAAACACACGAGGTAATCGCATTACAGAATAAGAAAAGTATAAAATGCTGTTTCTACTTTCCTTCTTATACTTGATAGTGCCATTGTGCCACTAATTTGTGACAGTCGGTTATTAACTTTAAATACATGACTATCTAGTTAAAATGACATAATATCCATCCACCACCGCAATTCATAAATCCCACTATGACAGACGCTAAAGACAAAGACAAAGAATCCTTTTGATCTGAGGGCCGTAGGATTGTCATCGCCTCCTTATCTAACTTTCAACACTAGCTTGTACAATACCACTCCATCCACACCCAAGACCAAGATCGTTTAGCCATCACGAAACAAACAACAAGTGCTACACACCTTTTCGGATGTTGACCAATCAGCGACATTACAAGCACTGTCCAGAAGCAAAGATAATGAACTTTGCAGTCTTGGCTTATATAACACGTGGCAACTATTAGATCAAAGATATGATAACAACAATCTTTGTATTTTGGCGATTTCGTTAATAAGTTACTATTTTTAAATTATATGTTTTAGAATTGTTGTGTATTTATGTGTTACTTTTTATGTTCTATTAATTTATATTCTTTAGTTAAGAGAATAAAGTGTAAAGGTTTCTTTTTTTCTTTAAATCGAATACAAGGACCAATCAAAATAGTTTGGCGGGTCAGTTCTGGTTTACTTTTTTTTGCGACTTTCAGAAACTCTTTCTTTAAAAATATTATGACTTTTAACCAACGTCATAGATTGCCTTCATCTTTTGCAAATTTTGAATTATGTTGTATAATCTTGCAATAGATCTCACCGTTTTTTTCCCTTATTTAGAAATCAGCATTAAAAAATATTTATGATTTTTTAAATAAAAGATTTATTTGATTCGTAGATGTCCACTCTTCCCTCCAAACCCGTTTCCTTTTTTTCTTTCTTTTTTTTACTATTGTGTTATTCCGTTAGAATTTTTTTTTTTTAACTCGATTGCTTCTCCTGTGCAAATCCCAAAATAGCGTCACAAAAGTGTAGACGCAGTAATCCATCAGTAAAATGAAAGTGCTCAGAATTGGCTGGAGAAAAGATTACTTGCAGAAATCACATCATAAGCGGAGAGGAATATGAGCAATTGGAGTTTGCCACAAATAAGAACGTAAAAAATAGGAAATAGTCTTGGCTAGACACAGAATTGATTTGTTCTCAGAGCGTGTATGGATATCTGTAAAGTTTGGAGTGTTGATTTTCTTGTTTAATGTGTCAATTTGAGAGACGCTATCGTGTTGTTGATAGATTGTTTGTTAATAATTGTTGCTGTAAATAACATCATTCACAGTATTCTGTTCTCTCTATGGAACCAGTTTCATTGAAGCCTGGAATTCCCCATATCCGATCCATCACTTATCGCATCTCCCACAATTCATCATCATCATTGAGTGCCGTCTCCCCATCGAAGGTTGGCTACCATGGAGCGCCATTCCACTCTGTCTCTTGCTTTGATGGTGCAGGTTGTCATAGGTTGACTTGTCCATCTTTTGATGTTACTCGTCCATGTTAGTCTTGGTCTGCCTCTGCCACCTTGTATTTTACCTTCCAATATTACTTTTATTAGGTTGTTGTCTTTTAACATGCCCCAAAAATTTCATTTGTCTTGTCTTAATTGTATTTAGTAGTTCTCTTTTTATTTTTAGTTGTTTTAAAACTTCATCGTTTGTTTTCTTTTCTTTTCATCCAATTCTACCTATTCTTCTATAAATCCACATTTCAAAGGCTTACATTTTCTGTTCTGTTTTCTTGTCTAATGTCCATGTTGCACCCAAAATACATCCGTAAATTCTGTTGACAAGGTCTCACCGTGCATGTCCTACTCTACTGCATAGGCGTCTCGTAAAAATGAAATTATAATCTAATTGAAGGCTATGCATGAAAAGTGTTCCTTGTTGCAGTTTCCTCATATTCAAAGTCCGGCTTGTTGCAGGAGCTACTGAGTTAAGTGCTCTGTGCACACCGTGAGCTGTGTGTCTTATCTTTTTTGATCATGTTTCGATATTCCAATTGTTTACGATGAATGATGATATCGTATGACAGGGAACAGTTGGCTGTGTTCACTTTCTGCGCGGTTTGGCCTTTTGGCGTATGCTGAGGCTGCTACGATGGGGACTACAGTTCCCTTTCTTTGTTTGGAAGATGAGATATTAATTCGGATGATTACGCTGGCACGGGCGGTTGAGCAATTATGGATTTTAATTCGTTTGCAGTGATACCGGGGCCTTCCATAACCAAATAACCAAATAGGTGTCTAATCCAACCCACATTAATCGTATCTTACGATACGCGTGGAAAGTAACAGTGACTCTATTCATATCTCCACTCACCATAGGTGCCCCGATAGTAATCACAATACTGCAGGTAAATCATAGCTTGGTCAGTCGTTTACAACTAATGATGGTGGTCATGCACATTGATAATTCGGGAAGAGAAAAACAATTGCAGTGCTGCCGTAAAGCTGGTAGCAGGAGCAAGTGGTGGATATGTGGTAATTGCAAGAGCTCACTATTTGTTAATAAATTTATCTCGACCTCGTAGATTATATTTTCCACTTTTCCAAGTCGTGTTCTAAAATGTTTGTTAGACTCAAACCGGTATATAAGTGAATGATATTTCTCTTACATAGTCTTATTTGACAAAGCGTATCTTAAGAGTGGCTTATCAAGAGTATCGTAAATAGTGATCCGTCTTGTCCTTCTTCTATGACATTTATCTTGTACTTTAACACTCCCACGACATCCAGATGGTACAAGGCTTGAACTAAATTTTAGCGACTAAACCCTGTGATTTTAATGTGGGACTACTGAATAAGTAGTGCTATCAGAGACTGAACCAAACTTAGTGCAATGAAGTTAATTTCAGTGACTTTAAGATAGGCCATATTAAGTAAGTTGTCTTATCAAGGACTGAATCAAACTTGGAGCGATGAAGTTAATTTCAGTGATTTTAAGATAGACAAAATAGAGTAAGTAGTTCTAACAGAGACGGATGATAAAAGAAGGAAACATGTTCACGTTGAGTAGGCAAAAGAACTCTTAGATGTTGAAAAAGAAATGGCAATAATCAGCTAATTTATGCTGCCCAGGGAAATGTTAAAGAGAGAAGTAAAACTTCAGCATTCTTAAAGAATCAATATCGAGCTTTCTGGCATTAACCTGCGGCATCATTGTCAATACAAATGATGAAGTTTTAAAACAACTAAAAATTGAAAGATAACTACTAAACACAATTAGAACAAGACAAATAATTTTTTATTTTTTTTTGGGGGGGGGGAGGAGGGGAGGGGCATGTTAAAAGACACAACAGCCTACTAAAAGTAATACTGAAAGGGAAAATACAAGGTAATAGAGGCTGAGGCAGACCAAAGACTAACATGGACGAGTAACATCAAAAGATGGACAAGTCAACCTATGACAACCTGCACCATCGAAGCAAAAGACAGAGCGGAATGGCGCTTGGTAGCCAACCTTCTATGCGGAGACGGCACTCAATGATGATGATCATAATCAATGTCTGCTTAGATGTCTGTGTGTAATCATGAAATGTCTGCTTAGATGTCTGTGTGTAATCATGAAATGTCTGCTTATATGTCTGTGTGTAATCATGAAATGTCTGCTTTGATGTCTGTGTGTAATCATGAAATGTCTGCTTAGATGTCTGTGTGTAATCATGAAATGTCTGCTTAGATGTCTGTGTGTAATCATGAAATGTCTGCTTAGATGTTTGTGTGTAATCATGAAATGTCTGCTTATATGTCTGTGTGTAATCATGAAATGTCTGCTTAGATGTCTGTGTTTAATCATGAAATATCTGCTTAGATGTCTGTGTGTAATCATGAAATGTCTGCTTAATGTCTGTGTGTAATCATGAAATGTCTGCTTAATGTCTGTGTGTAATCATGAACATATCAGAAAGCTAATGGTAATGAGAGATGTGTGAATGAAGTGTTAGTGCTCCCTAGAAGACGGCAATACGACAAAGACAAACGCAGATTTTATTCTGTTTTCTTTTTCCTTCTTCATACGTTTGTTATCGGATCACAATGTACTGTGGTTTATACTTGCAGCTGACATTTGTTCTGTGGTGCGCCTCTAGCGTCAAGCTGTGGTGCGATTCTAGCGTCAAGCTGTGGTGCGATTCTAGCGTCAAGCTGTGGTGCGCCTCTAGCGCCAAGCTGTGGTGCGATTCTAGCGTCAAGCTGTGGTGCGATTCTAGCGTCAAGCTGTGGTGTGCCTCTAACGCCAAGCTGTGGTGGGTCTCTAGCATCAAGCTGTGGTGCGATTCTAGCGTCAACCTGTGGTGCGATTCTAACGTCAAGCTGTGGTGAACCTCTAACGTCAAGCTGTAGTGCGCCTCTTGCGTCAAGCTGTGGTGCGCCTCTAGCGTCAAGCTGTGGTGCGCCTCTAGCGTGAAGCTGTGGTGCGATTCTAGCGTCAAGCTGTGGTGCGCCTCTAGCGTCAAGCTGTGGTGCGCCTCTAGCGTCAAGCTGTGGCATTCTTTTCCTAACAGTAGTAAATTGTTGGAAGTTGAGAAAACCAATAATCGAAATGATGAATATCATAAGAGAGGAGCTGCGAGGATAGTGGAGTGGTGTATACACTGTACGAGGTGAGCTGTGAAAGTAATAACAATGAGGAAGAGTCCGTGTCCACTTATCTCTAAGATGGTATGGCCTAAAAAGGTTGAGCTAAAACGTTGCTCCTGGAAGAGGTCATATTCTACTATCTCATGAATCTACTCCACTTTGTTATTCTGGTTTTAACTCTGAGCAAAACTATAGCGGTAGCAGTGATGGTATATAGTCAATTTCAAACATTGAAATGGTTCGTACTTACGAGTGCAATGAAACACAAACAACTTGCCGACTGAACATTGTACATGAAAATAACACACTCTCAGAGAGACGGTCGACTAAAAGAAATATAGATAGACGGAATCTTAGAATTACTAAAGAACATTAGGATGACAACAATTCAAGCTACACAATTAGGGATGTCCAGAAAGTTGCACATATTTCCTCTCTACTACATATCACGGTACAAGCAGAAGAAAGACAATAAAAAAGGAAAAAAGAAGAAGACTGCACAGACATTAAGGAGAAGAGAGCAAGAAAATGCTAAGTTACATTTGCCTTATCAGGCCACAAATAACCTAGGAGGTTTTAATTTCTTGCTAGTTATGAATATACAATTCTTTACAATTATGGCACGGACCATGGCAAATTCAGCCACTGCTGTCCATGAATAGAGAAACTGATTTATGGCAACTTAACGTTGTGTGGCTTGATTACCAGCCCCGAACGATGTCGTTGACTTGATAACTGCATTAGCCAATGTATGCTCACATTTCCATTATTTTCCTCCTACATGCCTATGGTTCTATGTTAATATCATGCAAGAATACATTTTATTTTATAAACCACTTTTTAGAATATCATTATAAGCATTTCCATTTCCGTCACGAGATTTCTATTTTGCATATTGTTGTTATATTTAGTAGCTTTGAATATTTCAGTTACATTATTTTTATATATTTTTAGTTTAGATTTTAGTTCTTATTGAACAATGCATCTACTCATTGGATGTTGAACAGATACCCAGAATATGAAGCATCTATAAATAAGACTCTAGAAAATAGCCATAAACGGTCAAATGGATAGAACGGGTTAAATATTAACTCAGATCTCTTTTTTCCGATGTAGGAATGAAAATTCACAGAAAAGTTGATGTAACGGCCAAACCCCGTTAGCGCCGATGTAGTTTACTTCAGTGGTGCCGGACCTCAAGATCATTGAGATCAATTATTGAGTCTTTTTGTTGGCGGACGATGACAGGGAGTTCTTGGATTCATTTTTAGCATGTAAATGTAAATTTGGCAGTTGGTAATCTAAAATAATAAATGCCTCGTTGCCGATTCTTTTTCACTGAAAATAGATCTTTCGAGATCTGAGGAGTCCTTATTTCCTACCGTTATATGATAGTCATCTACATATATATCTGTCTGTCTGTCTATCTTTCGTTCGCCTGAAGCATAGTCAGCACCTGCAATGTCGTTTCCTGTATACATTTTACTGTCTTTTGTCATTCTTGCAGTGGTCCATATAGTTTTGTCTGTAGTATTGTATCCATGGGCGAATGTATTTTCCTCAGTCTACTATATTCAGTACAGTTTTGAAATGCGTGTTCAGCAACATCGTGTCACACTGATCATTTTCATACTTAAAACACCGACTCATTCCTTCAAAATGTCCACACATGTGCATTTTCCTTTCCTAATTTCAGTAATATTGAACGTGTTTCATTTTCTTCTTTCTTCTCATTTGCCTTTCAGCGTAGTCGAGCGACATAGTTTGCAGTCTTTGCTCTTCTGTCGGCCTCTCCTCCTGTTATGTTTTATAGTGTTTCTTATATTCCATTTTTTCCGTCGTCGGCCCTTAGGTCTGGTTTCTCGTAGCTATTGTTGAAGGCTCGTTGTGTTGTGTTTTGATCTGTCTGTCTTATTACGTAACTAAACCATTTGGTGGAAATTAATAGTAGTTTTATTTTTTTAATGTTGAAAGTTAAATATGACATATTTAGTGAAAATCCAAAACTCAATGAACCTCTTAAATTCGCAGCCGAAGACTGACAAGCACGTCCCTTGACAATAAAAACTGACAAGCACGTCCCTTGACAATAAAAACTGACAAGCACGTCCCTTGACAATAAAAACTGACAAGCACGTCCCTTGACAATAAAAACTGACAAGCACGTCCCTTGACAATAAAAACTGACAAGCACGTCCCTTGACAATAAAACCGACAAGCACGTCCATTGACAATAGAAACTGACAAGCAGTTCCCTTGACAATAGAAACTGACAAGCATGTTCCTTGACAATAAAAACTGACAAGCAGTTCCCTTGACAATAGAAACTACCAAGCACGTCCCTTGACAATAAAAACTGACAAGCAGTTCCCTTGACAATAAAAACTGACAAGCAGTTCCCTTGACAATAAAACTGACAAGCATGTTCCTTGACAATAAAAACTGACAAGCATGTTCCTTGACAATAAAAACTGACAAGCAGTTCCCTTGACAATAGAAACTGACAAGCAGTTCCCTTGACAATAAAAACTGACAAGAAAGTCCCTTGACAATAAAAACTGACAAGCACGTCCCTTGACAATAGAAACTGACAAGCACGTCCCTTGACAATAAAAACTAACAAGCACGTCCCTTGACAATAAAAACTGACAAGCACGTCCCTTGACAATAAAAACTGACAAGCACGTCCCTTGACAATAAAAACTGACAAGCACGTCCCTTGACAATAAAAACTGACAAGCACGTCCCATGACAATAAAAACTGACAAGCACGTCCCTTGACAATAAAAACCGACAAGCACGTCCCATGACAATAGAAACTGACAAGCACGTCCCATGACAATAAAAACTGACAAGCACGTCCCTTGACAATAAAAACCGACAAGCACGTCCCTTGACAATAGAAACTGACAAGCACGTCCCATGACAATAAAAACTAACAAGCACATCCCATGACAATAAAAACTGACAAGCACGTCCCTTGACAATAGAAACTGACAAGCATGTTCCTTGACAAATAAAAACTGACAAGCAGTTCCCTTGACAATAGAAACTGACAAGCACGTCCCTTGACAATAAAAACTGACAAGCATGTTCCTTGACAATAGAAACTGACAAGCATGTTCCTTGACAATAAAAACTGACAAGCAGTTCCCTTGACAATAAAAACTGACAAGCAGTTCCCTTGACAATAAAAACTGACAAGCATGTTCCTTGACAATAAAAACTGACAAGCAGTTCCCTTGACAATAGAAACTGACAAGCACGTCCCTTGACAATAAAAACTGACTTTCAGTTCCTTGACAATAAAAACTGACAAGCATGTTCCTTGACAATAAAAACTGATAAGCATGTTCCTTGACAATAAAAACTGACAAGCAGTTCCCTTGACAATAGAAACTGACAAGCAGTTCCCTTGACAATAGAAACTGACAAGCATGTTCCTTGACTATAAAAACTGACAAGCAGTTCCCTTGACAATAGAAACTGACAAGCACGTTCCTTGACAATAAAAACTGACAAGCATGTTCCTTGACAATAAAAACTGACAAACAGTTCCCTTGACAATAGAAACTGACAAGCAGTTCCCTTGACAATAGAAACTGACAAGCATGTTCCTTGACAATAAAAACTGACAAGCAGTTCCCTTGACAATAGAAACTGACAAGCACGTCCCTTGACAATAAAAACTGATAAGCACGTTCCTTGACAATAACAACTGACAAGTACGTCCCTTAACAATAGAAACTGACAAGCACGTCCCTTGACATTAAAAACTGATAAGCACGTTCCTTGACAATAAAAACTGACAAGCACGTCTCTTGACAATAAAAACTGACAAGCATGTCCTTTGACAATAAAAACTGACAAGCACGTCCCTTGACAATAAAAACTGATAAGCACGTTCCTTGACAATAAAAACTGACAAGCACGTCTCTTGACAATAAAAACTGACAAGCATGTCCCTTGACAATAGAAACTGACAAGCACGTCCCTTGACAATAAAAACTGACAAGCACCTCCCTTGACAGTGAAAACAGAAAATGTAAATGATGAGAACCTGAGTTAACTGGTGTTATAAATGATAACAGTGATTGAGGCACGTGATGTTGCAGTGAAACTTACGGTGCTTAAAACCGTCTACCATCAAAGATAAACGGAATTTAAAAAATTAACTAAAACACTGGAAAGTTGCACAGAACAGGTAAATGCTTTCCGGACACAAAACAAACACATAAAATAGAGGACTAGATCTGGTAAATATCTGATAGTTGATTATCTGAGTATTTCCTTTACATTCTGGTTCATGCGGGTTCTACCGAAACCAGCACTTGTTTGTAGCCTCAAATTAACACAGTTTGTTAATCACTGCTTTACAGAATTAGATCAACTATGACCCCCAGCCCCAAGGGAAATTTAAAGCTATGAGCAAAATGTGCAGATAGATGATTTCTAATGATATTATATATTATATTATTATACATTATATATATATTATTATAATGAATGCAATTTTACAATGTATTATTAATTTTTACTAGTTAAAACGCACTTGGGTTTCTTGAAGTTTGTGTTTTCATATAGTTGCTGTGTGTTTTTGTATATGACTGACGTTTTTAAAGATGTGTTTGTCCATCTGTTGAAATAAAACGGTTCAAGGGCAAGACTAAAGAAATCAACCAACGTTTTATCTCAAGGTCTTTACCTGAGAATATATACATTCAACGTAAATAACAAACCTAACAAATATTTCAGAGTCCCTAAAGAAACATCGAAATTATTGAGTTATAATATTGTGTCTACATCAGCTTCCGCAAGTTCATTAACTGATTGGTTAGTGCGTTCGCTTTAATCAACAAGGTCTGAGTTTAATTCTATAGAGAAAATCGACACCGTTGTCCAGTTGCGTTAAAAATAATAGTCCCTGCAGTGTTGTAGGTGTATCAAGATATCAAGGACTTAAATTATATAATCTATATATGGAAGCTGCGATAGCTCAGTGGTTAGTGAAATGGGCTACAAAGGTCAAGAGGTCGGGCTCGATCCTTGCCGATGGCTTCCGGATTCACCCAGCCTTAAATGGGTACCCGATTTTTTATGGGAAAGTAAAGCGGCACGTGCGTAATACCGGCCACATTACCCCAAAAATCATGTGCCGAAGGTCTATAAAAATGATGGTCACTAACATCATATTCCCTATACGCCACTTGGCATGACGGGGTACTTTATACTTTTTTACTATATATATATATATATATATATAAACGCTCGTAGGATAGGGTGTCGACATATAGTTGTGGCTAGATTTGGACGTAGCTTCAATTAATACGTTTCATACTGCCTACAGTTTCAACACAGCCACGCTGGTTGTTAGTTAATGCGTTATTTGTGGGCTATCATCACTGCACTCCGAACATGTACATAGTTGCTCAGATTTCCTCCTGAGCATGTCCCGTAGCGTCCAGCAACTGACGACTGCAGCTGTGTTGGTTGATGAAGTCCTCCTATGCGCCCACTAAGCCTCTCATTTTACAGATATACACATCTTTACTCCCATCTCTTTTATCCGACGAAGTTTCTCATTGTTGTGAAGTCTTGTGCCATTCTCGCATCTTAAATGGCATTAATGACGTTCGATTGATCCATTGGTTCACCGTCTACGACGACAGCCAATCCTGTCCGTTCTTTCATTTCATCGTACCCCCTCATGCCCAGGGACGTAGAAAAAGACGACTCTGAGTATTGATGACTTCTGTAATGATTCGATCAACCGCCTGCTTGCAGGGACCGCCTCCACTTCTCTTAACAAGGTTTATCAAATCACTAATTAGTATAAATGCGTGGATATTGGTAGCATTGTGACTCCAACCAGATGAATGCCCTAGTCACTGACATCAACTCCATCGTCATGCTACTCGTGGTCATAACAAGCACACCGGTGTCTTCTTTGCTGGTAGTATAGGCTGATAATATATTCAGTCACGATATAACATGCCTTCATGCTCATAGAGTAACAAATGTTTGATGCCTGCATGTTGTGATCTCAGCGTACCCCGACCCCCTAAAGTGTCCAGAAACTAAGTATCAAAACACTTGGCCTGCTTTCTTTGATCAGATTGCCTCCCGTTGACCTGGCGTCAAACTGACCTGAAACCTTCAAAATATAATGTTCGAAGGTCTGTAGAAAATGTTAACAATAATCTTTCTTTCCTTCTTTCTTTCTTTCTTTCTTTCTTTCTTTCTTTTATTTCTTTCTTTCTTTCTTTCTTTCTTTCTTTCTTCTTTCTTTCTTTCTTTATTTATTTATTTGTTTTGTTCATTTATGATTATATTTATGTATATAGCATGTACATTACCGATGAATAACAAGGTTAAGGAATAAGGTAGCCATTAGGAATAACGTCGGAGAGATGTCACTTATTGAATTTAGCAGGACTGGGTCACGCTGATATAGAAGCTAGGGGGCCAGCAGTCAATAATGTCATTGCTCTTATCTTCCCTATTTCTGGGTGACAAGTTATGGGGTGTTGGTTAGGCCTAGCGACGCTAAAGGAGGCCATTGGGAACATATGCTGCATTGACGACATTGTGATGTGTTTCATATCAGGCAGTTCTACCTTAGGGAAATAAAAGGCTTTGGTTCTTACTGGTCAGACAATTTGGCTTTACTAGACCCGAGTATATGTGGTTGGGTGAGGAATTTCTTTGTTGTTGTTATTCTCACATAATCAGTGAGGAAAGTACCTTTTAAGTGTTGTTGCTATTCTCACATAATCAATGAGGAAAGTACCTTTTAAGTGTTGTTGCTATTCTCACATAATCAATGAGGAAAGTACCTTTTAAGTGTTGTTGTTATTCTCACATAATCAGTGAGGAAAGTGCCTTTTAAGTGTTGTTGTTATTCTCACATAATCAGTGAGGAAAGTACCTTTTAAGTGTTGTTGTTATTCTCACATAATCAATGAGGAAAGTACCTTTTAAGTGTTGTTGTTATTCTCACATAATCAATGAGGAAAGTACCTTTTAAGTGTTGTTGCTATTCTCACATAATCAATGAGGAAAGTACCTTTTAAGTGTTGTTATTCTCACATAATCAATGAGGAAAGTACCTTTTAAGTGTTGTTGTTATTCTCACATAATCAGTGAGGAAAGTACCTTTTAAGTGTTGTTGTTATTCTCACAAAATCAGTGAGGAAAGTACCTTTTTTAGTGTTGTTGTTATTCTCAGATAATCAATGAGGAAAGTACCTTTTAAGTGTTGTTGTTATTCTCACAAAATCAGTGAGGAAAGTACCTTTTTAGTGTTGTTGTTATTTTCACATAATCAGTGTGGAAAGTACCTTTTAAGTGTTGTTGTTATTCTCACAAAATCAGTGAGGAAAGTACCTTTTTTAGTGTTGTTGTTATTCTCACAAAAGCAGCGAGGAAAGTACCTTTTTTAGTGTTGTTGTTATTCTCACATAATCAGCGAGGAAAGTACCTTGTTTTCCATTGATGTTACACTCACATAACCAATGAAGAAAGTAACATGTTTCCATTGATGTTACACTCACATAACCAATGAAGAAAGTAACATGTTTCCATTGATGTTACACTCACATAACCAATGAAGAAAGTAACATGTTTCCATTGATGTTACACTCACATAACCAATGAAGAAAGTAACATGTTTCCATTGATGTTACACTCACATAACCAATGAAGAAAGTAACATGTTTCCATTGATGTTACACTCACATAACCAATGAAGAAAGTAACATGTTTTCCACTGATGTTACACTCACATAACCAATTAAGAAAGTAACATGTTTTCCACTGATGTTACACTCACAGAATCAACAAGTGAAGTACCCTGTTTTTCGCTGTTGTTATTAATCTCAAATCAGCAAGAAAGTACCCTGTGTTTGCTGTTGTTACCCTCCTCAAATCAACGCGGAAATTACCCTTTTTTCGCTGTTATCTTCCTCAATTCATTGAGGCAATTATCTCTGTCTTGTCTAGATGTCTGGAAAACGCCATTCTTGTTATAAACCGAAGCTCGTATTCCCACCGTGCCGACGATAAAATGAACAAGCTAATTAATCGTATGTGCCCAATATGAATAAATAAGAAGAGGGGAGGAAGCGAACAGCGAAATAGAGAAAAAGTGTGGAGAATAATTATAAGGCATTAGAAAAACATAAAAGAAGCCAATGCTAAAGAATAATTCAAACAAAATCATGAGCAAAATATTCAGGGTTATAATGAGTAACATCACAAATTAGGAAGAGTACAAAATAGAAGGAAAAAACTATTTTAAAGTTTGAGAGTAGAAGATTGTAAAAGAAAACAGAAAAAAAATTATGGCAAAGTAAGAAAGAAAAGAAATGTGGAGTAATAAACGAGATAATAAAGGTAGAAATAGAAAATGAACTTTATACTCTGCATAATAAAGAGATAGAAGAGGAAGAGAGAAGATCCTAAAATTAGGAAAGCAACCACAAATCAAGGAATTAAAGAGAGATAGAGAAAGATGGAGTAGAGCGAGAGACAATGATAGCAACTTTTAAAGGACATATTCTCGAGCAAGCAAGAAGTATTTTTCGATAAAAATAGAAATAGACATACATTAGTATGTAAAAAATCAGTGCCTGGAATATTTGTTATCTAATTTCTTGGTAAAATAATAACCATGTTACCACGTTAGTGACTCGACCACGCAGACGCTCTCAGCCATTCACTGAGTCTGACACAAATGTACACCAACTAAATCAGATTCCGCCCAGAACTAATTTGGGAAAATGAGTTATGAGAACTTTTCGAAACTCGCATCGATCTTGTTCCACAATTCTCGTATCTTCTCCGCTTCTCTATTTGATCATTTAATAAAGGAAACGTGCGGTCTTTCGCTGTTTTAATGCAATCATATCAGCAGATGAAATCGACATTTTTGCTTATATGACTTTATCAGATGTGAAACAAGAAACAGAAAATACGGAGGTGAATTACACGAATATTGAATAGTTTTTAAAGTGCCGTGGGACACAAGTTTTGGTTTTGACCGTAACGGTCTATGCTGTAGTATTTAGAACTCTTCTTCTCGATATTAATACCTTCTTCAATGCAGCGAAATAACCACTGCATCTATTTTGTTTAATTCCCTGGGTTAAGCAGGGAGCCGTGATAGCTCAGTGGTTAGTGAACTAGATTACAAAGGACAAGAGGTCGGGTTTGATTCTGATCGACGGCTTCCAGGTTCACCCAGCCTTAAATGGGCACCGGATTTCTGTTCCTGGGGAAAGTAAAGCGGTACGGGCGTTATACCGACCGCATCGCAAAAAAAATCATGTGCCAGAGGTCTGTAAAAACTATGGTCACTAACACCATATTCCCTACACGCCACTTGGCGTGACGGGTCACTAACACCATATTCCCTACACGCCACTTGGCGTGACGGGTCACTAACACCATATTCCCTACACGCCACTTGGCGTGACGGGTCACTAACACCATATTCCCTACACGCCACTTGGCGTGACGGGTCACTAACACCATATTCCCTACACGCCACTTGGCGTGACGGGTCACTAACACCATATTCCTTACACGCCACTTGGCGTGACGGGTCACTAACACCATATTCCCTACACGCCACTTGGCGTGACGGGGCTTTTCACTTCTTTTTTTTTTTTTACCTGGGCTAAGCATATATTGAACTCAAGATCGCTTTCGGCAAATGCCAGAGTGCTAACATGCTATTGATGCTCCCTTTGCTGCTCACAATTCCCTTGAAGCTGATGTTGAAATGAATCCCCTTGAGTTTTGTTGCTGATTTTTCTCATTTCAGAAATATAAACCTGCATATGATTCTCCTCTGGTACCATTCATCATCATCATGTGCCATACCGGTTGGCGTAGGCAATCATGTCCTTCCACAATCTTCTATCTACAGTGCTTCGTATCAGTCTGTTGTTGACTGTTTTCCATGCCATGACACCAAGCTATCCAGTATTTTCTCTCTTTGTCGTCTGCGATCTCTATTTCCCTTTATTTTGCCACTTGTAACCAAGTATTCCAACTTTCCTCTTCTCATGATGTGCCCGAAAAATGTTGATTGTTTCTTTCTGATGTTTTTTTCAGGAGCTGCCTTTTTGTGTTAGCCTCTTTGAGAACTTCCTCATTGGTCTTTTTAGCTGTCCAGGGAACTTTCAACATTCTTCTGAGTAATCCCATCTCTAAAAATAAAGGTAAAGGTAAAGTACGAGACTTGAACCGGCGTCTTAGCACGCGAGTATATACCCATATGTGCTCGGCCGCCTATCCAGAAATGTTCGGATATTTCTGTATAGTGTAGCCTCAAGCATCGAAACTCAGATGCGAGGCGACATTCCTAACCTTCCCAGGGTAATACCCTGGAACCCATTTCTGCCAACGGCTGGGTCGACCGTAGGGGTAATTTTTTTTTGCAACCACGAGTACAATTCATACTGCTCCCAGCGGGAATCGAAAACGGGTTGTCCGAAAGTCGGTAGTCCAGTCGGGTGGTTTTCCCAACTAGGCTACCGAGGCCCCAGAATCTATCCCATCTCTGTGGGCCTCTAATCGTGTTTTCATTTGTTTGTCTATTGTCCATGATTCGCTTCCATAGGTTAGAATTGATTGGTACCATTCAATTTTATTAAAAGAATATATATCTTAAATTATAACGTTTATGGTTAAAAATAGAATATATTACACCTCAAGGACTTAGATTTAACTATTCTATTTTGTTCTATTCTGTTCATGAATCCAGTTTCATCACAGTCGAGATCTAACATTTATTAATCTTTGATAAATGATTTTAGATAATTAAACAATTAATGCATTTCTATAGACCATTAACATAAAAACTAATGTATTCTAAAGATCATTAACGTAAAAACTAATGCACTCTAATGATCATAAACATAAATATTAAGTAAATTAGACAAATTATATTTTAAGGGTGGCGCCATGGACTTCTTTCTCCTCCTCAACACTGAGGGTAGCTCTCCTGTACATCCTCCATCAATATGGCGTTAAATTACTTTGTATGTGTAAACTATTTCAATTGTTTTTGCTATGTGTATTTTCATTAATTCTGGGTTCAAAAATTACTTTATTTGTTAGCATAGCCTGTAGCAGTAACAAATCAGTACAGAACAACAGCCATGTAGCATCATAGCCTGTAGCAGTAACAAAACAGTACAGAACAACAACCATGTAGCATCATAGCCTGTAGCAGTAACAAAACAGTACAGAACAACGGCTATGTAGCATCATAGCCTGTAGCGGTAACAAAACAGTACAGAACAACAGCCATGTAGCATCATAGCCTGTAGCAGTAACAAAACAGTACAGAACAACGGCTATGTAGCATCATAGCCTGTAGCAGTAACAAAACAGTACAGAACAACGGCCATGTAGCATCATAGCCTGTAGCAGTAATAAAACAGTACAGAACAACATCCATGTAGCATCATAGCCTGTAGCGGTAACAAAACAGTACAGAACAACGGCTATGTAGCATCATAGCCTGTAGCGGTAACAAAACAGTACAGAACAACAGCCATGTAGCATCATAGCCTGTAGCAGTAACAAAACACTACAGAACAACGGCTATGTAGCACCATAGCCCGTAGCAGTAACAAAACAGTACAGAACAACGGCCATGTAGCATCATAGCCTGTAGCAGTAACAAAACAGTACAGAACAACGGCTATGTAGCATCATAGCCTGTAGCGGTAACAAAACAGTACAGAACAACAGCCATATAGCATCATAGCCTGTAGCAGTAACAAAACAGTACAGAACAACGGCTATGTAGCACCATAGCCCGTAGCAGTAACAAAACAGTACAGAACAACGGCCATGTAGCATCATAGCCTGTAGCAGTAACAAAACAGTACAGAACAACAGCCATGTAGCATCATAGTCTGCAGCAGTAACAAAACAGTACAGAACAATTGCTATGTAGCATCATAGCCTGTAGCAGTAACAAAACAGTACAGAACAACAGCCATGTAGCATCATAGCCTGTAGCAGTAACAAAACAGTACAGAATAACGGCTATGTAGCAACATAGAACCGTAGCAGTAACAAAACAGTACAGAACAACAGCCATGTAGCATCATAGCCTGTAGCAGTAACAAAACAGTACAGAACAACGGCCATGTAGCATCATAGCCTGTAGCAGTAACAAAACAGTACAGAACAACGGCCATGTAGCATCATAGCCTGCAGCAGTAACAAAACAGTACAGAACAAAGGCCATGTAGCATCATAACCTGTAGCAGTAACAAAATATTACAGAACAACGGCCAAGTAGCATCATAGCCTGTAGCAGTAATAAAACAGTACAGAACAACGGCCATGTAGCATCATAGCCTGTAGCAGTAACAAAATATTACAGAACAACGGCCAAGTAGCATCATAGCCCGTAGCAGTAATAAAACAGTACAGAACAATTGTCATGTAGCATCATAGCCTGTAGCAGTAAAAAAACAGTACAGAACAACGGCCATGTAGCATCATAGCCTGTAGCAGTAACAAAACAGTACAGAACAACGGCTATGTAGCATAATAGCCTGTAGCGGTAACAAAACAGTACAGAACAACGGCTATGTAGCATCATAGCCTGTAGCGGTAACAAAACAGTACAGAACAACAGCCATGTAGCATCATAGCCTGTAGCAGTAACAAAACACTACAGAACAACGGCTATGTAGCACCATAGCCCGTAGCAGTAACAAAACAGTACAGAACAACGGCCATGTAGCATCATAGCCTGTAGCAGTAACAAAACAGTACAGAACAACGGCTATGTAGCATCATAGCCTGTAGCGGTAACAAAACAGTACAGAACAACAGCCATGTAGCATCATAGCCTGTAGCAGTAACAAAACACTACAGAACAACGGCTATGTAGCACCATAGCCCGTAGCAGTAACAAAACAGTACAGAACAACGGCCATGTAGCATCATAGCCTGTAGCAGTAACAAAACAGTACAGATCAACAGCCATGTAGCATCATAGCCTGCAGCAGTAACAAAACAGTACAGAACAATTGCTATGTAGCATCATAGCCTGTAGCAGTAAAAAAACATTACAGAACAACAGCCATGTAGCATCATAGCCTGTAGCAGTAACAAAACAGTACAGAATAAAGGCTATGAAGCAACATAGAACCGTAGCAGTAACAAAACAGTACAGAACAACAGCCATGTAGCATCATAGCCTGTAGCAGTAACAAAATATTACAGAACAACGGCCAAGTAGCATCATAGCCTGTAGCAGTAATAAAACAGTACATAACAACGGCCATGTAGCATCATAGCCTGTAGCAGTAACAAAATATTACAGAACAACGGCCAAGTAGCATCATAGCCTGTAGCAGTAATAAAACAGTACAGAACAACGGCCATGTAGCATCATAGCCTGTAGCAGTAACAAAACAGTACAGAACAACGGCCATGTAGCATCATAGCCTGTAGCAGTAACAAAATATTACAGAACAACGGCCAAGTAGCATCATAGCCTGTAGCAGTAATAAAACAGTACAAAACAACGGCCATGTAGCATCATAGCCTGTAGCAGTAACAAAACAGTACAGAACAACGGCCATGTATCATCATAGCCTGTAGCAGTAACAAAACAGTACAGAACAACGGCCATGTAGCATCATAGCCTGCAGCAGTAACAAAACAGTACAGAACAACGGCCATGTAGCATCATAACCTGTAGCAGTAACAAAATATTACAGAACAACGGCCAAGTAGCATCATAGCCTGTAGCAGTAATAAAACAGTACAGAACAACGGCCATGTAGCATCATAGCCTGCAGCAGTAACAAAACAGTACAGAACAAAGGCCATGTAGCATCATAACCTGTAGCAGTAACAAAATATTACAGAACAACGGCCAAGTAGCATCATAGCCTGTAGCAGTAATAAAACAGTACAGAACAACGGCCATGTAGCATCATAGCCTGTAGCAGTAACAAAACAGTACAGAACAACGGCCATGTAGCATCATAGCCTGTAGCAGTAACAAAACAGTACAGAACAACGGCTATGTAGCATCATAGCCTGTAGCGGTAACAAAACAGTACAGAACAACGGCTATGTAGCATCATAGCCTGTAGCGGTAACAAAACAGTACAGAACAACAGCCATGTAGCATCATAGCCTGTAGCAGTAACAAAACACTACAGAACAACGGCTATGTAGCACCATAGCCCGTAGCAGTAACAAAACAGTACAGAACAACGGCCATGTAGCATCATAGCCTGTAGCAGTAACAAAACAGTACAGAACAACAGCTATGTAGCATCATAGCCTGTAGCGGTAACAAAACAGTACAGAACAACAGCCATGTAGCATCATAGCCTGTAGCAGTAACAAAACACTACAGAACAACGGCCATGTAGCACCATAGCCCGTAGCAGTAACAAAACAGTACAGAACAACGGCCATGTAGCATCATAGCCTGTAGCAGTAACAAAACAGTACAGAACAACAGCCATGTAGCATCATAGCCTGCAGCAGTAACAAAACAGTACAGAACAATTGCTATGTAGCATCATAGCCTGTAGCAGTAAAAAAACATTACAGAACAACAGCCATGTAGCATCATAGCCTGTAGCAGTAACAAAACAGTACAGAATAACGGCTATGTAGCAACATAGAACCGTAGCAGTAACAAAACAGTACAGAACAGCAGCCATTTAGCATCATAGCCTGTAGCAGTAACAAAATATTACAGAACAACGGCCAAGTAGCATCATAGCCTGTAGCAGTAATAAAACAGTACATAACAACGGCCATGTAGCATCATAGCCTGTAGCAGTAACAAAATATTACAGAACAACGGCCAAGTAGCATCATAGCATGTAGCAGTAATAAAACAGTACAGAACAACGGCCATGTAGCATCATAGCCTGTAGCAGTAACAAAACAGTACAGAACAACGGCCATGTAGCATCATAGCCTGTAGCAGTAACAAAATATTACAGAACAACGGCCAAGTAGCATCATAGCCTGTAGCAGTAATAACACAGTACAGAACAACGGCCATGTAGCATCATAGCCTGTAGCAGTAACAAAACAGTACAGAACAACGGCCATGTAGCATCATAGCCTGTAGCAGTAACAAAACAGTACAGAACAACGGCCATGTAGCATCATAGCCTGCAGCAGTAACAAAACAGTACAGAACAACGGCCATGTAGCATCATAACCTGTAGCAGTAACAAAATATTACAGAACAACGGCCAAGTAGCATCATAGCCTGTAGCAGTAATAAAACAGTACAGAACAACGGCCATGTAACAGCATAGCCTGTAGCTATAACAAAACAGTACAGAACAACGGCCATGTAACAGCATAGCCTGTAGCAGTAACAAAACAGTACAGAACAACGGCCATGTAACAGCATAGCCTGTAGCTGTAACAAAACAGTACAGAACAACGGCCATGTAGCAGCATAGCCTGTAGCAGTAACAAAACAGTACAGAACAACGGTCATGCAGCATCATAGCCTGTAGCAGTAACAAAACAGTACAGAACAACGGCCATGTAACAGCATAGCCTGTAGCTGTAACAAAACAGTACACACCAACGGTCATGTAGCAACATAACCTGCAGCAGTAACAAAACAGTACAGAACAACAGCCATACAGCATCATAGCCTGTAGCAGTTACAAAGCAGTAAAGAACAACGGCCATGTAGCAACATAGCCTGTAGCAGTAACAAAACAGTACAGAACAACGACCATGTAGCATCATAGCCTGTAGCAGTAACAAAACAGTACAGAACAACGGCCATGTAGCAACTTAGCCTGTAGCAGTAATACAACATTACAGATCAACAGCCATGCAGCATCATAGCCTGTAGCAGTAACAAAACAGTACAGAACAACGGCCATGTAGCAGCATAGCCTGTAGCTGTAACAAAACAGTACAGAACAACGGCCATGTAGCATCATAGACTGTAGCAGTAACAAAACAGTACAGAACAACGGCCATGTAGCAGCATAGACTGTAGCAGTAACAAAACAGAACAGAACAACGGACATGTAGCATCATAGCCTGTAGCAGTAACAAAACAGAACAACGGCCATGTAGCAACATAGCCTGTAGCAGTAACAAAACAGTACAGAACAACAGCCATGCAGCAACATAGCCTGTAGCAGTAACAAAACAGTACAGAACAACAGCCATGCAGCAACATAGCCTGTAGCAGTAACAAAACCTTACAGAACAACAGCCATGCAGCAACATAGCCTGCAGCAGTAACAAAACAGTACAGAACAACAGCCATGCAGCAACATAGCATTTAGCAGTAACAAAACACTACAGAACAACAGCCATGTAGCATCATAGCCTGTAGCAGTAACAAAACAGTACAGAACAACGGCCATGTAGCATCATAGACTGTAGCAGTAACAAAACAGTACAGAACAACGGCCATGTAGCATCATAGCCTGTAGCAGTAACAAAACAGTACAGAACAACGGCCATGTAGCATCATAGCCTGTAGCAGTAACAAAACAGTACAGAACAACGGCCAAACAGCATCATAGCCTGCAGCAGTAACAAAACAGTACAGAACAACGGCCATGTAGCATCATAGCCTGTAGCAGTAACAAAACAGTACAGAACAACGGCCATGTAGCATCATAGCCTGCAGCAGTAACAAAACAGTACAGAACAACGGCCACACAGCATCATAGCCTGCAGCAGTAACAAAATAGTACAGAACAACGGCCATGTAGCATCATAGCCTGTAGGAGTAACAAAACAGTACAGAACAATGTCCATGTAGCAACATAGCCTGCAGCAGTAACAAAGCAGTAAAGAACAACAGCCATGCAGCAACATAGCCTGTAGCAGTAACAAAACAGTACAGAACAACGGCCATGTAGCATCATATCCTGTAGCAGTAACAAAACAGTACAGAACAACGGCCATGTAGCAACATAACCTGTAGCAGTAACACAGCAGTAAAGAACAACAGTCGTGCAGCATTGCTTGTATCAATTAAGCCTGAGTTATTCAGTGATTTTCATAATATGCAATGCCTTCCACGCACATTCAGTTGCAACAAACGTTAGGTTAATTAACATCTTTTCAATACACAAGTTTATAATTATTTATAGTCTTATCTTTCTCTCTCTCTGTCTGTCTCCTCTCTCTCTCTCTCTCTCTCTCTCTCTCTCTCTCTTTCTTTCTCGGCTTGTTATTTGTATTCGAATGTCTTCACTTGGTAGCGAACTATAATATAGTTCGATTAATGTCCAGTTGTTATCTCCACTTAGACCTGTATCGGGTTGTACCATCACGTGTTTCGAGATGTCAGTTTTTTGGCTGTTTATTTTTCTGCTGTTTCCACCATAAGCTGTCGGTACAGTTGAAACATCTGTGCCTGACATTTGCTTCATGTCGTGCACTCCTCGCAGACTATCACTTGTCCGAGTTCTAAAAGTTCTTCCTCTCATCTCCGCTTATCGTCTCTCTCTCTCTCTCTCTCTCTCTCTCTCTCTCTCTCTATCTATCTATCTATCTCTCTCTATCTCTCTCTTTCTAGATTAGTTTTTATTACGTTTCCTTCCAAACTATACCGCATGCTAGCACCTGGATTCGACCTGGATCGGCTTTCGCAGAAGTTTCCTTCAGGTCTTCTTGCTCAACTAACGAACGCGTTTCCTTGTATAACCTTGGTATTCTGTCAGTCACGTGTCCTCAGCTTTCCAGATAACAAGATACGTTCAGGTTAAAATGGCGTAGATATCGGTTATATTCCTTTCAGGGCCAGGTCATGCCGCTTTATTAATTGTAAGGAAAAAAAAGTATGCTTGTTATTCGTTAACCTGCGACCTTTTCTGTCGCGCGAGCATCATCAGAAAGTGGAATCTTTTGTTTTACTGTCAAAAGTTTAGAAGTTTTTATGTAGTCGGATCATGGTAAAGTTCTGAATTTTTCTTTTCAAGCTTGGACAATTTCGAACTGACATGGCCGTTGGTTATACCCAGACGCTGAAACTAAATGTCAGAGAATTTATCTGCAAAGATTAGTCGTCCTGCCATGATACATCATCCATGAATGTGCTAACGGCCATGCACAGTTATGGTCACAAACATATTAATCCCTGCACACTATGCGCTGAGAACTTCTTCTTTCCTTCCTCATCTGCCTTTCAGCGTCGAGGGGAGATACAATTTGCGGTATTTTGCTCTTCTGTACGCCTCTGCTGTTGTTATGTTTCCTAGTGCTTCTAATATTCCATCGATCCATCTTTTTTTGTGGTCGACCCTTGGGTCTGGTGTTCTCACAACGTTTGTTGAAGGCTCGTTCTGTTGTGTTTTGATCTGTCTGCCTTGTCACGTGGCCAAAATATTTTATATGTTGTTTCCTTATATATTCTATGATGAATCTTTAATTTACTTGTTCCTCCAACATGTCACATAATCTTTAATTTACTTGTTCCTCCAACATGTCACATAATCTTTAATTTACTTGTTCCTCCAAGATGTCACACATTGCCCACACATTGTAACACATTGCCCTACACTCAGTATATTGTGTGCACCCAAAGATGATATGTATTGCTGTCTCATTTGGTATCCTTTCTAATCGTTATGTTTGTATATTGTTGAGGGTCAGGGTTGTCAGTAAATACTCAATTACAGACAGTACAAGCCCCTGGTACAAGACAACAAGATGACGCTGCTCAATATGTGCTGCTGTCATGACTCTCATTGCAGCCAGTCCCCTTCTGGCTTTCAATACCACGTGATCTATATGCTTGTTAAAAGAAGACTACGACAATACGACATTCCGAGGTATCTCATCGCATGTGATCTCCCCACAACCTCTCAACACACATTCACATTTGATGCCAACCTGCTGACTCTGCCATTATTCCAAGAAAGCCATGTCACCGTTGCCTACCTCGGATTATGAAGTGCTCCTGTCTCAGAACATCACACACATAGGCGACCAATCTCTGTTTGAACTTCTCCCACAACACTCTCACTGTCTGAACGTCTCCCACAACACTCTCTCTGTCTGAACTTCTCCAACAACACTCTCTCTGTCTGAACGTCTCCCACAACACACTCTCTGTCTAAACTTCTCCAACAACACTCTCTCTGTCTGAACTTCTCCCACAAAACTCTCTCTGTCTCAACTTCTCCAACAACACTCTCTCTGTCTTAACTTCTCCTACGACACTCTCTCTGTCTGAACTTCTCCCACAATACACTCTCTGTCTGAACTTCTCCCACACACTATCTCTGTCTGAACTTCTCCCACAACACTCTCTCTGTCTAAACTTCTCCAACAACACTATCTGTGTCTGAACTTTCCCACAACACTCTCTCTGTCTGAACGTCTCCCACTACACTCTCTCTGTCTCAACTTCTCCAACAACACTCTCTCTGTCTTAACTTCTCCTACGACACTCTCTCTTTCTGAACTTCTCCCACATTACACTCTCTGTCTGAACTTCTCCCACACACTATCTCTGTCTGAACTTCTACCACAACACTCTCTCTGTCTCAACTTCTCCAAAAACACTATCTCTGTCTGAACGTCTTCCGCACCAATCTCACTGTCTGAACTTCTCCCGCAACACTCTCTCTGTCTGAACTTCTACACAAACACTCTCTCTGTCTGAACTTCTTCCGCAACACTCTCTCTGTCTGAACTTCTTCCGCAACACTCTCTCTGTCTGAACTTCTTCCGCAACACTCTCTCTGTATGAACTTCTACCACAACACTCTCTCTGTCTGAACTTCTCCCGCAACACTCTCTCTATCTCAACTTCTCCGGCAACACTATCTTTGTCTGAACTTCTCCTGCAACACGCACTCTGTCTAAACGTCTTCCACAACACTATCTCTGTCTGAACTTCTTCCGCAACACTCTCTCTGTCTGAACTTCTTCCGCAACACTATCTTTGTCTGAACTTCTTCCGCAACACTATCTTTGTCTGAGCTTCTCCGGCAACACTCTCTCTGTCTGAACTTCTACAACAACACTCTCTCTGTTTGTACTTCTTCCGCAACACTCTCTCTGTCTGAACTTCGTCCGCAACACTCTCTCTGTCTGAACTTCTACCGCAACACTCTCTCTGTCTGAACTTCTCACAAAGCACTCTCTCTGTCTGAACTTCTTCCACAACACTATCTCTGTCTGAACTTCTTCCGCAACACTCTCTTTATCTGAACTTCTCCGGCAACACGCTCTCTGTCTAAACTTCTTCCACAACACTCTCTCTGTCTGAACTTCTTCCGCAACACTCTCTCTGTCTGAACTTCTTCTGCAATACTATCTTTGTCTGAACTTCTTTCGCAACACTATTTTTGTCTGAACTTCTCCAGCAACACTCTCTCTGTCTAAACTTCTTCCACAACACTCTCTCTGTCTGAACTTCTTCCGCAACACTCTCTCTGTCTGAACTTCTTCTGCAACACTATCTTTGTCTGAACTTCTTTCGCAACACTATCTTTGTCTGAACTTCTTCAGCAACACTCTCTCTGTCGGAACTTCTACTAAACACTCTCTGTCTGTACTTCTTCCGCAACACTATCTCTGTCTGAACTTTTCCCGCAATAGTATCTCTGTCTGAACTTCTCCCAAAACAATCTCTCTGTCTGTACTTCTTCCGCAACACTATCTCTGTCTGAACTTCTTCCGCAACACTCTCTCTGTCTGAACTTCTTCCGCAACTCTATCTCTATCTGAACTTTTCCCGCAATAGTATCTCTGTCTGAACTTCTCCCAAAACCCTCTCTCTGTCTGTACTTCTTCCGCAACACTATCTCTGTCTGAACTTCTTCCGCAAAGCTCTCTCTGTCTGAACTTCTCACGCAACACTCTCTCTGTCTAAACTTCTTCCACATCACTCTCTCTGTCTGAACTTCTTCCGCAACACTCTCTCTGTCTGAACTTCTTCTGCAACACTATCTTTGTCTGAACTTCTTCCGCAACACTCTCTCTGTCTGTACTTCTTCCGCAACACTCTCTCTGTCTCAACTTCTTCCGCAACACTATCTCTGTCTGAACATTTCCCGCAATAGTATCTCTGTCTGAACTTCTACCACAACACTCTCTCTGTCTGAACTACTTCCACAACGCTCTCTCAGTCTAAACTTCTTCCACAACACTCTCTCTGTCTGAACTTCTACCGCAACACTCTTTCTGTCTGAACTTCTACCACAACACTCTTTCTGTCTAAACTTCTACCACAACACTATCTCTGTCTAAACTTCTACCACAACACTCTTTCTGTCTGAACTTCTACCACAACACTATCTCTGTCTAAACTTCTACCACAACACTCTTGTGTCTAAACTTCTACCACAACACTCTCTCTGTCTAAACTTCTACCACAACACTCCTTCTGTCTAAACTTCTACCACAACACTCTCTCTGTCTAAACTTCTACCACAACACTCTTTCTGTCTAAACTTCTACCACAACACTATCTCTGTCTAAACTTCTACCACAACACTCTCTCTGTCTAAACTTCTACCACAACACTCTCTCTGTCTGAACTTCTCCCACAACACTCTCTCTGTCTAAACTTCTCCAATAACACTATCTCTGTCTGAACTTTTCCCACAACACTCTCTCTGTCTGAACGTCTCCCACTACACTCTCTCTGTCTCAACTTCTCCAACAATACTCTCTCTGTCTTAACTTCTCCTACGACACTCTCTCTTTCTGAACTTCTCCCACAATACACTCTCTGTCTGAACTTCTCCCACACACTATCTCTGTCTGAACTTCTACCACAACACTCTCTCTGTCTCAACTTCTCCAAAAACACTATCTCTGTCTGAACGTCTTCCGCACCACTCTCACTGTCTGAACTTCTCCCGCAACACTCTCTCTGTCTGAACTTCTACACAAACACTCTCTCTGTCTGAACTTCTTCCGCAACACTCTCTCTGTCTGAACTTCTTCCGCAACACTCTCTCTGTCTGAACTTCTTCCGCAACACTCTCTCTGTATGAACTTCTACCACAACACTCTCTCTGTCTGAACTTCTCCCGCAACACTCTCTCTATCTCAACTTCTCCGGCAACACTATCTTTGTCTGAACTTCTCCTGCAACACGCACTCTGTCTAAACGTCTTACACAACACTATCTCTGTCTGAACTTCTTCCGCAATACTCTGTCTGTCTGAATTTCTTCCGCAACACTATCTTTGTCTGAACTTCTTCCGCAACACTATATTTGTCTGAGCTTCTCCGGCAACTCTCTCTCTGTCTGAACTTCTACCACAACACTCTCTCTGTTTTTACTTCTTCCGCAACACTCTCTCTGTCTGAACTTCGTCCGCAACACTCTCTCTGTCTGAACTTCTACCGCAACACTCTCTCTGTCTGAACTTCTCCCAAAGCACTCTCTCTGTCTAAACTTCTTCCACAACACTATCTCTGTCTGAACTTCTTCCGCAACACTCTCTTTATCTGAACTTCTCCGGCAACACGCTCTCTGTCTAAACTTCTTTCACAACACTCTCTCTGTCTGAACTTCTTCCGCAACACTCTCTCTGTCTGAACTTCTTCTGCAATACTATCTTTGTCTGAACTTCTTTCGCAACACTATCTTTGTCTGAACTTCTCCAGCAACACTCTCTCTGTCTAAACTTCTTCCACAACACTCTCTCTGTCTGAACTTCTTCCGCAACACTCTCTCTGTCTGAACTTCTTCTGCAACACTATCTTTGTCTGAACTTCTTTCGCAACACTATCTTTGTCTGAACTTCTCCAGCAACACTCTCTCTGTCGGAACTTCTACTAAACACTCTCTGTCTGTACTTCTTCCGCAACACTATCTCTGTCTGAACTTTTCCCGCAATAGTATCTCTGTCTGAACTTCTCCCAAAACAATCTCTCTGTCTGTACTTCTTCCGCAACACTATCTCTGTCTGAACTTCTTCCGCAACACTCTCTCTATCTGAACTTCTCCGGCAACACTATCTCTGTCTGAACTTCTACCACAACACTCTCTGTCTGTACTTCTTCCGCAACTCTATCTCTAACTGAACTTTTCCCGCAATAGTATCTCTGTCTGAACTTCTCCCAAAACACTCTCTCTGTCTGTACTTCTTCCGCAACACTATCTCTGTCTGAACTTCTTCTGCAAAGCTCTCTCTGTCTGAACTTCTCACGCAACACTCTCTCTGTCTAAACTTCTTCCACATCCCTCTCTCTGTCTGAACTTCTTCCGCAACACTCTCTCTGTCTGAACTTCTTCCGCAACACTATCTTTGTCTGAACTTCTCCAGCAACACTCTCTCTGTCTGAACTTCTACTACAACACTCTCTCTGTCTGTACTTCTTCCGCAACACTCTCTCTGTCTCAACTTCTTCCGCAACACTATCTCTGTCTGAACATTTCCCGCAATAGTATCTCTGTCTGAACTTCTACCACAACACTCTCTCTGTCTGAACTACTTCCACAACGCTCTCTCAGTCTGAACTTCTTCCACAACACTCTCTCTGTCTGAACTTCTACCACAACACTCTTTCTGTCTGAACTTCAAACACAACACTCTTTCTGTCTAAACTTCTACCACAAACTATCTCTGTCTAAACTTCTACCACAACACTCTTTCTGTCTGAACTTCTACCACAACACTATCTCTGTCTAAACTTCTACCACAACACTCTTTCTGTCTAAACTTCTACCACAACACTCTCTCTGTCTAATCTTCTACCACAACACTCTTTCTGTCTAAACTTCTACCACAACACTATCTCTGTCTAAAATTCTACCACAACACTCTCTCTGTCTAAACTTCTACCACAACACTCTCTCTGTCTGAACTTCTTCCACAACACTCTTTCTGTCTGAACTTCTTCCGCAACACTATCTTTGTCTGAACTTCTTCCGCAACACTATCTTTGTCTGAGCTTCTCCGGCAACACTCTCTCTGTCTGAACTTCTACCACAACACTCTCTCTGTTTGTACTTCTTCCGCAACACTCTCTCTGTCTGAACTTCGTCCGCAACACTCTCTCTGTCTGAACTTCTACCGCAACACTCTCTCTGTCTGAACTTCTCCCAAAGCACTCTCTCTGTCTGAACTTCTTCCACAACACTATCTCTGTCTGAACTTCTTCCGCAACACTCTCTCTGTCTGAACTTCTTCCGCAACTCTATCTCTAACTGAACTTTTCCCGCAATAGTATCTCTGTCTGAACTTCTCCCAAAACACTCTCTCTGTCTGTACTTCTTCCGCAACACTATCTCTGTCTGAACTTCTTCCGCAAAGCTCTCTCTGTCTGAACTTCTCACGCAACACTCTCTCTGTCTAAACTTCTTCCACATCACTCTCTCTGTCTGAACTTCTTCCGCAACACTCTCTCTGTCTGAACTTCTTCTGCAACACTATCTTTGTCTGAACTTCTTCCGCAACACTCTCTCTGTCTGTACTTCTTCCGCAACACTCTCTCTGTCTCAACTTCTTCCGCAACACTATCTCTGTCTGAACATTTCCCGCAATAGTATCTCTGTCTGAACTTCTACCACAACACTCTCTCTTCTGAACACTTCCACAACGCTCTCTCAGTCTGAACTTCTTCCACAACACTCTCTCTGTCTGAACTTCTACCACAACACTCTTTCTGTCTAAACTTCTACCACAACACTATCTCTGTCTAAACTTCTACCACAACACTCTTTCTGTCTGAACTTCTACCACAACACTATCTCTGTCTAAACTTCTACCCCAACACTCTTTCTGTCTAAACTTCTACCACAACACTCTCTCTGTCTAAACTTCTACCACAACACTCTTTCTGTCTAAACTTCTACCACAACACTATCTCTGTCTAAACTTCTACCACAACACTCTCTCTGTCTAAACTTCTACCACAACACTCTCTCTGTCTGAACTTCTCCCACAACACTCTCTCTGTCTAAACTTCTCCAACAACACTATCTCTGTCTGAACTTTTCCCACTACACTCTCTCTGTCTCAACTTCTCCAGCAATACTCTCTCTGTCTTAACTTCCTACGACACTCTCTCTTCTGAACTTCTCCCACAATACACTCTCTGTCTGAACTTCTCCCACACACTATCTCTGTCTGAACTTCTACCACAACACTCTATCTGTCTCAACTTCTCCAAAAACACTATCTCTATCTGAACGTCTTCCGCACCACTCTCACTGTCTGAACTTCTCCCGCAACACTCTCTCTGTCTGAACTTCTACACAAACACTCTCTCTGTCTGAACTTCTTCCGCAACACTCTCTCTGTCTGAACTTCTCCCGCAACACTCTCTCTATCTCAACTTCTCCGGCAACACTATCTTTGTCTGAACTTCTCCTGCAACACGCACTCTGTCTAAACGTCTTCCACAACACTCTCTCTGTCTGAACTTCTTCCGCAACACTCTCTCTGTCTGAACTTCTTCCACAACACTCTCTCTGTCTGAACTTCTACCACAACACTCTTCTGTCTGAACTTCTACCACAACACTATCTCTGTCTAAACTTCTACCACAACACTCTTTCTGTCTAAACTTCTACCACAACACTCTCTCTGTCTAAACTTCTACCACAACACTCTTTCTGTCTAAACTTCTACCACAACACTATCTCTGTCTAAACTTCTACCACAACACTCTCTCTGTCTAAACTTCTACCACAACACTCTCTCTGTCTGAACTTCTTCCACAACACTCTTTCTGTCTGAACTTCTTCCGCAACACTATCTTTGTCTGAACTTCTTCCGCAACACTATCTTTGTCTGAGCTTCTCCGGCAACACTCTCTCTGTCTGAACTTCTACCACAAAACTCTCTCTGTTTGTACTTCTTCCGCAACACTCTCTCTGTCTGAACTTCGTCCGCAACACTCTCTCTGTCTGAACTTCTACCGCAACACTCTCTCTGTCTGAACTTCTCCCAAAGCACTCTCTCTGTCTGAACTTCTTCCACAACACTATCTCTGTCTGAACTTCTTCCGCAACACTCTCTTTATCTGAACTTCTCCGGCAACACGCTCTCTGTCTCAACTTCTTCCGCAACACTATCTCTGTCTGAACATTTCCCGCAATAGTATCTCTGTCTGAACTTCTACCACAACACTCTCTCTGTCTGAACTACTTCCACAACGCTCTCTCAGTCTGAACTTCTTCCACAACACTCTCTCTGTCTGAACTTCTACCACAACACTCTTTCTGTCTGAACTTCTAACACAACACTCTTTCTGTCTAAACTTCTACCACAAAACTATCTCTGTCTAAACTTCTACCACAACACTCTTTCTGTCTGAACTTCTACCACAACACTATCTCTGTCTAAACTTCTACCACAACACTCTTTCTGTCTAAACTTCTACCACAACACTCTCTCTGTCTAATCTTCTACCACAACACTCTTTCTGTCTAAACTTCTACCACAACACTATCTCTGTCTAAAATTCTACCACAACACTCTCTCTGTCTAAACTTCTACCACAACACTCTCTCTGTCTGAACTTCTTCCACAACACTCTTTCTGTCTGAACTTCTTCCGCAACACTATCTTTGTCTGAACTTCTTCCGCAACACTATCTTTGTCTGAGCTTCTCCGGCAACACTCTCTCTGTCTGAACTTCTACCACAACACTCTCTCTGTTTGTACTTCTTCCGCAACACTCTCTCTGTCTGAACTTCGTCCGCAACACTCTCTCTGTCTGAACTTCTACCGCAACACTCTCTCTGTCTGAACTTCTCCCAAAGCACTCTCTCTGTCTGAACTTCTTCCACAACACTATCTCTGTCTGAACTTCTTCCGCAACACTCTCTCTGTCTGAACTTCTTCCGCAACTCTATCTCTAACTGAACTTTTCCCTCAATAGTATCTCTGTCTGAACTTCTCCCAAAACACTCTCTCTGTCTGTACTTCTTCCGCAACACTATCTCTGTCTGAACTTCTTCCGCAAAGCTCTCTCTGTCTGAACTTCTCACGCAACACTCTCTCTGTCTAAACTTCTTCCACATCACTCTCTCTGTCTGAACTTCTTCCGCAACACTCTCTCTGTCTGAACTTCTTCTGCAACACTATCTTTGTCTGAACTTCTTCCGCAACACTCTCTCTGTCTGTACTTCTTCCGCAACACTCTCTCTGTCTCAACTTCTTCCGCAACACTATCTCTGTCTGAACATTTCCCGCAATAGTATCTCTGTCTGAACTTCTACCACAACACTCTCTCTTTCTGAACCACTTCCACAACACTCTCTCAGTCTGAACTTCTTCCACAACACTCTCTCTGTCTGAACTTCTACCACAACACTCTTTCTGTCTAAACTTCTACCACAACACTATCTCTGTCTAAACTTCTACCACAACACTCTTTCTGTCTGAACTTCTACCACAACACTATCTCTGTCTAAACTTCTACCCCAACACTCTTTCTGTCTAAACTTCTACCACAACACTCTCTCTGTCTAAACTTCTACCACAACACTCTTTCTGTCTAAACTTCTACCACAACACTATCTCTGTCTAAACTTCTACCACAACACTCTCTCTGTCTAAACTTCTACCACAACACTCTCTCTGTCTGAACTTCTCCCACAACACTCTCTCTGTCTAAACTTCTCCAACAACACTATCTCTGTCTGAACTTTTCCCACTACACTCTCTCTGTCTCAACTTCTCCAGCAATACTCTCTCTGTCTTAACTTCTCCTACGACACTCTCTCTTTCTGAACTTCTCCCACAATACACTCTCTGTCTGAACTTCTCCCACACACTATCTCTGTCTGAACTTCTACCACAACACTCTCTCTGTCTCAACTTCTCCAAAAACACTATCTCTATCTGAACGTCTTCCGCAACACTCTCTCTGTCTGAACTTCTCCCGCAACACTCTCTCTGTCTGAACTTCTACACAAACACTCTCTCTGTCTGAACTTCTTCCGCAACACTCTCTCTGTCTGAACTTCTTCCGCAACACTCTCTCTGTCTGAACTTCTCCGCAACACTCTCTCTGTATGAACTTCTACCACAACACTCTCTCTGTCTGAACTTCTCCCGCAACACTCTCTCTATCTCAACTTCTCCGGCAACACTATCTTTGTCTGAACTTCTCCTGCAACACGCACTCTGTCTAAACGTCTTCCACAACACTATCTCTGTCTGAACTTCTTCCGCAACACTCTCTCTGTCTGAACTTCTTCCACAACACTCTCTCTGTCTGAACTTCTACCACAACACTCTTTCTGTCTGAACTTCTACCACAACACTATCTCTGTCTAAACTTCTACCACAACACTCTTTCTGTCTAAACTTCTACCACAACACTCTCTCTGTCTAAACTTCTACACAACACTCTTTCTGTCTAAACTTCTACCACAACACTATCTCTGTCTAAACTTCTACCACAACACTCTCTCTGTCTAAACTTCTACCACAACACTCTCTCTGTCTGAACTTCTTCCACAACACTCTTTCTGTCTGAACTTCTTCCGCAACACTATCTTGTCTGAACTTCTTCCGCAACACTATCTTTGTCTGAGCTTCTCCGGCAACACTCTCTCTGTCTGAACTTCTACCACAAAACTCTCTCTGTTTGTACTTCTTCCGCAACACTCTCTATGTCTGAACTTCGTCCGCAACACTCTCTCTGTCTGAACTTCTACCGCAACACTCTCTCTGTCTGAACTTCTCCCAAAGCACTCTCTCTGTCTGAACTTCTTCCACAAAACTATCTCTGTCTGAACTTCTTCCGCAACACTCTCTTTATCTGAACTTCTCCGGCAACACGCTCTCTGTCTAAACTTCTTCCACAACACTCTCTCTGTCTGAACTTCTTCCGCAACACTCTCTCTGTCTGAACTTCTTCTGCAATACTATCTTTGTCTGAACTTCTTTCGCAACACTATCTTTGTCTGAACTTCTCCAGCAACACTCTCTCTGTCTAAACTTCTTCCACAACACTCTCTCTGTCTGAACTTCCTCCGCAACACTCTCTCTGTCTGAACTTCTTCTGCAACACTATCTTTGTCTGAACTTCTTTCGCAACACTATCTTTGTCTGAACTTCTCCAGCAACATTCTCTCTGTCTGAACTTCTACTAAACACTCTCTGTCTGTACTTCTTCCGCAACACTATCTCTGTCTGAACTTTTCCCGCAATAGTATCTCTGTCTGAACTTCTCCCAAAACAATCTCTCTGTCTGTACTTCTCCGCAACACTATCTCTGTCTGAACTTCTTCCGCAACACTCTCTCTGTCTGAACTTCTCACGCAACACTCTCTCTATCTGAACTTCTCCGGCAACACTATCTCTGTCTGAACTTCTACCACAACACTCTGTCTGTACTTCTTCCGCAACTCTATCTCTAACTGAACTTTTCCCGCAATAGTATCTCTGTCTGAACTTCTCCCAAAACACTCTCTCTGTCTGTACTTCTTCCGCAACACTATCTCTGTCTGAACTTCTTCCGCAAAGCTCTCTCTGTCTGAACTTCTCACGCAACACTCTCTCTGTCTAAACTTCTTCCACATCACTCTCTCTGTCTGAACTTCTTCCGCAACACTATCTTTGTCTGAACTTCTCCAGCAACACTCTCTCTGTCTGAACTTCTACTACAACACTCTCTCTGTCTGTACTTCTTCCGCAACACTCTCTCTGTCTGAACTTCTTCCGCAACACTATCTCTGTCTGAACATTTCCCGCAATAGTATCTCTGTCTGAACTTCTACCACAACACTCTCTCTGTCTGAATTACTTCCACAACGCTCTCTCAGTCTGAACTTCTACCACAACACTCTTTTTGTCTGAACTTCTACCACAACACTCTTTCTGTCTAAACTTCTACCACAACACTATCTCTGTCTAAACTTCTACCACAACACTCTTTCTGTCTGAACTTCTACCACAACACTATCTCTGTCTAAACTTCTACCACAACACTCTTTCTGTCTGAACTTCTACCACAACACTCTCTCTGTCTAAACTTCTACCACAACACTCTTTCTGTCTAAACTTCTACCACAACACTATCTCTGTCTAACCTTCTACCACAACACTCTCTCTGTCTAAACTTCTACCACAACACTCTCTCTGTCTGAACTTCTTCCACAACACTCTTTCTGTCTGAACTTCTTCCGCAACACTCTCTCTGTCTGAACTTCTTCCACAACACTCTCTCTGTCTGAACTTCTTCCACAACACTCTCTCTGTCTGAACTTCTTCCACAACACTCTCTCTGTCTGAACTTCTTCCACAACACTCTCTCTGACTGAACTTCTTCCACAACATCTCTCAGTCTGAATTTCTTTCACAACGCTCTCTTTGTCTGAACTTCTATCACAACGTTCTCTCTGATTAACTTCTACCACAATACTCTCCTGTCTGAACTTCTACCACAACAATCTGTCTGTCTGTGCTTCTTCCGCAACACTCTCTCTGTCTGAACTTCTTCCGCAACACTTTCTATGTCTGAACTTCTACCACAACACTCTCTCTGTCTGAACTTCTACCACAACAATCTGTCTGTCTGTACTTCTTCCGCAACACTCTCTCTGTCTGAACTTCTTCCGCAACACTCTCTCTGTCTGAACTTCTACCACAACACTCTCTCTGTCTGAACTTCTACCACAACACTCTCTCTGTCTGAACTTCTACCACAACACTCTCTCTGTCTGAACTTCTTCCACAACACTCTCTCTGTCTGAACTTCTACCACAACACTCTCTCTGTCTGAACTTCTACCACAACACTCTCTCTGTCTGAACTTCTCCCGCAACACTCTCTCTGTCTAAACTTCTTCCACAACACTCTCTCTGTCTGAACTATTTCCGCAACACTCTCTCTGTCTGAACTTCTACCACAACACTCTCTCTGTCTGAACTTCTTCCACAACACTCTCTCTGTCTGAACTTCTTCCACAACACTCTCTCTGTCTGAACTTCTACCACAACACTCTTTCTGTCTGAACTTCTAACACAACACTCTTTCTGTCTAAACTTCTACCACAAAACTATCTCTGTCTAAACTTCTACCACAACACTCTTTCTGTCTGAACTTCTACCACAACACTATCTCTGTCTAAACTTCTACCACAACACTCTCTCTGTCTAAACTTCTACCACAACACTCTCTCTGTCTAATCTTCTACCACAACACTCTTTCTGTCTAACTTCTACCACAACACTATCTCTGTCTAAAATTCTACCACAACACTCTCTCTGTCTAAACTTCTACCACAACACTCTCTCTGTCTGAACTTCTTCCACAACACTCTTTCTGTCTGAACTTCTCCGCAACACTATCTTTGTCTGAACTTCTTCCGCAACACTATCTTTGTCTGAACTTCTCCGCAACACTCTCTCTGTCTGAACTTCTACCACAACACTCTCTCTGTCTGTACTTCTTCCGCAACACTCTCTCTGTCTGAACTTCGTCCGCAACACTCTCTCTGTCTGAACTTCTACCGCAACACTCTCTCTGTCTGAACTTCTCCCAAGCACTCTCTCTGTCTGAACTTCTTCCACAACACTATCTCTGTCTGAAATTCTTCCGCAACACTCTCTCTGTCTGAACTTCTTCCGCAACTCTATCTCTAACTGAACTTTTCCCGCAATAGTATCTCTGTCTGAACTTCTCCCAAAACACTCTCTCTGTCTGTACTTCTTCCGCAACACTATCTCTGTCTGAACTTCTTCCGCAAAGCTCTCTCTGTCTGAACTTCTCACGCAACACTCTCTCTGTCTAAACTTCTTCCACATCACTCTCTCTGTCTGAACTTCTTCCGCAACACTCTCTCTGTCTGAACTTCTTCTGCAACACTATCTTTGTCTGAACTTCTTCCGCAACACTCTCTCTGTCTGTACTTCTTCCGCAACACTCTCTCTGTCTCAACTTCTTCCGCAACACTATCTCTGTCTGAACATTTCCCGCAATAGTATCTCTGTCTGAACTTCTACCACAACACTCTCTCTTGTCTGAACCACTTCCACAACGCTCTCTCAGTCTGAACTTCTTCCACAACACTCTCTCTGTCTGAACTTCTACCACAACACTCTTTCTGTCTGAACTTCTACCACAACACTCTCTGTCTAAACTTCTACCACAACACTCTTTCTGTCTGAACTTCTACCACAACACTATCTCTGTCTAAACTTCTACCCCAACACTCTTTCTGTCTAAACTTCTACCACAACACTCTCTCTGTCTAAACTTCTACCACAACACTCTTTCTGTCTAAACTTCTACCACAACACTATCTCTGTCTAAACTTCTACCACAACACTCTCTCTGTCTAAACTTCTACCACAACACTCTCTCTGTCTGAACTTCTCCCACAACACTCTCTCTGTCTAAACTTCTCCAACAACACTATCTCTGTCTGAACTTTTCCCACTACACTCTCTCTGTCTCAACTTCTCCAGCAATACTCTCTCTGTCTTAACTTCTCCTACGACACTCTCTCTTTCTGAACTTCTCCCACAATACACTCTCTGTCTGAACTTCTCCACACACTATCTCTGTCTGAACTTCTACCACAACACTCTCTCTGTCTCAACTTCTCCAAAAACACTATCTCTGTCTGAACGTCTTCCGCACCACTCTCACTGTCTGAACTTCTCCCGCAACACTCTCTCTGTCTGAACTTCTACACAAACACTCTCTCTGTCTGAACTTCTTCCGCAACACTCTCTCTGTCTGAACTTCTTCCGCAACACTCTCTCTGTCTGAACTTCTTCCGCAACACTCTCTCTGTCTGAACTTCTACCACAACACTCTCTCTGTCTGAACTTCTCCCGCAACACTCTCTCTATCTCAACTTCTCCGGCAACACTATCTTTGTCTGAACTTCTCTGCAACACGCACTCTGTCTAAACGTCTTCCACAACACTATCTCTGTCTGAACTTCTTCCGCAACACTCTCTCTGTCTGAACTTCTTCCACAACACTCTCTCTGTCTGAACTTCTACCACAACACTCTTTCTGTCTGAACTTCTACCACAACACTATCTCTGTCTAAACTTCTACCACAACACTCTTTCTGTCTAAACTTCTACCACAACACTCTCTCTGTCTAAACTTCTACCACAACACTCTTTCTGTCTAAACTTCTACCACAACACTATCTCTGTCTAAACTTCTACCACAACACTCTCTCTGTCTAAACTTCTACCACAACACTCTCTCTGTCTGAACTTCTTCCACAACACTCTTTCTGTCTGAACTTCTTCCGCAACACTATCTTTGTCTGAACTTCTTCCGCAACACTATCTTTGTCTGAGCTTCTCCGGCAACACTCTCTCTGTCTGAACTTCTACCACAAAACTCTCTCTGTTTGTACTTCTTCCGCAACACTCTCTATGTCTGAACTTCGTCCGCAACACTCTCTCTGTCTGAACTTCTACCGCAACACTCTCTCTGTCTGAACTTCTCCCAAAGCACTCTCTCTGTCTGAACTTCTTCCACAAAACTATCTCTGTCTGAACTTCTTCCGCAACACTCTCTTTATCTGAACTTCTCGGCAACACGCTCTCTGTCTAAACTTCTTCCACAACACTCTCTCTGTCTGAACTTCTTCCGCAACACTCTCTCTGTCTGAACTTCTTCTGCAATACTATCTTTGTCTGAACTTCTTTCGCAACACTATCTTTGTCTGAACTTCTCCAGCAACACTCTCTCTGTCTAAACTTCTTCCACAACACTCTCTCTGTCTGAACTTCCTCCGCAACACTCTCTCTGTCTGAACTTCTTCTGCAACACTATCTTTGTCTGAACTTCTTTCGCAACACTATCTTTGTCTGAACTTCTCCAGCAACATTCTCTCTGTCTGAACTTCTACTAAACACTCTCTGTCTGTACTTCTTCCGCAACACTATCTCTGTCTGAACTTTTCCCGCAATAGTATCTCTGTCTGAACTTCTCCCAAAACAATCTCTCTGTCTGTACTTCTTCCGCAACACTATCTCTGTCTGAACTTCTTCCGCAACACTCTCTCTGTCTGAACTTCTCACGCAACACTCTCTCTATCTGAACTTCTCCGGCAACACTATCTCTGTCTGAACTTCTACCACAACACTCTGTCTGTACTTCTTCCGCAACTCTATCTCTAACTGAACTTTTCCCGCAATAGTATCTCTGTCTGAACTTCTCCCAAAACACTCTCTCTGTCTGTACTTCTTCCGCAACACTATCTCTGTCTGAACTTCTTCCGCAAAGCTCTCTCTGTCTGAACTTCTCACGCAACACTCTCTCTGTCTAAACTTCTTCCACATCACTCTCTCTGTCTGAACTTCTTCCGCAACACTATCTTTGTCTGAACTTCTCCAGCAACACTCTCTCTGTCTGAACTTCTACTACAACACTCTCTCTGTCTGTACTTCTTCCGCAACACTCTCTCTGTCTGAACTTCTTCCGCAACACTATCTCTGTCTGAACATTTCCCGCAATAGTATCTCTGTCTGAACTTCTACCACAACACTCTCTCTGTCTGAATTACTTCCACAACGCTCTCTCAGTCTGAACTTCTACCACAACACTCTTTTTGTCTGAACTTCTACCACAACACTCTTTCTGTCTAAACTTCTACCACAACACTATCTCTGTCTAAACTTCTACCACAACACTCTTTCTGTCTGAACTTCTACCACAACACTATCTCTGTCTAAACTTCTACCACAACACTCTTTCTGTCTGAACTTCTACCACAACACTCTCTCTGTCTAAACTTCTACCACAACACTCTTTCTGTCTAAACTTCTACCACAACACTATCTCTGTCTAACTTCTACCACAACACTCTCTCTGTCTAAACTTCTACCACAACACTCTCTCTGTCTGAACTTCTTCCACAACACTCTTTCTGTCTGAACTTCTTCCACAACACTCTCTCTGTCTGAACTTCTTCCACAACACTCTCTCTGTCTGAACTTCTTCCACAACACTCTCTCTGTCTGAACTTCTTCCACAACACTCTCTCTGTCTGAACTTCTTCCACAACACTCTCTCTGACTGAACTTCTTCCACAACAATCTCTCAGTCTGAATTTCTTTCACAACGCTCTCTTGTCTGAACTTCTATCACAACGCTCTCTCTGATTAACCTTCTACCACAATACTCTCCCTGTATGAACTTCTACCACAACAATCTGTCTGTCTGTGCTTCTTCCGCAACACTCTCTCTGTCTGAACTTCTTCCGCAACACTTTCTATGTCTGAACTTCTACCACAACACTCTCTCTGTCTGAACTTCTACCACAACAATCTGTCTGTCTGTACTTCTTCCGCAACACTCTCTCTGTCTGAACTTCTTCCGCAACACTCTCTCTGTCTGAACTTCTACCACAACACTCTCTCTGTCTGAACTTCTACCACAACACTCTTCTGTCTATGAACATCTACCACAACACTCTCTCTGTCTGAACTTCTTCCACAACACTCTATATGTCTGAACTTCTACCACAACACTCTCTCTGTCTGAACATCTACCACAACACTCTCTCTGTCTGAACTTCTCCCGCAACACGCTCTCTGTCTAAACTTCTTCCACAACACTCTCTCTGTCTGAACTATTTCCGCAACACTCTCTCTGTCTGAACTTCTGCAACACTATCTTTATCTGAACTTCTCCGGAAACACTCTCTCTGTCTGTACTTCTACCACAACACTCTCTCTGTCTGTACTTCTTCCGCAACACTATCTCTGTCTGAACTTTTCACGCAACTATCTCTGTCTGAACTTCTACCACAACACTCTCTCTGTCTGAACTTCTACCACAACATCCTCTCTGTCTGAACTTCTACCACAACACTCTCTCTGTCTGAACTTCTACCACAACATCCTCTCTGTCTGAACTTCTTCCGCAACACTCTCTCTGTCTGAACTTCTCCCACAACACTCTCTCTTCTGAACTTCTCCGGCAACACGCTCTCTGTCTAAACTTCTTCCACAACACTCTCTCTGTCTGAACTTCTTCCGCAACACTCTCTCTGTCTGAACTTCTTCTGCAATACTATCTTTGTCTGAACTTCTTTCGCAACACTATCTTTGTCTGAACTTCTCCAGCAACACTCTCTCTGTCTAAACTTCTTCCACAACACTCTCTCTGTCTGAACTTCCTCCGCAACACTCTCTCTGTCTGAACTTCTGCAACACTATCTTTGTCTGAACTTCTTTCGCAACACTCTCTCTGTCTGAACTTCTGCAACACTATCTTTATCTGAACTTCTCCGGAAACACTCTCTCTGTCTGTACTTCTACCACAACACTCTCTCTGTCTGTACTTCTTCCGCAACACTATCTCTGTCTGAACTTTCACGCAACGGTATCTCTGTCTGAACTTCTACCACAACACTCTCTCAGTCTGAACTTCTACCACAACATCCTCTCTGTCTGAACTTCTACCACAACACTCTCTCAGTCTGAACTTCTACCACAACATCCTCTCTGTCTGAACTTCTTCCGCAACACTCTCTCTGTCTGAACTTCTCCCACAACACTCTCTCTTTCTGAACTTCTCCGCAACACGCTCTCTGTCTAAACTTCTTCCACAACACTCTCTCTGTCTGAACTTCTTCCGCAACACTCTCTCTGTCTGAACTTCTTCTGCAATACTATCTTTGTCTGAACTTCTTTCGCAACACTATCTTTGTCTGAACTTCTCCAGCAACACTCTCTCTGTCTAAACTTCTTCCACACTCTCTCTGTCTGAACTTCCTCCGCAACACTCTCTCTGTCTGAACTTCTTCTGCAACACTATCTTTGTCTGAACTTCTTTCGCAACACTATCTTTGTCTGAACTTCTCCAGCAACACTCTCTCTGTCTGAACTTCTACTAAACACTCTCTGTCTGTACTTCTTCCGCAACACTATCTCTGTCTGAACTTTTCCGCAATAGTATCTCTGTCTGAACTTCTCCCAAACAATCTCTCTGTCTGTACTTCTTCCGCAACACTATCTCTGTCTGAACTTCTTCCGCAACACTCTCTCTGTCTGAACTTCTCACGCAACACTCTCTCTATCTGAACTTCTCCGGCAACACTATCTCTGTCTGAACTTCTACCAACACTCACTCTCTGTCTGTACTTCTTCCGCAACTCTATCTCTAACTGAACTTTTCCCGCAATAGTATCTCTGTCTGAACTTCTCCCAAAACACTCTCTCTGTCTGTACTTCTTCCGCAACACTATCTCTGTCTGAACTTCTTCCGCAAAGCTCTCTCTGTCTGAACTTCTCACGCAACACTCTCTCTGTCTAAACTTCTTCCACATCACTCTCTCTGTCTGAACTTCTTCCGCAACACTCTCTCTGTCTGAACTTCTTCCGCAACACTATCTTTGTCTGAACTTCTCCAGCAACACTCTCTCTGTCTGAACTTCTACTACAACACTCTCTCTGTCTGTACTTCTTCCGCAACACTCTCTCTGTCTCAACTTCTTCCTCAACACTATCTCTGTCTGAACATTTCCCGCAATAGTATCTCTGTCTGAACTTCTACCACAACACTCTCTCTGTCTGAACTACTTCCACAACGCTCTCTCAGTCTGAACTTCTACCACAACACTCTTTCTGTCTGAACTTCTACCACAACACTCTTTCTGTCTAAACTTCTACCACAACACTATCTCTGTCTAAACTTCTACCACAACACTCTTTCTGTCTGAACTTCTACCACAACACTATCTCTGTCTAACTTCTACCACAACACTCTTTCTGTCTAAACTTCTACCACAACACTCTCTCTGTCTAAACTTCTACCACAACACTCTTTCTGTCTAACTTCTACCACAACACTATCTCTGTCTAACCTTCTACCACAACACTCTCTCTGTCTAAACTTCTACCACAACACTCTCTCTGTCTGAACTTCTTCCACAACACTCTTTCTGTCTGAACTTCTTCCACAACACTCTCTCTGTCTGAACTTCTTCCACAACACTCTCTCTGTCTGAACTTCTTCCACAACACTCTCTCTGTCTGAACTTCTTCCACAACACTCTCTCTGTCTGAACTTCTTCCACAACACTCTCTCTGTCTGAACTTCTTCCACAACAATCTCTCAGTCTGAATTTCTTTCACAACACTCTCTTTGTCTGAACTTCTATCACAAAACTCTCTCTGTCTGAACTTCTACCACAACACTCTCCCTGTCTGAACTTCTACCACAACAATCTGTCTGTCTGTGCTTCTTCCGCAACACTCTCTCTGTCTGAACTTCTTCCGCAACACTTTCTCTGTCTGAACTTCTACCACAACACTCTCTCTGTCTGAACTTCTACCACAACAATCTGTCTGTCTGTACTTCTTCCGCAACACTCTCTCTGTCTGAACTTCTTCCGCAACACTCTCTCTGTCTGAACTTCTACCACAACACTCTCTCTGTCTGAACTACTACAACACTCTCTCTGTCTGAACTTTTCCACAACACTCTATCTGTCTGAACTTCTACCACAACACTCTCTCTGTCTGAACTTCTACCACAACACTCTCTCTGTCTGAACTTCTCCCGCAACACTCTCTCTGTCTAACTTCTTCCACAACACTCTCTCTGTCTGAACTTTTCCGCAACACTCTCTCTGTCTGAACTTCTGCAACACTATCTTTGTCTGAACTTCTCCGGAAACACTCTCTCTGTCTGAACTTCTACCACAACACTCTCTCTGTCTGTACTTCTTCCGCAACACTATCTCTGTCTGAACTTTTCACGCAACACTATCTCTGTCTGAACTTCTACCACAACACTCTCTCTGTCTGAACTTCTACCACAACACTCTCTCTGTCTGAACTTCTACCACAACACTCTCTCTGTCTGAACTTCTACCACAACATCCTCTCTGTCTGAACTTCTCTCTCGAAACACTCTCTCTGTCTGAACTTCTCCCACAACACTCTCTCTTTCTGAACTTCTGCCATAACACTCTCTCTGTCTGATCTTCTACCTAACACTCTCTCTGTCTGAACTTCTTCCGCAACACTCTCTCTGTCTGAACATTTCCCGCAATAGTATCTCTGTCTGAACTTCTACCACAACACTCTCTCTGTCTGAACTTCTTCCACAACACTCTCTCTGTCTGAACTTCTTCCACAACACTCTCTCTGTCTGAACTTCTACCGCAACACTCTTCTGTCTGAACTTCTACCACAACACTCTTTCTGTCTAAACTTCTACCACAACACTATCTCTGTCTAAACTTCTACCACAACACTCTTTCTGTCTGAACTTCTACCACAACACTATCTCTGTCTAAACTTCTACCCCAACACTCTTTCTGTCTAAACTTCTACCACAACACTCTCTCTGTCTAAACTTCTACCACAACACTCTTTCTGTCTAAACTTCTACCACAACACTATCTCTGTCTAAACTTCTACCACAACACTCTCTCTGTCTAAACTTCTACCACAACACTCTCTCTGTCTGAACTTCTCCCACAACACTCTCTCTGTCTAAACTTCTCCAACAACACTATCTCTGTCTGAACTTTTCCCACAACACTCTCTCTGTCTGAACTTCTCCCACAACACTCTCTCTGTCTGAACTTCTCCAACAATACTCTCTCTGTCTGAACTTCTCCTACGACACTCTCTCTTTCTGAACTTCTCCCACAATACACTCTCTGTCTGAACTTCTCCCACACACTATCTCTGTCTGAACTTCTACCACAACACTCTCTCTGTCTGAACTTCTACACAACACTCTCTCTGTCTGAACTTCTTCCGCAACACTCTCTCTGTCTGAACTTCTTCCGCAACACTCTCTCTGTCTGAACTTCTTCCGCAACACTCTCTCTGTCTGAACTTCTTCCACAACACTCTCTCTGTCTGAACTTCTTCCGCAACACTCTCTCTGTCTGAACTTCTCCGCAACACTATCTTTGTCTGAACTTCTCCTGCAACACTCTCTCTGTCTAAACTTCTTCCACAACACTATCTCTGTCTGAACTTCTTCCGCAACACTCTCTCTGTCTGAACTTCTACCGCAACACTCTCTCTGTCTGAACTTCTACCACACACTCTTTCTGTCTAAACTTCTACCACAACACTATCTCTGTCTAAACTTCTACCACAACACTCTTTCTGTCTGAACTTCTACCACAACACTATCTCTGTCTAAACTTCTACCCCAACACTCTTTCTGTCTAAACTTCTACCACAACACTCTCTCTGTCTAAACTTCTACCACAACACTCTTTCTGTCTAAACTTCTACCACAACACTATCTCTGTCTAACTTCTACCACAACACTCTCTCTGTCTAAACTTCTACCACAACACTCTCTCTGTCTGAACTTCTCCCAACACTCTCTCTGTCTAAACTTCTCCAACAACACTATCTCTGTCTGAACTTTTCCACAACACTCTCTCTGTCTGAACTTCTCCCACAACACTCTCTCTGTCTGAACTTCTCCAACAATACTCTCTCTGTCTGAACTTCTCCTACAACACTCTCTCTGTCTGAACTTCTCCCACAACACTCTCTGTCTGAACTTCTCCACACACTATCTCTGTCTGAACTTCTCCACAACACTCTCTCTGTCTGAACTTCTACCAACACTCTCTCTGTCTGAACTTCTTCCGCAACACTCTCTCTGTCTGAACTTCTTCCGCAACACTCTCTCTGTCTGAACTTCTTCCGCAACACTCTCTCTGTCTGAACTTCTACCACAACACTCTCTCTGTCTGAACTTCTCCCGCAACACTCTCTCTGTCTGAACTTCTCCGGCAACACTATCTTTGTCTGAACTTCTCCTGCAACACTCTCTCTGTCTAAACTTCTTCCACAACACTATCTCTGTCTGAACTTCTTCCGCACACTCTCTCTGTCTGAACTTCTTCCACAACACTCTCTCTGTCTGAACTTCTACCACAACACTCTTTCTGTCTGAACTTCTACCACAACACTATCTCTGTCTAACTTCTACCACAACACTCTTTCTGTCTAACTTCTACCACAACACTCTCTCTGTCTAACTTCTACCACAACACTCTTTCTGTCTAAACTTCTACCACAACACTATCTCTGTCTGAACTTCTACACAACACTCTCTCTGTCTGAACTTCTACCACAACACTCTCTCTGTCTGAACTTCTTCACAACACTCTCTTCTGTCTGAACTTCTTCCGCAACACTATCTTTGTCTGAACTTCTCCGCAACACTCTCTCTGTCTGAACTTCTACCACAAAACTCTCTCTGTCTGTACTTCTTCCGCAACACTCTCTATGTCTGAACTTCTCCGCAACACTCTCTCTGTCTGAACTTCTTCCGCAACACTCTCTCTGTCTGAACTTCTCCCAAACACTCTCTCTGTCTGAACTTCTTCCACAACACTATCTCTGTCTGAACTTCTTCCGCAACACTCTCTTTGTCTGAACTTCTCCGCAACACTCTCTCTGTCTAAACTTCTTCCACAACACTCTCTCTGTCTGAACTTCTTCCGCAACACTCTCTCTGTCTGAACTTCTTCTGCAACACTATCTTTGTCTGAACTTCTTTCGCAACACTATCTTTGTCTGAACTTCTCCAGCAACACTCTCTCTGTCTGAACTTCTACTAAACACTCTCTGTCTGTACTTCTTCCGCAACACTATCTCTGTCTGAACTTTTCCCGCAATAGTATCTCTGTCTGAACTTCTCCAAACAATCTCTCTGTCTGTACTTCTTCCGCAACACTATCTCTGTCTGAACTTCTTCCGCACACTCTCTCTGTCTGAACTTCTCACGCAACACTCTCTCTATCTGAACTTCTCCGGCAACACTATCTCTGTCTGAACTTCTACCACAACACTCTCTGTCTGTACTTCTTCCGCAACTCTATCTCTAACTGAACTTTTCCCGCAATAGTATCTCTGTCTGAACTTCTCCCAAACACTCTCTCTGTCTGTACTTCTTCCGCAACACTATCTCTGTCTGAACTTCTTCCGCAAAGCTCTCTCTGTCTGAACTTCTCACGCAACACTCTCTCTGTCTAAACTTCTTCCACATCACTCTCTCTGTCTGAACTTCTTCCGCAACACTCTCTCTGTCTGAACTTCTTCCGCAACACTATCTTTGTCTGAACTTCTCCAGCAACACTCTCTCTGTCTGAACTTCTACTACAACACTCTCTCTGTCTGTACTTCTTCCGCAACACTCTCTCTGTCTGAACTTCTTCCGCAACACTATCTCTGTCTGAACATTTCCCGCAATAGTATCTCTGTCTGAACTTCTACCACAACACTCTCTCTGTCTGAACTACTTCCACAACGCTCTCTCTGTCTGAACTTCTACCACAACACTCTTTTTGTCTGAACTTCTACCACAACACTCTTTCTGTCTAAACTTCTACCACAACACTATCTCTGTCTAAACTTCTACCACAACACTCTTTCTGTCTGAACTTCTACCACAACACTATCTCTGTCTAAACTTCTACCACAACACTCTTTCTGTCTGAACTTCTACCACAACACTCTCTCTGTCTAAACTTCTACCACAACACTCTTTCTGTCTAAACTTCTACCACAACACTATCTCTGTCTAACCTTCTACCACAACACTCTCTCTGTCTAAACTTCTACCACAACACTCTCTCTGTCTGAACTTCTTCCACAACACTCTTTCTGTCTGAACTTCTTCCACAACACTCTCTCTGTCTGAACTTCTTCCACAACACTCTCTCTGTCTGAACTTCTTCCACAACACTCTCTCTGTCTGAACTTCTTCCACAACACTCTCTCTGTCTGAACTTCTTCCACAACACTCTCTCTGTCTGAACTTCTTCCACAACATCTCTCAGTCTGAATTCTTTCACAACGCTCTCTTTGTCTGAACTTCTATCACAACACTCTCTCTGATTAACCTTCTACCACAATACTCTCCCTGTCTGAACTTCTACCACAACAATCTGTCTGTCTGTGCTTCTTCCGCAACACTCTCTCTGTCTGAACTTCTTCCGCAACACTTTCTATGTCTGAACTTCTACCACAACACTCTCTCTGTCTGAACTTCTACCACAACAATCTGTCTGTCTGTACTTCTTCCGCAACACTCTCTCTGTCTGAACTTCTTCCGCAACACTCTCTCTGTCTGAACTTCTACACAACACTCTCTCTGTCTGAACTTCTACCACAACACTCTTTCTGTCTGAACTTCTACCACAACACTCTCTCTGTCTGAACTTCTTCCACAACACTCTATATGTCTGAACTTCTACACAACACTCTCTCTGTCTGAACTCTACCACAACACTCTCTCTGTCTGAACTTCTCCCGCAACACGCTCTCTGTCTAAACTTCTTCCACAACACTCTCTCTGTCTGAACTATTTCCGCAACACTCTCTCTGTCTGAACTTCTGCAACACTATCTTTATCTGAACTTCTCCGCAACACTCTCTCTGTCTGAACTTCTACCACAACACTCTCTCTGTCTGAACTTCTTCCGCAACACTATCTCTGTCTGAACTTTTCACGCAACGGTATCTCTGTCTGAACTTCTACCACAACACTCTCTCAGTCTGAACTTCTACCACAACATCCTCTCTGTCTGAACTTCTACCACAACACTCTCTCTGTCTGAACTTCTACCACAACATCCTCTCTGTCTGAACTTCTTCCGCAACACTCTCTCTGTCTGAACTTCTCCACAACACTCTCTCTTTCTGAACTTCTCCGGCAACACGCTCTCTGTCTAAACTTCTTCCACAACACTCTCTCTGTCTGAACTTCTTCCGCAACACTCTCTCTGTCTGAACTTCTTCTGCAATACTATCTTTGTCTGAACTTCTTTCGCAACACTATCTTTGTCTGAACTTCTCCAGCAACACTCTCTCTGTCTAAACTTCTTCCACAACACTCTCTCTGTCTGAACTTTCCTCCGCAACACTCTCTCTGTCTGAACTTCTTCTGCAACACTATCTTTGTCTGAACTTCTTTCGCAACACTCTCTCTGTCTGAACTTCTGCAACACTATCTTATCTGAACTTCTCCGGAACACTCTCTCTGTCTGAACTTCTACCACAACACTCTCTCTGTCTGTACTTCTTCCGCAACACTATCTCTGTCTGAACTTTTCACGCAACGGTATCTCTGTCTGAACTTCTACCACAACACTCTCTCTGTCTGAACTTCTACCACAACACTCTCTCTGTCTGAACTTCTACCACAACACTCTCTCTGTCTGAACTTCTACCACAACACCTCTCTGTCTGAACTTCTTCCGCAACACTCTCTCTGTCTGAACTTCTCCCACAACACTCTCTCTGTCTGAACTTCTCCGCACACGCTCTCTGTCTGAACTTCTTCCACAACACTCTCTCTGTCTGAACTTCTTCCGCAACACTCTCTCTGTCTGAACTTCTTCCGCAATACTATCTTTGTCTGAACTTCTTCCGCAACACTATCTTTGTCTGAACTTCTCCAGCAACACTCTCTCTGTCTAAACTTCTTCCACAACACTCTCTCTGTCTGAACTTCCTCCGCAACACTCTCTCTGTCTGAACTTCTTCCACAACACTATCTTTGTCTGAACTTCTTTACGCAACACTATCTTTGTCTGAACTTCTCCACAACACTCTCTCTGTCTGAACTTCTACTAACACTCTCTGTCTGTACTTCTTCCGCAACACTCTCTCTGTCTGAACTTCTCCGCAATAGTATCTCTGTCTGAACTTCTCCCAAACACTCTCTCTGTCTGAACTTCTTCCACAACACTCTCTCTGTCTGAACTTCTTCCACAACACTCTCTCTGTCTGAACTTCTCACGCAACACTCTCTCTATCTGAACTTCTCCACAACACTATCTCTGTCTGAACTTCTACCACAACACTCTCTGTCTGAACTTCTTCCGCAACTCTATCTCTAACTGAACTTTTCCCGCAAGTATCTCTGTCTGAACTTCTCCCAAAACACTCTCTCTGTCTGTACTTCTTCCGCAACACTATCTCTGTCTGAACTTCTTCCGCAAGCTCTCTCTGTCTGAACTTCTCACGCAACACTCTCTCTGTCTAAACTTCTACCACAACACTCTCTCTGTCTGAACTTCTTCCGCAACACTCTCTCTGTCTGAACTTCTTCCGCAACACTATCTTTGTCTGAACTTCTCCAGCAACACTCTCTCTGTCTGAACTTCTTCCACAACACTCTCTCTGTCTGAAATCTACCACAACACTCTCTCTGTCTGAACTTCTCCCGCAACACGCTCTCTGTCTGAACTTCTTCCACAACACTCTCTCTGTCTGAACTTTTCCGCAACACTCTCTCTGTCTGAACTTCTGCAACACTATCTTTGTCTGAACTTCTCCGGAACACTCTCTCTGTCTGTACTTCTACCACAACACTCTCTCTGTCTGAACTTCTTCCGCAACACTATCTCTGTCTGAACTTTTCACGCAACGGTATCTCTGTCTGAACTTCTACCACAACACTCTCTCAGTCTGAACTTCTACCACAACATCCTCTCTGTCTGAACTTCTACCACAACACTCTCACAGTCTGAACTTCTACCACAACATCCTCTCTGTCTGAACTTCTTCCGCAACACTCTCTCTGTCTGAACTTCTCCCACAACACTCTCTCTTTCTGAACTTCTCCGCAACACGCTCTCTGTCTAAACTTCTTCCACAACACTCTCTCTGTCTGAACTTCTTCCGCAACACTCTCTCTGTCTGAACTTCTTCTGCAATACTATCTTTGTCTGAACTTCTTTCGCAACACTATCTTTGTCTGAACTTCTCCAGCAACACTCTCTCTGTCTAAACTTCTTCCACAACACTCTCTCTGTCTGAACTTCCTCCGCAACACTCTCTCTGTCTGAACTTCTTCTGCAACACTATCTTTGTCTGAACTTCTTTCGCAACACTCTCTCTGTCTGAACTTCTGCAACACTATCTTTATCTGAACTTCTCCGGAACACTCTCTCTGTCTGTACTTCTACCACAACACTCTCTCTGTCTGTACTTCTTCCGCAACACTATCTCTGTCTGAACTTTTCACGCAACGGTATCTCTGTCTGAACTTCTACCACAACACTCTCTCAGTCTGAACTTCTACCACAACATCCTCTCTGTCTGAACTTCTACCACAACACTCTCTCAGTCTGAACTTCTACCACAACATCCTCTCTGTCTGATCTTCTTCCGCAACACTCTCTCTGTCTGAACTTCTCCCACAACACTCTCTCTTTCTGAACTTCTCCGGCAACACGCTCTCTGTCTAAACTTCTTCCACAACACTCTCTCTGTCTGAACTTCTTCCGCAACACTCTCTCTGTCTGAACTTCTTCTGCAATACTATCTTTGTCTGAACTTCTTTCGCAACACTATCTTTGTCTGAACTTCTCCAGCAACACTCTCTCTGTCTAAACTTCTTCCACAACACTCTCTCTGTCTGAACTTCCTCCGCAACACTCTCTCTGTCTGAACTTCTTCTGCAACACTATCTTTGTCTGAACTTCTTTCGCAACACTATCTTTGTCTGAACTTCTCCAGCAACACTCTCTCTGTCTGAACTTCTACTAAACACTCTCTGTCTGTACTTCTTCCGCAACACTATCTCTGTCTGAACTTTTCCCGCAATAGTATCTCTGTCTGAACTTCTCCCAAAACAATCTCTCTGTCTGTACTTCTTCCGCAACACTATCTCTGTCTGAACTTTCTCCGCAACACTCTCTCTGTCTGAACTTCTCACGCAACACTCTCTCTATCTGAACTTCTCCGCAACACTATCTCTGTCTGAACTTCTACCACAACACTCTCTGTCTGTACTTCTTCCGCAACTCTATCTCTAACTGAACTTTTCCCGCAATAGTATCTCTGTCTGAACTTCTCCCAAAACATTCTCTCTGTCTGTACTTCTTCCGCAACACTATCTCTGTCTGAACTTCTTCCGCAAAGCTCTCTCTGTCTGAACTTCTCACGCAACACTCTCTCTGTCTAAACTTCTTCCACATCACTCTCTCTGTCTGAACTTCTTCCGCAACACTCTCTCTGTCTGAACTTCTTCCGCAACACTATCTTTGTCTGAACTTCTCCAGCAACACTCTCTCTGTCTGAACTTCTACTACAACACTCTCTCTGTCTGTACTTCTTCCGCAACACTCTCTCTGTCTCAACTTCTTCCTCAACACTATCTCTGTCTGAACATTTCCCGCAATAGTATCTCTGTCTGAACTTCTACCACAACACTCTCTCTGTCTGAACTACTTCCACAACGCTCTCTCAGTCTGAACTTCTACCACAACACTCTTTTTGTCTGAACTTCTACCACAACACTCTTTCTGTCTAAACTTCTACCACAACACTATCTCTGTCTAAACTTCTACCACAACACTCTTTCTGTCTGAACTTCTACCACAACACTATCTCTGTCTAAACTTCTACCACAACACTCTTTCTGTCTAAACTTCTACCACAACACTCTCTCTGTCTAAACTTCTACCACAACACTCTTTCTGTCTAAACTTCTACCACAACACTATCTCTGTCTAACCTTCTACCACAACACTCTCTCTGTCTGAACTTCTACCACAACACTCTCTCTGTCTGAACTTCTTCCACAACACTCTTTCTGTCTGAACTTCTTCCACAACACTCTCTCTGTCTGAACTTCTTCCACAACACTCTCTCTGTCTGAACTTCTTCCACAACACTCTCTCTGTCTGAACTTCTTCCACAACACTCTCTCTGACTGAACTTCTTCCACAACAATCTCTCAGTCTGAATTTCTTTCACAACGCTCTCTTTGTCTGAACTTCTATCACAACGCTCTCTCTGATTGAACTTCTACCACAATACTCTCCCTGTATGAACTTCTACCACAACAATCTGTCTGTCTGTGCTTCTTCCGCAACACTCTCTCTGTCTGAACTTCTTCCGCAACACTTTCTATGTCTGAACTTCTACCACAACACTCTCTCTGTCTGAACTTCTACCACAACAATCTGTCTGTCTGTACTTCTTCCGCAACACTCTCTCTGTCTGAACTTCTTCCGCAACACTCTCTCTGTCTGAACTTCTACCACAACACTCTATCTGTCTGAACTTCTACCACAACACTCTCTCTGTATGAACATCTACGACAACACTCTCTCTGTCTGAACTTCTTCCACAACACTCTATATGTCTGAACTTCTACCACAACACTCTCTCTGTCTGAACATCTACCACAACACTCTCTCTGTCTGAACTTCTCCCGCAACACGCTCTCTGTCTAAACTTCTTCCACAACACTCTCTCTGTCTGAACTATTTCCGCAACACTCTCTCTGTCTGAACTTCTGCAACACTATCTTTATCTGAACTTCTCCGGAAACACTCTCTCTGTCTGTACTTCTACCACAACACTCTCTCTGTTTGTACTTCTTCCGCAACACTATCTCTGTCTGAACTTTTCACGCAACGGTATCTCTGTCTGAACTTCTACCACAACACTCTCTCAGTCTGAACTTCTACCACAACATCCTCTCTGTCTGAACTTCTACCACAACACTCTCTCAGTCTGAACTTCTACCACAACATCCTCTCTGTCTGAACTTCTTCCGCAACACTCTCTCTGTCTGAACTTCTCCCACAACACTCTCTCTTTCTGAACTTCTGCCATAACGCTCTCTATGTCTGATCTTCTACCTAATACTCTCTCTGTCTGAACTTCTTCCGCAACACTCTCTCTGTCTGAACTTCTCCGGCAACACTATCTCTGTCTGAACTTCTCCCGCAACACTCTCTCTGTCTGAACTTCTCCCGCAACACTCTCTCTGTCTGAACTTCTACCACAACACTCTCTCTCTCTGAACTTATCCCACAACACTCTCTCTGTCTCAACTTCTTCCACAACACCCTCTCTGTCTCAATTTCTACCACAACACTCTCTCTTTCTGATCTTCTTCCTAACACTCTCTCTGTCTGAACTTCTTCCGCAACACTCTCTCTGTCTGAACTTCCTACCACAACACTCTCTCTGTCTGAACTTCTCCCACAACACTCTCTCTGTCTGAACTTCTCCCGAATACTTCTGGTCTGAACTTTACCACTCTCTCTCTGTCTTCTAACACACTCTCTCTTTCTGAACTTCTTCCGCAACACTATCTCTGTCTGAACTTCTCCCAAAACACTCACTCTTTTTGAACTTCTCCCACAACACACTCTCTGTCTGAACTTCTCCCAAAACACTCTTTCTGTTTGAAATTCTCCCGGCACTCTCTCTCTCTCTCTCTCTCTCTGAACTTCTCTCGTTACACTCTCTCTGTCTGACCTCTTTCGCAACACTCTCTCTCTGAACCTCTCTCGCAACACTCTCTCTGTCTGAACTTCTCCCGCAACACTCTCTATTTCTGAAAGTCTCCCACAACACTCTCTTTGTCTGAACCTCTCTCACAACTCTCTCTTGTCTGAACTTCTCCCGCAACGCTCTCTTTTGTCTGAACTTCTCCCGCAACACGCTCTTGTCTGAACTTCTCCCGCAAAACTCTCTTGTCTGAACTTCTCCCGCAACACTCTCTTGTCTGAACTTCTCCCGCAACACTCTCTCTGTCTGAAGCTCTCTCACAACTCTCTCTTGTCTGAACTTCTCCCGCAACACTCTCTTGTCTTAATTTCTCCTGCGTTAATGAATCTAGTCCACTCAGCCTTTGTTGATTATAACGTTGTACCTAATGATTGTAACGTTGTACCTAATGATTGTAACGTTGTGCCTAATGATTGTAACGTTGTACCTAATGATTGTAACTTTGTACCTACAATTATAACGTTGTACCTAATGATTATAACCTTGTACCTAATGATTATAACGTTGTACCTAATTATTATAACGTTGTACCTACAATTATAACATTGTACCTAATGATTATAACGTTGTACCTACAATTATAACTTTGTACCTAATGATTGTAACATTGTACCTACAATTATAACGTTGTACCTAATGATTATAACGTTGTGCCTGCAATTATAACGTTGTACCAAATGATTTTAACGTTGTACCTAATGATTATAACGTTGTACCTTATGATTGTAACGTTGTACTTTATGATTATAACGTTGTACCTAATGATTTTAACGTTGTACCTAATGATTGTAATGTTGTACCTAATGATTGTAACGTTGTACCTAATGATTGTAACGTTGTACCTAATGATTGTAACGTTGTACTTAATGATTTTAACGTTGTACCTATTGAAAGGATACGCCTCCAGTTGAACCTGCGAACTGGAAATAAAGAAACTGTTGTAGCCTCCGTACAATCTTTCTTTCTCTAAGAGCTAAATGCTCATGCTGGCTCCTTGATTTTAAATCATCAATCATACTTTACAAGTCACTAGAATTTAATGTGATAAACATTTTTTTTAGAAATTTAATTTTTTTGCATTTTGAGTTGATTTGAATCCTAAACAATAGCAATCCATTTTTGACAATAGAAACCAAAAAAATGAGTTCTTAAATATTATGTAGAGCCAGTCTTAACATATGGATGTGAGTCATGAACAATAGGACAAGAGACAAGAAAATCACCGGAGGTTGTAGAAATGTGGTGTTACAAAATAATTTTGAGAACTAAGAAGAGTGATGAAAACGTTCTGAAAGAGGCCAAAGCAAAAAGAGAGATAATTTCCAATATTAGGAAAAAACAATCAATTTTTTCGGCCATTTAATGAAAAGGGAACAGCTGGAATATATTGTAATTATGGGAAAGTTGAGGGACGAAGAGATAGAGGGAAGCAAAGAGAAATGATACCACACAGCTTAAGAGAATGGCTTGGCAGAAGGTGAACAAAAGAAATGATAAATAACTGTCGAGATCGAAAGTTGCGGAGGAACATGATCACCTACGCCAGCAGGCCCAGCAATAAATGATGATGATGAATCCTAAAGAGCATAATCTCTGCTATTGATAATTACTTTTATTACAAATGTGTAGTTCATCCGATCTTTCTGCCTCTACTACAGAACCATTTGCATATTTTTGTATTGTAATTATATTTGCACTGACAAGGACTTTCTTAAAGATTTAACAATTATTTCTGTGTTCAGGTGGAAGAAGAAAAGAACTCACCAAAATGTAATCGTCTGTCTTGTCATAGAAATAGTGCCTTCTCTCGGTACATGTTGCCTCTGATGGTTGATTTGATTCCAATTTAAGCTGCACATCAGTCTATGGTTACCAGACATCAAGATTGTTCAGGACATGTTCATTGAATTCTACTGCCGGCCAGACATTTACTGTTTTCTATTTAAAGTGATGAAAATATACGCCGCGTTAGTTTATTCAGCTTTTTTTCTAAACAAAATCCTTAGTTTTCTCGATAGATCATCTTCATTACACAAGAACAACTCCATTGTTCAAATTCTCAACACCCCCACCCCCCACACCACACACACACACACACACACACTCTGCACACTCCCGATATGAAGCACGAGCAGCACGCTAGCGAAATTACTGAAGATGGCTTCATCTCAGATGCTGAAACTGTAGCACCAGTGATGACATTGACCCATACTCCGTTGTCGCCTTTTACAACAGGTGTTGAAAGTAACAGTGGTCACACCGGTGTGACAGGTAACAGTGGTCACACAGGTGTGGCAGGTACAGTGGTCACACATGGGTTGCAGGTAACAGTGGTCACACAGGTGTAGCAGGTAACAGTGGTCACACAGGTGTGGCAGGTAACAGTGGTCACACCGGTGTGGCAGGTAACAGTGGTCACACATGTGTGGCAGGTAACAGTGGTCTCACATGTGTGGCAGGTAACAGTGGTCCCACAGGTGTTGCAGGTGACAGTGGTCACACAAACGGTGGCCACACAGGTGTGGCAGATAACAGAGGTCATACAGGTGTGGCAGGTAACAGTGGTCACACAGGTGTGGCAGGTAACAGTGGTCAAACAGGTGTGGTAGGTACAGTGGTCACACAGGTGTTGTAGATAACAGTGGTCACACAGGTGTGGCAGGTAACAGAGGTCACACAGGTGTGGCATGTAACAGTGGTCACACAGGTGTGGCAGGTAAAAGTGGTCACACAGGTGTGGCAGGTAACAGTGGTCACACATGTGTTGCAGGTAACAGTGGTTCTATTCTTTTCTTCCCCCACTGTGGTCACAGTCCCGGTAGCCACGCGAGCTAGAAATAAAAAATAAACCTTGTTTATATTAAATGCCCAGTTTTTCTTTTTTGTCTTTTTTTTGTGATAACCATATTTTAGTCGCATATCTCTATCATTAAAGTGTTTTGCGTTGGGGTTGTGCTGTAAGTTTCTAATGTTGAACTCTACTCAAAGCTTTGGTATCACCTAAATCACACATACAAGTTTGTGCATCTCCACAAGCAGAGCAACAATTTGCACGAGTGAATCATGTTGCTTGTAGTTCTAGGACTTGTGGTTCTGCTTGGTTATACCTCACAGTGGAGACGGGAATGAGCGCTATAGTCCGTTCAGAAATTCATAATCACACCTGAATTAGTTTTGCGTGTTAACCGCTTGTTATTTTGGTTTCAAATTTTGCATGCATTCTTAGAATATTGTTGACGCAAAGATTTTGGTATTTTTTATTCCACAAACACAACAGATTTTGCACATCAGCGAATTCCTTTGATCTTTTATGACGATATCACACAAGTTGATTCAAATTTTAGAGTTTACTGTAATCGTGTTAAATTTTCCAGTTTACTGCAATTCTTGTCAGAGGCGTATCTACATAGTGCTTAATTGTGGGTGTTGTTCGTTATGTGTATTTGCAAACATGAATTTAATTGGTTACAATTAGTCTTGTCCTTCGGTCTCCATTAGACCCGAGGACGTCCTAACTGCAGCTAAATTGAATTCATCTTAATTTTAATCATTCCGAATCTGACGATTGCAAGAGGTTGATAATCATTACTGGCTGGACAAATAGTAATCCATCTCGTTTCCAGTACTCACCTTCCACCCGCAGCACATGTTCAACACACTTCTTCCAGAACGAAATGTTTATTTTTGAGAGAGACTCGCGTGTCAGAACTTCAACATCACACATTTTAAACGTCCTGTTCTGTTCTGCTACTTGTCCTTTGACGTGAGTCCAGACAAGTTCGATTGGATTAAGGTGCGCATGATATGCAGGGAGTCGAAGAGAGGTGTGGCCGTATTTCTCAATGATTTTGTCAACATGGTACACCTTTTTCTTATTCGTATTCTTCACAAGTTACAATTCGGGTTTTAAATATGTGTCGTCAAATTTGACATTTTCATTTCGCAAACCATGTCCTAATTTGCTCTTTTGTATTTGATGCAGTAGGCACTTTGTCTTCCTCTGATACGACATTGTGGTATGATGCATTATCCATGACTATGCATGAAGGTCTCTCCAGGATTGGTAAAAGATCGTTCTCCAACCAGTGCCTGAAAATGTTTCCATTCATTTCAATATGGTAGTCCCTACCGTCGGTACTTTTTGATTGGAAAATAATTCCCGCATCATGGACAAGGCCGTTTTCAGTGCTTCCAGCATGCGTTAATATAATGTGCTGGCCTTTGCTGCTCGGAATTGTTCTTTTGAGTTTGCCATTTACTGATTGCCATTCTTTAGCATAGGTGTGGTGTGCGTTGACCCATGATTCCTCCAAATATACAATATCATACCGTTCACTCCGCCTCTCACGGATCTGTCTCAGGTATTTGCTTCGAGCAATGACCAAGTGTGGTTTTTCACAAATATTATTCCTGCCCCCAACAGTTTTTCTGAAAGTGAAGCCGGCTCCTCGCACAATCTTCCATAGAGTACTTTTAGAAATGTCAATATTGCAGTCTGCATGCAATTTTAATTTCAAAATCCTGAGAGTAACAAGTACATTATTAGCAAACATTTTCAATATCTCACGTTTTATGATATTCATGTCAAAGCTGTCCACTTTCCTTTTCCTTCCTTGATTGACATGAGTGCACTCTGAGTCTTGTTTAATCCAACGAGAAAATAGACGATCTATTAAGACCAAGCGCGAGTTGCGTTCGTCTCTCTGGGTCATGAATATCACAATATAAATGCCCATCTTGGATTGCCTAAGGAAGTGCTGATATAGTAAAAAAGTAACCTTTTGCATAAATTGAAATTTGCATTTCAAACTCATTGTAATTTAGATATAAATGTTGGTATTTAAAGTCAACAAATTGTCTACTGAGTCTTCACAAAATTAATAAAGATACGCCTTCCCTTCGGTAATTAATGCCAAGGCCGTGGTGCGTCATGTCGTTCAATAACAATTCAGTTTTGTGCACGGGATTTTCCTGAAGTTAGTGTTTCTGCAATAGCCAAACTATTTTACGTGATCGACAGCACCAAATTAATGTATATATCCTAAAATGGTGTCAAATTCGAACAGGGTGAATTTAATATTGCCTAAAGAAGAAAACTTTTAAACTAGATCACATTTCTCAGAGCAAAAAATATTTCTATAACGTCGTCAATATTCTAAGATTGCATGCAAAATTTGAAAGCAAAATAACAAACGGTTATCACGCAAAACTAATTCAGGTGTGATTATGAATTTCTGAACGGACTATAGAATATCCTGTTGAGGTAATCTGACCCAAGAAATTGAGCTAATTATTCTGTAATTGCTATGATCTTGTTTGGGATCCATAATTATTGGAATCTTTCGTTCATATAGAATTGAAAATACATTGCTTATGGAACTTAAATATATATATATATATATATATATATATATATATATATATATATATAGAGAGAGAGAGAGAGAGAGAGAGAGAGAGAGAGAGAGAGAGAGCGAGCGAGAGAGACAGATAGAGAGACAGAGAGATCTCGAGATAGTATAAAAAAATAATATTATAACGACTGAAGTAGAAAGTGATAAAGAAATCTAGATTAAGTATATAAATATATAATTGAAATAATGTTTAATATAAAATAGATAAATAGTAATATACATTATACGAATGTACTACATATATTATGAATATAATAACTGTTATACATCATGAATATAACAACTGTGATACATCATGATATAACAACTGTGATACATCATGAATATAACAAATGTGATACATCATGAATATAACAAGTGTGAATATCTTAATCCTATACATTGTGCGCTTGTTATATATAATTATTTTATGCGGCCTGTCTGATACGTTAGATCGATTTGCTTGTTATATCCTGATAATCTATTTAACTTCACCGCAGTGCCCCTTTTGTGTAACCAATTTTCATACAACCACAAAGCACAAAACAAATATTTCTGATCCTTTGAATCAAACGATTAGATCTGATGTTATTTGAACATTGAATGTGCACTACCTGTTGGGTTCAAAGTAAGGAATGAACAGCCACGTCATCGTCACAATTCTAAACCTGTAATAGGAATGAGAAGGTGATGATCTCAGTGTGTGTGTGTGTGTGTGTATATATATATTTTGTTATGTTTATTTGTTAGGGAAAAAAACACTTTCCAATCTCTCCAAGTCTCAAGATATTCCTAAAAGTAAATTAGTTTGTAAAATGTTACATCTTTTCAATATTTATATATGGTGCAGAAACATGGACATTATACAAGAAAACACAACAGAGAATTGAAGCCTTTGAAATGTGGATATATAGAAGAATATATAGAATTGGATGGCAAGGAAAGAAAACAAACGATGAAGTCTTAAAACAACATAAAAATGAAAAGAGAACAACTAAACACAATTCGAACAAGACAAATGCGATTTTTGGGCCATGTTAAAAGACACAACAGCCTACCAAAAGTAATCTTGGAAGGGAAAATACAAGGTAAAAGAGGCAGAGGCAGACCAAGACAAACATGACGAGTAATATCAAAAGATGGACAAATCAGCCTATGGACAAACTGCACCATCAAAGCAAGAGACAGAGCGGAATGGCGCTCCATCGTAGCCAACCTTCATTGCGGATATGCTACTCGCTACTCTTCTTGTTATGAACTCTTCTTGTTATTAAAACTCTTCTTGTTATTACTTGCAAAAACTCTTCTTGTTATTCCAAGCAAAACTCTTCTTGTTACTCTTCTTGTTATTCAAGCAAAACTCTTCTTGTTATTCCAGGCAAAACTCTTGCAAAACTCTTCTTGTTATTCTCTTCTTGTTCTCTGTCTATTTTCGTTACCATAATAAAATCTTGCCTTGTAGTTTTGAGTGAATCTTTCATTTCTCTGAATAAATCACTTCTTTTAATCTTTTTTTTTCGTTCTCTTATGTATATTGCATCCTATTTCTTTGGGTAAGTGTCATTGTATTTCTCTGAATACACCTCTTCTTGTTTCTTAGCTGAAAGTTCTGTCTCTTCGGCCAATTCCTTTCGTGCTATTTATATCTACATATGTGTGTGTGTATGTATATGTATTATGTATTTGTATTATCAGGTATTGCATGCCATTTACAGAACGTTGCATACACCACAGCCAGTCTGAGAGAATCTCTGTCTCTAGCCAGATCTCCCACAGAACGTTGCATACACCACAGCCAGTCTGAGAGAATCTCTGTCTCTAGCCAGATCTCCCACAGAACATTGCATACACCACAGCCAGTCTGAGAGAATCTCTGTCTCTAGCCAGATCTCCCACAGAACATTGCATACACCACAGCCAGTCTGAGAGAATCTCTGTCTCTATCCAGATCTCCCACAGAACGTTGCATACACCACAGCCAGTCTGAGAGAATCTCTGTCTCTATCCAGATCTCCCACAGAACGTTGCATACACCACAGCCAGTCTGAGAGAATCTCTGTCTCTAGCCAGATCTCCCACAGAACGTTGCATACACCACAGCCAGTCTGAGAGAATCTCTGTCTCTAGCCAGATCTCCCACAGAACGTTGCATACACCACAGCCAGTCTGAGAGAATCTCTGTCTCTAGCCAAATGGTCCTCTTCTGCTGTTGTCATGATCAAGGTCTCATGTCTTGGTCCAAGTCTGATGCGTCGGTCAGGAACTATGCTTTCCATTATTATTCTTCCCAGCCCGCTGTGTCTTATGGCGTGGCCATAGTATTTTAATTTCCTCTGTAGAATGATTTTGATAAGTAGCTTCTTTTTATTATTTAAATCTGTTAGTATGTCTTCATTGCTCTTTTACATTATCAAAAGTATTATAAGGATATATTATATATATATATATATATATATATATATAAGCACACGCTCTCATACATTTGCGCATATGTTTATATAATGTATGGCCGTAAATGAAAGTTTTGTAGCAACAAATATACAAGTTGAATAGTTATACAATAATATGGAGATTACTCTCGTGATAAGATCTCGTGAGCTGTCTGCGCCAACTAATAATGGTCTACCCGCCAACTTCTCCAGATGGACGTTAGTACCCGTTCTCCTAAGTGAAAATGTCAAAGGACCTCTAGTGGCACGAGCCAAGAAAAAGTTGCCTTTTTGTAATATCAAGATTGTTTTTAAAGCAACGACCACATTTGAGGTCAGCACACTAACGGAAGTTGTTGTAGAAATATTAATTTTCCCAGGGGATTTTATTTGACGTTTGATCATTCTAATTTGGCAGTGAATCCTTCATGCAGAGTTTAGGCTAATATCAAAACCGCTTTTATTTATATTTGTTTTATTTTACAAAATTAAATAATTAAATAACAATTTAGCAATTACCATCAACGGAGTTCCTGTAGCGGTGAGGTTAGCGCTTCGCTTTAAGTTGTTAAGTTCCCGTTTCAAAAGTTCTGTTGGAGGTGGCCATCACAACGCTGGTCATGTATTTATTTTCAGACGTAAATAGGCCACTAGCAAATTCATGATTTAAAAAATTCAGCAATATATAGCTGCTCAAGTTAAATTTCAAAAGATAAAATTCTTTCCAAATAGGAATAATGGTGGTACAGTGGGTAGCCTAACAGATGAAAACAATTGTAGTGCCTCAAATTTGTTGGACGCTAGTTCGAATCAGCTCAGTAGAGTTTTAAAGAGGGTTTTTGTGTGTGTAAGACTGTACGGGTAAGTGAAAAACTCTGTCACGAAAAGCTAACTACTAATGTACTGAACATGCAGACACTATTCTCCAATCGCATAGTTTTACTAACAGCCTTCATAAATTATATAAATGCCTTATGATAGTTTTCTTTTCTTTCGTCAAAAAGATAACCTTAATTAGATTTCTGAAATTACTGATGGACTCTTGTTATTGTTGTGGAGTTCGTACACTATGACGATGATACCTCTCTCTGTAGGCAGGAAAGATTAGGTTACTTATGTGTTGCTGATAATTGATGTTGTATTACTAATGTGTTGCTGATAATTGATGTTGTATTACTAATGTGTTGCTGATAATTGATGTTGTATTAACGTCTAAGAAAAAAAAAGGTAAATGGAGGACTGATGTCATCCTGGGAAAAATAATGGAATAAAGAAGACAAGCGAAGAACACTACTCAATACAACAAAATAAATAATGAAATATGCAAAATGTGTAAAAGGGCAAAAGAATACTGGCTCAAACAAATGTCTAGAAATTGAAACTATGGAAAATAAACAAAATTAAGAGGATGCACACAGAAATAAAGAGAATGATTAGTAAAAATAAAAAAGCCCATAGAAAGTGGATGTATTGCAAATAAAAACGGAAAGATGCTAACATACAATATAGATATAATCAATAGATGGCAAGAATATAAAACATAATTATTTTATGATCAAAGGGAAAAGAAACAACTATAAAATGTACGCCAGGCTATAAAATCTTAGAATCAAAGGTGCAAAAATGTTAAGCAAACAATGAAAAAGTTAAAAGCTTGCAGGACCTGACGATATTAAGATTTTGGCATTGAAGTGATCACAGACATATACAACGACATATACCATACATGATACATACCATATGAACTAAAACGTCAACTTTTATTGCATTGCCTACAAAGAATTATCCAGTTGAATGCAGTGATTTTGGAACATTAAGCCTAATGAGCCAGGTAATATAAATCTTGCTAAAAGTTGCACAAGGAAGGATTCAGAATAAACTCAATATCCAATTAGAAAAGCAACAGTTTGGATGTAGGAAAAATAGTGGGTCAAAGAAAGCAATATTCTGCATGTGAACGTTAATAGAAAAGTACACAGAAGAAAACAAATATATGCCTGCTTCTTACACTATAAGAAAGCTTTTAATAGAATACTCCATAAACAGTTTATAGACTGCCTAAAAGAGATACATCTCCTAAATGACAGAGACATACGACAAATATGTAATTTATACTGGGAACAAACATCAATAATTAAATATAGCAAAGAGAACACTACACCCATTGATATAAATAGAGGGTAAGACAAGGATGAATCTTATTATCAAGCTAGTTCAATCTATGCACTGAGCAAATCTTTGAAAACAGAGATACCAGGCCTAAACATTAATGGAAAGATAATCTATAACCTAAGATATGCTGATGATAATGTGCTATTAGCAGAAAATTCTAAAGATCTAAAACAATTACTTAATGAAATAAACATGACAAGCAAACAATATGGATTAGATATGAATATCAAAAAGACTAAAACTATGATCATAAACAAAGATAATACTCAAAACATACAAACTGATATCAAAGTTCAAGGAAAAGTCCTGAAGACAGTTCAGAGCTACAATTACCTTGGACACGATGTAAACAGTGATGTAAAATGTAAAAATGAAATTAAGTTTTGGGGCATGTATATAAGTTTATTCATGAAGTTTTGGGGCATGTTAAAAGACACAGCAGCCTACTAAAAGTAATCTAGGAAGGGAAAATACAAGGTAAAAGAGGCAGACTAAGACTAACATGGCCGAGTAACATCAAAAGGTGTACATTTGACAACATGCACTATCAAAGCAAGAGACAGAACGAAGTGGCGCTTCATGGTAGCGAACCTTCGAAGCTGCGGCAGCACTCAATAATGATGATGATGAAAAGCTATTTAAAGGCGAGCGTATTTTTTTTTTCAAAGAGACAAGCAATAATTGATAACATTTCTGCACACAAAGTTTCATGATTGATTGGACTTCACAATCATCAATTTATTTTCTACTTAGTTTTTTGTTTTTTTTTTTAATCTCCGTTTTTAATACATTATTATTGTTTGCATGTGAGAAGCTTTTGCCCAATTAGGGCAAGGAGTTTCCTGGGGCAGTGTATGTCATTACCCGTTTATCACTTTGTGAAGGGAGTGGTGCACATAACAGAATTTGCAACACCCTTTATGATGATCATCTTGTATATTGAACTGCAGAAGAGAATATCATAACAAGAATTGACAGAATGCATGAATCACCATAAAAACCTTGAAATGTCTCAAGAGAGGCAAATGAACATAAATAAGAAAATAACACAACATGATGTGTCCACTCTGAACAGGGAACAAATAGTCAGATAAAAGCTCAATAAAGAATGTGCACAACAAGAAAATAAACTTCTTACTAATGATGAATAACAATTAATATGCATTTAAATGGTCAATTGAATAAAAATATTCAGAAAATGGGTCAACTAAAGAAATCAGTAATGAAACAGATAGAAAAGTAATAGAAAACAAATAAGTGAAACAGCTAACAACAAAATATGATAGCTCGTGGCTGGAATATGAGACACAAGCTTGTTCAACTACTTCCAAATTCAAGTTTGGACGAACAGCAAACATAAAATAGAACGAGGGTGATGTTTCTATTTAAAAGATCAGTGATATCAAAACAAATAAAAAAAGAAGACATTCAGAAGACCACGATCAGTTATTAAAAGAAAATATTCTAGAGTCCAAATGAGTTCCGCTCTTGCCGATGACCGGACATGAGGCAGGAATGTTAACGCTCCATGTCTGGTAATTCTGGCTGGGTGTTGTAGGTCTCTTGTTTGTTAGCGCCGATAGTTAAGTCATCTTGATTAAATATTGTAAAACTGATCTCGGTCTTCCATGTTTGACCGTTGTTATCGGTGTCAACATAAAGGACTGGCGCGAGAGTTTTCTTTTGTCCTTTCTGGCTGGGTGTTGTAGGTCTCTTGTTTGTTAGCGCCGATAGTTAAGGCATCTTGATTAAATATTGTAAAACTGATCTCGGTCTTCCATGTTTGATCTTTGTTATCGGTGTCAACATAAAGGACTGGCGCGAGAGTTTTCTTTTGTCCTTTCTGGCTGGGTGTTGTAGGTCTCTTGTTTGTTAGCGCCGATAGTTAAGGCATCTTGATTAAATATTCTAAAACTGATCTCGGTCTTCCACGTTTGATATTTGTTATCGGTGTCAACATAAAGGACTGGCGCGGGAGTTTTCTTTTGTCCTTTCTGGCTGGGTGTTGTAGGTCTCTTGTTTGTTAGCGCCGATAGTTAAGGCATCTTGATTAAATATTCTAAAACTGATCTCGGTCTTCCATGTTTGATCTTTGTTATCGGTGTCAACATAAAGGACTGGCGCGAGAGTTTTCTTTTGTCAATTCTGAGCCAAATGCCTCCTGTACTTCTAGCATCTTCTCCGTATACAGTTTGATACGTATTCTTGCTTTTTTTTTTTTTTTTTTTCTTCTCTTAATGTTTGATTTGGTGTAAAGTCTCTACAATTCATGTTTAAGAGTCATCGGATGCATTCATTTTCAAGGCAATGACCCTCTTCTCTAGAGCCTAAGTTGCAGGCCCCACATGCAAGTTTATCATGGGTGTCACGCACGAGTTGGACAGTCTCAGTTTCGTGTATTTCCTAAATATGTTTAACCTTGTAAATTTATTAAAGGCACTTGATGCCACGGAGATATGGATTATATTTCCGTTGTTGTGTTTCCGTCTCGTGACATTTCGCTCCCTGGGTAGGGAAGGTGGATAACTTTTGGTGGGTGTTCTTTGTCAATCGTTAGGTTGGTAAAATCTATAGTTTTTTTTTTTTTTTTGGTTGTTGGGGGAGGGGGTTTCCGTGTCGATTTGCCCTGCAAAGTGATAGAGTGATGCGGTTGATGTATTTTATCTTGGGAGATGACGAGCTCAACGATGACGAAATCATCTACGATTTCGATGTCTTCTAAGATTGCATTATTCCTGCATTCGATGCCTGATTGCATATCACTTTACACTTTTGCAGAACCCACTCGTTTACTTTTCCAAATAACATTGGTGACATGACAAAACCGTCTTGTCAGAGAGTTAGAACGTTTAGCATAAATATAAATACATGTAGAGATGTAAGGGATTACATATGTAAGAATCGGAATAGGGGAAGATAACTTCTGAACGGGGATAAATAAGATTCTTAGGAGTTACTTTACGAGTTGAGTGAGACAAGGAGGTGGATGGTTCAAGGTTATCTCAGGGAAGTCATGTTTTGTGTGAACACATCGACAGAAACGGGCTGTTTATTTCTCGAAGAAGCTCAGATCTTCGCCAGCCGTTGTAGTCGCAACAAACTCAGAATGGGAAACATAAAAGCCAGACTATAGGAGAACATCATGATAGCATTGCCTTTTTCTATTAGATAGCACAAACTATATGGATAACTATTTATAGAGATGATGCCAAGCATATAATGAATCAGTGAAGTTAATATAATTCTTTTTCTTTTTTTTTTATCGATCTCGGGCAATGTTGAAGAACGGATGTTGTCTGTGAGATTTAGGTAGAAATGAGACCGTTCAGCAGACTTTAGATACTACATTTTACTCGAACTCAATGACTTTGTTTCTTACTTTAAATCGTTCTGAGCGCTGCTGTTCTACATGTTCAAACCAGTCCACGTTTAAGACGATTGTTCCAGATATAAAGGAGAACACACAGGCAAAGTCGTAGAGTCTGCATTACAAAGACGAGTAATGAGATCCATCTTTGAACTGTGTTATGTTCAGAGACCTAAGAGACCATATCCGCTCACCCTGTCACTGCGATATCTTATTTCAGGTCCCAGATAATAAAGAAGAGGAGAGAAGTGCACAACTCACCCAGATATTGTTAGTAGAGCTAAACATTTATTCCTGCTCATATAGGGCAGTGAGTTGTACAAATGGCGCCCTGTCAATGGAATGTTTAGTAATATCACATTCACTGTACTCATGCACTGATCATAGTTATGGAAGGCCCCGGTATCACTGCAAACGAATTAAAATCCATAATTGCTCAACCGCCCGTGCCAGAGGAAACATCCGAATTAATATCTCATCTCCCAAACAAAGAAAGGTAGCTGCAAGCCCAATCATAGCAGTCTTAGCACACGACACAAGACATAAGGCGAAACCGCACAGAAAGTAAACACAACCATCTGTTTCCCGTCATACGATATCATAATTCATCGTAAACAATCGGAATATCAAAATACGATCAAAACGGATGGAACGCACAACTCACGGTGTGCACAGATTACTTAATTCAGTAGCTACGGCAGCAAGGCGGACTTGGAATATAATTAAACTGCAACAAGGAACACTCTTATATACAGCCATTAACGGTTCCTGCTGCCTATCCGTCATATTTTCAGTGACCTCGGCACAAATGGTGCTATGAACATTTCTTTCTAATCCATCACGATCACCATTTCACTCCAGTGTCTGATGGGAACTAGTTAGAATTGCTTGGCCCTGTTTCTACACAACAAACTGGATCTGACAAGAAAGCTTTGATAATGTATAGATAGTTTGGCGTGAATCAGTTAATTGGAAAAAAAATTATCCAGAAAGGTTAGAAAGGACCGCACTTCCTAAAACGATGTGCCATATAGCAGTACATGCTAGTATATTTCAATAATTGCAGTTATGATATAAAATGTCTTTGGCTTTATGTGTGTAAAGCAGGAGCATAAGTCCTACAAGAAGTCAACCACTGATTTCGACGTCTAGCTATCAACACCATATTTTTGACTTCTGCAACGACTCTAACCATTACATGCGTACAGAGCCCGCCTCAACTTTTTTTTTCATGCTCATCGAATCACTCAGTATACATGCGTGGGTGTAGTTTTGTGACTCTAACCAGTTGAATGCCATTGTAACTGCCATCACCTCCATCGTCATGCTGCTCGTGGTCATGACGTATGCAACACTGTCTTCTTTGACTATTCTGCCTGCCGAGCGTGCTGTAAATGCCCATGCACTTCTTTGGTGTATTACAGATCCGTCTGTATAGATGACTGCATCTTTCTCATCGGTGTTATCGCAGATGAGACCGTTGACCTCCGCATCGACGACGACTGAATTCTGTTCGCTACATTTCCTGTCGAGTGTGACAATACACTAGAAAGTCCCCTTGAATGACGTAGGCACAGGTATCCACTCCTCACCAACGTTGATATTGGTAAGCCCACAAACCTGTTTGATGACATCTTCTGCTCGGCCCACCCATGATTTGCCTCTTTTTAGCCTGGCACCTTTCCCTGTTTTGAGCTCGTGGTGCAATGGATGCTTTTTATCTGTACTAATCTTCAGGTATGCTCGTGCCCTCCAGATCTTGATTCTGTCATTCATGGTTGGAAAGTCAAGAAGCTACCTCATTGCTACACAGTGAGTGTCCCTCGTACACCCCAAGATAATGCGCATAGCTTCGTTCTGTATTTTCTCTAGCCTATCAATTTGAGTCGTACTGACAGTAAGAATGGCCAGGGCATACACGATTGGTGCGATAACTAATCCCTGGAACAGAAGAGTAAGTAGCCTCTCCTCGATATTGGCAGCTGCCATGACCTTCAAGACGGCTAATCCTTTGCGGAATTTTGTTATCACATGGTTGATGTGCTCCCGAAAACACAGGCTGCGATCAAACTTAACTCCGAGGTATGTCATCAACTTGTCCCTGGTCACATCATCAGCTGCCATTCGTACTACTGGAGTGGTCGTATTAACGATATGATTATTAAGGGAGACCCATGAAACGGATGCTTTATTAGGATTGACCAAGGCACCTGAAACCCTACAGCAGGAAGAAATGCGATCGAGTTCGTCTTGCATTAATCAGTCTAAATGATCAGTCTAAATGATCAGTCTAAATGATCAGTCTAAATGATCAGTCTAAATCCTCGATGACACCAGGAAGCATCAGAGCATGACCAATAAGAAGTTTGTTTCAAGACATCAAGGAGACCTTGAACATGACAACAATCGAAGCAGCAGATCTGGCTAGAGACAGAGGTTCTTTCAGACGGGCTGTGGTGAATGTAACGTTCTGTGGTAGATCTGATTAGAGACAGAGGTTCTTTCAGACGGACTGTGGTGAATGTAACGTTCTGTGGTAGATCTGATTAGAGACAGAGGTTCTTTCAGACGGGCTGTGGTGAATGTAACGTTCTGTGGTAGATCTGATTAGAGACAGAGGTTCTTTCAGACGGGCTGTGGTGAATGCAACGTTCTGTGGGAGATCTGACTAGAGACAGAGGTTCTTTCAGACGGACTGTGGTGAATGCAACGTTCATCAAAGGACAATTGTCCCGATGATGATGACTGATATATATATATATATATATGTGTGTGTGTTTATATATGTGTTTGTATGTATACATGTCTCTAATCGTGTATACACACACAATATGCTAAAATATAAGCTCTAACGCTAAGTTTAGTAAAGACATCAAACTAAGACAGCATCAATCAATCAACGTGTAAATAATGTTTTTCCCTCAGAGACTCGTATTAATTGCAAGAGAACTCATTAATGTTGCTCCATTGAATAACCGGACAATTGTGAGGTTCGACAGGGAAATATCTGGAAGGCAAATCTGCTCTCAATCTGTCATGTAATGATCATGCTGAATACACCAAACAGAGATGTAATCGAGGTCGTGCCTATCTCTCAACAATGGCTGATTCTATCAAACTTTGCTCACGTCATGTAACCATCAGTTGATTTTGCTAGCGATTGATGGCTGGTTTGTGTATCATTAACGTTAGGCAGTGTACGTAACAACCTACCAGGACAGCCTGCATTCAAAGTGAAGGATTGCAAGTAGGACTGCTCTATAGTATTAACATTGTAAAGATGAAAATACATGTTGACAATCCTATCAACAAAATCATATTTAATTACCGGAAACAAAACCTTAATGAAAATAACTGTTGACATAAGATCCCCATTAAGAAATATATCTATATATCTGTTTAAAAATCACAATTATGTGGTTTGGGTTACCATGGATAGCTTCAATGCGCGACTAATATTTAATAGTAACACGTATAGACGCAATCAAAACGAAAGTAGGTGACACCATTGTATGTCCTATGTACTGATCACCCGGTAGAACGTGGCAATGTAAATGTTCGTGTATTTACCTCTTCGCACAGCACTGTACCTTAATATCAAAGTGGCAGTTTGGTTGTATTTCGATACATAGGATTCATGGTTGTTGATGTCAATACATCAGGATGCATTGTTGTTGATGTCAATACATCATGATGCATTGTTGTTGATGTCAATACATCAGGATGCATGGTTGTTGATGTCAATACATCAGGATGCATGGTTGTTGATGTCAATACATCAGGATGCATGGTTGTTGATGTCAATACATCAGGATGCATTGTTGTTGATGTCAATACATCAGGATGCATTGTTGTTGATGTCAATACATCAGGATGCATTGTTGTTGATGTCAATACATCAGGATGCATTGTTGTTGATGTCAATACATCAGGATGCATTGTTGTTGATGTCAATACATCAGGATGCATTGTTGTTGATGTCAATACATCAGGATGCATTGTTGTTGATGTCAATACATCAGGATGCATTGTTGTTGATGTCAATACATCAGGATGCATTGTTGTTGATGTCAATACATCAGGATGCAATGTTATTGATGTCATTACATCAGGATGCATTGTTGTTGATGTCATTACATCAGGATGCATTGTTGTTGATGTCATTACATCAGGATGCATTGTTATTGATGTCATTACATCAGGATGCATTGTTGTTGATGTCATTACATCATGATGCAATGTTGTTGATGTCATTACATCAGGATGCATTGTTGTTGATGTCATTACATCAGGATGCATTGTTATTGATGTCATTACATCAGGATGCATTGTTGTTGATGTCATTACATCATGATGCAATGTTGTTGATGTCATTACATCAGGATGCATTGTTATTGACGCCACTGAGACACCAGGAAGCTTCGGTGGCTGAGCGGTTAATGAATTCGTGTCTTCATCAGAAGGGCTCAGGTTAGATTCCTAGAAGTCGGGGAGTTTTTTTTTTCTGAACCGGCAAGGCTTCGGGATTAACCTAGCCTCTAAAAATAGGATCCAGACCCTATTTTCTTTGAGTAAGGACGGAACGGCGTGATACTGTCCACATCGCCCAAAACTGTCCTATAGCCACGAATAGAATATCGTATTCCAGAAAGACCTAGCGAGTAGGGCAGGGATACATCACTTTACTGAAATACCAATTTATCTTTCTAAAAAGAGACATTCACATTGTCAAGCTGCTCCTTGAGTTTTGTTACGGATACTGTCATTGATGAGTTGCACGTTATACGTATGACATGCGTATAATTTTGTAGCTGAGACAACTTGTATTTTTTATTCTAGATCTGTTACCAAATTTACAGTATGTTTGCAAATAAAATTCATGGTGTTGAAGGTAATCTAACGCCACGAAGTAGAAACGACATGTGAGTTCTTAGAGACCGGAAAGGTAATGCGACTGTTGTTAGTTAGCTTTCTTGATTTGCTGGGTTCTCTTGGAGATGTAGGCATCCGCTACCACTTCGGGAAAAATTAATAGCTTAAACTTTGCTAGACAGTCTGTTGTAGCGCTAACTGTTACCTGGAAGTGCAAGTGAAAGATGAAGTCAAATAAACATGGTTATGGTTATGGAAGGACCCGGTATCTCTGCAAACGAATTAAAATCCATAATTGCTCAACTGCCAGTGGAATCATCGGAATTACTAACTCATCTCCCAAACAAAAAAGGTAGCTGTAGTCCCCATCATAGCAGTCACAGCACACGCCAAAACACATAAATAACTATGCTAGTTGTGACAAGTAACTGCATCAATCTATATCATGATAGCTGTAACAAGCAACCGTATCAATCTATAACATGATAGTTGTAACAAGCAACCGTATCAATCTATAACGTTATAGTTGTAACAAATAACCGTATCAATCTATAACATTATAGTTGTAACAAGTAACCGTATCAATCTATAACATTATAGTTGTAACAAGTAACTGTATCAATCTATAACATGATAGCTGTAACAAGCAACCGTATCAATCTATAACATGATAGTTGTAACAAGCAACCGTATCAATCTATAACATTATATTTGTAACAAATAACCGTATTATTATTAACATTATAGTTGTAACATGTAACCGTATCAATCTATAACATGATAGTTGTAACAAGTAACTGTATCAATCTATAATATTATAGTTGTAACAAGTAACTGTATTAATCTATAACATTATAGTTGTAACAAGTAACTGTATCAATCTATAATATTATAGTTGTAACAAGTAACTGTATTAATCTATAACATTATAGTTGTAACAAGTCACTGTATCAATCTATTATATTATAGTTGTAACAAGTAACTGTATCAATCTATAACATTATAGTTGTAACAAGTAACTGTATCAATCTATAATATTATAGTTGTAACAAGTAACTGTATTAATCTATAACATGATAATTGTAACAAGTTACTGTATTAATCTATAACATGATAGTTGTAACAAGTAACTGTATTAATGTATAACATAATAGGTGTAACAAGTAACTGTATTAATCTATAACATGATAGTTGTAACAAGTAAATGATAGTTGCAACAAGCAACTGTATCAAATTATAACATGATAGCTGTAACAAGTAACTGTATCAATTTATAACATGATAGTTGTAACAAGCAACTGTATCAATTTATAACATGATAGTTGTAACAAGTAACTGTATCAATTTATAACATGATAGTTGCAACAAGTAACTCTATCAATCTAAAGCATGATAGTTGTAACAAGTAACTGTCTCAATCTATAACATGATAGTTGTAACAAGTAACTGTATCAATCTATAACATGATAGTTTTAACAAGTAACTGTATCAGTTTATAACATGATAGCTGTAACAAGTAACTGTATCAATCTATAACATGATAGTTGTAACAAGTAACTGTATCAATCTATAACATGATACTTGTAACAAGTAACTGTGTCAGTTTATAACAAGATAGTTGTAACAAGTAACTGTTTCAATCTATAACATGATAGTTGTGACAAGTAACTGTATCAATCTATAACATGATAGTTGTAACAAGTAAGTGTATTAATCTATAACATGATAGTTGTAACAAGTAACTGCATTAATCTATAACATGATAGTTGTAACAAGTAACTGTATCAATCTATAACATGACAGTTGTAACAAGTAAGTGTATTAATCTATAACATGATAGTTGTAACAAGTAAGTGTATTAATCTATAACATGATAGTTGTAACAAGTAAGTGTATTAATCTATAACATGATAGTTGTAACAAGTAACTGAATCAGTCTAAAACACAGGATCTTTTTTAAGTCGTTGTGCAGTGACTTGAAAAATATTTTTGAAATTACGTCACCGATTTGTGCAATTTACGTCATGATATTCTGTTTCAACGCACAGCGACTTATAAACACCCCGAATAGCATAGTTGCAGCAAGTTATTGCATCAGTCTATAACATGATAGTTGCAGCAAATAATTGCATCAGTCTAAAAATGATAACTGTGCCAAGTAAATGCGTCAATCTAAAACATGATATTTCCAGAAAGTGATTGAATCAATTTATAACGCGATAGTTATAGCAAGTAAATGCGTCAGTCTAAAACGTGCTAGATGTAGCAAGTAATTGCTTCAGTCTATAACTTGACAGTTACAATAAGTAATTATATCAATCCATAACATGCTAGATGTAGCAAGTAATTGCTTCAGTCTATAACTTGACAGTTGCAACAAGTAATTATATCAATCCATAACATGCTAGATGTAGCAAGTAATTGCATCAGTCAGTGTTAGTTAATGTTAACCGTCGAATTTACCTTACCGGGCATAGAACAACCATCCATAAGTGCTGAGATCTTCCTAGTAAAACTTTGAGTGTAAAACGATAAACTAGTTCATAAGTATACCCCAGAACCTCTCGTAGCATTCCTGAATCTAGACAACATCCCTCTTGACTAACATAAAGATCCAGGAGTGACGCCAGGGCTGCTAACTCACGAACAACATCGAGATCTCTATCATCTCGCCTTTCATTTCGATCGTACGGTGGGTAAGCTGAATGGATCGTCCATCATGACTTACCCCACACAGCAATGGATGCGCCAACAACGCCACATTCACTTCAAAAAATGCAGCCAAAATGAACGAAACACCGTAGTGATGGCACAGAAACCCTAAAGTGAAACCTTCAGTTGATTTAGCAGAACAATCCATATATTTAAAAAAACACAGAGGTAATGGTAACAACAAAGAAAAAGACATCACATCTGTGCAAAATAAAGACAAGTGGGACAATATTAAAACAGGTAAATGAATTTAAATATTTGGGAAATTTGTTAACCTCAGACGGAAGATGTACAAATGAGGTGAGATGCAGAATGGCTCAGGCAAAAGCATCTTTAAAAAAAAATGAGGAAAATACTATGCAATCCATTTTTGACAATAGAAACAAGAAAAAGAGTTCTTAAATGTTATGTAGAGCCAGTCTTAACATATGGATGCGAATCATGGACAATAGGACAAAAGACAAGAAAATCAATGGAGTCTGTAGCAATGTGGTTTTACAGAAGAATGTTGAGAGTACCATGGACAGCTAAGAAGAGTAATGATGATGTTCTGAGAGAGGTCAAAGCAAAAAGATAGCTAATTTCCAATATTAGGAAGAAACAATCATCATTTTTTGGCCATGTAATGAGAAGGGAACAACTGGCATATATTGTAACAACTGGAAAAATAGAGGGACGAAGAGATAGAGAGAAGCAAAGATAAAAAATAACAGACAGCTTAAGAGAATGGCTTGACAACAGAAATGATAGATAGCTGCCGAGATCGAAAGTTGTGGAGAGACATGATCACCTACGCCAGCAGGCAGGTGGTACTTGATGATGATGAAAACATGATAGTTTTGACAAGTAATTATATCAAACTAAAATATGATAGTTTTAACAAGTAATTATATCAAACTAAAATATGATAGTTTTAACAAGTAATTATATCAGACTAAAACATGATAGTTTTAACAAGTAATTATATCAGACTAAAACATGATAGTTTTAACAAGTAATTATATCAGACTAAAACATGATAGTTTTAACAAGTAATTATATCAGACTAAAACATGATAGTTTTAACAAGTAATTATATCAGACTAAAACATGATAGTTTTAACAAGTAATTATATCAGACTAAAACATGATAGTTTTGACAAGTAATTATATCAGACTAAAACATGATAGTTTTAACAAGTAATTATATCAGACTAAAACATGATAGTTTTAACAAGTAATTATATCAGACTAAAATATGATAGTTTTGACTAATACATATATCAGACTAAAACATGATATTTGTGACAAGTAATTATCATCATCTCTGTGCAATAAAGACAAGTGGAACAATATTAAAACAGGTAAATGAATTTAAATCAACATTACTTTCCAAGTAATTATATCATCATCCACAATGCAAGACGAACTCGATCGCATTTCTTCCTGGTGTGGGGTTTCAGGTGCCTTGGTTAATCCTAATAAAGCATCAGTTTCATGGTTCTCCCTTAACAATCATATCGTTAATACGACCACACCGGTAGTACGAATGGGAGCTGATGAGGTGACCAGGGACAAGTTGATGACATACCTCGGAGTTAAGTTTGATCGCAGCCTGTGTTTTCGGGATCACGTCGACCATGTGATAACAAAATCCCGCAAAGGATTAGCCGCCTTGAAGGTCATGGCAGCTGCCAACATCGAGCAGAGGCTACTTACCCTTCTGTTCCAGAGATTAGTCCTCGCACCAATCGAGTATGCCCTGGCCATTCTTACTGTCAGTACGACTCAAATTGATAGGCTAGAGAAAATACAAAATGAAGCCATGCGCATTATCCTGGGATGTACGAGGGACACTCCCTGTGTAGCAATGAGATATCTTCTTGACTTTCCAACCATGGATGACAGAATTAAGATCTGGAGAGCACGAGCATACCTGAAGATTAGTACAGATACAGAGTATCCATTGCAACGCGTGCTCAACACAGAGAAAGGCACCAGGCTAAAAAGAGGCAAATCATGGGTGGGCCGGGCAGAAGATGTCATCAAACAGGTCTGTGGGCTTACAAATATCAGCGTTGGTGAGGAATGGATACCGGTGCCTACGTCATTCAAGGGGACTTTCTCATGTATTGTCACACTCGATAGGAAAAGTAGGGAACAGAACCCGGTCGTGGTTAATGCTGAGGTCAACGGTCTCATCTGCGATAATACCGATGAGAAAGATGCAGTCATCTATACAGACGGATCTGTAAGACGACACGAAAGAAGTGCATGGGCATTTACAGCACGCTCGGCAGGCAGAATAGCCAAGGAAGACAGTGGTGCATACGCCATGACGACGAGTAGCATGACGATGGAGGTGATGGCAGTGACAAGGGCATTCAAATGGTTAGAGTCACAAGACTACACCCACGCATGTATACTGAGTGATTTGATGAGCATGATAAAAAAGTGGAGGCGGGCTTTGTATGCATGCAATGGGTAGAGTCGTTGCAGAAATCCAAAATACGTAAAGTCACCTTTGTCTATGTCCCTGGACATGCGGGAGTACGGGGAAATGAGAGAGTGGACAGGTTGGCTAGCTGCGCTGTCGTTGAGGACGGGCAACCGATGGATCGGGCGGACATCATCAATGCACTCCGAGATGTGGGAAGAGCACATGACTTCGACAAACACAGATCAACGTCACTTCTTCGGATGATGGAAATGGGAGTTAAGATGGGCACGGCCAGAAATGAGAAACTTAGTGGCCGTGTAAGAAGACTTATCAACCAACATAGAACTGGAGTCGTCAGTCGCTGGACACTGAGGGAATTGCTGAGGAGGGGATCTGAGCACCTATGGACATGTTCGGAGTGCAATGATGATGACCCGCAAATAACTCAATAACTCAATATCATCATCATCATGTGCCATACCGGTTGGCGTAGGTGATCATGTCCCGCCACAATCTTCTATCTACAGTGCTTCGTATCAGTTCTGTTGTTGACTGTTTTCCATTCCATGACACCAAGCTATCCAGTATTTTCTCTCTCTGTCGTCCGCGATCTCTCTTTCCTTCTATTTTGCCAGTTGTAACCAAGTATTCCAACTTTCCTTTTCTCATGATGTGCCCGAAAAATGTTGATTGTTTCTTCCTGATGTTTTTTAGGAGCTCCCTTCTTGTGCTGGCCTCTTTGAGAACTTCCTCATTGGTCTTTTTAGCTGTCCAGGGAACTTTCAACATTTCTTTCCAAGTAATTATATCAGACTAGAATATGATAGTTTTGATAAGTACTTATATCAGACTGAAACATAATAGTCTTGACAAGTAATTATATCAGGCTAAAACATAATAGTCTTGACAAATAATTATATCAGACTCAAACATGATAGTCTTGACAAGTAATTATATCAGACTCAAACATAATAGTCTTGACAAGTAATTATATCAGACTAAAACATAATAGTCTTGACAAGTAATTATATCAGACTCAAACATGATAGTTTTGACAAGTAATTATATCAGTCTATATATAACATAACAGTTGTAACACGGACAGTAATTGCAGGAGTCTAATCTGTGTTGTGTCGCATTACATCTCATATAGGCTTTAGCCTCCATATTATTGTTGAAGCTTGTGCAATTATAGCCCCATTCTCTTATCTGAAGTCAGCCTCTGAGAGAAGCATTTCCAATTATTTGAAATGTGAGACTGATTCAAATAATTATGCTGTAAAAGGCACACACAAAAACATATCGTTACGTCATTTATTCAACTTCTGACGCCTGGAGAAAAAGGGGGGGATGGCTGGAGGGGTTTACCGGGCTGAACAATAATCATCGCGTGCCCCATTGCAGTCGTGATGTGGTGCTCAGCTCAATATTTATTTTACCGCCAATTATTACACCCCATTATTTACCCTTATTTCATGCATGTTCACAAAAGTATTTGTTCCAAATTTGCGAACTGATTTATCATTTAAAATATGTTCTTCTTCTAATTGTTTCCGTTCATCTTGTATATCTTTTATGATCAGATGTCACAGTAGCAACTGTGATAGTTGCACGGGTTGACCCGAAACATCTAATTACAGAAGTTGCAACAGGTAATTTGAGACAAGTTTCCTTTCTCGCGCGCGTAAATGTCACGCAAGTATACATGTAAGTGATGAAATTGGTTTGAAATGTAAGATTGATCATTCTAAAGTAATTGCCACAAAACGAGTGCGAGTTCAGTCTTACATTAATGATGTCAACTTTGACATTAACGTGATAATAAACTAAAACGAAATAAATCTACAGAGAACATAGCTAATTATTGAGAATAATGTTTTAAAATTCTCTCTCTCCCTTTAATTTTATAACTGTTTATAAATAGAAAATATAAATGCATAAATACATGTTTTTTTTTTTTAAATAGAAATACACACACACACACAACCATTTGAAACAGGTAAAGCGATCAAATGCAAAAGGAATAAGAAGAGAGAGGTAAAAGAGATGAAAACGTCGATAAAGAATAATAAAAAAATTGAAGCGGAAATTTAGAAAAACAAAATGAGTAATTTCATACTAATAGTTCGTCTTAAAAAACAAATTACATGCTGGATATTGATGTAAACGCTCAAGATTAAAACGAATGAACACATAAATATATCTGGAAGAAGTGATAACAAGAAAGTGGAGACACAACGACAGACAGGAAAATGGTAACAGCCTTTGTTGATAGTAAACATCATTTTTTGTTTGGGAAAAAAAACAAGAAGATGATATTTACTATCATGATATCTTCGTAATAATAATACAAGTAATAACGAGGAACAGACAAGCTCAGCTTTCTGTAATACCTCAGTGTGTAAGGTAAGCAGACAATTATACATTGCAAACGATGTTTAAATCCGAGAAAGCCTTTCGTTTTTCAGTCTCCAAATTCGTGTGTCCCTAGAGTTAATGTCTGTTTATTTAATGAAATCCCTTCCAGAGATGAATGTCGAGAGCACTTTACTGTTAACCCAATGATAATTAGAGTGTTCTGAAAAGTTGTATTTAATTTCTCTGTTAATTATTTTTGGTATATAACAAAACCGTAGCTAAATAACTAAACCATCACTTTCTATATAACTGAACGTAGTTTTCTATATAACTAAACCGTAGCTTTCTATATAACAAAACCAACACTTTCTAAATAAATGAACGTAGTTTTCCATAAAACTGAACTATAGCTTTCTTTATAACTAAACCATCACTTTCTAAAATCTGAACCATAGCTTTCTATATAACTAAACCATCACTTTCTATATAAGGGAGAATTGAAAAAAATATAGAAAAAATGGTATGGTAAAAGCTTTACGTGATTGATAGACGTAAGACGTCGTTCATATTTGTGCCGTAACTAAACCGTCGCTTTCTATATAACTAAACCATCACTTTCTATATAACTAAACCATCACTTTCTATATAACTAACCCATCACTTTCCATATAACTAAACCATCGCTTTCTATATAACTAAACCATCGCTTTCTATATAACTAAACCATCGCTTTCTATATAACTAACCCATCACTTTCTATATAACTAAACCATCACTTTCTATATAACTAAACCATCGCTTTCTATATAACTAAACCATCGCTTTCTATATAACTAAACCATCGCTTTCTATATAACTAAACCATCACTCTCTATATAACTAAACCATCACTTTCTATATAACTAAACCGTCGCTTTCTATATAACTAAACCGTCACTTTCTATATAACTAAACCGTCGCTTTCTATATAACTAAACAGTCACTTTCTATATAACTAAACCATCGCTTTCTATATAACTAAATCATTACTTTCTATATAACTAAACCATCGCTTTCTATATAACTAAACCATCGCTTTCTATATAACTAAACCATCGCTTTCTATATAACTAAACCATCGCTTTCTATATAACTAAACCATCACTTTCTATATAACTAAACCATCACATTCTATATAACTAAATCATCACTTTCTATATAACTAAACCATCACTTTCTATATAACTAAACCATCGCTTTCTATATAACTAAACCATCACTTTCTACATAACTAAATCATCACTTTCTATATAACTAAACCATCACTTTCTATATAACTAAACCATCACATTCTATATAACTAAACCATCACTTTCTATATAACTAAACCATCGCTTTCTGGAAGAGATCTCTACTCCTGTGACCATGCTGTTCAATTGACTTCACTCTCGGAACGAATTAACCAGTGGTTCAATGATTCTAACTCCAATGATTTACTGTAACTTTAAACTATTTTGAGAACATCTTAGCGAGGAAAGTGTGATGTTTCTATAACGTTTACTATGTAATGTAATTTAATTTTTGAAAAAAAAACACACACATTTATTTAGATATTATCATCAAGTACCATGCCTACTGGCGTAGTCATGTCTCTCAAAAACGTTCGATCTCGACAGTTATTTATCATTTCTTTGTTGATCTTCAGTCAAGCCATTTTCTTAAGTTGTGTGGTATCTTTCTTTTTGCTTCCCTCCATCTCGTCGTCTCTCAATTTTCCCAGTTGTCACAATATTTTCCAGCTGTTCCATTCTCATTTTACGGCCAAGAAAATGATGGTTGTTTTTTCCTAATATTGGAAATTGGCCAGTGATGGAAAATCTACAACTGAAATAAATAAAAGAATAGGTATGCAAAAAGTAATTTCAATGCCATGAAAAATATACTAACATCAAAACAAATAACATCAGGGCTAAAACTAAGAATAGCAAAATGTTACATCTTCTCAATATTCCTGTATGGTGCAGAAACGTGGACATTAGACCAGAAAACAGAACAGAAAATTGAAGCCTTTGAAATGTAGATTTATAGAAGAATAGGTAGAATTGGATGGAAAGAAAAGAAAACAAACGAGGAAGTTTTCAAACAACTAAAAATGAAAAGAGAACTACTAAACACAATTAGAGCAAGACAAATGCAATTTTTGGGTCATGTTAAAAGACACCACAGCCCAATAAAAGTAATATTGGAAGGGAAAATACGAGGTAAAAGAGGCAGAGGCAGACCAAGACTAACATGGACGAGTAACAACCTTCTGTTTTGACCTTCAAATTTCAGTTAAATGAGACTGAAACTCCAGCTTAATGTTGTGTGCACTTTAACTTTCGACATATTTATGTAGATACGGGTGATCTATCTTCAATGTCTATAGAAATGGTAGAGCATTTTTTAATTTTCATAATGTTATTTGTACCGCATTTATCATTGCTAAACACAGCTGCAAATCTTATCTCTTACACAATCGCGATGTGGATGCCAAGTCTTGCAGACAGGCGGGCGACGACTTTCACAGGAGTTCGTGCATGGCAAAATTCTCGCTTTTGTATTGTCACTTCAAACACAGAAGTTCAATATCTTGGTTCATTCTAATCTTTCTCTGAGGTACCCACACAATTCTCTCCATAAAAAGTAGTGAATCTGCTTTAAAAAGAAACACATAAAATACCAGCATAAGTGTTAGAATAACAGGACATTGCTTTACTTTCTCTCTCTCTTTCTCTCCCTCTCTCTTTCTCTCCCTCTCTCTATCTCTCTCTCCCTCTCTCTCTTTCTCTCCTTCTCCCTTTCTCTCTCTTTCTCTCCTTCTCTCTATCTCTCTCTCTCTCTTTCTTTCTCTTGTGCCGTTCTCTTGTTTGCCTGTTCGGATGTCGAGGAAGATACAAAGTTCTAATTCTTGTTCTTCTGGAAACCGCAGTCATTGACACGTGATCTTATTGTTGAGTTTCTCTGAGGAAGTCATGCCAACATAGTCTGAGTCTGCTTTGAGATCCGTGTTCTACTTTTTCTGAATGTCTTGCAAGGTATGTCATCACTGGACATTCTTTCAAGATTGGCACACCATTTAATTCGTTTTACATATTTCTTCCTATTATATAAATATAATATATGTATATTCGTTTGCAGTGATACCAGGGCCTTCCATAACCATAACGAGATATATATATATATATCATCATCATCGAGTGCCTTCTCCGCAACGAAGGTTGGCTACCATGGAGCGCCATTCTGCTCTGTCTCTAGCTTTGATGGTATAGGTTGATTTGTCCATCTTTTGATGTTACTCGTCCATGCTAGTCTTGGTCTGCCTCTGCCTCTTTTACTTTGTATTTTCCCCTTCAGGATTACTTTTAGTAGGCTGTTGTGTCTTTTAACATGGCCCAAAAATCGCATTTGTTTTGTTTGAATTGTGCTTAGTAGTTCTCTTTTCATTTTTAGTTGTTTTAAGACTTCATCGTTTGTTTTCTTTTCCTTCCATCCAATTCTACCTATTCTTCTATATATCCACATTTCAAAGGCTTCAATTCTCTGTTCTGTTTTTTTGTCTAATGTCCATGTTTCTGCACCATATAGTAATATTGAGAAGATGTAACATTTTGCTATTCTTAGTTTTAGCATATGTTCTTCATGACATCAAAATTACTTTTTGCCATTCCTATTCTTTTGTTTATTTCAGTTGTACATTTTCCATCACTGGTTATAGTCCAAGGTAGTTGTAGTTCTGAACTGTCTCCAGGTCTATTCCTTCAATTTTGATATCCACTTGTGGGTTTTGAGTATCTTCTTTGTTTATTAGCATAGTTTTAGTCTTTTTGATATTCATATCTAGTCCAAATTTTTTGCTTGTCGTGTTTATTTCATTAAGTAATTGTTGTAGATCTTTAGGGTTTTCTGCTAGCAGTACAGTATCATCAGCATATCTTAGGTTATTGATTATCTTTCCATTAATTTGTAGGCCTGGCATCTCTGAGATGTTTTTAAAAATTTGCTCAGTGTATAGATTGAACAAGTTTGGTGACAGGATGCATTCCTGTCTTACTCTTCTTTTTATATCAATGGGTGTAGAGAACTCTTTGTTATATTTTATTATTGCTGTTTGCTCCCAGTATAGATTACATATTAGTCGTATGTCCATGTCATCTAGATGTATCTCTTTTAGGCATTCTATAAGTTGTTTGTGGTGTACTCTATCAAATCTTTGGTGTAGTCTATGAAGCAGGCATATATTGGTTTGTTTACTTCTGTGTATTTTTCGATTAATGTTCTCATGCTTCTTTTGTCCCGCTATTTTTCCCTAAATCCGAATTGCTGCTCATCTAATTTAGTATTAATTTTATTCTGAATCCTTCCTTGTATAACTTTTAGCAAGATTTTTGTAACATGGCTCATTAGGCTAATTGTTCTAAAGTCACTGCAATCAATTGCACTATTCTTTTTAGGCAATGCAATGAAAGTTGATGTTTTTAGTTCATTTGGTATGTATCCTGTATAGTATATGTCGTTGCATATGTCTGTAATCACTTCAATGCCAAAACCGTCTAGTGCCTGTATCATCTCTATCTGTATGATGTCAGGTCCTCCTGCTTTTCCCTTTTTCATTGATTTATAGCTTTTTCCACCTCAGATTTTAAGATTTTATAGCCTGATGTACATTTTATAGCTGGTTTCTTGTCCCTTTGATCATGAAATAGTTCTGTTATATATTCCTGTCATCTATCTATAATATCCTTATTGTATGTTAGCATTTTTCCTGTTTTCTCTACAATGCATCCACCTTCTGTGGCTTTTTAACTTTATTAGTCATTCTCGTTATTTCTGTTTGCATTCCTCTTAAGTCTTGCTTGCTTTCCATAGTTTCTATTTCTATACTTTTTTGGCTGAGCCAGTCTTCTTTTGCCTTTTTTCACATTTCGCGTATTTCATTATCTATTTTATTGTATTGGGCAGTGTTCTTCGCTTGTCTCCTTTCATCCATTTTTTCTAAGATGGTGTTAGTTATCCATTTTTGTTTTTGTTCTTTTCTCTTTTGGGTAAGGTGTCGTTGTTTCTTGTATGCTTTTCTTTTATGCATTGCCATTTTGTTGTTACTTTTTCATCAGGATTTTCTCTTCTGTATTGTTCAATTCCTTCTTCTAGCAGCTTCTGTTATGTGTTATATATATATATATATATATATATATATATATATATATATATATATATTCTATATGTATTTTAATCTTTTCTATATATATATATATATATATATATATATATATGTCTATATATGTATTCATTTATATATGTGTAATATATTATTTCCATATGTATATCTTTTCAATGTGTATATCTATCTTTTCAATGTATATATATATATATATATATTAATCTATGTAAAAAAAAGAGTAAAGTACCCCCGTCACGCCAATGGCGTATAGGGAAATATGGTGTTAGTGACCCTATATTTTACAGACCTTCAGCACATGATTTTTGGGGTAATGTTGTCAGTATTACGCCCGTGCTGCTTTACTTTCCCAGAAAAAAATCCGGTACCCATTTAAGGCTGGGTGAACCCGGAAGCCGTCGGTTGGGATCGAACCCTACCCCTTGTCCGTGGTAGTCCAGTTCACTAACCACTAAGCTATCGCGGCTCCCATATTAATCTATGTGTATAGCTATAATTTCTATGTGTATATCTATCTTTTCTATATTTATAGCTTTTTTCAATGTGTGGATCTATTCCAACTCTTTAACCTCTTTTTTTTTATTTTGTCCCAACTGGTTACTACTGCCATTCTAAAAACAACGTTTTTTTGTTAATTAACTTTCTTATATGGATAATGAAGGAATAGACCTGGAGACAGTTCAGAGCTACACCTACCTTGGACATACTATAACTGGTGATGGAAAATGTACAACTAAAATAAATAGAAGAATAAGAATGGCAGAAACTAATTTTAATGGCATGAAAAATATACTAACATCAAAACAAATAACACCAGAGCTGAAACTAAAATAGTAAAATGTTATACCTTCTCAACATTCCTGCATCATGCAGAAACATGGACATTAGACAAGACAACAGAACAGAAAATTGAAACCTTTGAAATGTGGATTTATAGAAGAATATGAAGAATTTGATGGAAAGAGAAAAAAACAAACGATGAAATCTTAAAACAACTAAACATGAAAAGAGAACTACTAAATACAATTCAAACAAGACAAATGCGATTTTTGAGGCATTTTAAAAGCCACAACAGCCTACTAAAAGCAATCTTGGAAGTGGAAATAAAAGGTAAAAGAGGCAGAGGCAGACCAAGACTAACATTGACGAGTAACTTCAAAAGATGGACAAGTCAGCATATGACAACCTGCACCATCAAAGCAAGAGACAGAGCGGAATAGTGCTTCATGGTAGCCACCTTCGATGCGGCGATGGCACTCATTGATGATAATGAACTGTGTTGTCTGACTTATTGTGAGTGATTATGTTTGACACTGGTAACATAACGTGGGATAAATAAGCATTGTATGCGATATTTCTTTGTGCTGATCAGCATGGTCTTGTGCTGTAGAACTAGCTGAATATTAGATTTGCCTTACGGCACGAAATGTTAAATTATTTATTCATGTATATATTTCTGTTGAAAAAAAAACCATTCAAACACTGCCGACTTGCTATATCAGTAAAACACATTACACTTTCTTGAGTTTTGGAATCTTCTTCCTCTTCTTTTCTCTTTTCACTGATACCTAAAAGGTGTCGTGGTTTATATCATTTGTCGTTCTTGTGCTGCTCGAATTGTCTGAATTAGTGATTTTCCTTTGTTGTTACATGTCTCTGTCACTGCATCTATCCATCTTCTTCTGGGTCTTCCTCTTGATCTTTTTCCATGCATTCTCGAGAAGAACGCCCTTGATAGTGATTGGTGAGGATTCATTCTGACCAGGTGGCCAAACCATTTAAGTTGTTGTTCTAAGTTTTGGAATATCAGTCTGTAATTAAAGCTATAATTCTGGTGGTATAAAGTGAATAATTTCAGAGAAAGAAATATGTTTGCAGCACTCGGAAAAAAATTACAAATAATCAACAACAGAAAAAAAATAAACAACGTTTGTCCGAAGCATGATCAAACCCGTACTCAGTGGCACAGCGCCTTGCCACGAGAAGCCGAACGCTAGTGAACACTGCTAACTCAGCTAACTATCCTGCTTCGGACCATATATTTTTCATTGTTTTTTTTTTCTATTGTTGATTATTTGTTATTTTTTTCCGAGTGCTGTAAACATACCTCTTCCTCTGAAATGATTCGCTGATTATCGCCTCGGAAATTTCCCTCTATGCTTGCTTGCGTTCGCCCGATGACTAAAGTATTCTAGAGTATTCGTAGATTGTATCATTATAATATAATTATAGAATTCCTCTTCGTCATCCGTCCTTAAAAGGACGTTAAGTGGACGTGGCTGCGTTGTGTTGTGGTTTGCAAGATAACTGTTATATTTCTGCCTTTCGGCCCAACACATCCGACTTCAGCACATTTTTTAGTACCGACCAGGTTGTCTTCCCTCTTCGATCCCTGCTCGCTTGGCCAGACTAGACAGGTTAGTCTGCTACTGGAGGCACCGCGGAGAGATGGAGCAGGGTCTGGATGGTTTTGGTTCACCGATCCTGGCGCAAGCCATCAGCTGTGGGTCGCTGACAACTTCCAGCTCTGTTGCTGGGAGGCGCGCCTTCGCCTCCGTTTCCCTATATAATAATCTTCATTTATTATTGTCTCCATGATGATGGTATGCTCTTTTGCGAGAGTTCAATTGAAGCTGAAAAAAAATTAAGAAAACTGAAAATGACATTAATTGTGTTCGCTGGGTTGACATTTTGATTAATTGATTTGCTTACGTCGGTGATTATTTTCATAGATGGATCGTTCGAGATTCAATCATGTCATTAACAAAAAAGCGATACTCGGTGTAGTAAAAACATGTGTATGTGTGTGATGTTTGTATGTCAATGTGTAGTTTTTGTGTGTGCGGTGTATGTATTTAAGTGTGAAGTTTGTGTGTGTGTGTGTGTGTGTTTGTGTATAGTATGTGTGGTGCGTGTATGTTTGTGTATAGTGTGTATGGTGTATGTGTGTGGTGTATGTGTGTGGTGTATGTGTGTGGTGTATGTATGTGTGTGTAGTTCTAGTGTGTGTGTATGCGTGAGGTGCGTGTGTGATATATGTTGTGTGTGTATGTATGTGTGTAGTGTGTGCACAGTTTAAGTGATTGTGTGTGTGGCATGTGTGTGGGTGATGTATGAATTGTGTGGTGTGTGTGAAGTGTGTGGTGTGTGTGAAGTGTGTGGTGTGTGTGAAGTGTGTGGTGAGTGTGAAGTGTGTGGTGGGTGTAAAGTGTGTTGTTTGTGTGAATTGTGTGGTGTGTGTGAAGTGTGTGGTGTGTGTGAAGTGTATGGTGTGTGTGAAGTGTGTGGTGTGTGTGGGTGATGTATGAAGTGTGTGTGTGAAGTGTATGAAGTGTGTGGTGTGTGTGAAGTGTGTGGTGTTGTACATGTTTGCGTAGTTAACTCTGAGATCATCCTCAGCAAACATCACAAGATATGCCAGCACCACATGCAGGTAAATGAACGTCCGAGGGGGCCCACACCAGGACCAACAACAAAATCAATGCAGTACCAACATACAATTAATGGCAGACATTTCCTCTCATCATCATCATCAAGCACAGGGCCTGCTGGCGTAGGTGATCATGTCTCTCCACAACTTTCGATCTCGGCAGTTAGATTATCATTTCTGTTGTTGACCTTCTGCCATTCAATTCTCTTAAGCTGCGTGGTATCTTTTCTCTTTGCTTCTCTCTATCTCTTCGTCCCTCAATTTTACCAGTTGTTACAATATATTTCAGCTGTTCACTTCTCATTACATGGCAAAAAAAATATGATTGTTTCTTCCTAATATTTGAAATTAGCTCTCGTTTTGCTTTGACCTCTTTCAGAACATTTTCATTACTCTTCTTAGCTGCCCATGGTATTCTCAACATTCTTCTGTAAAACCACATTTCTACAGACTCCAGATTCACATCCATATGTTAAGACTTGCTCAACATAACATCTAAGAACTCTTTTTCTTGTTTCTATTGTCAAAAATGGATTGCATAGTATCTTCCTCATTTACATTTCCTCAAGGCGAAAGAATTCATGAATGTACAAAGAAGTTACGACGGTGCTTTTCTGTTGCATTCAGTCAGTTTGTTTACGGTTAGCCCCGCTAGCCTTTGACTAAAAAGTCTTACCCACAAGGCAGTGGGGTTGTTTTACTTCGGGGTACCCTCCCTTAGCCTTTTACTCTCCCCAGCTTATCTGCAAGGCAGCAGGGCAGCCACAGGTTGTACTGTTTACTGCATACAGTAGCATGTAACATTACTCGACCTGACATTTCCTCTAGGCGAAGGAAAAACTAAACACAACACCGGGTAGGACAGTCTCGCTTGTCTGATAGAAAGGTTTCCTTAGGAAATTCCTTCCAGACACTACTGTGGTTACAAACTACTGCAGTCTTGCTGGAAGGTTACGGCCATTCAAAGCAAAAGGGAATTAGTCTCAAACAAATGCATCATTAAATTGGACTGCAAAGTGAAAAACACAATGCAGCGCAATCCACTATTAAGACATGTAGCGTAATCAAACAACACATCTGACTCAAGCATGCACCACTCAAGTAGTCATTTAGTCTGTTGATATAGTCGCTTCGTTTATGATATAATCTGTTATCATGTACAATCGATATGGATATGCAGCTGCGACATCTGGCGGTAAAATGGTGTTCATCACTAGTTTGGAATCTGTGTTACACGATATCTGTGAGCAGTTGCCATGTTTGCAAAGTACGGTAGATATAGCATTTCCACAATTACGGTTAATGACGGTCACAGATGTTTTTTTTTTGGTTTTGTGTCACTTTGCTTTAGAATGGGTTCATCACAATATTTTAGAATGAATTCATCACAATATTTTAGAATGAATTCATAACAATATTTTAGAATGAATTCATAACAATATTTTAGAATTAATTCACCACAATATTTTAGAATGAATTCATCACAATATTGTAGAATTAATTCACCACAATATTTTAGTTTGAATTCATCACAATACTTTAGAATGAAATCACCACAATATTTTAGTATGAATCCACCACAATATTTTTAGAATTAATTCATCACAATATTTTAGAATTAATTCACCACAATATTTTAGAATTAATTCACCACAATATTTTAGAATTAAAGCACCAGCATACAAAGAATGAATTCACCACAATATTGTAGAAAGAATGCACCATAATATTTTAGAATATACCAACATTTTGTTTCTTTTTGAAAATATAACAAAAGAAAGCGATATAAAGATAGTAAAAAGACAATTACCAATTCAAAGAACTAGCCTGATGAAATTTCTCAGTAATAAGACATTCAATTTATTTGTAAAATAGAGAACAAGGAGATAGTTTTCATGTGGTTCAGTTTAGCCGACGGATTATCTTCATTGCACAAGGGACAACTCCATAGTTCACAGAGCCCCTTCTCTGAACAAAAGAACAAGATAGGAGGAAGAAGACAACGAAAAAGAAGACGAAAAATAATAAATTATCATACTTGTATTAGTCAAACATTCATGCAGTGGCAAAACTTATTGTTGACAGGTCACATCCATTGATGTGGGTGAAGATGTGAAGATGGATTAGACCGTTAACATCAGTCGGGTACGGGAAAGTCTGTTCTCTGGTTTGGTCAATGTTGTTAACTGAGGGAGAAACTACGAAGGGTGTTCCATAAATATGTGTGTCTATGTATGTGTGTAGTGTTCAATAAATATGTGTGTATATGTATGTGTGTAGCGTTCAATAAATATGTGTGTATATGTATGTGTGTAGTGTTCAATAAATATGTGTGTATATGTATGTGTGTAGCGTTCAATAAATATATGTGTATATGTATGTGTGTAGCGTTCAATAAATATGTGTGTATATGTATGTGTGTAGCGTTCAATAAATATGTGTGTACATGTATGTGGTGGAGTTCAATGTGTCTATGTATGTGTGTGGTGTAGTTCAATAAATGTGTGTGTCTATGTATGTGATGGAGTTCAATAAATGTGTCTATGTATGTGTGTGGTGGAGTTCAATAAATGTGTATGTCTATGTATGTGGTGGAGTTCAATAAATGTGTCTATGTATGTTTGTGGTGGAGTTCAGTAAATGTGTGTGTCTATGTATGTGTGTAGCGTTCAATAAATATGTGTGCATATGTATGTGGTGGAGTTCAATAATGTGTCTATGTATGTGTTTGGTGGAGTTCAATAAATGTGTCTATCTATGTGGTGGAGTTCAATAAATGTGTGTCTATGTATGTATGTGGTGGAGTTCAATAAATGTGTGTCTATGTATGTGGTGGAGGTGGAGTTCAATAAATGTGTCTATGTATGTGTGTAGCGTTCAATAAATGTGTGTGTATATGTATGTGGTAGAGTTCAAATAAATGTGTGTGTACGCATGTGCGTAACAATCAATTTATGTTTGTGTATGTATGTGGTAGAGTTAAATAAATGTGTGTATGCTCATAGCGTTCAATTAATGTGTGTGTATGTATGTTTGTAGCGTTCAATAAATGTGTGTGTATGCGTATATCGTTCAATAAATGTGTGTGCATGTTGTAGCGTTCAATAAATGTGTGTATATGTATGTGTGTAGCGTTCAATAAATGTGTGTATGTGTATGTTGTAGCGTTCAATAAATGTGTGTATATGTATGTGTGTAGCGTTCAATAAATGTGTGTATATGTATGTGTGTAGCGTTCAATAAATGTGTGTATATGTATGTTGTAGCGTTCAATAAATGTGTGTATATGTATGCGTATAGCGTTCAATAAATGTGTGTCTATGTATGTGTTTAGCGTTCACTAAATTGATGTGTATGCATTTAGCGTTCAATAAATGTGTGTGTCTGTTGTAGAGTTCAATAAATGTGTGTATGTGTGTAGCGTTCAATAAATGCGTGTGTATTTGTATGTGGTGTGTAGCGTGTAGCGTGTAATAAATAATGCAACATATTTATTTTGTCAGTTAATTTTGTTGGAGAAAAACAAATCATCGTATGTGCAGCCATGTTTTAACCTTCCAGCACAACTTGATAGGTTCGTCACTTCCGGTAGATTGTGGTGACACAAGGAGTTTTAAAAATAGAGTCTGTGGATGCATGAGCTACAAGAAAAGAGCAGTCACTGAATGTCTGTTGGTGGAAAATTAAAGTGTCACATCGTTCATAGGAGCTGAAAGAATATAGAGAGAGACAGCAATAGATGACAGCAGTTTTGACTGATGAATAAACCGTTTTTTTATGAACAGAAGGTCGAAGTTATGGTTATGGTTAGTCAATGGACCCGATATCACTGCAAACGAATTAAAATCCATAATTACTCAACCGCCCGTGCCAGTCGAATCATAGGAATTGAAAATCATTTTATTGAAGGCTCCAAACAAAGAAAGGAAGCTGCAGTCCCCATCGTAGCCGCTACAGCACACGCCAAAATACATAAGGCCAAGCGGTACCGAAAGAGAACGCAGCTGGGCTGTTTTTTTTCGTCATACGAGATCATCATTCATTGTGAGCAATCGAAATATCGAATCAGAATCCGGGTATAAAACACAGCTCACGGTGTGCGCAGAACACTAAACTCAGTAGCTCTGGCAACAAGCCGGACTTGAAATATGAGGAAACTGTAACAAAGAACACTTTTCAGACTGAGTCTCAATGGTTCCTGCCGACTATCCACCATATTGACCGGAAGTTCTCGAAGTCTGATCAGCCACGCTCCTTGCATTCACACACTGCGGTGACACAAACGTTCCAACATGCCGAAACCTTCAACGAGACGATCGGTGGTAAACAACAGAAGACCTTGTTGCTCTACTTGGCATCTCTGTAGGTAGTGCCAACACAATTATCCTCTAGTTAGGGTACACAAAGGTTTGTGCCTGGTGGATTCCTCGAAGTCTAACTGATGACCAGAGTGGTACCAAGAAGGTATACAGACTGCGACTAAGTGACTTCAAGTCATTGTCCATTGTTCCTTAGTTTACCTACCCTCTTCTACTCTTTAGTTTCCCCTCTTCTACTCTTTAGTTTCTCCTCTACTCCTCTTTAGTTTACCCTCTACTCCTCTTTAGCTTCCCCTCTTCTACTCTTTAGTTTCCCCTCTACTACACTTTAGTTTCCCCTCTTCTACTCTTTAGTTTCTCCTCTGCTCCTCTTTAGTTTACCCTCTACTCCTCTTTAGTTTACCCTCTACTACTCTTTAGTTTACCCTCTACTACTCTTTAGTTTCCCCTCTTCTACTCTTTAGTTTACCCTCTACTACTTTTTAGTTTCCCCTCTTCTACTCTTTAGTTTCCCCTCTTCTACTCTTTAGTTTCCCCTCTTCTACTCTTTAGTTTACCCTCTACTCCTCTTTAGTTTACCCTCTACACTTCTTTAGTTTACACTCTTCTACTCTTTATTTTACTCTCTACTGCTCTTTAGCTTACCCTCTACTACTCTTTAGTTTCCCCCTCTTCTACTCTTTAGTTTACCCTCTACTCCTCGTTAGATTACCCTCTTATACTCGTTAGTTTTCTCTCTACTACTCTTTAGTTTACCCTCTTATACTCTTTAGTTTCCTCTCTACTACTCTTTAGTTTACCCTCTTATACTCTTCAGTTTCCCCTCAACTACTCTTTAGTTTACCCTCTTCTTCTTTTTAGCTTCCCCTCTACTACTCTTTAGTTTACCCTCTTCTACTCTTTAGTTTCCCCTCTACTACTCTTTAGTTTACCCTCTTATACTTTTTAATTTCCCCTCTACTACTCTTTAGTTTACCCTCTTATACTCTTTAGTTTCCCCTCTACTACTCTTTAGTTTACCCTCTTCTACTCTTTAGTTTACCCTCTTCTACTCTTTAGTTTACCCTCTTCTACTCTTTAGTTTACCCTCTACTACTCTTTAGTTTACCCTCTTATACTCTTTAGTTTATCCTCTTCTACTCTTTAGTTTACCCTCTACTACTCTTTAGTTTGCTCTTTTCTGCTCTTCAGTTTGCCTAACCTTTTCTGTTCTCACGTTTTCGAATGTTTTTAGAATTCTGTCTTGAAAGTTTTAGAAAATGACAAGGCATAGCCACACCTTCATTTTGCATCTTTGAATGGACTGCTACAGATACCGTAGCACACTGCTCGCCAAGGAATAATCCATAATGAATGAAACTGTGGAAGCAAATATCAAACTCTGGAACACCATCTTCAAGAGTGACATTCATACCGAACCTCGACAACAAAACTCGCCCAAAGACAAGGGCACATGCTGAGATGACATGGAGAGGACTACGAGCTTCATCCTGACGGCAGGGGAAAAGACATAGCACGAGCCAACGAAATTCTCAAACGTGGAGAGAAAGAGAGATAGAAAGAGAGAGCATTAGGTCTATTAATCTTTTCCGATGACATACTCTCGATTCCTTGTTGTAGAAAGATATGTAGATTGTATGAGAATGTTTCTGAACATAACACTGAATGGTTGAATGTCTTGTTTCTTCATAATTTTTCTACCGCGCCGGTGATCCCTAATTGTCTTTTAAGTGCTTCACTTTTAATTTATAAACCAGAACCCACAAGTTAAATGGAGATTATTCCTGGGAAATAAACACGGTGTTCCCAAAGCCGAAAATTGTGGACACAGACATCATTTTCTCTGGATGACAAACTCGAGGCTTGGCGAGGGTTTTTAATTATTGTTTTATCAGCAACCCATAGACGCACCCATTATTTTGGCTCTGAGCACTGTTGTGTGTATGTTACATTGACCTCTGCCGCTGTGCTATAGTCCGTTCAGAAATTCATAATCACACCTGAATTAGTTTTGCGTCATAACCGCTTGTTATTTTTCTTTCAAACTTTGCATGCAATCTTAGAATATTGAAGGCGTTATAGAAATATTTTTTGCTCTGAGAAATTTGATCTAGTTTAAAAGTTTTCTTCTTTAGGCTATATTAAATTCACCCTGTTCGAATTTGACACCATTTTAGGATATATACATTAATTTGGTGCGGTCGTTCACGTAAAATAGTTTGGCTATTGCAGAAACACTAACTTCAGGAAAATCCCGTGCACAAAACTGAATTGTTATTGAACGACATGACGCACCACGGCCTGGGCATTAATTACCGAAGGGAAGGCGTATCTTTATTATTTTGTGAAGACTCAGTAGACAATTTGTTGACTTTAAATACTAACATTTATATCTAAATTACAATGAGTTTGAAATGCAAATTTATAACTATGCACAAGAAGTGTGTTGAACATGTGTTGCGGGTGGAAGATGAGTACTGGAAAACGAGATGGATTACTATTGTCCGGCCAGTAATGATTATCAACCTCTTGGAATCGTCAGATTTGGAATGATTAAAATTAAGATGAATTCAATTCCAGCTGCAGTTAGGACGTCCTAGGATCTAATGGTGACCGAAGGACAAGACTAATTGTAACCAATTGAATTCATGTTTGCAAATACACATAACGAACAACACCCACAATTAAGCACTATGTAGATACGCCTCTGAGAAGAATTGCAGTAGACTGGAAAATTTAACACGATTACTGTAAACTCTAAAATTTGAATCAACTTGTGTGATATCGTCATAAAAGATCAAAGGAATTCGCTGATGTGCAAAATCTGTTGTGTTTGTGGAATAAAAAATACCAAAATCTTTGCGTCATCAATATTCTAAGATTGCATGCAAAATTCGAAACCAAAATAACAAGCGGTTATCACGCAAAGCTAATTCAGGTGTGATTATGAATTTCTGAACGGACTATAGTTCTGTCGCAGAGTAAGGGCTGTTGTCTATGTTACCAGTGCTTGCCCGTGCACTGTGATCACTGTTGTCCGTAACCCTTTCTTCTTTCACACCCCCCCCCCCCCCCACACACACTTTTCCTGCCTGGCATGTTGTAATTCTGGTATTTGTATTTGACATATTTCTCTTTCTTTATTAAAAAAAAAACGGAACGAAGAAATACGCGAAAAGGCACAACAATAAGTGTAATATTCTGTGGACGTTTCCTACATATAACAACTACTCACACTTACATTATACAGATATGGTTATACGCAATCGCCTGGACATGACACCCTTAATTCCTAACGGGAAACTCGTGCAACCCATGGGTCTAAATTTAGTCAGCCAATAAAAGAGAGAATTTCTAATAATAGAAAGAAGTCGATATGTTGTTTGCATGGTGAGTGTCTGTACCGCTTGTGAACTGAGGCGCGTGGGGGACAAGCTAAGACAAGAAATCGCTTAGTGAACATTTTCGCGAGCTTCTCTGCTCGGTGGAGAATATATTGCTCAAGTGTTCCAATAAGGAAGGGAATTCCTCCTCGCTGTTGTCAGCAGGAACAATTATTGTATTCGTTGTGGACATTAATAAGAAGGTATTTATTAAAATAATCAGGCAGCTATTGCGAAGCCTATTTCTGTTCAAAGTTTTATCTCCACTTTGTGGAAACTCGTATTTACTTAGTTGTTTTAAGCGATGGTGTATTATGAATTTATGTTCTGAATGTTTACACTGATCATAGTTATTCATGATTATATCCTTATTATAGAATGTATAATATATTTAGTTTGTTGCACATATAGTTTAATGTCCCAGTCTCCTTATCGTATAAGTCTGTTATGTCTATCTCTAATACACTAACTTAGTATTATATGATAGCTCAGATCTATTATGTGCAGCTAGTATATTGTTAGAAAATAATGGATGCCTTGGTGTCATGGCATGGAAAGCAGTCAACAACAGAACTGATACGATGCACTGTATATAGAGGATTATGGAAGGGCATGATCGCCTACGCCAACCGGTATGGCACATGATGATGAGTATATTGTTGCCTACACTTCTTACATCATCATCACAACCATGGGCCTAGGTGATCATGTTTCTCAACTACACTCTTCTCTACAGTTGTTTATCGGTTATGTTGTACAAGGCAGGTATAATGTCCCATTTTCTTGAATAAGGTTAGTATAATGTTCCAATTTCTAATATAAAGCTAGTATAACGTCCCAATTTCGAATATAAAGCTAGTATAATGTTCCAAATTCTAATATAAAGCTAGTATAACGTCCCAATTTCTAATATAAAGCTAGTATAATGTCCAAATTTCTAGTATAACGTCCCAATTTATAATATAAAGCTAGTATAACGTCCCAATTTCTAATATAAAGCTAGTATAATGTCCCTATTTCTAATATAAAGCTAGTATAACGTCCCAATTTCTGATATAAAGCTAGTATAACGTCCCAATTGCTTGTATAAGTTTGGCATAATGTCTCATTTTCTTGTATAAGGTTAGCGTAATATCCCAATTTTTTATATAGAGGTGGTATAAAGTCCCAATGTGTTGTGTAAGGTTGGTTTAAGGTCCAAATTTCTTGTATAAGGCGAGTATAATGTCCCAATTCCTTACATAAAGTCAGTGGCGTATTACTTTTTGCCATTCCTATTCTTTTGTTTATTTCAGTTGTACATTTTCCATCACTGGTTATAGTCCAAGGTAGTTGTAGTTCTGAACTGTCTCCAGGTCTATTCCTTCAATTTTGATATCCACTTGTGGGTTTTGAGTATCTTCTTTGTTTATTAGCATAGTTTTAGTCTTTTTGATATTCATATCTAGTCCAAATTTTTTGCTTGTCGTGTTTATTTCATTAAGTAATTGTTGTAGATCTTTAGGGTTTTCTGCTAGCAGTACAGTATCATCAGCATATCTTAGGTTATTGATTATCTTTCCATTAATTTGTAGGCCTGGCATCTCTGAGATGTTTTTAAAATTTGCTCAGTGTATAGATTGAACAAGTTTGGTGACAGGATGCATTCCTGTCTTACTCTTCTTTTTATATCAATGGGTGTAGAGAACTCTTTGTTATATTTTATTATTGCTGTTTGCTCCCAGTATAGATTACATATTAGTCGTATGTCCATGTCATCTAGATGTATCTCTTTTAGGCATTCTATAAGTTGTTTGTGGTGTACTCTATCAAATCTTTGGTGTAGTCTATGAAGCAGGCATATATTGGTTTGTTTACTTCTGTGTATTTTTCGATTAATGTTCTCATGCTTCTTTTGTCCCGCTATTTTTCCCTAAATCCGAATTGCTGCTCATCTAATTTAGTATTAATTTTATTCTGAATCCTTCCTTGTATAACTTTTAGCAAGATTTTTGTAACATGGCTCATTAGGCTAATTGTTCTAAAGTCACTGCAATCAATTGCACTATTCTTTTAGGCAATGCAATGAAAGTTGATGTTTTTAGTTCATTTGGTATGTATCCTGTATAGTATATGTCGTTGCATATGTCTGTAATCACTTCAATGCCAAAACCGTCTAGTGCCTGTATCATCTCTATCTGTATGATGTCAGGTCCTCCTGCTTTTCCCTTTTTCATTGATTTATAGCTTTTTCCACCTCAGATTTTAAGATTTTATAGCCTGATGTACATTTTATAGCTGGTTTCTTGTCCCTTTGATCATGAAATAGTTCTGTTATATATTCCTGTCATCTATCTATAATATCCTTATTGTATGTTAGCATTTTTCCTGTTTTCTCTACAATGCATCCACCTTCTGTGGCTTTTTAACTTTATTAGTCATTCTCGTTATTTCTGTTTGCATTCCTCTTAAGTCTTGCTTGCTTTCCATAGTTTCTATTTCTATACTTTTTTGGCTGAGCCAGTCTTCTTTTGCCTTTTTTCACATTTCGCGTATTTCATTATCTATTTTATTGTATTGGGCAGTGTTCTTCGCTTGTCTCCTTTCATCCATTTTTTCTAAGATGGTGTTAGTTATCCATTTTTGTTTTTGTTCTTTTCTCTTTTGGGTAAGGTGTCGTTGTTTCTTGTATGCTTTTCTTTTATGCATTGCCATTTTGTTGTTACTTTTTCATCAGGATTTTCTCTTCTGTATTGTTCAATTCCTTCTTCTAGCAGCTTCTGTTATGTGTTATATATATATATATATATATATATATATATATATATATATATATATATATTCTATATGTATTTTAATCTTTTCTATATATATATATATATATATATATATATATATATATGTCTATATATGTATTCATTTATATATGTGTAATATATTATTTCCATATGTATATCTTTTCAATGTGTATATCTATCTTTTCAATGTATATATATATATATATATATTAATCTATGTAAAAAAAAGAGTAAAGTACCCCCGTCACGCCAATGGCGTATAGGGAAATATGGTGTTAGTGACCCTATATTTTACAGACCTTCAGCACATGATTTTTGGGGTAATGTTGTCAGTATTACGCCCGTGCTGCTTTACTTTCCCAGAAAAAAATCCGGTACCCATTTAAGGCTGGGTGAACCCGGAAGCCGTCGGTTGGGATCGAACCCTACCCCTTGTCCGTGGTAGTCCAGTTCACTAACCACTAAGCTATCGCGGCTCCCATATTAATCTATGTGTATAGCTATAATTTCTATGTGTATATCTATCTTTTCTATATTTATAGCTTTTTTCAATGTGTGGATCTATTCCAACTCTTTAACCTCTTTTTTTTATTTTGTCCCAACTGGTTACTACTGCCATTCTAAAAACAACGTTTTTTTGTTAATTAACTTTCTTATATGGATAATGAAGGAATAGACCTGGAGACAGTTCAGAGCTACACCTACCTTGGACATACTATAACTGGTGATGGAAAATGTACAACTAAAATAAATAGAAGAATAAGAATGGCAGAAACTAATTTTAATGGCATGAAAAATATACTAACATCAAAACAAATAACACCAGAGCTGAAACTAAAATAGTAAAATGTTATACCTTCTCAACATTCCTGCATCATGCAGAAACATGGACATTAGACAAGACAACAGAACAGAAAATTGAAACCTTTGAAATGTGGATTTATAGAAGAATATGAAGAATTTGATGGAAAGAGAAAAAAACAAACGATGAAATCTTAAAACAACTAAACATGAAAAGAGAACTACTAAATACAATTCAAACAAGACAAATGCGATTTTTGAGGCATTTTAAAAGCCACAACAGCCTACTAAAAGCAATCTTGGAAGTGGAAATAAAAGGTAAAAGAGGCAGAGGCAGACCAAGACTAACATTGACGAGTAACTTCAAAAGATGGACAAGTCAGCATATGACAACCTGCACCATCAAAGCAAGAGACAGAGCGGAATAGTGCTTCATGGTAGCCACCTTCGATGCGGCGATGGCACTCATTGATGATAATGAACTGTGTTGTCTGACTTATTGTGAGTGATTATGTTTGACACTGGTAACATAACGTGGGATAAATAAGCATTGTATGCGATATTTCTTTGTGCTGATCAGCATGGTCTTGTGCTGTAGAACTAGCTGAATATTAGATTTGCCTTACGGCACGAAATGTTAAATTATTTATTCATGTATATATTTCTGTTGAAAAAAAAAACCATTCAAACACTGCCGACTTGCTATATCAGTAAAACACATTACACTTTCTTGAGTTTTGGAATCTTCTTCCTCTTCTTTTCTCTTTTCACTGATACCTAAAAGGTGTCGTGGTTTATATCATTTGTCGTTCTTGTGCTGCTCGAATTGTCTGAATTAGTGATTTTCCTTTGTTGTTACATGTCTCTGTCACTGCATCTATCCATCTTCTTCTGGGTCTTCCTCTTGATCTTTTTCCATGCATTCTCGAGAAGAACGCCCTTGATAGTGATTGGTGAGGATTCATTCTGACCAGGTGGCCAAACCATTTAAGTTGTTGTTCTAAGTTTTGGAATATCAGTCTGTAATTAAAGCTATAATTCTGGTGGTATAAAGTGAATAATTTCAGAGAAAGAAATATGTTTGCAGCACTCGGAAAAAAATTACAAATAATCAACAACAGAAAAAAAATAAACAACGTTTGTCCGAAGCATGATCAAACCCGTACTCAGTGGCACAGCGCCTTGCCACGAGAAGCCGAACGCTAGTGAACACTGCTAACTCAGCTAACTATCCTGCTTCGGACCATATATTTTTCATTGTTTTTTTTTTCTATTGTTGATTATTTGTTATTTTTTTCCGAGTGCTGTAAACATACCTCTTCCTCTGAAATGATTCGCTGATTATCGCCTCGGAAATTTCCCTCTATGCTTGCTTGCGTTCGCCCGATGACTAAAGTATTCTAGAGTATTCGTAGATTGTATCATTATAATATAATTATAGAATTCCTCTTCGTCATCCGTCCTTAAAAGGACGTTAAGTGGACGTGGCTGCGTTGTGTTGTGGTTTGCAAGATAACTGTTATATTTCTGCCTTTCGGCCCAACACATCCGACTTCAGCACATTTTTTAGTACCGACCAGGTTGTCTTCCCTCTTCGATCCCTGCTCGCTTGGCCAGACTAGACAGGTTAGTCTGCTACTGGAGGCACCGCGGAGAGATGGAGCAGGGTCTGGATGGTTTTGGTTCACCGATCCTGGCGCAAGCCATCAGCTGTGGGTCGCTGACAACTTCCAGCTCTGTTGCTGGGAGGCGCGCCTTCGCCTCCGTTTCCCTATATAATAATCTTCATTTATTATTGTCTCCATGATGATGGTATGCTCTTTTGCGAGAGTTCAATTGAAGCTGAAAAAAAATTAAGAAAACTGAAAATGACATTAATTGTGTTCGCTGGGTTGACATTTTGATTAATTGATTTGCTTACGTCGGTGATTATTTTCATAGATGGATCGTTCGAGATTCAATCATGTCATTAACAAAAAAGCGATACTCGGTGTAGTAAAAACATGTGTATGTGTGTGATGTTTGTATGTCAATGTGTAGTTTTTGTGTGTGCGGTGTATGTATTTAAGTGTGAAGTTTGTGTGTGTGTGTGTGTGTGTTTGTGTATAGTATGTGTGGTGCGTGTATGTTTGTGTATAGTGTGTATGGTGTATGTGTGTGGTGTATGTGTGTGGTGTATGTGTGTGGTGTATGTATGTGTGTGTAGTTCTAGTGTGTGTGTATGCGTGAGGTGCGTGTGTGATATATGTTGTGTGTGTATGTATGTGTGTAGTGTGTGCACAGTTTAAGTGATTGTGTGTGTGGCATGTGTGTGGGTGATGTATGAATTGTGTGGTGTGTGTGAAGTGTGTGGTGTGTGTGAAGTGTGTGGTGTGTGTGAAGTGTGTGGTGAGTGTGAAGTGTGTGGTGGGTGTAAAGTGTGTTGTTTGTGTGAATTGTGTGGTGTGTGTGAAGTGTGTGGTGTGTGTGAAGTGTATGGTGTGTGTGAAGTGTGTGGTGTGTGTGGGTGATGTATGAAGTGTGTGTGTGAAGTGTATGAAGTGTGTGGTGTGTGTGAAGTGTGTGGTGTTGTACATGTTTGCGTAGTTAACTCTGAGATCATCCTCAGCAAACATCACAAGATATGCCAGCACCACATGCAGGTAAATGAACGTCCGAGGGGGCCCACACCAGGACCAACAACAAAATCAATGCAGTACCAACATACAATTAATGGCAGACATTTCCTCTCATCATCATCATCAAGCACAGGGCCTGCTGGCGTAGGTGATCATGTCTCTCCACAACTTTCGATCTCGGCAGTTAGATTATCATTTCTGTTGTTGACCTTCTGCCATTCAATTCTCTTAAGCTGCGTGGTATCTTTTCTCTTTGCTTCTCTCTATCTCTTCGTCCCTCAATTTTACCAGTTGTTACAATATATTTCAGCTGTTCACTTCTCATTACATGGCAAAAAAAATATGATTGTTTCTTCCTAATATTTGAAATTAGCTCTCGTTTTGCTTTGACCTCTTTCAGAACATTTTCATTACTCTTCTTAGCTGCCCATGGTATTCTCAACATTCTTCTGTAAAACCACATTTCTACAGACTCCAGATTCACATCCATATGTTAAGACTTGCTCAACATAACATCTAAGAACTCTTTTTCTTGTTTCTATTGTCAAAAATGGATTGCATAGTATCTTCCTCATTTACATTTCCTCAAGGCGAAAGAATTCATGAATGTACAAAGAAGTTACGACGGTGCTTTTCTGTTGCATTCAGTCAGTTTGTTTACGGTTAGCCCCGCTAGCCTTTGACTAAAAAGTCTTACCCACAAGGCAGTGGGGTTGTTTTACTTCGGGGTACCCTCCCTTAGCCTTTTACTCTCCCCAGCTTATCTGCAAGGCAGCAGGGCAGCCACAGGTTGTACTGTTTACTGCATACAGTAGCATGTAACATTACTCGACCTGACATTTCCTCTAGGCGAAGGAAAAACTAAACACAACACCGGGTAGGACAGTCTCGCTTGTCTGATAGAAAGGTTTCCTTAGGAAATTCCTTCCAGACACTACTGTGGTTACAAACTACTGCAGTCTTGCTGGAAGGTTACGGCCATTCAAAGCAAAAGGGAATTAGTCTCAAACAAATGCATCATTAAATTGGACTGCAAAGTGAAAAACACAATGCAGCGCAATCCACTATTAAGACATGTAGCGTAATCAAACAACACATCTGACTCAAGCATGCACCACTCAAGTAGTCATTTAGTCTGTTGATATAGTCGCTTCGTTTATGATATAATCTGTTATCATGTACAATCGATATGGATATGCAGCTGCGACATCTGGCGGTAAAATGGTGTTCATCACTAGTTTGGAATCTGTGTTACACGATATCTGTGAGCAGTTGCCATGTTTGCAAAGTACGGTAGATATAGCATTTCCACAATTACGGTTAATGACGGTCACAGATGTTTTTTTTTTGGTTTTGTGTCACTTTGCTTTAGAATGGGTTCATCACAATATTTTAGAATGAATTCATCACAATATTTTAGAATGAATTCATAACAATATTTTAGAATGAATTCATAACAATATTTTAGAATTAATTCACCACAATATTTTAGAATGAATTCATCACAATATTGTAGAATTAATTCACCACAATATTTTAGTTTGAATTCATCACAATACTTTAGAATGAAATCACCACAATATTTTAGTATGAATCCACCACAATATTTTTAGAATTAATTCATCACAATATTTTAGAATTAATTCACCACAATATTTTAGAATTAATTCACCACAATATTTTAGAATTAAAGCACCAGCATACAAAGAATGAATTCACCACAATATTGTAGAAAGAATGCACCATAATATTTTAGAATATACCAACATTTTGTTTCTTTTTGAAAATATAACAAAAGAAAGCGATATAAAGATAGTAAAAAGACAATTACCAATTCAAAGAACTAGCCTGATGAAATTTCTCAGTAATAAGACATTCAATTTATTTGTAAAATAGAGAACAAGGAGATAGTTTTCATGTGGTTCAGTTTAGCCGACGGATTATCTTCATTGCACAAGGGACAACTCCATAGTTCACAGAGCCCCTTCTCTGAACAAAAGAACAAGATAGGAGGAAGAAGACAACGAAAAAGAAGACGAAAAATAATAAATTATCATACTTGTATTAGTCAAACATTCATGCAGTGGCAAAACTTATTGTTGACAGGTCACATCCATTGATGTGGGTGAAGATGTGAAGATGGATTAGACCGTTAACATCAGTCGGGTACGGGAAAGTCTGTTCTCTGGTTTGGTCAATGTTGTTAACTGAGGGAGAAACTACGAAGGGTGTTCCATAAATATGTGTGTCTATGTATGTGTGTAGTGTTCAATAAATATGTGTGTATATGTATGTGTGTAGCGTTCAATAAATATGTGTGTATATGTATGTGTGTAGTGTTCAATAAATATGTGTGTATATGTATGTGTGTAGCGTTCAATAAATATATGTGTATATGTATGTGTGTAGCGTTCAATAAATATGTGTGTATATGTATGTGTGTAGCGTTCAATAAATATGTGTGTACATGTATGTGGTGGAGTTCAATGTGTCTATGTATGTGTGTGGTGTAGTTCAATAAATGTGTGTGTCTATGTATGTGATGGAGTTCAATAAATGTGTCTATGTATGTGTGTGGTGGAGTTCAATAAATGTGTATGTCTATGTATGTGGTGGAGTTCAATAAATGTGTCTATGTATGTTTGTGGTGGAGTTCAGTAAATGTGTGTGTCTATGTATGTGTGTAGCGTTCAATAAATATGTGTGCATATGTATGTGGTGGAGTTCAATAATGTGTCTATGTATGTGTTTGGTGGAGTTCAATAAATGTGTCTATCTATGTGGTGGAGTTCAATAAATGTGTGTCTATGTATGTATGTGGTGGAGTTCAATAAATGTGTGTCTATGTATGTGGTGGAGGTGGAGTTCAATAAATGTGTCTATGTATGTGTGTAGCGTTCAATAAATGTGTGTGTATATGTATGTGGTAGAGTTCAAATAAATGTGTGTGTACGCATGTGCGTAACAATCAATTTATGTTTGTGTATGTATGTGGTAGAGTTAAATAAATGTGTGTATGCTCATAGCGTTCAATTAATGTGTGTGTATGTATGTTTGTAGCGTTCAATAAATGTGTGTGTATGCGTATATCGTTCAATAAATGTGTGTGCATGTTGTAGCGTTCAATAAATGTGTGTATATGTATGTGTGTAGCGTTCAATAAATGTGTGTATGTGTATGTTGTAGCGTTCAATAAATGTGTGTATATGTATGTGTGTAGCGTTCAATAAATGTGTGTATATGTATGTGTGTAGCGTTCAATAAATGTGTGTATATGTATGTTGTAGCGTTCAATAAATGTGTGTATATGTATGCGTATAGCGTTCAATAAATGTGTGTCTATGTATGTGTTTAGCGTTCACTAAATTGATGTGTATGCATTTAGCGTTCAATAAATGTGTGTGTCTGTTGTAGAGTTCAATAAATGTGTGTATGTGTGTAGCGTTCAATAAATGCGTGTGTATTTGTATGTGGTGTGTAGCGTGTAGCGTGTAATAAATAATGCAACATATTTATTTTGTCAGTTAATTTTGTTGGAGAAAAACAAATCATCGTATGTGCAGCCATGTTTTAACCTTCCAGCACAACTTGATAGGTTCGTCACTTCCGGTAGATTGTGGTGACACAAGGAGTTTTAAAAATAGAGTCTGTGGATGCATGAGCTACAAGAAAAGAGCAGTCACTGAATGTCTGTTGGTGGAAAATTAAAGTGTCACATCGTTCATAGGAGCTGAAAGAATATAGAGAGAGACAGCAATAGATGACAGCAGTTTTGACTGATGAATAAACCGTTTTTTTATGAACAGAAGGTCGAAGTTATGGTTATGGTTAGTCAATGGACCCGATATCACTGCAAACGAATTAAAATCCATAATTACTCAACCGCCCGTGCCAGTCGAATCATAGGAATTGAAAATCATTTTATTGAAGGCTCCAAACAAAGAAAGGAAGCTGCAGTCCCCATCGTAGCCGCTACAGCACACGCCAAAATACATAAGGCCAAGCGGTACCGAAAGAGAACGCAGCTGGGCTGTTTTTTCGTCATACGAGATCATCATTCATTGTGAGCAATCGAAATATCGAATCAGAATCCGGGTATAAAACACAGCTCACGGTGTGCGCAGAACACTAAACTCAGTAGCTCTGGCAACAAGCCGGACTTGAAATATGAGGAAACTGTAACAAAGAACACTTTTCAGACTGAGTCTCAATGGTTCCTGCCGACTATCCACCATATTGACCGGAAGTTCTCGAAGTCTGATCAGCCACGCTCCTTGCATTCACACACTGCGGTGACACAAACGTTCCAACATGCCGAAACCTTCAACGAGACGATCGGTGGTAAACAACAGAAGACCTTGTTGCTCTACTTGGCATCTCTGTAGGTAGTGCCAACACAATTATCCTCTAGTTAGGGTACACAAAGGTTTGTGCCTGGTGGATTCCTCGAAGTCTAACTGATGACCAGAGTGGTACCAAGAAGGTATACAGACTGCGACTAAGTGACTTCAAGTCATTGTCCATTGTTCCTTAGTTTACCTACCCTCTTCTACTCTTTAGTTTCCCCTCTTCTACTCTTTAGTTTCTCCTCTACTCCTCTTTAGTTTACCCTCTACTCCTCTTTAGCTTCCCCTCTTCTACTCTTTAGTTTCCCCTCTACTACACTTTAGTTTCCCCTCTTCTACTCTTTAGTTTCTCCTCTGCTCCTCTTTAGTTTACCCTCTACTCCTCTTTAGTTTACCCTCTACTACTCTTTAGTTTACCCTCTACTACTCTTTAGTTTCCCCTCTTCTACTCTTTAGTTTACCCTCTACTACTTTTTAGTTTCCCCTCTTCTACTCTTTAGTTTCCCCTCTTCTACTCTTTAGTTTCCCCTCTTCTACTCTTTAGTTTACCCTCTACTCCTCTTTAGTTTACCCTCTACACTTCTTTAGTTTACACTCTTCTACTCTTTATTTTACTCTCTACTGCTCTTTAGCTTACCCTCTACTACTCTTTAGTTTCCCCCTCTTCTACTCTTTAGTTTACCCTCTACTCCTCGTTAGATTACCCTCTTATACTCGTTAGTTTTCTCTCTACTACTCTTTAGTTTACCCTCTTATACTCTTTAGTTTCCTCTCTACTACTCTTTAGTTTACCCTCTTATACTCTTCAGTTTCCCCTCAACTACTCTTTAGTTTACCCTCTTCTTCTTTTTAGCTTCCCCTCTACTACTCTTTAGTTTACCCTCTTCTACTCTTTAGTTTCCCCTCTACTACTCTTTAGTTTACCCTCTTATACTTTTTAATTTCCCCTCTACTACTCTTTAGTTTACCCTCTTATACTCTTTAGTTTCCCCTCTACTACTCTTTAGTTTACCCTCTTCTACTCTTTAGTTTACCCTCTTCTACTCTTTAGTTTACCCTCTTCTACTCTTTAGTTTACCCTCTACTACTCTTTAGTTTACCCTCTTATACTCTTTAGTTTATCCTCTTCTACTCTTTAGTTTACCCTCTACTACTCTTTAGTTTGCTCTTTTCTGCTCTTCAGTTTGCCTAACCTTTTCTGTTCTCACGTTTTCGAATGTTTTTAGAATTCTGTCTTGAAAGTTTTAGAAAATGACAAGGCATAGCCACACCTTCATTTTGCATCTTTGAATGGACTGCTACAGATACCGTAGCACACTGCTCGCCAAGGAATAATCCATAATGAATGAAACTGTGGAAGCAAATATCAAACTCTGGAACACCATCTTCAAGAGTGACATTCATACCGAACCTCGACAACAAAACTCGCCCAAAGACAAGGGCACATGCTGAGATGACATGGAGAGGACTACGAGCTTCATCCTGACGGCAGGGGAAAAGACATAGCACGAGCCAACGAAATTCTCAAACGTGGAGAGAAAGAGAGATAGAAAGAGAGAGCATTAGGTCTATTAATCTTTTCCGATGACATACTCTCGATTCCTTGTTGTAGAAAGATATGTAGATTGTATGAGAATGTTTCTGAACATAACACTGAATGGTTGAATGTCTTGTTTCTTCATAATTTTTCTACCGCGCCGGTGATCCCTAATTGTCTTTTAAGTGCTTCACTTTTAATTTATAAACCAGAACCCACAAGTTAAATGGAGATTATTCCTGGGAAATAAACACGGTGTTCCCAAAGCCGAAAATTGTGGACACAGACATCATTTTCTCTGGATGACAAACTCGAGGCTTGGCGAGGGTTTTTAATTATTGTTTTATCAGCAACCCATAGACGCACCCATTATTTTGGCTCTGAGCACTGTTGTGTGTATGTTACATTGACCTCTGCCGCTGTGCTATAGTCCGTTCAGAAATTCATAATCACACCTGAATTAGTTTTGCGTCATAACCGCTTGTTATTTTTCTTTCAAACTTTGCATGCAATCTTAGAATATTGAAGGCGTTATAGAAATATTTTTTGCTCTGAGAAATTTGATCTAGTTTAAAAGTTTTCTTCTTTAGGCTATATTAAATTCACCCTGTTCGAATTTGACACCATTTTAGGATATATACATTAATTTGGTGCGGTCGTTCACGTAAAATAGTTTGGCTATTGCAGAAACACTAACTTCAGGAAAATCCCGTGCACAAAACTGAATTGTTATTGAACGACATGACGCACCACGGCCTGGGCATTAATTACCGAAGGGAAGGCGTATCTTTATTAATTTTGTGAAGACTCAGTAGACAATTTGTTGACTTTAAATACTAACATTTATATCTAAATTACAATGAGTTTGAAATGCAAATTTATAACTATGCACAAGAAGTGTGTTGAACATGTGTTGCGGGTGGAAGATGAGTACTGGAAACGAGATGGATTACTATTTGTCCGGCCAGTAATGATTATCAACCTCTTGGAATCGTCAGATTTGGAATGATTAAAATTAAGATGAATTCAATTCCAGCTGCAGTTAGGACGTCCTAGGATCTAATGGTGACCGAAGGACAAGACTAATTGTAACCAATTGAATTCATGTTTGCAAATACACATAACGAACAACACCCACAATTAAGCACTATGTAGATACGCCTCTGAGAAGAATTGCAGTAGACTGGAAAATTTAACACGATTACTGTAAACTCTAAAATTTGAATCAACTTGTGTGATATCGTCATAAAAGATCAAAGGAATTCGCTGATGTGCAAAATCTGTTGTGTTTGTGGAATAAAAAATACCAAAATCTTTGCGTCATCAATATTCTAAGATTGCATGCAAAATTCGAAACCAAAATAACAAGCGGTTATCACGCAAAGCTAATTCAGGTGTGATTATGAATTTCTGAACGGACTATAGTTCTGTCGCAGAGTAAGGGCTGTTGTCTATGTTACCAGTGCTTGCCCGTGCACTGTGATCACTGTTGTCCGTAACCCTTTCTTCTTTCACACCCCCCCCCCCCCCACACACACTTTTCCTGCCTGGCATGTTGTAATTCTGGTATTTGTATTTGACATATTTCTCTTTCTTTATTAAAAAAAAAACGGAACGAAGAAATACGCGAAAAGGCACAACAATAAGTGTAATATTCTGTGGACGTTTCCTACATATAACAACTACTCACACTTACATTATACAGATATGGTTATACGCAATCGCCTGGACATGACACCCTTAATTCCTAACGGGAAACTCGTGCAACCCATGGGTCTAAATTTAGTCAGCCAATAAAAGAGAGAATTTCTAATAATAGAAAGAAGTCGATATGTTGTTTGCATGGTGAGTGTCTGTACCGCTTGTGAACTGAGGCGCGTGGGGGACAAGCTAAGACAAGAAATCGCTTAGTGAACATTTTCGCGAGCTTCTCTGCTCGGTGGAGAATATATTGCTCAAGTGTTCCAATAAGGAAGGGAATTCCTCCTCGCTGTTGTCAGCAGGAACAATTATTGTATTCGTTGTGGACATTAATAAGAAGGTATTTATTAAAATAATCAGGCAGCTATTGCGAAGCCTATTTCTGTTCAAAGTTTTATCTCCACTTTGTGGAAACTCGTATTTACTTAGTTGTTTTAAGCGATGGTGTATTATGAATTTATGTTCTGAATGTTTACACTGATCATAGTTATTCATGATTATATCCTTATTATAGAATGTATAATATATTTAGTTTGTTGCACATATAGTTTAATGTCCCAGTCTCCTTATCGTATAAGTCTGTTATGTCTATCTCTAATACACTAACTTAGTATTATATGATAGCTCAGATCTATTATGTGCAGCTAGTATATTGTTAGAAAATAATGGATGCCTTGGTGTCATGGCATGGAAAGCAGTCAACAACAGAACTGATACGATGCACTGTATATAGAGGATTATGGAAGGGCATGATCGCCTACGCCAACCGGTATGGCACATGATGATGAGTATATTGTTGCCTACACTTCTTACATCATCATCACAACCATGGGCCTAGGTGATCATGTTTCTCAACTACACTCTTCTCTACAGTTGTTTATCGGTTATGTTGTACAAGGCAGGTATAATGTCCCATTTTCTTGAATAAGGTTAGTATAATGTTCCAATTTCTAATATAAAGCTAGTATAACGTCCCAATTTCGAATATAAAGCTAGTATAATGTTCCAAATTCTAATATAAAGCTAGTATAACGTCCCAATTTCTAATATAAAGCTAGTATAATGTCCAAATTTCTAGTATAACGTCCCAATTTATAATATAAAGCTAGTATAACGTCCCAATTTCTAATATAAAGCTAGTATAATGTCCCTATTTCTAATATAAAGCTAGTATAACGTCCCAATTTCTGATATAAAGCTAGTATAACGTCCCAATTGCTTGTATAAGTTTGGCATAATGTCTCATTTTCTTGTATAAGGTTAGCGTAATATCCCAATTTTTTATATAGAGGTGGTATAAAGTCCCAATGTGTTGTGTAAGGTTGGTTTAAGGTCCAAATTTCTTGTATAAGGCGAGTATAATGTCCCAATTCCTTACATAAAGTCAGTGGCGTACACTGGTTTTGGGGTCTGGGCTACCGCTGACATAATAAATAAAAATATACATTATATTCAGTAGGCTAACATAAAGTAATATTGTCTAATGACATCACTACATTTTAAATTACTTACTTATTTATGTTAATTATATCCGTCTTGTTTGGGACGAAAATGTCTTGATGACTGTCATTGAAAGTACTGTTGGGTTGGTTTTTAAGTTTCTGAGGGAATGATTTCTCAATGGACATTAATATCAAACCAGAAAAGCGTTCTTGTGTCTGAGTTGAGCGACAATAAGATTTGATTCTCTTGAGAGCAGAAAAAGTTCTTTCTACAGATACTGATGCGCATGACGTAGTTATTAATAGCTAAGGAAGTTCCGGTAATCAGAGATAGTTTCACTTTGTGACAATTTTGATTGGCTAGAGCTGAAAATAACACATGAAACCGCAATCATCTCCCTATATTATTTTGATTCCCATTTTTGGATGGTAAGGTCGTTAATACTTGGTCCGGATAGAGGAAAAATGTACCGCTGGCTCCTCGAGGTTTCAATGTAGAATAGTTGTAACATTCACAAACGTTATAGTGGCCAGAGGAAAACCTTGCTTTAATAAATGCAAATTAAAGCAAATAAATCATATTGGCTTACGAAATGTGTAATAAAATATTCGAAAATGTGTAATATAATTATTTAAAAAATATAAATTATCATTTCCTTTTGTATTTCATTAATATGTTCAGGCTACCGGCGGTAGCTGCGGTATCATAGAGAATACGCCACTGCAATTAAGAGCCAAGTGACTTGTAGGGAATATGGTGCAAGCGACCATACATTTTACAGACATTCAGCACATGATTTTTGGGGTAATGTGGACGGTATTACGCCCGTGCCGCTTTACTTTCCCAGAAAAATTCCCGGCACCCATTTAAGGCTGAGTGAACCCGAAAGCCGTCGGTTGGGATCGAACTCTACCTCTTCTCTATTGTAATCCAGTACATTAACCACTGAGCTATCGCGGCTAATTCCTTACATAAAGCTTGTATAAAATGTATTGTATAATGATTTATAATGTCTCAATTTCCCTCATAAAGTTTGTATAATGTCCCAATCTCTTTTATAAAGCTTGTATAATCTCCAAATTTCTTGTATAAAGATCTATAATGTCCCGATTTCTTATATAAATTTATATAATATCTCAATTTCTTGTTAAAAACTAGTATAATGTCTTAATCTTTATCATAATCTTTAGTATAATGCCCCGTTTTGTTGTAAAAGTCTATTACAATACATATCATTTATACTAGTATAATTTCTCAGTTTGATGTAAAAGTCTATTACAATACATATCATTTATACTAGTATAATTTCTCAGTTTGTTGTAAAATTCTATTACAATACATATCATTTATACTAGTATAATTTCTCAGTTTGATGTAAAAGTCTATTACAATACATATCATTTATACTAGTATAATTTCTCAGTTTGATATAAAAGTCTATTACAATACATATCATTTATACTAGTATAATTTCTCAGTTTGATGTAAAAGTCTATTACAATACATATCATTTATACTAGTATAATTTCTCAGTTTGATGTAAAAGTCTATTACAATACATATCATTTATGCTAGTATAATTTTTCAGTTTGATGTAAAAGTCTATTACAATACATATCATTTATACTAGTATAATTTTTCAGTTTGATGTAAAAGTCTATTACAATACATATCATTTATACTAGTATAATTTTTCAGTTTGATGTAAAAGTCTATTACAATACATATCATTTATACTAGTATAATTTTTCAGTTTGATGTAAAAGTCTATTACAATACATATCATTTATACTAGTATAATTTTTCAGTTTGATGTAAAAGTCTATTACAATACATATCATTTATACTAGTATAATGAGTTACTGGGTGGTTTAAAGGTAAGAAGTAGGCCTCTAGACATGAAGCTCCTGTGATCGAATCCAGCCACAGGCGGTGAGAATGTGTCTCTTTTACTCTGTAGTTTTTTCCTAGGTCTACCTCCCTTCAGTCTCTGATAATGATTTATGCTCTTTGGCCCTTTCGGAAAGCGCCGAAAAAAGGATATTTTGCGTGCACTCTGAGTACGATAGAAAACCCTTGGCTGAAAAATCGAAAAGAGTAGGATAAAATGATCGCTAACAGGGAACAAGTGATAGGAAAACTCTACCTGAAAAAGTGAAAACTTTCAACGATATAGAAATGAGAATTCCTCTGAGGTCGAATAATATCTGCCTGTACGGCGGAGGACACTGTTGCCGGTGCACAAAGAAAAGGAGTGTTGGGAGGTATAAAAAAAATCAGCCATTCACGGTTTTGCTCGAGATAAAAAGTTGGCACACATAAAACAAAAAATAAACACACATTTTAGCAAACTACTATTGTGTAAAGTTAACATACACGTGTTACATCATTATCATAATGTGGGCTAATTTAGTGTCTCAGTCTCTTGTTACTTAAGCCCAGTATGGTGTTCCAGTCTCTTGTTGCATAATGTTCCCTCTATAATAATATTCATTTATTATTATTTGTCTCCAGTCTAAACCGCTATAAACTACTATTTGATCTATTTCGTCCTATAGCAGTTTGTCTGCAACGCAATAATTCAGTCCAACCCTATCAGGGAGATACTTGTCTTAATAGGAAAATACAGATACACAATTTATTCTTGTGTTGTGTTCGTAACTCCAGCTATAGTTAGATGAATACACCTGCGTAAAAGACATCTTTGTTAGCTGTTTTTTTTAGATAGCTGAATTAGCCGTGTGCTCTAGCGTTTGGTTTCTCGTGGCAAGGCGCTGTGCCAAGGAGTACGGGTTCGATCCTACTTCGGACCATATATTGTTCATTGTTTTTTTTTTTCTGCTGTTTATTAATTGTAATTTTTTTTGCCCAGTGCTGTAAACATACCTTTGAAATAATATGCTGATTTATCGCCTCGGAAGTTTCCCTCTACATAATAGCATTCATGTGCTATTATTTGTCTACTGTTGCATAAGAAAAAAAAAAAAGTAAAATACCCCCGTCACGTCAAGTGGCGTATAGGGAATATGGTGTTAGAGACCATAACTTTTACAGATCTTCGGCACATGATTTTTGGGGTAATGTGGTCGGCATTACGCACGTGCTGCTTTACTTTCCCAGAAAAAAATCCGGTACCCATTAAAGATTGGGTGAACCGGCAGTCGTCGGTTGGGATCGAACCCTACCTTTTGACCTTTGTAGTCCAGTTCACTAACCACTGAGCTATCGCGGCTCACCTGCTGTTGCATAAGTCAGTATAATGTCCCAGTTATTTGTTTAACAAAACTAGGCACATTGTTACATTCACATACCTTACTGGTGTTACTAGTATAATATAAACATGGCGAGATTTACCACTACATTAATAGAATGTCACTCATTCATACGTTTACAACTACATTAGTAGAATGTCACTCATTCATACTTTTACAACTACATTAGTAGAATTTTACTCATATATACGTTTACAACTACATTAGTAGAATGTCACTCATTCATATGCTTACAACTACATTAGTAGAATTTCACTCATTCATACGTTTACAACTACATTAGTAGAATGTCACTCATTCATACGTTTACAACTACATTAGTAGAATGTCAATCATTCATACATTTACAACTACATTAGTAGAATGTCACTCATCCATGCTATTTACAACTACATTAGTAGAATGTCACTCATCCATGCTATTTACAACTACATTAGTAGAATGTCACTCATCCATGCTATTTACAACTACATTAGTAGAATGTCACTCATCCATGCTATTTACAACTACATTAGTAGAATGTCACTCGTTCATACGTTTACAACTACTTTAGTAGAATGTCACTCATCCATGCTATTTACAACTACATTAGTAGAATGTCACACTTCCATGCTATTTACAACTACATTAGTAGAATGTCACTCATCCATGCTATTTACAACTACATTAGTAGAATGTCACTCATCCATGCTATTTACAACTACATTAGTAGAATGTCATCCATTTACAATTATAGTATAACAGAACAAGAACGGTGTCCGGCGAGATTGAGTCCTGTGTAAGGTCTGACACGTGAGACTCAGATCGTCGGACACAGAGTCTAAATTGTCTGCCCAATGTGCCCTTTTCGACTCGAAGAAACAATAGACAGACAGACATATAGACAGATAAAACAAGAATTTCACATTAACATACTTTTTAACGATAATCGTATGTCACATTCTATTTTCTACTTTTACCGTTCTTTGTTAAATGTCACACTAACACACTTGATAAACATATTATGACGTCACAAATATTCCTCTACAAGTTAAGTATAATGTCACATTCACATCCATTACAAGGTTAGTATAATATCACATTCGTACACTTGGTAGCATAATGTGACATTAACTTGCATTACAACTCTTGAATTAATTCCCGCGGAACTGTAATATCACCCCAATTAAAGAATGATGTGATGGTGTACAAACCTATCTCCTCGTTTTATCTTCTATAATTTCAACAATCTCAGAGGAGAAACTGTTTATATTTATGGTTATATTTCACAATTTCAAAAATTGTTAAAACATTTTTTTTTAAAGAGCCCTATCACGCCAAGTGGCTTATAGGGACTAAGGTGTTAGTAACCGTAATTTTTATAGACCTTCGGCATATGATTTTTGCGGTAATGTGGTCTGTATTACGCCCGTGCTGCCTTACTCTCCCATAAAAAATCCGGTACCAATTTAAGACCGGGTGAACCCGGAAGCCGTCGATCAGGATCGAACCCGCTCTTGTCCTTTGTAGTCCAGTTCACTTAACCACTGAGCTTTCGAGGCGTTCTGTTCAAACTTACAACGTAATATTCTTACGTTTTTTACCGGCGGTGGTATATTTGTTTGGACACTTTAGCACAAGACAAACATATATTCGTTTAATGTCTTCAGTATGATCTTGCTTGAGGCTACTTCAAAACAATTCGTTTTTCCTTGATCTTCTTTCAAGGAAGATGTGTTTGTAATCAGGCTTATCTGTCCTACGGAATAATTCTTTACAGAGTAACGAGTCCTTCTTACTTAAGCTTATATCGAACTTGCATTATCAAGTTTATGTTTGTCGTTCCTTCTAGAGTTAAAGTCAAGCTTCCATACTCAAATTTACGTCAAATTTCTCTACTATTGGTCGTTTCAAATCTAAATGTTCACGATTAACATGAAATATCTCCTCTTTCCCTGCACTTACAAACTTGATTTTTTGCATCTGGTCTTGTTTTTCCAAGGTCCCACCGATTTCACAAAATTTAATGATGTAGGAAGTATGCTTCATCATGAAGCAGCACTTTCCTTTGATCTCAGTGAATTTACCGATTTTTTTGCTCCTGGAGAAAATAATTTACCGTACATTAATGGAAATCAGCTTCTCGGCATAGGCGTCTCTACACAACTTGAAAGTTGGAGGCGTTTATCAACTGTTTACTTTCTATTGTTTACTTTCTTTAAAATACTATGAGAATGTCAATGTTATAGCCTTTACAGACGGTCTAAAACAAATCAGCGTATAAACAGTTCCATTAATGAAAACTATTTAAACAATATACAACAAAGAATACATTTAAAAAAATTAATTATCCGTTGCGAGCGATAACGAGCATGACATATCAAGCAAAGTTATTGTTTATGGGTACGCATGTGACTAAAGAGTCCGATGTAAGCACGGGATCCTCTTCACTGTAAAGAGCTACATTGTTCGTTTTATGTCTTTCCATGTGACTTTCATTATTTTACGTAAACAAGACATATGAAAGTGATTTAGTTTCTTTGCATGCCTGCAGTACACATATCAAGAATCTTTACATTTTCAAAACGTTATCAACTTTAGCTAAAGATTGATCATGCGGACATATAAAAACGTCCATTATTATTTCATTTATTCTGAATCAGAGGAGTCTAACATATTGATTACTAATCTGGGCTGAACGAACGATAGTCCATCTTTTTTCCAATAGTCATTTTCTTCTTTTAAGACATGATCTTCACATTTGCACCAAAAATCTTTGTCAATCTGTGATAGAGCAGCATATGTCAGTCCTTTTATATCGCATAGTTTAAAACTTGTATTCTCAGCTGCCACCTGCCCTTTAATTTTTGCCCAAACGAGTTCAATGGGGTTTAATTGTGGATGATAAGGGGCAGTCTCAAGCACGTATGACCATGCTGTTGAATGATTTTGTCTATTTGGAATACTTTGGTCTTTTGCGATTTCTTAACAAGTGACAGTAATTCAGGTTTCAAAAATCCCTCGTTAAATGGAATTCCTTCCTTTCTTAGCCAAATCTTTATAACATCTTTTGTACTGGTAGATGTCGGAATTTTGTCTTCTTCTGCCACAGCGTTGTGGTACGACGCGTTGTCCATTACCAGACAGGATGGTCTGTCTAGAATTGGAAGAAGAGTATTTTCAATCCACTCTCTAAATATATGGCCATTCATCTCGGTGTGATAGTCCCTGTTGTCAGTATAATTAGAGGTGAATATAAGTTCTGCATTTTTCACCAACCCTTCTTTTCGGCTGCCTGCATGTGCCATTATAATACGCTGTCCTTTTCCAGTGGGTACACATCTTTTAATACTTCCATCTGATAACTGCCATTCCTTGGCACTTGTGTGGTGAGAATTTATCCAAGATTCATCTAGAAATACAATATCATAACCTTGGTTACGCATTTCCCGTACTTCACGTAAATATTTACTCCTCATAGAAACTAAGTGCGGCTTCTCGCAGATGACATTTCTACCACTATCGTACTTTCTAAACGTAAAACCGATGCTTCTAACAGTTCTCCATAATGTTGTTTTCGACACAACAATGTCATTTTCTGCTCTCAGTCGAATTTTCAGTTTTCTTAAAGTCACAGTTTCTTTGCAATCGAACATTTTACAAATTGCTCTTCTAATCACTTCCTTGTCAAAACTATCTACTACTTTCTTTCTTCCTAGCGTCCTAGTCTTGATTGAACTGGACACTCCGTTAGCTTTAAGCACTTGTTTGAAAAAGCGTTTGCTTATACCCAATGCGTGAATAGTTCTCTTTTCTGGCTTTGAGATGCTTCGATACAGTTTTCCACGCTTAGCTTCTATGCAAAAATATTTATACACCTTTATTGCCACTGATTGCAATGTAAGGAACTTTACTTTTATACCCATTGACTAACAGATCACAAATTTAACGAAATTACCCAATAATTAGGATACGCCGTTGCACATAAATCACAACAAAACGACAGGAAATGGGATGCACCGGATATAAAATTATAACTATGACGCGTTTTATGTGTTTTTTAGTGCTTAAAACAGGGAAATTGGCGCGCATTACGTTCAAGATGACAAGTCCGTGGGTGCTCACTCATATGAAGCGGTAATTCCTCCAAATATATGGTTTGACCAAAATGCCTTAAATTTGTATACTTCAAATAAAGAATATTTAAAACTATACGTTTGTTGGTGAGGAAATGAATGTACTTCTTGGGACCAAAAAATCACAAGACCATATGCAAAATTTCAGCATTATCAATCAATTGGTTGCAGAGATATGGAATTTTAAACACCTTCAAAATATTTTGAAACGACCAATAGATTATACTAAACTTTACACATTATAAATTATACCACACTTATCTCTCTAAGTTTATTCCAAACTTTCTTTTTTTCAAAATAAAAAAATAAGATTTCTTTTTGGAATTTATACAAAACTTTCTTTTCTAAATGTATAACCAAACTTCACTTGTAGAATTTATACAAAACTTTCTTTTCTAAATGTATAACCAAACTTCACTTGTAGAATTTATACAAAACTTTCTTTTCTAAATGTATAACCAAACTTCACTTGTAGAATTTATACAAAACTTTCTTTTCTAAATGTATAACCAAACTTCACTTGTAGAATTTATACTTAAATTTTCCTCCACGATATTATCCACACTTTCTACTCGATCTTTTCCCAAAATTTCTTCCTCCGATTTATATCACGCTTTGTTCCTTCACCTTATCCTTAAAGTTTCCTCCTACGTCTTATCCCCAACTTTCCTCCAACACCTTATACCAAACTTTTCTCTTATACCTTATATAAAACATTCCACCTACACCTTATACCATAGTTTCCTTTTCCACCTTATACCAAACTTTCCTCCTACACCTTACACCAAACTTTTCTCCTACACCTTATACCAAACTTTTCTCCTACACCTTATACCAAACTTTTCTCCTACACCTTATACCAAACTTTTCTTTTCCACCTTATATCAAACTTTTCTCCTACACCTTATACCAAACTTTTCTTTTCCACCTTATATCAAACTTTTCTCCTACACCTTATACCAAACTTTTCTTTTCCACCTTATATCAAACTTTCCTCCTCCACCTTATACCAAACTTTTCTTTTCCACCTTATACCAAACTTTCCTCCTCCACCTTATACCAAACTTTCCTCCTCCACCTTATACCAAACATTCCTCCTCCACCTTACACCAAACTTTCCTCCTCCACCTTATACCAAACTTTTCTTTCCACCTTATACCAAACTTTCCTCCTCCACCTTATACCAAACTTTCCTCCTCCACCTTATACCAAACTTTCCTCCTCCACCTTATACCAAACTTTCCTCCTCCACCTTATACCAAACTTTCCTCCTCCACCTTATACCAAACTTTCCTCCTCCACCTTATACCAAATTTCCTCCTCCACCTTATACCAAACTTTCCTCCTCCACCTTATACCAAACTTTCCTCCTCCACCTTATACCAAACTTTCCTCCTCCACCTTATACCAAACTTTCCTCCTCCACCTTATACCAAACTTTCCTCCTCCACCTTATACCAAACTTTCCTCCTCCACCTTATACCAAACTTTCCTCCTCCACCTTATACCAAACTTTCCTCCTCCACCTTATACCAACTTTCCTCCTCCACCTTATACCAAACATTCCTCCTCCACCTTATACCAAACATTCCTCCTCCACCTTACACCAAACTTTCCTCCTCCACCTTATACCAAACTTTTCTTTCCACCTTATACCAAACATTCCTCCTACACCTTATACCAAACATTCCTCCTCCACCTTATACCAAACTTTCCTCCTCCACCTTATACCAAACTTTACTCCTACACCTTATACCAAACTTTCCTCCTACACTTTATACCAAACTTTCCTCCTACACCTTATACCAAACTTTCCTCCTCCACCTTATACCAAACTTTCCTCCTCCACCTTATACCAAACTTTCCTCCTACACCTTATACCAAACTTTCCTCCTCCACCTTATACCAAACTTTCCTCCTACACCTTATACCAAACTTTTCTTCTACACCTTATACCAAACTTTCCTCCTCCACCTTATACCAAACTTTCCTCCTCCACCTTATACCAAACTTTCCTCCTCCACCTTATACCAAACTTTCCTCCTCCACCTTATACCAAACTTTCCTCCTCCACCTTATACCAAACTTTTCTTCTACACCTTATACCAAACTTTTATTCTACACCTTATACCAAACTTTTCTCCTCCACCTTATACCAAACTTTCCTCCTCCACCTTATACCAAACTTTCCTCCTCCACCTTATACCAAACTTTCCTCCTCCACCTTATACCAAACTTTCCTCCTCCACCTTATACCAAACTTTCCTCCTCCACCTTATACCAAACTTTCCTCCTCCACCTTATACCAAACTTTCCTCCTCCACCTTATACCAAACTTTCCTCCTCCACCTTATACCAAACTTTCCTCCTCCACCTTATACCAAACTTTCCTCCTCCACCTTATACCAAACATTCCTCCCCCACCTTATACCAAACATTCCTCCTCCACCTTACACCAAACTTTCCTCCTCCACCTTATACCAAACTTTTCTTTCCACCTTATACCAAACATTCCTCCTACACCTTATACCAAACATTCCTCCTCCACCTTATACCAAACTTTCCTCCTCCACCTTATACCAAACTTTACTCCTACACCTTATACCAAACTTTCCTCCTACACTTTATACCAAACTTTCCTCCTACACCTTATACCAAACTTTCCTCCTCCACCTTATACCAAACTTTCCTCCTCCACCTTATACCAAACTTTCCTCCTACACCTTATACCAAACTTTCCTCCTCCACCTTATACCAAACTTTCCTCCTACACCTTATACCAAACTTTTCTTCTACACCTTATACCAAACTTTCCTCCTCCACCTTATACCAAACTTTCCTCCTCCACCTTATACCAAACTTTCCTCCTCCACCTTATACCAAACTTTCCTCCTCCACCTTATACCAAACTTTCCTCCTCCACCTTATACCAAACTTTTCTTCTACACCTTATACCAAACTTTTCTTCTACACCTTATACCAAACTTTCCTCCTCCACCTTATACCAACTTTCCTCCTCCACCTTATACCAAACTTTCCTCCTCCACCTTATACCAAACTTTTCTTCTACACCTTATACCAAACTTTTCTTCTACACCTTATACCAAACTTTTCTTCTACACCTTATACCAAACTTTTCTCCTACACCTTATACCAAACTTTCCTCCTACACCTTATACCAAACTTTACTCCTACACCTTATACCAAACTTTCCTCCTACACTTTATACCAAACTTTCCTCCTACACCTTATGCCACACTTTCCTCCTACACCTTATACCAAACTTTTCTCCTACACCTTATACCAAACTTTCCTCCTACACCTTATACCAAACTTTTCTCCTCCACCTTATACCAAACTTTCCTCCTCCACCTTATACCACACCTTTCTCCTCCACCTTATACCTAACTTTCCTCCTCCACCTTATACCACACATTTCTCCTCCACCTTATACCAAACTTTCCTCCTCCACCTTATACCACACCTTTCTCCTACACCTTACACCAAACTTTTCTCCTACACCTTATACCAAACTTTTCTCCTACACCTTATACCAAACTTTCCTCCTCCACCTTATACCACACCTTTCTCCTACACCTTATAGCAGTTCTTTATCATCAAAGACTGCCTTAGACCGTCCCAGCGTTTGATGTTTACATGCTTTTTCTCCTGAACATTTTCTTCGGCAAATTGTGTACCTGATGTGAATGTTTAGATTGGAGCTGACATAAACGGCACTAATAGTTTGTAGCTTTTGTGATACTGCCATTTCCCTCAATAATTTATGTTTTCTTTTGTTTTCATAAATAAATTACGTCCTTTTATATTTTCTGAGACTTTTTTTTCAGATTTAATCTATCTATTCACCTTTGCACCATCAAAGTAAAATACAGAGCAGAATGGCGCTCTATGGTAGCCAACCTTTGTTGCGGAAAAGGCACTCGATGATGATGATTCATCTTTCGAAGCGTAGTCGGCCCATAGGGCATAGACCCAGATATTCTTTCTTTTATCTAAATTTTTATTCTAGCAGTTTTCAATCCTTGCACAGATCTTTTATCAAATCTCGCCATTTGTATCTGTTCTGTGCAAGCAACTCTATGTCATTGAGGGAGCCGATTACTGCTGCTCTTGCCTTTCTGATCAATGTCCGAATGTAATGGTGTGGACATTTTTGTTTCAAATTGTTTGTTTCTTTCTAATAAAATTGTTTTGGATTATTTATTGGACAAATCAACTCACATCATGAAATATAATTATGTGATTGAAGTAGGACTTGCTACTCTCAATATCGTAATTTTATTTCGAATTTACTCCGTTTAAATGAATAATTTTAAACTTCTTTATTTAACGGTTCCTATTGATCTAGCTTTTGTTGCTTGGCTTAAATTTTATTAATTTTGCGAAGCTGTTATGTTATCATGCTGGGAAGATGTAATGCCATTGTGTATTGTGGGTACCTAAGATCACATGGAAGAGGCTGCAATTATTAAAACCAAGTTCGCCCCCACCCCCTTTCCACCATAATAGTGTCATTTGTAAACTCCCCCCCCCCCCACCCACCAGCTTGTAAAAATGAAACTTGTGTGCGAGGAAGCACACAACGGCTCTGATAGCAATGTTACCTTCACCTTCATAGGTTAGTTCAGCTGCTTCTTTAGTAGCGGCATTCTGTTCAATCGAGTTTGTTGAGTCTCTAGAACAAGTTGAGAATAAATGTTGTAGACCTGTTCCTACATTCTCTTGATCTGCCTTGTTTGCTTTTACCAGATGGTTTCAACATAAACATCTTCAGCCATTCTCAGCACATGACCGATGCCCAACGCGTCTTCTTCTTATAAAGATCGATATCAATTATCTTTAAGATTTGTCTCGTATCCTTTAGTTGCAAATCTATTCTTTCCAGCGTATGTTTATGATCCTACGTACCGTAGATATTTATTTTCAAAACTATTGAAAGACTGCTCCTAATGTAGAGCTAGATAGATGAAATGACTCAAATTGCCATCTTCAAGCCAGATAGTTTCAACATGCCGCTATTTATTAATGATCAAAAATAAAGGTAACATTCAACATAATATTAAATCTAAGCAACCACCTGGCAAGAGCATATTATCTAGATCATCAGGGAGTAGGTTGTAAAATGCCATTCAACTGAAATTCATCACAAAATTTGTCACAAACAGCAAAGGAGAGTTCTTTCAAGTACGTACGCAGTATTTTCACTGACAGAGGCAAATTATATGTAAAAATTAGGAAACAAGAAATCAAACAATATGAACTACTAAACATCAAAATGTAACTAAAGTAAAGTAAAGTACCCCCCGTCACGCCAAGTGGCGTATAGGGAAATATGGTGTTAGTGACCCTATATTTTACAGACCTTCAGCACATGATTTTTGAGGTAATGTGGTCGGTATTACGCCCGTGCTGCTTTTACTTTCCCAGAAAAAATCCGGTACCCATTTTAAGGCTGGGTGAACCCGGAGCCGTCGGTTGGGATCGAACCCTACCCCTTGTCCGTAGTAGTCCAGTTCACTAACCACTGAGCTATCGCGGCTCCTACTAATTTTTAGGGAATTAGTAAAACCCAGGTGTCCTCGCCAGGATTACGAACCCCGGCTGTTGCCGTGGTAAGCCAACCGCCTATCGATTGCGCTAACCCAGACAAAAAAAAGGGTAATTGATAAAAGCACTGTTTGTGTTGTAGAAATATAGGTGACAGGCATGGAGTCTTTGACAAAAATATAATTGTTAAACAATGACGTTCAGTGGGCTTTTTGTATAAGTAAGCTCTGAAGTTTCATCAAGTGCCATGCCTGATGGCGTAGGTGATCATGTCTTTCCACAACTTTCAATCTAGACAGTTATTTATCATTTCTGTTGTTGACCTTCTGTCAAGCCATTCTCTTAAGCTGTCTGCGATATTTTCTCTTTGCTTTGCTCTAATTCTTCATCTATCACATTTTCCAGTTTTCATAATATATTCCTGCTGTTCACTTTTCATTACATGGTCATAAAATGATGATTGTTTCTTTATAATAATGGAAACTAGCTCTCTCTTTGCTCTGGCCTCTTTCATGACGATTTTATTACTCTTCTTAGCTGTCCATAGTATTCTCAACATTCTTTTGTAAAACCACATTTCTATAGCCTGCAGTGATTTTCTTGTTTGTTGTTATATTGTCCATGATTCATATCCATATGTTAAGACTGGCTCTATATAAAATGTAACTATTTTCTTGTTTCTATTGTTAAAAATAGACTGCACAGTATCTTCCTCATTTTTTGGAAAGCTGATTTTCCCTGAACCATTCTGCATCTCACCTCAGTTGTACATCTATCATCTGAGGTTAACATTATTACCAGATATTTAAATTCATTGGCCTGTTTTAATATTGTTCCACTTGTCTTTATTGTGCATTGCGGTGATGTCCTTTCGTTTGTTGCCACCATTACTTATGTCTTTTTGCTATTGAGGTTTTACCGAAACTATTTTAAAGAATTACGTTAAACATAACTAATACATCACCACATATTTTCTAAAAACAATTATTATGTTACATGTATGTTAACTAATACCAAGAATCAATAAGTATTAAACAACTTGACACAATTAGGGTACAACTCGCATGTAAAATAGCGAAGAACAACAGATCAGTAGAAATGTCTTACTTAAAGATGAAGCCCAATCTTCTTTCAGGATGTTTCGGTAATTGTTCAATAAGGCATAACACATATCAACAGTGAAACACATAATGATCATATCATGTCAATTTATACACAAGGTATCTATCTATCTATTGTCCTTTCGAGCCGAAGACGGCACATAGGGCAGAACCACAATCTCAAAAACAGAAACCCTGCGTGCCAAAGTGGCACATATTGCAGAGATCACTGCTCTAAAATCTATGGCGCTGTTTCCATAACAGTACTTTTTACAATGACAGCTTGTCGAGCCATAGAGCCAACATCAAGCCATATACACAAAGTATACCATATATTAATGTTTTTTCACCAAAAAAAATACAAATACATTAACACAAACACTATCAGAAACTATCTTCATTTTTTATTAACAAAACATTGTTAAGTTAACCAATAAACTTCATGCTTTACACACGCGCAAAGAACTGAAATGTGTCCTCTCTGAACAAGTTATGAACCCAGCACTTATTCATGATATCATGTACTAAAGGAACACATTGTAACAGCCCACGACTTTGTCTTCTATTCGTGCATGTGCAATCCAAACAAATCGTGGTCTGTAGCCAAGCGATACTGAGCTTTCTGAACGTCGAAACAGCATTTTTGGTGGTATTTTATTGAAACATTTTGATCAGTTGAGTCAGAAATTGAAAGAAATTTTTGTAGTTTAACTTGTGGTGAGTGTTAGATAAGCGACGCCTAAATAGTTTACCAAAAATGAATGCGCTCCCCTGCTGTCAAATGACATTAAGCCAAATGAAGTACATAAAACTGCTGCAAATGGAATTGCGGTATTAAAGTATTTGAAAAAATAAACTGATAAAAACTATTCGGACAATTCCACTAAACATATGGTTTGCTTTTTATGTTACGTTAATTTATGTTATGGGATGTTATGTTAGGATCCTCGTTACTGCAGTCCGAATAATTCCAGCCAATGGCTGCATCGAACATCAAAGATATAAATAGTTTGGGCATCTGACCAGAATGGAGCCCAACCAATCATGAAATAAACATGGCGTATTACAAATATCTGACTTCAAGGTGACCAAAGACAGATTGGATCAGTCATTAAATTGCAATGGCAACTCAAGCCTGCGATGCCCAGCTACACACGTCTATAAGGTGAAACACTGAAGTTATAAGAAGGTCAAGTGTACAACTTTAGAATTTGAACCTATCTGACTTAAACAGGAACACATTTTATTTCTAAATGCTTTATAATTTGGTTTATTTTTAAGCTACCAGTTGGGGGTGGGGGAGTTGGGGGGGGGGGTATTTTTCTTTATTTAAATACAATGTAAAAGAGGCAGACCAAGACTAACATGGACGAGTAATATCAAAAGATGGACAAGTCAGTCTATGACAACCTGTATTATCTACTCATGAGACAGAGCGGAATGGCGCTCCATGGTAGCTAACCTTCGATGCTGAGACAGCACTCAATGATGATGGTTTTATTTGTATCATGTTCGACTGTACAGCTGTGGGCGTCATCTGAACTGATTAGTTTTTTATATTTGCTTTAAAATTGTAAAATTGCTTTATTCGAGGTAACAATATGATGGTTCTGTGTCATTTGTTGCTGTTTAAATGTTGATGTAGCAGACATCGGCACTTATCAAGCTCCAGTTCTGCATCCTAGATGGTACAGACCAATATTTCACTCTCACATAACGTACAAAAGTAAAAAATGTAAAGTGCCCGGTCCCACCAAGTGGCGTATAGGGAATATGATGTTAGTGACCATATTTTTACAGACCTTCGACACATGATTTTTGGGATAATGTGGTCGGTATTTCGCCTGTGCCGCTTTATTTTCCCAGAAAAAAATCCAGTACCCATTTAAGGCCGGGTGAACCTGGCAGCTGTCGATCGGGAACGAACCCAACCTTTTGTCCTTTGTAGCCCAGTACACTAACCATTGAGCTTTGGCGGCTACCACATGAGGTACATCATCATCATCATCAAGTACCGGGCCTGTTGACGTAGGTGATCATGTCTCTCCACAACTTTCGATCTCGACGGTTATTTATCTTTTCTGTTGTTGACCTTCTGCCAAGCCATTCTCTTAAACTGTCTGGTATCTTTTCTCTTTGCTTTCCTCTATCTCTTCGTCCCTCAATTTTTCCAGTTGTTCTTTTCTCATTAGTGGCCAAAAAATGATGATTGTTTCTTCCTAATATTGGAAATTAGCTCTCTTTTTGCTTTGGCCTCTTTCAGAACATTTCCATTACTCTTATTAGCTGTCCATGGTATTCTCAACATTATTCTGTAAAACCACATTTCTACACACTCCAGTGATTTTCGTGTTTGTTGTCCTATTGTCCATGATTCACATCCATATGTTTTATGAGGTACATATTGCGCACTAAAATGCAATTGATTGGTCGCCTACTGTAAAACCGTGATGTCTGTAATGTATTGAAAGAAACTCTATAGTTCACAGCTGTTTGTTTTCATCACAAAATGACATTTTAGTTGTATTTTTACAAGTTACTTTTGCAGCACTTTTGAGTGTAGAGTCCTGTACATTCATCTCATTCCTAAAACTGCGAGACAACATACTAGACATGCAATTCTTAGTTAACAGTCATTATTTATGTATGAGTGATATTTAAGAAGAATAATGCTTGCAACAAAAATATTTCAAATCTGCAAATTTGAAAGTTTTCGGGGAGCAATATTCAATTGTAACCACATAAGTTCTGTAGCTTCCTCTAATAATTGAATGTATACAAGCAGAAGCACGAAAATGTTGTTGTCAGTGAAAGACAAACATAAGCAACTCAACTAATGTATCAAATGATTGTTACACTGTGTTCATTATCTGAATCTCCATCCCGATGAGCTTATTTATTTTCCAAAAGTGACGAGTATTTTTATTTGAAGCAAAACTATCGGCAAGCCTCCACATCTTGCAAGCGTTGACACGCGAAGTAGGTAGCGTTATGTTTACCGCCACTGCTGACCGGGGGGGCGGCCACTTTTGCCCTACTCCTTCGACTTTAACCTGACAAAGATTCATTAATGGGCGTGAGTACACAAGAAACATGTTGTTTGACGCCTTTATTAGAGAGGACAAGACATCGAATGTCACTAAGCAGGGACTACAGGAAAGTAAAAGCAGAAAGAAACCACATGACCTTCATGTCCATAGACCGAAATCCTACCAATAGACCACCCAATCCTCCGCAGTACGGCTGTGAAGATGGATCCCAATCTGGTACTACCTAGCACATCCTTTTTAATGTACTGAGAGAGGGGGAGAAGTTAAAGTATTGGCATTAGCAACATTTTCTCCTATCATCATCATGTGCCATACAGGTATCGTAGGCGATCATGTCCTTCCACAATCTTCTATCCACAGTGTATCAAATAAATTATGTTTTTGACTTAGTTGACATGTTGTTTTCCATGCCATGACACCAAGCTATGTAGTATCTTCTCTCTCTTCTCCCTATTTTTTCCGCCCATAGACGCTACAGATCATGACGTATATACAATATATAGTGCCCGTCATGCGTGTAGAATCTGTGGAGATAAGTGACGCTTCTATGTGGCGTCATTGTGACATTTCTTTACAACTTGTGGAATCAAAGTTTTACGTTTACCTTAGCAGGAGATCACTGTTACATGAATACGAACTATGAACTACAAATGAAGAACAGAAAAAAGCTAGGAATAGCCCCCGCCATAGAATATATAAGGAAACAACAGATAAAATGGTTTGACCACGTGACAAGGTAGAAAGATCAAAACACAACACAACGAGCCTTCGGCAAATGTGAGAACACCAGACCCAAGGGTCGACCACGAAAAAAGATGGATCGATGGAATATTAGAAGTACTAGAAAACATAACAGCAGCAGAGGCAAACAGAAGAGCAAAAGACCCCAATTTATATCTCCCCTCGACGCTGAAAGGCAGATGAGGAAGGAAAGAAGAAGATCCAATGAGAACTACAAAACCTCCGGAAAAGATTGACAGATCTGCTGAATCACTAGAAGTTTTTAAATGGTGCTCTTGTTTAATCTTCTGTTCATGAAAATGAAGTTTTTAAATGGTGCTCTTGTTTTATCTTCTGTTCATGAAAATAAAGTTTTAAAATATTGCTCTTGTTTTATCTTCTGTTCATGAAAATGAAGTTTTAAAATGGTGCTCTTGTTTTATCTTCTGTTCATGAAAATGAAGTTTTTAAATGGTGCTCTTGTTTTATCTTCTGTTCATGAAAACTGTAGAAAAGGATGGATCGCTAGCCACCTACAATAAGTTTGGTGGGTCACGGGTTGGACCACAGTGTGCTACATGATTCACTGATGTGGTTCACGCTGTGATGTATCTTGAAACAATTTCCAACGATGTGATAGCCCACCAACTCATTGCTAGTCATTTATAGTGATCAAGCATTGTTTTCATACCTGAATGTTGTATAACTTTTATTAATATATTTTTCTAACAGATTTAGCTGTATCTTTCTAAAATATTATTACTATTATTATTTGCGTTCAAATGTATCTCCCTTGTGGCAAATTTGTCTCTGTCAGTTTTGTTCATCACAACTCTGTTCATTCACGTTCACATTTTGGAAAGGAACGAAAAAAATTGTTCATTTTGTTTTATGTTGTTTATATATTGTTTATTTTGTTTACATATTGTTTATTTTGTTTACATATTGTTTATTTTGTTATATAGTTTATTTTGTTTACATATTGTTTATTTTGTTTTATGTTGTTTATATATTGTTTATATTGTTTATATATTGTTTATTTTGTTATATAGTTTATATATTGTTCATTTTGTTTTATGTTGTTTATATATTGTTTATATTGTTTATATATTGTTTATTTTGTTTTATATTGTTTATTTTGACATTGGCCGATGCTCGAGAATCCAACCATTCTTCATTCCGAAGAAGTGACGAAACTTTGAAGCCGTTTCTGGATGATGTTGAGCGTGATTGCATTTTTTGTTACAAGCACGTTCGAGCAATTTATACAAACACACACATACATGCAAACACGAACGCAAAATCGAACCCACTTGCACAGGCATGTGAACACACAAGCTCGTACACACTCATCATACACATATTCATGCATGTGTCACACAAACACTCTTTTCACACACATACACCCACACACATATATATATATATATATTGTGTTTTTTTTTCACACAGTTTGTAATAACTCAAATATTCACATTAACAAAAACAAACCATGGCCCAGTATTCAAAATCTGCAGTTGCTTTATTGATGTGTCTAGACTGCAGAGACCGTATGTATTGCATACTTTCCAAGTGTTATATTTGACATTTTTCATTTATCTTTAAACTGGTAATGCCATCTTCGTCATTAATTTGACACACGATATCGGCGACTGTCAGTGGTTTCTTTCAGACCGTCTCTTATAGAGTAGTTTATTTCCTGACTAACTTTATATAAAAATGACTGCTCAAAAACAAGTAAAAATGAAAAGACAACTACTAAACACAATTCAAACAATACAAATGAGATTTTTGCCGTATGTTAAAAGACACAGTAGCCTACTAATAGTAATCTTGGAAGGGAAAATACAAAGTAAAAGAGGCAGAAGCAGACGAAGACTAACATGGATGAGTAACATAAAATGATAGTTATAAGAAGTAGGACAACAAGTGTTACAACTTTACAATTTGAACCTCTTTGACTTAAACAGGAACACATTTTATTTCTAAATGTTTAGTAATTTGCTTTATTTGTTAAGCTACCAGTGGGAGAATTTGTTTGTACTTTATTTAAATACAAAGTAAAAGAGGAGGTCTAAGACTAACATGGACGAGTAACATCAAAAGATGGACAAGTCAGCCTAAGACAACCTACACTATTAAAACAAGAGATGGAATGGAAAGGTAGCCAACCTTCGATGCGGCGACGGCACTCAATGATTATGATGGTCTGGTTCCAAAATGAACAGGACACGTTATGAGTGAGCGTTATATCTCGCATCTTTTCTCTTATGACTTCTTGCTTGTGGCTTCATTTTGTACAATCTCCTATATAATTACTTTGGTTTATTATTTAAATTACCACGGATGTAATAGTGGGAGTTATTGTGGAAGATCATACAATATTTTGTCTATTCTTTGGTCCTGTTTAAAGTTGTAAGATATAGCATAGTTCTAACAAGGAACAATTTAGGCTAAGATAACATAGTTCTCTCTAACTAAAAATAGAAACAAAAACAAGATAATATAGTTCTAAGTAACTGAAGACCGTCTAAACCAAGATAGCATAGTTCACTCTACGTAAAGACAATAACGACCAAGATATCATAGATTACTCTAACTAAAGACAATAATGACCAAGATAGCATAGTTCAGTCTAAGTAAAGACAATAATGACAAAAATTTAAAGACTTCCGTTTTAAGATGGTGGAACTAGTACACGTTCTCTCGATCGCTGCAGAAAGTGCATTCGGGGTCTGATTAATTTCGGTTCTCCATTGCACTTTTCTGCGTTAAAGTCAAAATGATGCTCTACTTAATACATCTGCGCCGATAAAGCAGGGTCGTGCGCCGGAAATATTCTTTTTTGACAAATCAAGTGTTGTAAATGCGACCTTCAACCGTCTAGACACGATCTGCGCTTTACGTCACATTGGTGCTGTTCATGACCGTTGTTGGAATTGCTTGACGCAAGTTATTTACATGTTACTCATTAATATGAACTGTTTCGTCAAGTCAGCCGCAGTTTTATCATTTAGGGCATTTTCACCGTGTTTTGATCGTCATAGGCTGCATTCAAAAGAGTAATCAGGAATCTAAAGGGCGCAGACATTGTTGTGTGTGCTACGTCATCGTAATACGTAATTGCTCATTGTATTTCCCTAGACCGGCCATACGTCTGTTGTTTTATGTGGGACGGGGATAATCTCACGACTAACTGTACTTATATGTTCGGAATTGGAGTAAAAAACGATGGCCTAACATCACGTGTTATACATTTTAAAAAAATATGACGATCATCAATTTCAGGAGGACGTGAACTTCCGGTATATGGTGGATATGCGGCAGGAATCATTCAAGGCTATGTATGAAAAGTGTTCCTTCTTGCAGTTTCCTCATATTCCAAGTCCGTCTTGTTGCAGGAGCTACTGAGTTGAGTGCTCTGTGCACACCGTGAACTGTGTGTCTCATCCGCTTTGATCATGTTTAGATAGTCCAATTGTTAACGATGAACGATGATGTCGTATGACGGGGAACAGTTGGCTGTGTTCACTTTCTGTGCGGTTTCGCCTTATGTCTTTTGGCGTGTGCTGAGACTGCTACGATGTGAACTACAGTTACTTTTATTTGTTTCTATCTGTCTATTGTCCTTTCGAGCCGAAGACGGCACATAGGGCAGAACCACAATCTCAAAAACAGAAACCTTGCGTGCCAAAATGTCACATACTGCAGATATTATTGCTTCCAAAATCTATGGCTCTTTCCATAACAATACTTTTTACAATGACAGCTTGTCAATCCATCAATCAACCTCCTTAGTCGCCTCTTACAACATGCCTGGAAGGTCACAGTGTCACTATTCTTTAGTCCCTCATAATGAGGCCCCGGTAACACACAGGAAATTTTATTTGTTTGGCGGATGAGATATTAATTCGGATGATTACGCTGGCACCGGCGGTTGAGCAATTATGGATTTTAATTCTTTTGCAGTGATACTGGTGCCTTCCATAACCAAATAACTAAAGAACCAAATGACCAAGATAGCACTGTTCACTCTAACTTAAGACAATAATGACCAAGATATCATAGGTCACTCTAACTAAAGACAATAATGACCAAGATAGGATAGATCACTCTAACTAAAGACAATAATGACCAAGATAGGATAGATCACTCTAACTAAAGACAATAGTGACCATGATATCATAGGTCACTCTAACTAAAGACAATAGTGACCATGATATCATAGATCACTCTAACTAAAGACAATAGTGACCATGATATCATAGGTCACTCTAACTAAAGACAATAGTGACCATGATATCATAGATCACTCTAACTAAAGACAATAGTGACCAAGATAGGATAGATCACTCTAACTAAAGACAATAATGACCAAGATATCATAGATCACTCTAACTAACGACAATAATGACCATGATATCATAGGTCACTCTAACTAAAGACAATAATGACCAAGATAGGATAGATCACTCTAACTAAAGACAATAATGACCAAGATATCATAGGTCACTCTAACTAAAGACAATAATGACCAAGATAGGATAGATCACTCTAACTAAAGACAATAATGACCAAGATATCATAGATCACTCTAACTAACGACAATAATGACCATGATATCATAGGTCACTCTAACTAAAGACAATAATGACCAAGATATCATAGGTCACTCTAACTAAAGACAATAATGACCAAGATAGGATAGATCACTATAACTAAAGACAATAATGACCAAGATATCATAGGTCACTCTAACTAAAGACAATAATGACCAAGATAGGATAGATCACTCTAACTAAAGACAATAATGACCAAGATATCATAGATCACTCTAACTAACGACAATACTGACCAAGATAGGATAGATCACTCTAAATAAAGACGGTCATGACCAAGATAGCATAGTTCAGTCTAAATAAAGACAGCCACGACCAAGTTACTATTGTTCTCTCGGACTAAAGTCAATCATGACAAGATAGCATAGTTCTATCTAACTAAAGACCTGCGAAGAAACACAATCCTCAAGAAACAGCAATACCATCACGTGACTGTAGCACCTGGATAGAAAGGGCACGAAGCGACACCTGAGCAGCCGCATAACAAACGGTTATGAACGAGTTTTGGGACGCATCACTTTTCATACTTATGTTCAACTACAGAAAGAGACCAGGCACGATAAAATAAAAAAATAAAGTAAAGAGCCCCTGTCAAGCCAAGTGGCGTATAGGGAATATGGTATTAGTGACCATACATTTTACAGACCTTCAGCTCATGATTTTTGGGGTAATGTGGTCGGTATTACGCCCGTGCCGCTTTACTTTACCAGAAAAAAATCCGGTACCCATTTAAGGTTGGGTGAACCCGGAAGCCGTCGGTTGAGATCGAACCCTATCCCTTGTCCTTTGTAGTCAAGTTCACTAACCACTGAGCTATTGCGGCTCCCTGACCAAGCACGATAAGGAAGGAATATTGATTACTTAGAATAAATAGCCGGCAGGGTAAATGTTTTGAGACATAACGGTCTCACCATCCAGTCTGCCGGCCCGGTATTGCCTTCCGTGAACTAGAATGTTTATGACATCAGTAGATTAACTTTTTTTTCCCCATTGTTAAAATTGATAGTCACCCTACTTTGACAAAGGAGGTCAGAAAGAATAGTTTTGAAATGTTACCTACATCCAGTCATCCAAAATCATAGGAAATAGAGACCATTGTTGACAAAACGAAACTGATTAGAGACAAGTGGGGCATAACAATAATAAGTATAATAAACAAATTTTGTTTTGGTTGTTTTAAGTGAATACTAAACATAGGAACAAGAGACAAGAACATCGTTAAAGGCTATACAAATATTATTTCACAGAAAAATGTTGAAAAACTCCAGAATAATAATGAAGAGTTTCGAAAATGTTCCAAATAGGCAAAAAAAAAAAAAAATGTTATTACCAACATAAGTAAAATAGAAAGATTATTTTGTGGCATGTATTGATATTGGAACAGCGAATATGACAATGTAAACAATGAATGAAGAAGAGATAGACGGGGAACAGAGAGAAATATGACAAGACCATCTATGATAATTATTTGAAGGAAGAACAAAGCCGTTTATCATCAGTGCCGTTACCCTGGTCATCGATGGGGGACTGTTGATAAAGTCTCCATAAACGTCCTCCACGTTTTACAATCAAGAGCTGATTTCTGAGATGTGCCAAAGGTTAATAAAGTCCAATGTCTTCGTTGACAATAGGTCTTGAAATTGACTTGTGAATCGTGGAACTTACGTGCTTCATTATTGGTGATATGATCAATGTAATATATGCACAAGATCTTTCTATACCATCGCATCTTCGGTGCTTGTGCTTGCTTTTCAAGGTTAGACAGGAGTATCGTGTTGGAGACAAATAGATGCCACCACTGTCTGAAATCATGTGATTGTTCTTAGGATGGCTTCGCTTTTCATAAATTATTGATTCTAGCAAGAACTGCAATTCAAGTTAGCACTGTTGAGGTTGACCTTACGTCAACGACAACGAAGCCCAGATATCTAAACTGGTTTGACTGTTTCAAATGTTATTTTATATTTATTATGATTATTTTTTTATACCGACTTGTTTATCATCAGTTTAGGTTTTGCCAACACTGGTCTCCATTTCCTATGAATTTTTTGCGTCCTATTTGCTCACTCCATTATGCATTTCTGCTCTGAAACATCATCACCTAGTCCACATATATCATATACACAACGAAAGTTGGTAACCGTTCTGTCCCCGACGCTCACAGCCACTATGTATTCTTGGAGATCATTTCTCATATTTATTGAAAGAAATCAAATAATGTTGCGGATAATAAAACATCACTGTCTTACTTCTATGTTCATGGAAAATCACGTGACCAACTTACCATTTATAATCACATCTCTTCTGTTAATGAGAAATCATGTGACAAACTTACCATTTATAAACACAGCTCTTCTGTTAATGAGAAATCATGTGACAAACTTACCATTTATAAACACGGCTCTTCTGGACTCATAAAAACTTGTGCTTGATGACATTCATTATTTGTTCAATAATTTTATATTAATCATGGTTACCCCCAGCGCCTATGGCAAACTCTGTCAAATGTTTGTTTTTTTTGTTCTTATCAAAGTCAGTAATGCCGTGTTACAGGTCTTACTGATTATGATAACATATTTCAGAGAGTACACGAAGGTTGAAGATTAGGTCTGCTGTACTTCTTCCCTGTTGTAAATTTACCTTATTATTCAACAATGTTTGTTCATTTGTTTGTTTGCCTACACCAGCCTTATATCTTAACATTAAAAAGAACTGGCTTACAAACACTATTATTATTATCATCAAGTACCATGCCTCCTGGCGTAGGTGATCATATCTCTCCACAACTTTCAATCTCGAAAGATATTTATCATTTCTATTGTTGGCCTTCTGTCCAGTTATTCTCTTAAGCTGTCTGGTATCTTTTCTCTTTGTTTCCCTATGTCTCTTCGCCCCTCAATTTTCCCAGTTGTCACAATATATTCCAACTGTTCCCTATTCAATACATGACCAAAAAATGATGATTGTTTCTTCCTAAAATTGGAAATTAGCTCTCTTTTTGCTTTGGCCTCTTTCAGAACGTTATTATTACTCTTCTTAGCTGTCCATGGTATTCTCAACTTTCTTCTGTATACCACATTTCTACAGCCTCCAGTAATTTCCTTATCAGTTGTCCTATTGTCCATGATTCACATCCATATGTTAAAACTTGCTCTGCATAACATTTAAGAACTCTTTTTCTTGTTTCTATTGTCAAAAATGGACTGCACGGTATCTTCCTCATTTTTTATGAAAACTGCTTTTGCCTGAGCTATTCTGCATCTCACCACTGCTGTACATTTGCCGTGTGAGGTTAACATTGTTCACACCATTATACAAAGGAAATTTAAATACTATAGTCACGTCAAAAGGCACAGATGGCTGGAAAAGAACAATAATGGAATGCAAGGTTCCTTGAAAACGCATCAGGGGCAGACCAAGACGAATGGGGTTTCAAGAATTCAAAGAAACCATATGAAACTAGGGAGTGAGTCACCACCTAGTAGAGATATGCAAGAGCCTCTATGAAAGTAGTCGCACTACAGTAAGATCTTTAGCAGGTTGCTCTAAACATTTCACCATTAACTCCGGAGTAAGACAAGGCTGCGTGCCTTCCCCCTTACTTTTCATCACATATATGGACAATATATGCAAATTAGCATGCCCAATCAGAGGAAACATACCAACACGGATGACAACAAACGATAACACAGAAGAGAACGAAATATGCGTACCAGAAAACAACAGAAGAGAGGAAGAAATAAATGAAATACTATTTGCAGACGACCAAGTTCTGATACATGAAACAACTGAGGACCTACAAGAACATATCAACAGGCTAAACAACACTTGTAAACAATACAACATGAAGATCAACATAAGCAAAACCGAAGTAATGGCAATAGCGAGAAAGAAAGAAAAACTAAACATCATTATAGATAATACATCTTTGAAGGAAGTTGACAATTTTAAATATCTGGGTAGCACGCTAACACAAGACAATAACCAAGAGACAGAGATAGATATAAGGTGTAACAAAGCATGCCAAGTTATAGGCCAAGTATCAACACTATTGAAAAACAAAGCAATAACTACGGAAGCAAAAAGGGCAATATACAAATCAATTTTTCTACCAACTCTGTGCTATCAGTGCCAGAATTGGACGCTGGACTCTAGAACAATAAGAAAGATAACGACCACCGAAATGAAATGTGTCAGAAGAATGACAGGAAACAGCTTAAGGGACAGAGTAAGAAACACTGACCTGAGGAAGAAACTCGAAATTGAACCAGCCATCGAATACATAAAGAAACAACAGATAAATTGGTTCGGCCACATAACAAGACAGAAAGAACTAACAATGAATCAAAGAGCCATAAACAAACGCTACGAAAACGTCAGATTAAGAGGAAGACCGAGAAAGAGATGGATAAAGGGAATACTAGAGTCACCAGGAGGAATAACATCAGAAGAGGCCAACAGAAGAGCAAAGAATCGCAGATTGTTTCTCCCCTCGACGCCAACGGCAACAGAGGAAGGATAGAAGTAGAAGAAGAAGTAGAAAGAAACCTTGAACATTACAAAAGAAGAAGTGGTAGCCCTGGCTAGAGACAGAGATTCTTTCAGGCAGGCTATCTAGTGTTCTCGCAAAGTTGATTAAAGGCTAGTTGTGTTGTATTTGGGTAATTCTGTCTTATTATGTGGCCAGATCATTCTTTCTGTTGTTTCTTTATGTGTTCTATGGCGGGAATTATTACTAGCTTTTTTCTCAGTTCTTCATATCTGAATTTATCTCTTAGGCTGTTTTCTGTCATTCGTCTAACACATTTCATCTGGATAGTGGTTATTTTGTGACTTGTCGTACATGTGTGAACTGTGAGCCGATCAATGTTATGGTATTTTATGAAGATGATGCAACTAACAGTAGACATTGAATGCTTGTAGAGCAATCAGATAGATAATGTTCCTCAATTTATGCGTACTTCTTACGTATCTACTGCTGCAATCGTATGCTGCCACTGAATGTCAATATTGGTACTTCCCGTTTGTGTTTTGATTCGTCTTTTCAGTAGGAATACGTCACACACATATCCACATATAATTGACTTGAGATGCAAGTCTCTTGTAACATAAGAATAGAATGTTTTATTTACACAGTCCACTGAACATATGTTCTCAATACAAAATCCAGGCGGCGTGGATAATACAGTCACTCTTCCTGTCTCCCAGATCTTTCTTGATATTCCCAAGATCTACCTACGTCTCATCTCTACTCACCTGTCACTCTTACTTCGTGACTGTTCTCACCAACCCTCTCACTCCCAAACTTCATGCACGACCCTTACTCGTGACTTGCCCCACTGAGTCTCACTCCTTTCTTAACACACCAAGATTATTTCACCTCCTTACACCCTTACACTCTTACACTCCCTATCACAATTTTTCTTACTGTTATAGAGTTTAGTGTCAAAATCTGGCATTGATAGCACAGCATGGGGATGAGGATTATGTTGAAGAGTGTCCGTTTTGACTCTATAGTTATTTCCTTATTGGACAATAGTGGTGCTGGTTGCCCTATGTTTTGACAAGCTTTGTTGCATCTTGATGCTATAGAGTCTTTCGTCGTTACACTGTATTTTTCTGGGAGCATGAGTGTATGCATGTGTGGACGGTCTGTGTGTTTGTGTCTATCTCTTTTTTTGCTCTTATTAGATTTAACACAATAACCTTGTTATCCCACAATCTCTTTTCTTTAGTTATTTTTCAAACCAGGAACATTTTCACAAATTGTATCCACTGACAGATGACCCGTAAAGTGACCTCTAAATAACAAAGCCACTTTAAACACGCTGATATTGAATTAAAATTGTGAACACTTGGCTTGAAAAATCACCATAGTTCAGAGATAAACGATTCCTCATTTCTCACAATTTTCCGGCCAAAAGCAATCGAGAAATAGGAATAGTAAACTTTATCGATTTTGTATTCAGGCGTGTCTGAATGTGGTTTCCTGGAACTGCCGAAATGGTCGTTATATGGAGGAAGGCAGAAACGGTTGTGCGTGCCTCAGGGAGAGCTGGTCTATACATTTCTAGATGAATACATTCCCCTGTGCTTTATTCATATCAAATCTACACACAAACACAATAACTTTTGTTGCTTTCTGATATATGATCATATTTAATCAGAGAAAATAACATGATTTACTGTTTTGGAAATGCAAATATTGCAGAAAACTAGAACAATTCAAAACCACTTATGTTGTGGCCAGTTATAGATATCACTGATATAACTCAGTGATTGCAATATTGCGGAGAACGTTGTATTAGGAAGATAAACACATTGAATACATCCATTAAAGACGGTGGCTCTGCGTTTTGTTTCGTTACCATACAAGACTTCATAGATAGATATCATTGTAATCTGAATGTAATACTAGCCATTTTACTATCTATGTACTCGAGGCACTACAATCCAGAAGATTGTCAAATCTGAATACCTTATTGACAGAACTCTGCAAGCACCGCAGGGTTGCCGTGCAGTGGATCCCATCTCATTGTGGAATACCAGGAAACGAGAAAGTGGATTAGCTGGAAAAGAAAGGTTCAACAGGCACACAACCAGATGCACAGGTACCACCATAGGAAACAGATAATCAAATCAATCAGAGGACCACAAGCCTCAAATCAGGATGCCTTTCATAATTCAATAGTTCCTCAGAACAGGACACAATCGACTCCACAATCACATGTATACAAAATTCAAGATCGGCACCTCAACTACTTGTACATGTGGATAGGTGCCCCAGACTGCTGAACACATACTTCGAGAATGTACTGAATATGGTAGACTGAGGAAAATCCATTGGCACATAGATACAACACTACAGATAAAACTATATTGGCCACTGCAAGAATTACAAAAGAAAGTAAAATTTATACAGGAAACTACATTGCAGATATAAACAATACTTCAGGCGTACGAAATATAGATAGATACTAACTATCTATGCAATTCTGTTTAGAATCTGATGAACTTTATTTGTTCATATTTTTCTAACACGTACTCTGTAGTTTGAGGATCCTCGTGAAATGCGCTTTGTGAAGCTAAAGTTGATTGTAATGTATAAATGTAAGTGTGCATCATGTCTGCAATGATCAGCTCTAAGACGGAGTATTGAACGTGGAATGGAAAGATGTGGAATGATTAGCAAGCAGCGAGCTACGGGAACAAACAAAGACAGGAAACCTGGTCCTATGTGCTCTGAAAGGAAATAAACATGTTTAACGTGTCTCGTGTACAGAGTGGTTGTCGGTGAGCCTATCACAAGTATAACCATTTAGAGTAAATATAGATTCAAGCAGTAAACAAAATGTATAGTCCATGACAAAATAAACAACATATGATGATGATAATAATATCTGTTTTCACTACTTCTTGTATAAATATTACTTCTGTTTTTTTTATTTTTCACTATTTTGTTGTATAATACATTAGTTCTATTTTATATTTCACTGCTTTGTTGTATATAAACATTACATGTGTTTTATATTTCATTACTTTGGTGTATGTAAACATTAGATCTGTTTTATATTTCACTACTTTGTTGTTCATAAACATTACATATGGTTTATATTTCACTATTTTGTTTACATAAAACAAAAACGAATTTCTTCTGTGTAAGTACGTTTGAGAAAAAAAGCTTACAACTTGTAACTAAAAAATGCACTTCAATAAATATCTCGTGCCTAACTTCTTATCTTCTTGTGACTTTCATGCTGCTAACTTGCACATTCTGGCACACGTGCAAGATTACATGACACTCAAAGGTTTCTCTTAGATTGATTAACACACCACGTGCTGCATGTGTTCTGCCAGATAGATAGCGGTGATCTGACGCTTTCTGAGATTTCGTTATTTCTGTTTGTTGCGCAAAGCTTGAATCTATCTATCTATCTATCTATCTATCTATCTATCTATCTATCTATCTATCTATCTATCTATCTATCTATCTATCTATCTATCTATCTATCTATCTATCTATCTATCTATCTATCTATCTATCTATCTATCTATCTATCTATCTATCTATCTATCTATCTATCTATCTATCTATCTATCTATCTATCTACTATCTATCTATCTATCTGTCTGTCTGTCTGTCTGTCTGTCTGTCTGTCTGTCTGTCTGTCTGTCTGCCTGCCTGTCTTCCTGCCTGTCTGTCTGTCTGTCTGTCTAATTATCTATCTAATCTGCCTGCTTACCTACTTTCCTGTTTGTCTCTCTGTCTGTCTGTCCGTCCGTCCGTCCCTCTCTCCGTCCGTTCGTCCCTCTCTCCGTCCGTCTGTCCTTCTGACTTGCTTCTCTGTCTGTCCTTTTCCGTCTGTTTATATCTGTCTGTGCCTCTCTCCCTTGCTGTCCTTTATGTATCTATTGATCTGTCTTAACTCTGTGTGTGTGTGCGTGCGTGCGTGTGTGTGTGTGTGTGTGTGTGTGTGTGTGTGTACCGTGCGTGCCTAGCGCACCTTACAGCAACATTAAAACAAAAACATATTCTCCTTTTTTTTTCCTGACACGCCCCCCTTAGTAGGTGTCTCAGGTCTGCTCCGTACAGCACATCTTCGCCTTCACAGTTATCTACAGAACCTGTATTTGGTGTGATTCTATCGGAAATAGGTCTAAATATTTAATATGTAATCAAGCAGAGCCGCGAAAAGGCTTGACGGAATAAGGAAAAAAAAGTCATGCCAAAAAGTTTCGGTTATGGCTTTGCAAAAACTGGACAAAAGAACTAAATCTTTCGACTACAATGCATTCATCAGCATACAGGAACACCTGACAAACATATAGTTACATAGATTGTTACTAATAAATTTATATATATATAGAACATAATTCTGCAGCTCAAGTCTATATGATCACGAGTAAAGAAAAGACCAACCGGAAATGAGCTGAGTGTGAACTAATTTAACCACCAGAAGTCACGTGACAACAGAGGTGGGATGTATCCCTCAGAGATTACGAAGATGTCTGATTGAGTGAAAGAATGGAACAGGAAGTAGAAGGGCAGCGGTTATGATAGAGAAGAATGACAACAATTAGTCTCTCTCAGGGCTGGGGCATCTAACAGAGTTAAAACCGTTCACCCCCAATGCATCCTTTTCATGTGAAAGAAACAAAGGAACAAAGAAATAAACAAACAAAGAAGCAAACAAAGAAATAAAGAAACATACAAACAAAGAAGCAAAGAAAGAAAGAAAGAAAGAAAGAACAAGACCTGTTTCCATTAAACTCATGAAACAGCAATAAACGATCAGTATTTGACATCATTGTAAATGATATACAGTTGCACTTTCTACAAACTGGCGTTGCTACCAAAAACTGATTATCTGATTGCAACAAATTAATGATCATCACCATCATCAAGTACCAAGCCTGCTGGCGTAGGTGATCATGCCTCTCCACAACTTTCGATCACGACAGTTATTTATAATTTCTGTTCTTGACCTTCTGCCAAGCCATTCTCGTAAGCTGTCTGGTATATTTTCTCTTTGCTTCCATCTATCTCTTCGTCCCTCAATTTTCCCAGTTGTTACAATATATTTCAGTTGTTCTCTTCTCATTACATGGCCAAAAAATAATGACTGTTTCTTCCTAATATTGGAAATTAGCTCTCTTTTTGCTTTGGCCTCTTTCAGAACGTTTTCATTACTCTTCTTAGCTGTCCATGGTAACAATAGAAACAAGAAAAAGAGCTCTTAAATGTTATGTAGAACCAGTTTTAACATATGGATGTGAATCATGGACAATAGGACAACGAACAAGAAAATCACTGGAGGCTGTAGAAATGTGGTTTTACAGAAGAATGTTGAGATAAATTAATAGACAAACAAAATAGGATATGCTTTTTGGGGCTAATGCGAGTTGTCGTTCTTTGTCTTCTGAGTATTATAAATCTACCAACTTTGCCCATCGTATTCTTGGATATCTTCTTTGCCGTCTCATCATTCACTTTATAAATGCCCTGAGGTAGATGGATGTAGCAGAACGCTCTTGTTGCACTCCCATTCTTTACTTCCAAGCAATATCAACTTCAATCTACACGCATGTCCAATTAGTGTATCTGCTCTTGATTAGTTGTTGCTGTTTTATGGTCAAGTACTGACATATCTCATCGATGTTCATAGATACACAATCTATCGGCCTCCTCGATACATAAACTATATGAATCTACTAAGTACCATTCTAAATGATGTTCTATCATGTATCCAACGTATCTTGATCATCTGGCCTGGCAAAAACCATTCTATAAGGAACGATGACAGAAGCGAGAAGATCAGAGAAGTAAGTCAGAGAAAGAGATGGAAGATAATATTTTAAAAAATGGACAGGCCTCGACTGTGCAGAATTCCAAATGATAAGTGAAGATGTAGAGAAATGGAGAAGGTTAATGTAGTGTGTCAGTGATGTCCCAATGACCCCCAGTGTTTGAATGAGAAGAACGGAATAGATACTATCTATTTTATGTAGTATATGTCCGTTTTACAGACCCCTTGCCTAAAAGCAGGAAATTAGCTCTACAGCCCTTTTTTCTATATTGGGCCTGATGGGCACTAGCTAATCACAGAGATTGGAATAATGTGTTCTCATTTTTATTATTTATTATGTCTTCTATTTCGGAACTTTTGCTTTATTTCCTTTGTTTCATTAAAGCTCTATTTTGCTGACATTTTTAGTGGAACACTGATTTCAAAATTCTATCTATTTTATTATTTTATATAAAGATTTGTATCAAATCTCGCCACTTTTCTCCGTTCTGTGCAAGCAACTCCATCTTACAAGGGAGCCGATTCCTGCTGCTCTTGCCTCTCTGATCAATGTTCTTCTCAGTGTCTCTCTGGGTCGGCCTCTTTTTCTCTTACCTGTTGTTTCCCATATGACTGCTTGCTTTGTTATTCGGTTATTGGTTTCAAAATTATAACTGATAAATTTAAAACTGTTTTAATTAAAGCTGCATTTAGACAACCACGAAACGGTTAATTGGTCTTTTGTTTTCTAAATCCACACATAGTTATAATTTCTTTCTCATTCTGTACAGTGTGTGTTTTTAGGTGAAGTTCTTTTAAGTAACAGGACATTTCAACAGCATAGAGTGAACTTGTACGGAATATTTCTCTGAAGTGATCCATCTATCGTTTATTATCTTCTTTTTCTGAGGTGACCAGTGCCCTCACTATTTTCGTGATGACCAGTACTCACACTATTGCTGTGATGACCAATACCCACTCTATTTCCTTGACCAGTACCCTCACTATTTCCATGATGACCAGTACCCTGACTATTTTCGTGATGATCAATACCCTCACTATTTCTGTGATGACCAGTACTATCACTTCTTCCATGATGACCAGTACCATCACTTCTTCCATGACGACCAGTACCATCACTTCTTCCATGACGACCAGTACCATCACTTCTTCCATGACGACCAGTACCATCACTTCTTCCATGACGACCAGTACCATCACTTCTTCCATGACGACCAGTACCATCACTTCTTCCATGACGACCAGTACCATCACTTTTCCATGACGACCAGTACCATCACTTCTTCCATGATGACCAGTACCATCACTTCTTCCATGATGAACAGTACCATCACTTCTTCCGTGACGACCAGTACCATCACTTCTTCCATGATGACCAGTACCATCACTTCTTCCGTGACGACCAGTACCATTACTTCTTCCATGACGACCAGTACCATGACTTCTTCCATGACGACCAGTACCATCACTTCTTCCATGATGACCAGTACCATCACTTCTTCCATGACGACCAGTACCATCACTTCTTCCATGACGACCAGTACCATCACTTCTTCCATGATGACCAGTACCATCACTTCTTCCGTGTCGACCAGTACCATCACTTCTTCCGTGACGACCAGTACCATCACTTCTTCCATGATGACCAGTACCATCACTTCGTCCATGACGACCAGTACCATCACTTCTTCCATGATGACCAGTACCATCACTTCTTCCATGATGACCAGTACCATCACTTCTTCCATGATGACCAGTACCATCACTTCTTCCATGACGACCAGTACCATCACTTCTTCCATGACGACCAGTACCATCACTTCTTCCATGATGACCAGTACCATCACTTCTTCCGTGACGACCAGTACCATCACTTCTTCCATGACGACCAGTACCATTATTTCTTCCATGACGACCAGTACCATCACTTCTTCCATGATGACCAGTACCATCACTTCTTCCGTGATGACCAGTACCATCACTTCTTCCATGACGACCAGTACCATATTTCTTCCATGACGACCAGTACCATTATTTCTTCCATGACGACCAGTACCATCACTTCTTCCATGATGACTAGTACCCTCACTATTTCTGTGATGACCAGTACCATCACTTCTTCCATGACGACCAGTACCATCACTTCTTCCATGATGACTAGTACCCTCACTATTTCTGTGATGACCAGTACCTACATCATTTCCATGATGACTAATACCCACACCATCGCTGAACCAGGCACAAGAAGTCAGCTATGTGTCACAGATCACATACAGCGTTGTGTATAGATTTCGCACCGCCTCCTGCAAAGAATTAAACCGAAGTAAGAGGCATCTTTTTACTGTTATAATATTGAGCAGTTTATTTATGAAAATTTCCACTGGCAGGTCACGATAGTGCAGCCGGAAGTCTGCAGTCCGCTGAATATTCATGCAATGGATGCAAGACGACCTGCAATAACACAGGAAACAAATTAAATTATTTAGGGAAATAGCGCCTCGACAGTTGGCAATGATTAATGACTAATAACGAGACCTAGACTTGAACTGTTGTCTCGATTGAAGATGAAATGCCTGGATGTTAAGTTTGGCAGGGTATGGATTACAGTAATACACGTTCGACATGTTTTATTAGCAAAGAGACAGAGTGAAATTCAATAACAGAAGGTATAAACAAGAAGAGGAAGACGAAATAAAGAAACACCTTTACATGCCCCATGGCTTATAGTGAATATGGTGATAGTGCCATATATTTGTACTTACCATCCTATATTTTGAAGTTAAATAGTCAGCATTACACAAATGCCGTCTTTGTTTCTAGAAATGCAATCGGGGCTATTATAAAGTGCTGGACAACCTAGAAACAGTTGATCGGAGTCGAACCGCGACCTCTTGTCCTGAGTAACCCAGTTCACTAACATGGTGCTCTACCGCGACTCCCAAAGTATGGTGGTTGTGGTAGTAGTTATAATAATGGTGATGGTGGTGGTCGTAGTAGTAGTAATGGTGGTAGTAGTGGTAGTATTAGTAGTAATATTGGTGGTAATAGTAGTAGTAGTAGTAGTAGTAGTAGTGACGGTGGTAGTGGTAGTGGTAGTAATGGTAGTAGTAGTAGTAGGTGTAGTGGTAGTAGTCGTAGTATTAGTAGTAATATTATTGATGATAGTAGAAGTAGTAGTAGTAGTGGTGGTGGTAGTAGTAGTAGTAGTAGTGATAATAGTAGTAGTGGTGTTGGTAAAAGTAGTGATGGTAGTAGTAACAGTGTTGGTGGTAGTGGTAGTTATAGTAGTAGTTGTGGTAGTAAAAGTAGTAGTTGTGGTAGTAGTAGTAGTAGTGGTTGTAGTAGTAGTGGTAGTAGTAGTAGTGGTGGTAGAAGTAGTGGTTGTAGTAGTAATGGCGGCAATAGTAGTGTGTTTGTTGTTGTAGTAGTAGTAGGTAGTAGTAGTAGTGGTTGTAGTAGTAGTGGTAGTAGTAGTAGTGGTTGTAGAAGTAGTGGTTGTAGTAGTAATGGCAGCAATAGTAGTGTGTTTGTTGTTGTAGTAGTAGTGGTTGTAGTAGTAGTGGTTGTAGTAGTAGTGGTAGTAGTAGTAGTGGTTGTAGAAGTAGTGGTTGTAGTAGTAATGGCTGCAATAGTAGTGTGTTTGTTGTTGTAGTAGTAGTAGGTAGTAGTTGTTGTGGTGGTTGCTATAGTAGTAGTAATTTATTCACTAGTTATACTAGATCTGTTGGGGGGGGGGGATGTTTTCTCTCCTGCACTCCGGTGTTGATGCAGCTTGAGGATTCTTGCTCTGTTTTGTTTTGTGGCTTTTTGGATAGTCAACTTGTGTTGTAATATATGTTTAGTGATATGATGATGATAATTTTTAGTGTGAATCCGCTATCTTTTTCTTGTCTTCTTAGTGATCTATACCCTCTTACTAATCTGGTGTATGCCCTGATTTGTAAAGCATCTTTAGGCACTCTTTGGAGGTGGCCAAACCATTTCAGTTGTTATCTTTGTGTATAATGAAAGTACGGCTCTATCCTCAAACTCGTCCTTCATTTCTCATTTCGTTATCTGTCAACGTAAAGTAACTATTTAGTCTCTTACTATGACCATGTGGCTCCATTAATTGAAGAGTGCCATCTATAAGCACTTAGAACGTAGTGCCATCTACTGCTAACTCTTTTTTCTATTTTAAAAGTTACATCATTTCAGGATTTTAGTATAAATCTTTCTTATTTAATTAAACTTTACATCATTGGAATTTTTTGTAAAATTAAGAGACTGACATTGTGCTATATATCATCATCAAGTAAACTGCCCATATTGCTCATTTTACTGCTGGTCTGAATGTTAAATACACGTACACAAATGCAAATACATACAAAGAAGAACAACATATCATAAAAATAATTCTAGTAATTAAGCGAAACAAAAGCTTAAATCAAAGAATGTTTTAGTAGCGATCCGAGATAACAAGCAGGTGTAAAATTATCCTGGAGATAAAACAAAGACTTTGTCTGCATGGATACATTCACAAATATTTGTGTCACGGACAAGCCATACGTGAAATATATAATTTTTACATAAATAACACATAGAACTATGTATATGGTGACCGGAGAGAATTTACTGTCAACTAAATTAATAGGAAAATAAATGGATGCTATTGTAGCTACAATGTTGCGTTTATTAACGAGCAGCAGCCGTGTGTTGTAGTAGTCTTTAATGAAAGGAAGTCATAATGGTTATCAGGTTTTGAATATTGATGGCATGTAATATCATCGCACGAGAAAATAGAGGTGAAAACACAGTGTATGACAAAACAAGTATTTGGATTATTATCACTAATTATTTTATAATTGGACAAATGATACAAAGGAGAGCAATATACAGAACGACGTGATATTTCTGTCAAGTGATATATATATATATATATATATATGTCAAGTGATATATATATATTTATGTATATATATACATAAAATTGATAGTCATAAACTGAAAGATGAAGCCATAAAGGAAAAGTTTAACATAGAGCTAAGTAATTGTTATTCAGCACTCGGTGAAATAGACTTAGATATCAATGAAATGTGGGACTCACAGAGCAAAATACTAATGACAGCAGCAGAAGCAAGTGCCGGACTGAAGAAAATGGAAAAACGAGCTTGGATCTCAGACACCACATGGAAATACATCAAAGAAAGAAGAGAAGCAAAGAGAGCCGTGACTAATGTAAAGACAGATCTTGGAAAGGTTCTGGCAAAAGCAACATACAAAGAATTAGACAACAAAGTGAAAAGTTCGGCAAGAAGAGATACAAGAGCTTATATAGACAACTTGGAAGAGAAAGCAGAGACAGCTGCAATTACAGGAGACAGCAGAACTCTCTATACAGTACAAAAGATGCTGACAAACACCTATACATCCAGTGGAACACCAATTCTAGACAAATCTGGATTAATGCTAACAACAAGCGCAGACATAAAAGCCCGTTGGGCAGAACACTTCAAAGAAATTCTTAACCGTCCACTACCTCACAGTTTAATAGATTTTGAAGCTGAAACACCAGCAGCAGAATTAGATGTAAATTTAGATGACTTCACCTTGAGTGAAATAGAAACCACCTTAAAGCTAATGACCAATAACAAGGCTGCTGGAGAGGATAAGTTAACAGCTGAGATCCTCAAGGCAATTGATAGCCATAATTTAATACATCTCCAAAAATGTTCAACATCATTTGGAAAACAGAGAAGACGCCTCATAAATGGAAAAAAGGAATCATTGTTAAGATCCCAAAAAAGGGCAATCTTAGAGATTGTAACAACTGGAGAGGCGTGACACTTTTGTCAGTTGCCTCAAAGTTATTCTGTAAAATCATCCTAAATAGAATAAAGGATTCAATAGATACAGTAATGCGTGAAGAACAGGCTGGGTTTAGAAAAGGGAGAAGCTGTCTTGACCACATTTTCACTCTACGACTTATATTGGAGGAACATATTGAAAAGCAAAAACCTTTTGTACTTAACTTCATCGACTTCAAAAAAGCATTTGATAGTATTCATAGAGATTCTTTGTGGAAAATTCTGAAGCAATATGGTTTACCATCAAAAATCATAAATATTATCAAAGACATGTATGATGGTTACACATGTGCAGTTCGAACAGAGGAAGGACTGAGCGAATGTTTCCCAATAGAAACTGGGGTTAAACAAGGATGTATTTTATCGCCCTTGTTATTTGGAATTGTTATGGACTTCATAATGAAGAAATGCTGCACTGGTAATAAAGGCATCGAATGGATACAAGGAGACCATTTGGAGGACCTCGACTTTGCTGATGACATAGTTCTCATCAGCAGTCAGATAAAAACGATGCAGGAAAACACAAATGAACTATCATCAATAGCCAGCAAAATTGGGCTTGAGGTCAATCATGAAAAGACTAAAGTCATGAAAAGTTTAATTCCAACAAGTGACAAAATATACATGGAAAACAAACCAGTAGAAGAGATCGATCACTTTATCTATCTTGGAAGTCACATTGATCGAGAAGGGGATACGAGCAAAGAAATTAGAATCAGACTGGCTAAAGCAGCAATGTCTTTCAGAAGCCTTGAAAAGTTGTGGAAATCAAAACTCATTAGCACAAACACAAAACTTAGGCTATTCAAATCAAATGTACTATCAACCCTTACGTATGCGTGTGAAAGCTGGAAAACAACAAGAGATATAGAAACAAAGTTGAACGCATTCGAAAATAAATGTCTAAGGAAAATACTTGGTATAGAATGGAACGAATTCAAAACAAACGAGGAAATTAGAGAAATCGCCAATCAACCACTAATATCTTCAGTAATAAAGAAAAGACGATGGTCATACGTTGGACATGTGATGAGAAGAGATAATAATCGAATAGCAAAGCAAGCCCTCATATGGGAAACAACAGGTAAAAGAAAAAGAGGAAGACCCAGGGAGACACTGAGAAGAACATTGATGAGAGAGGCAAGAGCAGCAGAATCGGCTCCCTCAATGAGATAGAACTGCTTGCACAGAACAGAGACAGATGGCGAGATTTAATAAAATATCTTTAAAAGAAAACTGCTAGAACAAAAATTCATATAGGAGAAGGTGTATCTTGGTCTACGCCCTATGGGCCGGTTACGGCTCGAAAGGTCAATAGATAGATAGATAGATATATATATATATATGAATTAACATCAACGAAAAATCCATCCTGAATTATTATTTGTTTCTTATTATTTGAGCCTCTGTGTCTGAATGGTTAGTGTGCTCGCTTCCTGGTCATAAGGGTCTGGGTTCGATGTCCAGAAGTGGCGGCGGTGTTTTTTTTTTTTGGTCGGAAGGACAAAGCTCCGGGGCCCACCTAGTCTCTATAAATGGGTACCAGACATTTTTCGGGAAAGTAAAGACGGCGCGTGTTACCGACCACATCAGCCAACATTAAGCTGTAGCCTTGGATAAATATGGTATTAACACCATATTCCCCATACGCCCAGCAATCATGTGATCTCGTGTGTAGTAAAATGCATCGCTAGATGGAATAGATAAGTAAGATAGTAACACTGAAAAGATAATATTAAAAAAGTATTGGTTCTATGTCTAGCTAACTTCATGTTTTTACCTGCTGGCTGATCCTTCCACTTCATTTATAACTGTTCTTCACTAAATCTTGTATCAGTCATTCTTTCTGGATCTTTCCGTCCCGCCGGATCTTTGTCTGATCTAAACTGTGTCTTGTGCGTTCGAGATACTGACTGGAAAACACTAGTCTAGGACTCTAGCCTGGCTCGTCGAGTTTGGTCACGTGCTCCTAATCATACGATTTCAAAATGTCCTTCAAACTGACCAGTGTTCAAAGTGACTGAACACCTTGACATCTCTCGATCATTCCCTTGTTAACTCTATTAACTCATACTCCCTTAGTGCATTGGTTAACCCTCTCAAACCCAAGATCTGGTTCATAGTAGCCTTTGCCCAATCTCGTTCATTTCCCAATGCTGAATTGCCCTAGGTACAAAGAAAATGCGCTGTGGTCTCCGCTTACTTTTAAAGTTCAATTCTCCAAGAAAGCAGCTAAGATATACAGAGATACAGGACATTTCCGATAGTGAAATAAGATCTTCATAGAACCTTTTATTTATATCTGGACTGTCACAGAGAATAAGAGCATAGACACTGAAGAGGTTTATTGCAACTGCTAGGATGTAGGCATTTGAATAGGATACGGGCAGTGCCAATCACTGGCAGCTCTATCATGGGTAGTAATGTATTGTTATTGCTAAATGTTACTCAATAATGTCTTGGTTATTTTCCATATTTGCCCTGCCAAAAGAAATTGTCGTCTTGTTCTCTAAGTGACCAACTGCCAATAAGACGTGTCTCCCGAAAAGCACCGTTGTCAGAAATAGGTTTTTGAATTCATTATGTATGGTGGTAATTTTCATGACGTCATTGATTTTCTCAAAATCTTCTGAAAAATCAGAACTTTATGTTCTCATGTTCCAGCTTGCAATCCGAAAGGTTGGAAATTTCTTATATTTAGAATTGTTTGGCTTCTGTGTCGAAGACACTGAGATTACCTCTCTATAATCAAAGTCGTGGCATTTGTTCTGTGTTACCAGGCTTCAGAATCCCCTTTTATGTCTCGTTTGTTCGTTCCAAAGGAACTGCGTGTGCAACGTTTGGTTCCGAATTGACTGTAGGAAACGGAGCAAAATTTCTTTTTTAAATTAACTGTCTTAGGGTCTCCACTCCTGTTATTTAAATAATGTCAGGATATCGAGTATACAACACCACAGGCTGTGGCACAGACCGTGCACTCGTCGTAAATTAAAGGCAACCACCAAAAGGTACGGGAGCCGCGATAGCTCAGTGGTTAGTGAACTGGACTACAAAGGACAAGACGTAGGGTTCGGTCCCAACCGACGACTCCGGTTCACTCAGCCTTTAATGGGTACCGGTTTTTTTTTTCTGGGAAAGTAAAGCGACACGGGCGTAATACCGACCACATTACCCCAAGAATCATGTGCAAAAATTCTGTAAAATTTATGGTCACTAACACCATATTCCCTATACGCCACTTGGCGTGACGGGGGTACTTTTTTTTTACCAAAACACACAACCTAGAATACCATCTACGGTTAGCATCACTGCAACAGACATCATCGGCAACAAATGCCTATTGAAGAAAGGCTATCAGAAATATATATAAAAGGCAGACGACGTAGAAAATGTAAATCACACCTGGAACCATCTGAGATCACTATTCTATGATTGTGCAATTTCTCCCTTTCGACAAACGAGGTATTTCAAACAGAACTGGGTTTAAGAAAACTGGATAAAACTCATGTCATGTGTAGACAAGAAGAAAAGGCTTTCTTGAGCCTACAGAATCAGTGATGTCAGGGGGTAAAAGATCACTTCAAATAAGAAAAGACAGAAGTGCAAAGAAAATCAAGGAGAAGTGCGAATGAAAACTGGACTAGTCTGCGCATATTTTGATGCAGAACGTCGCTGAGTTGAATGACTCTTGTAGAGCAATGTTCAACATAACATTTGTTCTAGGCCTAAATGTCACAACAAATGCTCCTTAAAGACACAAACATTTGTTTTAGACCCAAACGTCACAAAAATGCTCCTTAAAGACACAAACATGTGTTCTAGATCCAAAAGTCACAACAAATGCCCCTTAAAGACACAAACATTTGTTCTAGACCCAAACGTCACAAAAATGCTCCTTAAAGACACAAACATTTGTTCTAGATCCAAAAGTCACAACAAATGCTCCTTAAAGACACAAACATTTGTTCTAGATCCAAACGTCACAACAAATGCTCCTTAAAGACATAAACATTTGTTCTAGATCCAAACGTCACAAAAATGCACCTTAAAGACACAAACATTTGTTCTAGACCCAAACGTCACAACAAATGCTCCTTAAAGACACAAACATTTGTTCTAGACCCAAACGTCACAAAAATGCTCATTAAAGACACAAACATTTGTTCTAGATCCAAACGTCACAACAAATGCTCCTTAAAGACATAAACATTTGTTCTAGATCCAAACATCACGACAAATGCTCCTTAAAGACACAAACATTTGTTCTAGACCCAAACATCACAACAAATGCTCCTGAAAGACACAAACATGTGTTCTAGATCCAAACATCACAACAGATGCTCCTTAAAGACACAAACATGTGTTCTAGATCCAAACATCACAACAGATGCTCCTTAAAGACACAAACATGTGTTCTAGATCCAAACGTCACAACAAATGCTCCTTAAAGACACAAACATTTGTTCTAGATCCAAACATCACAACAAATGCTCATTAAAGACACAAACATTTGTTCTAGGACAAAACATCACAACAAATGCTCATTAAAGACACAAACATCTGTTCCAGGACAAAACATCACAACGAATGCTCATTAAAGACACAAACATTTGTTCTAGGACAAAACATCACAACAAATGCTCATTAAAGACACAAACATCTGTTCCAGGACAAAACATCACAACGAATGCTCATTAAAGACACAAATATTTGTTCTAGGACAAAACATCACAACAAATGCTCATTAAAGACACAAACATTTGTTCTAGGACAAAACATCACAACAAATGCTCATTAAAGAAACAAACATTTGCTCTAGGACAAAACATCACAACAAATGCTCATTAAAGACACAAATATTTGTTCTAGGACAAAACATCACAACAAATGCTCATTAAAGACACAAACATTAGCTCTAGGACAAAACATCACAACAAATGCTCATTAAAGACACAAACATTTGTTCCAGAACAAAACATCACAACAAATGCTCATTAAAGACACAAATATTTGTTCTAGGACAAAACATCACAACAAATGCTCATTAAAGACACAAATATTTGTTCTAGGACAAAACATCACAACAAATGCTCATTAAAGACACAAACATTTGTTCTAGGACAAAACATCACAACAAATGCTCATTAAAGACACAAACATTTGTTCTAGGACAAAACATCACATCAAATGCTCATTAAAGACACAAACATTTGTTCTAGGACAAAACATCACATCAAATGCTCATTAAAGACACAAACATTTGTTCTAGGACAAAACATCACATCAAATGCTCATTAAAGACACAAACATTTGTTCTAGGACAAAACATCACATCAAATGCTCATTAAAGACACAAACATTTGTTCTAGGACAAAACATCACAACAAATGCTCATTAAAGACACAAACAGTTGTTCTAGGACAAAACATCACAACAAATGCTCATTAAAGACACAAACATTTGTTCTAGACCAAAACGTAACAACAAATGCTCATTAAAGACACAAACATTTGTTCTAGACCCAAACGTCACAACAAATGCTCATTAAAGACACAAACATTTGTTCTAGGACAAAACGTCACAACAAATGCTCATTAAAGACACAAATATTTGTTCTAGGACAAAACATCGCAACAAATGCTCATTAAAGACACAAACATTTGCTCTAGGACAAAACATCATAACAAATGCTCATTAAAGACACAAACATTTGTTCCAGAACAAAACATCACAACAAATGCTCATTAAAGACACAAATATTTGTTCTAGGACAAAACATCACAACAAATGCTCATTAAAGACACAAATATTTGTTCTAGGACAAAACATCACAACAAATGCTCATTAAAGACACAAACATTTGTTCTAGGACAAAACATCACAACAAATGCTCATTAAAGACACAAACATTTGTTCTAGGACAAAACATCACATCAAATGCTCATTAAAGACACAAACATTTGTTCTAGGACAAAATATCACATCAAATGCTCATTAAAGACACAAACATTTGTTCTAGGACAAAACATCACATCAAATGCTCATTAAAGACACAAACATTTGTTCTAGGACAAAACATCACATCAAATGCTCATTAAAGACACAAACATTTGTTCTAGGACAAAACATCACAACAAATGCTCATTAAAGACACAAACAGTTGTTCTAGGACAAAACATCACAACAAATGCTCATTAAAGACACAAACATTTGTTCTAGACCAAAACGTCACAACAAATGCTCATTAAAGACACAAACATTTGTTCTAGACCCAAACGTCACAACAAATGCTCATTAAAGACACAAACATTTGTTCTAGGACAAAACGTCACAACAAATGCTCATTAAAGACACAAATGATGAGTCTATCAATTACAACATGTAAGAGCCAAAGTTTCGCTGGCATTAGAAAAATGCTTGTTACGATGAAACACGCCAGCCTGACTTCAGAGTCAGGATTATTGTTGTTTGTCCAAATATGTTCTAGTCCTGCGAGGGCTGCTACAGTTTTCTGTGGCCGGTATTTCATGTTTCGATTCTTCAACACTAATATACCTACACCCTCATCAGTTACTGGGTCACTTTATTTTATGTTTTTAATCGATCATATGTAGCATTCTATACAACTTTCTTGTGAAGCTCCATCGTTTTGATAATTGGTATCTTCCAATATGATATATATCTAATTTATTGCCTGGGCTCCAGCGAGAACAGAGTAATAGTTGTATATTCTTGAATGTCGATTAAAAATACACAACTTCTAATTTCTTTTAGTAATGGTGGTAGTAGTCGTAGTATTAGTAGTAATATTGGTGGTAATAGTAGTAGTAGTAGTGACGGTGATAGTGGTAGCGGTAGTAATGGTAGTAGTAGTAGTAGGTGTAGTGGTAGTAGTCGTAGTATTAGTAGTAATATTGGTGGTGATAATAGTAGTAGTAGTAGTAGTGATGGTGGTAGTGGTAGTAAAGGTAGTAGTAGTAGTAGTAGTAGTGGTGGTGGTAGTAGTAGTAGTAGTAGTGATAATAGTAGTAGTGGTGTTGGTAAAAGTAGTGATGGTAGTAGTAACAGTTTTGGTGGTAGTGGTAGATATAGTAGTAGTTGTGGTAGTAGTAGTAGTAGTGGTGGTAGAAGTAATGGTTGTAGTAGTAGTAGAAGTAGTGGTTGTAGTAGTAGTGGTAGTAGTAGTAGTGGCGGCAATAGTAGTGTGTTTGTTGTTGTAGTAGTGGTTGTAGTAGTAGTGGTAGAAGTAGTAGTGGTTGTAGTAGTAGTGGTTGTAGTAGTAATGGCGGCAATAGTAGTGTGTTTGTTGTTGTAGTAGTAGTGGTTGTAGTAGTAGTGGTTGTAGTAGTAGTGGTTGTAGTAGTAGTGGTTGTAGTAGTAGTGGTTGTAGTAGTAGTGGTTGTAGTAGTAGTGGTTGTAGTAGTAATGGCGGCAATAGTAGTGTGTTTGTTGTTGTAGTAGTAGTGGTTGTAGTAGTAATGGCGGCAATAGTAGTGTGTTTGTTGTTGTAGTAGTAGTGGTTGTAGTAGTAATGGCGGCAATAGTAGTGTGTTTGTTGTTGTAGTAGCAGGTAGTAGTTGTTGTGGTGGTTGCTATAGTAGTAGTAATTTATTCACTAGTTATACTAGATCTGTTGGGGGGAGGGGGGGGAAGTTTTCTCCCCTGCACTCCGGTGTTGATGCAGCTTGAGGATTCTTGCTCTGTTTTGTTTTGTGGCTTTTTGGATAGTCAACTTGTGTTGTAATATATGTTTAGTGATGATGATGATGATAATTTTTAGTGTGAATCCGCTATCTTTTTCTTGTCTTCTTAGTGATCTATACCCTCTTACTAATCTGGTGTATGCCCTGATTTGTAAAGCATCTTTAGGCACTCTTTGGAGGTGGCCAAACCATTTCAGTTGTTATCTTTGTGTATAATGCAAGTACGGCTCTATCCTCAAACTCTTCCTTCATTTCCTCATTTCGTTATCTGTCAACGTAAAGTAACTATTTAGTCTCTTACTATGACCATGTGGCTCCATTAATTGAAGAGTACCATCTATAAGCACTTACAACGTAGTGCCATCTATAAGCACTTAGAACGTAGTGCCATCTACTGCTAACTCTTTTTTCTATATAAAAGTTACATCATTTCAGGATTTTTGTATAAATCTTTCTTATTTAATTAAACATTAAATCATTGGATTTTTTTGTCAAATTAAGAGACTGACATTGTGCTATATATCATCATCAAGTAAACTGCCCATATTGCTCATTTTACTGCTGGTCTGAATGTTAAATACACGTACACTAATGCAAATACATACAAAGAAGAACAACATATCATAAAAATAATTCTAGTAATTAAGCGAAACAAAAGCTTAAATCAAAGAATGTTTTAGTAGCGATCCGAGATAACAAGCAGGTGTAAAATTATCCTGGAGATAAAACAAAGACTTTGTCTGCATGGATACATTCACAAATATTTGTGTCACGGACAAGCCATACGTGAAATATATAATTTTTACATAAATAACACATAGAACTATGTATATGGTGACCGGAGAGAATTTACTGTCAACTAAATTAATAGGAAAATAAATGGATGCTATTGTAGCTACAATGTTGCGTTTATTAACGAGCAGCAGCCGTGCATTGTAGTAGTCTTTAATGAAAGGAAGTCATAATGGTTATCAGGTTTTGAATATTGATGGCATGTAATATCATCGCACGAGAAAATAGAGGTGAAAACACAGTGTATGACAAAACAAGTATTTAGATTATTATCACTAATTATTTTATAATTGGACAAATGATACAAAGGAGAGCAATATACAGAACGACGTGATATTTCTGTCAAGTGGATATATATATATATATATGAATTAACATCAACGAAAAATCCATTCTGAATTATTTCTTATTATTGGAGCCTCTGTGTCTGAATGGTTAGTGTGCTCGCTTCCTGGCCATAAGGGTCCTGGTTCGATGTCCAAAAGTGCCGGCGGTGTTTTTTTTTGGTCGGAAGGACAAAGCTCCGGGCCCACCTAGTCTCTATAAATGGGTACCAGACATTTTTCGAGAAATTAAAGACGGCGCGTATTACCGACCACATCAGCCAAAATTGAGCTGTAGCCTTGGATAAATATGGTATTAACACCATATTCCCCATACTCCCAGCAATCATGTGATCTCGTGTGTAGTAAAATGCATCGCTAGATGGAATAGATAAGTAAGATGGTAACACTGAAAAGATAATATGAAAAAAGTATTGGTTCTAAATCTAGCTAACTTAATGTTTTTACCTGCTGGCTGATCCTTCCACTTCATTTACAACTGTTCTTCACTAAATCTTGTATCAGTCATTCGTTCTGGATCTTTCCGTCCCGCCGGATCTTTGTCTGATCTAAACTGTGTCTTGTGCGTTCGAGATACTGACTGGAAAACACTAGTCTAGGACTCTAGCCTGGCTCGTCGAGTTTGGTCACGTGCTCCTAATCATACGATTTCAAAATGTCCTTCAAACTGACCAGTGTTCAAAGTGACTGAACACCTTGACATCTCCCGATCATTCCCTTGTTAACTCTATTAACTCATACTCCCTTAGTGCATTGGTTAACCCTCTCAAACCCAAGATCTGGTTCATAGTAGCCTTTGCCCAATCTCGTTCATTTTCCAATGCTGAATTGCCCTAGGCACAAAGAACATGCGCTGTGGTCTCCGCTTACTTTTAAAGTTCAATTCTCCAAGAAAGCTAAGATATACAGAGATACAGGACATTTCCGATAGTGAAATAAGATCTTCATAGAACATGTTATTTATATCTGTACTGTCACAGAGAATAAGAGCATAGACACTGAAGAGGTTTATTGCAACTGCTAGGATGTAGGCATTTGAATAGGATACGGGCAGTGCCAATCACTGGCAGCTCTATCATGGGTAGTAATGTATTGTTATTGCTAAATGTTACTCAATAATGTCTTGGTTATTTTCCATATTTGCCCTGCCAAAAGAAATTGTCGTCTTGTTCTCTAAGTGACCAACTGCCAATAAGACGTGTCTCCCGAAAAGCACCGTTGTCAGAAATAGGTTTTTGAATTCATTATGTATGGTGGTAATTTTCATGACGTCATTGATTTTCTCAAAATCTTCTGAAAATCAGAACTTTATGTTCTCATGTTCCAGCTTGCAATCCGAAAGGTTGGAAATTTCTTATATTTAGAATTGTTTGGCTTCTGTATCTAAGACACTGAGATTACCTCTCTATAATCAAAGTCGTGGCATTTGATCTGTGTTACCAGGCTTCAGAATCCCCTTTTATGTCTCGTTTGTTCGTTCCAAAGGAACTGCGTGTGCAACGTTTGGTTCCGAATTGACTGTAGGAAACGCAGCAAAATTTCTTTTTTAAATTAACTGTCATAGGGTCTCCACTCCTGTTATTTAAATAATGTCAGGATATCGAGTATACAACACCACAGGCTGTGGCACAGTTCGTGCACTCGTCGTAAATTAAAGGCAACCACCAAAAGGGTACGGGAGCCGCGATAGCTCAGTGGTTAGTGAACTGGACTACAAAGGAAAAGACGTAGGGTTCGGTCCCAACCGACGACTCCGGTTCACTCAGCCTTTAATGGGTACCTGTTTTTTTTTTTCTGGGAAAGTAAAGCGGCACGGGCGTAATACCGACCACATTACCCCAAGAATCATGTTCCAAAAGTCTGTAAAATGTATGGTCACTAACACCATATTCCCTATACGCCACTTGGCGTGACGGGGGTACTTTTTTTTTATTTTAAATTTTCGCTGGCGTTAGAAAAAAGCTTATTAGATGATACACACCAGCCTGACTTCAGAGTCAGGATTATTGTTGTTTGTCCAAACATGTTCTAGTCCTGCGAGGGCTGCTACAGTTTTCTGTGGCCGGTATTTCATGTTTCGATTCTTCAACACTAATATACCTACACCCTCATCAGTTACTGGGTCACCTTATTTTATGTTTTAAATCGATCATATGTAGCATTCTATACAACTTTCTTGTGAAGCTCCATCGTTTTGATAATTGGTATCTTCCAATATGATATATATCTAATTTATTGCCTGGGCTCCAGCGAGAACAGAGTAATAGTTGTATATTCTTGAATGTCGATTAAAAATACACTACTTCTTGAACGGCATCTCAGAAACGTTGGAGTTCTGATGAATACATATTTATGCAGTCCCTTAGTGGGACCTTTTTTATAAAAGGTCGAGCAACACTGATCTATAGTACAATACTCAAGCCTTGTGTTGAAATGCTGCATTATCCGGATATGTTTAACGCTTGCCTCAATATTTTGCCGAAGACGGCAAAATTCTCCATATCTAACAACAGGCCATATTTTGTGTTTCCAACCCTTAGTTGAACATTCTCTATTAATTATTCCACGTAGAGCTTCTCTTGGTCTTCTTTGTTTTTCTTTCTAATGATGACTACCCGTAAAGCTATGATGAAGGTCTTTTATACAAATATTAGCCAGGAAAGCTCAGTGGCTAGTCAACAGAACTAGGGAGGACAAGAGGTTGGAGTCGAAAAATGTGCGATTGTCATTTAGAAATTAAGACAATAAGTGCCATATTCCCTATACGTCATTTGGCGTGAATAGAATCCTATACTTTTAAAAATACTGAAATAAGACGGACCAAGAGCACCGGGGAAAATGGAAGTGAATGGCGGTGGTCACACTTGGAGATACGCTGTGATGTGTGACAGAGGACCGGAAGTAGTGGAGAAACATTGCTGCTGACCCGTAAAACATTGAAAGGAGTCCCGGCCACTGATAGTTTGGGTCTGTGAACATAAGGTGTACCGGTCATTGACAGTTTGGGTCTGTGAACACAAGGCGTCCCGGCCACTGATAGTTTGGGTCTGTGAACACAAGGCGTACCGGCCACTGATAGTTTGGGTCTGTGAACATAAGGCGTACCGGCCACTGACAGTTTGTGTCTGTGAACACAAGGCGTCCCGGTCATTGACATTTTGGTCTGTGAACACAAGGCGTCCTGGCCATTAACAGTTTGGTCTGTGAACACAAGGCGTACTGGCCATTGACAGTTTGGGTCCGTGAACACAAGGCGTACTGGCCATTGACAGTTTGGGTCTGTGGACACAAGGCGTACCGGCCATTTATAGTTTGCATCTGTGAACATAAAACGTACCGGCCACTAACTGTGCTGTCGTCCACCTGTGAACACAAGGTAAACGTAAACCAATAATATACTCTTACCTCCTTCAACGTTCACTCGATGACTATCACCATCGTTCGCCTTTAAATGGACGTTAAATGGACGTTAAATGGACGTTGAATGCGTTGGGTATTCAATTTTGGCAATCCGCTATATGTGCGCATTTCGACCCAACTCATCCGTCATCGTTATGAAGGATATACAAACAATGACATTGAAAAGGAAAATGACTAGCATTTTCGCATTCAGTAAATGACTAGGACCAGACGGGAGTTGTATTGGGCTGGAGAACAAGTGTTGCATGCCCAGTGCAGCCGCTGCGAAGTGTTCCGGTCGGAGGAAAAGAAAGGGAACTAAATGTTAAACACAATTCACATATATTTTTCCAATAATAACATTCATAATAAGTCCATTGTACCTATGAGATGATGATTTTTTAGAATCGGAGGACAGCAAATAATGCTGATTGGACAATTTAGAGCCATTGCACAAACCTTTCACATCTTACTAGTCCAACTTTGAACTAAACGGTTATGCCTGATATAATCCATTCATAAAATAATGTCTTTCACGTCGCTCCGGAAATGACGAATTGGTTGTGGAGTTATTTGCTCATTTCCGGGCGACCTGAATCAACAGCCCGTGACTATTGTGGCAAGTGTTCAACATATCCGGACAATGCAACGTTTCAACAAAACTCTTGACGTTAAGTATCATAGATCAATGTTTCTCAACCTGTTTTTTTAACTGTGATCATTTCCGACCTTGTTTTCTTCCCTTGTCCACCCAACTTCTTTGTCCTTTCATATAGACCGTATATATGTATGTATATGTATATATATATCATAATCATCATTAAGTGCCGTGTCTGCTGACGTAAGTGATCATGTCTCTCCACAACTTTCGATCTCGACAGTTATTAACCATTTCTGTTTTTTACCTTCTGACAAGCCATTCTCTTAAGATGTCTGGTATTTTTTCTCTTTGCTACCCTCTATCTCTTCGTTCCTCAATTTTTCCAGTTGTTAAATATATTCCAGTTGTCCTCTTCTCATTATATAGCCAAAAAATGATAATTGTTTCTTACTAATATTGGAAATTAGCTCTATTTTGCTTTGACCTCTTTTAGAACATTTTCATTACTCTTCTTAGCTGTTCATGGTATTCTCAACATTCTTCTGTAAAATCACAATTCTACAGACTACAGTGATTTTCTTATCTGTTGTCCTATTGTCCATGATTCACATCCATATGTTAAGACTGGCTCTACATAACATTTAAGAACTCTTTTTCTTGTTTCTATTGTCAAAAATGGATTGCATAGCATCTTCCTCATTTTTTTGGAAAGCTGTTTTTGCCTGAGCCATATTTTATATATATTTATATTATATATATATATATATATATATATATATATATATATATATATATATATATATATATATATATATATATATATAATATGCACAAAACAGTTACATACAAATGTGTGCTTAAAATATGACAGTTGTAGTAATAGATTCAGCAGGCAATATCAAGGATCCCTATTGTTGTACATAGTTTTCTTTCTTTAGAAAATAGTTTTTATAATTTGTAAGGAACAATTAAACCTTCGTTGTTTTAATTAGTAGATTTCTGAACGAACATTTCATGATTTGTGTCACTGTGTGGTTGCATTGAAAAGTGTAATATCGTAAATTAAGCGCACATATATTCTGTGTGGTCTTGCAGTGACAGGATAAATCTGTAAAGCGAAGATACTCGACTGAGTATTGTCAACATTTTTTCTTTATCGAGGTAGCCATGACAAGATGTACTAAATATTATGCAGTAAATTATGTCGCGGGACTGGGAAAACAGATGGAGACAAAGTGTACATGTATGTGTGTGTGTATGTGCGTGCGTGCGTGTGTATGTATCTATGGTGTGTGGTGTGCGTGTGTGAAGCATCATTAGAACTTCCAAACGAAGACAATGACAAATTATACCATTGCAAAACTTTATATATATATATATATATATATATATATATATATATATATATATATACTTTAACACTATCTAGACATTTCTTACAAACTCTTTTACTATATGTTTATGTACATACAAATAAACATTATGTTGGTCACAATCAATTTTTTTTCCAGCCGCGAAAGTACTGAGAATATGATCGTTCTGTAAGACTTAGACAAACTCTGTAAGCCTAACTTATACTAACTCAAAGTTCGCTCACAACACTACATATAACTCAAGAGAAGGGGACTCAAGAGAATAACACTCAAGCGAAGGGGACTCAAGAGAAGGGGGCTCAAGAGAAAGGGACTCAAGAGAAGGGGACTCAAGAGAAGGGGACTCAAGAGAAGGGTGCTCAAGAGAAGGGGACTCAAGAGAAGGGGGCTCAAGAGAAAGGGACTCAAGAGAAGGGGACTCAAGAGAAGGGGACTCAAGAGAAGGGGGCTAAAGAGAAGGGGACTGAAGAAAAGGGGACTCAAGAGAAGGGGACTCAAGAGAAGGGGGCTCAAGCGAGGGGGACTCAAGAGAAGGGACTCAAGAGAAGGGGGCTCAAGCGAAGGGGACTCAAGAGAAGGTGACTAAAGAGAAGGGGGCTCAAGAGAAGGGGACTCAAGAGAAGGAGACTCAAGAGAAGGGGGCTCAAGAGAAGGGGGCTCAAGAGAAGGGGACAAGCGAAAGGGACTGAAGCGAAGGGGACTCAAGAGAATGGGACTCAAGAGAATGGGACAAGCGAAAGGGACTGAAGCGAAGGGGACTCAAGAGAAGGGGACTCAAGCGAAGGGGACTGAAGCGAAGGGGACTCAAGGGAAGGGGGCTCAAAGAGAAGGGGACTCAAGAGAAGGGGACTCAAGCGAAGGGGACTCAAGAGAAGGAGACTCAAGAGAAGAGGACATCAAGGTTAAGCTGTGGTTGGGTTAGAGGGAGGGTGAAGTGATGATGCCAGGAAGAGAGAAATAAGAAAGAAAGTGATGTTGCCGCAGATATCATAGACGATCTGACCATCGAGGATTGTCACTTTTGATGTCAGCTAAATATTTCTGATGTGGGGTTATCTGAGGCGCTGTTAATGAAACAATTGGCTGAGTGCAAAAATGTGATATCGGCGGATGTATCTACAAGCATCTGTTTTCTACAAGTGTATGTATCCCACAAGCTTCTGTATTCCCCAAGTATCAATATTCCCCATGTATCTGTATTCTACACGTATCTGTATTCCTATGCATGGTTCTCTAATCTCGAGCCGTGGCCCCAGCCTCGTGGCGTTACTCCCGAATTATATCATTTTTTTTTATGCCCCCACCCTAAAAACATTCCACGTGAGAACCACTACTATAGATGACATTTTAGTAATCTCTCGTGTTTGGAGTGCAAATTTATACGTGGAATTCATTTACAATTGTCTGTTATATGTTTAGAGAAGATGTATAGCAAATCATCATCATGTAGTACCGTGCCTGCTGGCGTTGGTGATCATGTCTCTCTACAACTTTCGATCTCGACAGTTATTTATAATTTCCGTTGTTGACCTTCTGCCAAGCTATTCTTTTAAGCTGTCTGGTATGGTTTTCTCTTTGCTTCCCTCTATATCTGCGTCCCTATTTTTTCCTTTTGTTACAATATATTCCAGCAGTTCCCTTCTCATTACATGACCCAAAAAAATGATGATTGTTTCTTCCTAATATTGAAAATTAGCTGTCTTTTTGCTTTGGCTTTTTACAGAACGTTTTCATTACTCTTCTATGTCCATGGTATTCTCAACATTCTTCTGTACAACCACATTTCTGCAGTCTCCAGTGATTTTCTTGTCTGTTGTCCTATTATCCATGGTGGCGATTCATGATTGTACAAAGAAATTTCAACGGTGGTTTTCTGTTGCCTTCCGTCGGTTTGTTTATGGTTGGCTCCGCTAACCTTAGAGCAAAAAGACTCACACACATGGCAGTGGGGTTGTTTTGCTTAAGGGTACCATCCCTTAGCCTTTTACTCTCCCGAGCATACCTGCAGGGCAGCCACAGTATGTACTGTCTACTGCATACAAGTAAGTAAAGTAAAGTACCCACGTCACGCCAAGTGGCGTATAGAGAAATATGGTGTTAGTGACCCTATATTTTACAGACCTTCAGCACATGATTTTTGGGGTAATGTGGTCGGTATTACGCCCGTGCTGCTTTACTTTCCCCAAAAAAATCCGGTACCCATTTAAGGCTGGGTGAACCTGGAAGCCGTCGGTTGGAATCGAACCTTACCCCTTATCCTTTGTAGTCCAGCTCACTAACCACTGAGCTATCGCGGCTCCCTCTACTGCATACAGCAGCAGATAAAATTACGTGACCTGACAAAATATTGCAAATATAGAATATATAAAATATTTTTAAAAATTGCGGGCTGCATGATAGTATTCTGTTGGTTTCTGTCTGATGAAGGTTTTTTTTTTCAGAACGTTATAGTTTGTCCTATCTCTCTGTTAGTTTAGCAGCTTTATTCCGTTTTGTGTTCACTTTCCATGGTATATTTCTAGCAAATGTAATACAGGGAATTGTGGCGCTTGGTAAAATAAAAAAAAAACATATTACTGGTAAATAATAAATTCTGTGCAGACAAGAATATTGCAATTTTGAGAGTATCATTTGGTTGCAATGTGTTATTAACAGGAAGTGGGCATGCCGATACCTCGATATGAACGTGAAGCCATAAAAATAAATAGCGAGTGTTTCATCGTGATGTGTTTATCGACCTTCAGACTCAAATAGAGGTCATCATAGATTTTTTTGGGTGTAATTCTACGTCCAGAGGCGGCCAGAGAAATCAGGTCTTCACTGAATAAGACCCCTAGCCAGATCCATCAGGTACTTTTCCGTGTTCTTTTATCAAACACCGGATATCTTAAAATAATTCTTGCTTCTATGAGCGAAGAATTCAACGATTTCATGAGTTGAACTATTGGTTGTGAAAACGTAGAGTCGGGGGGTGGGGGTAGCTGAATAGGCTTCGCCTTAGTACAAGAGGCACTGGGTAGGAGAATAAGAGAGTGAGAGAAAGAGAAGGTGCATTCATCCAGTAACGGATCTCTCGGTCACAGTTCCAGCCTGCGTGATCCTCTGTGTGGGTAGGACTGAATATTTAAGGAGAGAGTTTTAAAAGTCAGCTTGACTTGCATTTATGTTCAGATGTAACCGTGACCTTTATTTCTATTTACTGTTTTTTTTATATTTATATTCTGCTATATTGTGCTGTGCTATCGCGAGCACTTTTGGACTAGCACACATTTTTATAGGAAGTTTCAACTTTAATGAACTTTATCAACATTACTACACGGTTTGCGGCAAGGCAAGTCTACCTGTTTAACTTTCTTGTTCAAATAATCCAATCCATTTGTAGAAAAGATCAGATGATTCCACATTTCCACGCCGTAAGAGCCTTATCCTCCGTGTAATTTGTGGCAATACTTAGTGTGTGTATGAATACAGTTAAACCTATGTTGTATCGGGTAATAGCACATCTGATTTCATGTATCGGATACACGTATACTTGACTCAAAAAATATTTGTGAGTTTATATTCCCTTCATGCCAACATATTATTTGCATTTATTGTTTTTTATACTAAGTTTTGATTATTTTCTTTCGGTTGTTAGTGTTACTGCAATCTTTTCTCACTACATCCTTATGTTTTATTACAAACGGTTGCGCTTGCTATTCAGATGACTCCAACAAGTATTTTAATTTTATTTATTATGCGATAATCTACCTACCTAACTACCTACCTACCTACCTACCTAAACTACCTGCCTGTCTACCAACCTACCTACCTGCCTGTCTACCTGTCTACCTACCTACCTACCTATCTGCCTATCTGTCTGTCTTTCCGTCTGTCTTTCTGTCTGTCTGTCTATATAATTGTGTGGTTTACAGTCTTCATGTCAACGTATATGCTCCGTGTGCTTGAACAAACATGTACACCACTAATAATGAGTCACGGTGAATGCACGAATGCAGTTGTTCAGATCTCTCATCGAAAATAACATGAATATAGAGTTACATGTGAGACTGTAATAAAATTAATGGTTAAGCAAGAGAAAGGAGAAAAACATAACAGTAAACAATGTGTGCTAAGAACTTTATGTTGATGACGACAGCACACAGGACGACTTCTGGTGCATAGATTAACTGTATGTATGTGCAAGTGTGAGTGTTGTTATATGGGTATGTATGTGTGTGTGTGTCTGTATTTTCGCCTCTTTTCTTTTTCAAATCTGTGAAAGGTTTGACAATTTTAACATCAACGTTTTCTTGGCCTCAAATCCTCACTGCACTATATATCTGATATATCTCATTATGTTAAAGATGCCTACTGAACAGCTTTTACATTCAAATAATACACCCGACTGGCAATTGTTATTTCATGCCGCTGAAGTGTTTTAGTAGTTTTATCTCTCCGGATCACTCGTGGTCTTCCGCTAGCCATGACATCACATTCTCGGCTTCACTATTAGCTGGATATATTATAATCTTCTATTTTATTATGTTCTATTACTATTCTTGCATTATCTATCAAATTTTGCGCCATAGACAATCATCATCAATTACCATTCTTGCTGACGTAGGTGATATTGTCTCTCCACAACTTCTCGACGATTTCGACAGTTATTTATAATTTCTGCTGTTGCTCTTATGCTAAGTCATTCTCTTTAAGCTGTCTAGTATGTTTTCTCGTGCTTCCCTCTATTTCTTCGTCCCTCAATTTTCTCAAGTGTCACAATATATTCCAGCTATTCCTTTATCATTACATAGCCAAAAAATGGTGATTGTTTCTTCCTCATATTGGAAATTACCTCTCTTTTTGCTCTAACCTCTTTTCGAAAGTTTTCATTACTCTTCTTAGCTGTCCATGGTATTCTCACATTCTTCTGTAAAACCACATTTTTACAGCCTCCAGTAATTTCCCTGTCTGTTGTCCTATTGACCATGATTCACATCCTTATGTTAAGACTGCCTCTAAATAATATTTCAGAACTCTTTTTCTTTTCTCTATTGTCAAAAATGGATTGCATAGTATCTTTCTAATTTTTTGGAAAGCTGCTTTTGCCTAACATATTCTGCATCTCACCTCTGTTGTACATCTTCCGTCTGAGGTTAACATTATTCCCAGATATTTAAATTCTTTTACCTGTTTTAATATTGTAAACAGTAACAGGTTTACAACCCTTAGATGACCGACGGGTCACTAAAGTATTCCAACAAGCGGAGAAATATAGAAGGCTCCTTAGCTACCCCATGCGCAAAAGAATAACTACTTCCGGAATTGTACGACTAAAGAGGAGAAACTTCGCTGCAATTGCCAATGAAGAACCATCCGCTCAGTTATGATGAAGTCAAATCCATCCTCAAAGGTCAGTTCCATGAAAAATGGAAACGAGAACACCCAAAGCATAACGAGAGTGACGGATACCACCAACTATCAAGTAGGGATCAAGTCATCATACTTCGCCTACGCACTGGCCACAATAGAATGGGAAACATGTTCACCAAATTCAAAATAGGTACAACCAGCATATGCCACTGTACACTGGACAATATGACCACAAAACATGTTCTACAGGATTGCCCCCAGTACACTACACAGACCTGAGAAGAGCAATGTGGTCCACACCCACCTCCTTGGAAGAGAAACTATATGGGGCAATCGATTCACTTAAACAGACAGTTGACTTCATGAGAGAGTCTGGAATCCTACTCTGATTGAGTCTTGATCGCAGACAGAGAGAGATATTGTTCCACTTATCTTTATTGTGCATTGTACTGATGTCTTTTTCTTTGTTGCTACCATTACTACTGTCTTTTTGCTATTAAAGCTGAGTCCTTTATTTTTGCTTTCTTTCACTATGTCTAACATTTTTTGTAACTCATTTTCACTCTTAGCGACTTAGATGACTGTATCATAATCATACCTGAGATTATTTATATTATGACCTCCAATTGTTATCCCAGGCATGCCCCTTATGGTTATAGTTGGTTGGTTATGGAAGACCCCGGTATCACTGCAAACGAATTAAAATCCATAATTGCTCAACCGTCCGTGCCAGTGGAATCATCCGAATTACTAACTCATCTCCCAAACAAAGAACGGTAGCTGTAGTCCCCATCATAGCAGTCCCAGCACACGCCAAAAGACATCAGGCGAAACCGCATAGAAATGAACACGGCCAACTGTTCCCTGTCATACGATATCTGGCTCTCAAACAGAACACAAACCAGACCGATTTAATGCACAAAACATTTGATGCTTGTTATACAGGAGACGGATGTGGACCAGAGGCCGCAGTTAATAGCAAAAGAAAGACCAATCTCTATGACAATGACTGCACACACACACAATGTAGAAGTGGAATCAATTCTGTTTACTGGTATCTGAACTTTGCAACGCCCCAGAAGACTCACATCATTCGAATCTATCATCGACCTAGCACTATGATTCGGATAAAGAATGCCACTCTAAAGGCTTTCTCTGACAGTGGCGGAGTAGTGTTCCAGTATAATGATATATCCTACCCTAATTTATCTGTCAACACTATTGTAGTCAAAACACAAACGTCAATGACACACATTAAGATTGAGTTCTCACCGACCATTTCGCAGACCGACAGTGCACTGACGGTATGTGAGGTGCAAACATTTACAGACACCTATTGTCTCGACGAGCATTCTTGTCGTTTTGTGCAGTGTGTAGTGGGTGTAGTAAAGGCTGCAATGTCATCATCGGTACTTGTCACGGCTACTGTTCACATGAGATCTATGGACACGACTGTTCCGGGTCTTGTCTCAGTGTCTGTCCTTTATTTGAGGAAAAATCAGGAAAATGCCTACAATGTAAACATCTTGGCTATACCTGTAATGACACTTGTCCAGATGGTAATTTTGGGCTACAGTGCGAACAGATGTGTTCTGATGGCTGTGACATCATATGTACTCTCAAATGTCCGGACAACTGTTTCAACGACACCTGTCAACAGTCAATCGGGAATCTGTACATGCAAGAGAACGTTCTATGCGTCAGACTGCACTCTCAAATCTCCGGACAACTGTTTAACGAAACCTGTGATTCCCACGTTCAGAAGAATCTGCCGACTACAACAAGCCCAAGCATATGGACACTTTAATGTGTTTCTGTGCTAGACATGGTTCATTTTTTGGTGTTTTTTAGTGAAGCCATGGCTCATATCTTGCTGTGTTTCTGTCCTAGCCATGGCTCATATCTTAGCTTGTGTGTGCTGGCCATGGCTCATATCTTGGTGTGTGTCATGTTAGTCATGTCTCATATCTCGGTGTGTCCGTGTTAATCATGTCTCATATCTTTATGTGTGTCTGTGTAGTCATATCTCATATCTTAGTGTGTACCAGTGTTAGTCATATGTCATATCTTTGTGTGTGCATGTCTGGGTTAGTGATATCTCATATCTTTGTGTGCATGTTTATGTTAGTCATGTCTCATATCTTTGTGTGTGCATGTCTGTGTTTGTCACATCTATTATCCTTGTGTGTGCATGGCTATGTTAGTCCCATCTCATATCTTTGTGTGTGCATATCTATGTTAGTCATATCTCTTATCTTTGTGTGCATGTCTATGTTAGGCATGTGTCATATCTTTGTGTGTGCATGTCAATGCCAGTTATATCTCATATCTTTATGTGCATGTTTATGTTAGTCATGTGTCATATATCTTGATGTGTGTCAGTGTTAGTCATGCCTCGTATCGCTGTGTGCATGTCTGCATTAGTCACACCTCACATCTTTGTGTGTGCGTGTCTGTGTTAGTCACATCTCACATCTTTGTGTGTGTATGTCTGTGTTAGTCACATCTCACATCTTTGTGTGTCCGTGTCTGTATTAGTCACCTCTAGTGACTCGGGCAGATGGTGCTCGTAAACCTGGGAGGGCCTACCATCTAAGGGCAGAATCCCCCTACAGAAAAGATCATCTGCTGCCTTGCAGGAAGATTGGGGACAATCAAAGGCTAGGGAAAGCAAACCCGAATAAAATGCTGGCTGAAATCGGATGCACTGGGCCACTGGCGCAGAACACAGTGCAACGTATTAACGGGTGTTCAGTCAGAGTGGATCTGACAGACTCTAATTGTGATGTTCTGTCTGTGGGGGCGATCAACACACTTAGCCTGACAGCTGACTTCACATGAGAGTCTGGAATCCTTACTCTGATTGAGTCCTGAACGCAGAGAGAGAGAGAGAGATACGATATCAGCATTCATCGTGAACAATTGGAATATCGGAACATGATCAAAACGGATGAAATCCCCTTATGGATCTTAAAATAATCTCACTATACATATTAAATAAATCTGGTGACAGCACACAGCCTTGTCTAATGCCCTGTTTTATTTGTTTTAACATTTCCAATTTATTTCCAGATCTTATGACCGCTGTTTGTTGCCAGTACACGTTCTTTATTAATCTCAGATCTTTGCTGTCAACGTTTGTATTTTCTAAAATTCTGATTATTTCTTGGTGCTTTACCAATTCGTCCTTGTCGCTCTTATGTCACTGTATCCTCTCTATGTCACTGTATTCTCTCTATGTCACTGTATCCTCTCTATGTCACTGTATCCTCTCTATGTCACGGTATCCTCTCTATGTCACGGTATCCTCTCTATGTCACTGTATCCTCTCTATGTCACTGTATCCTCTCTATGTCACTGTATCCTCTCTGTGTCACTGTATCCTCTCTATGTCACTGTATCCTCTCTATGTCACGGTATCCTCTCTATGTCACGGTATCTTCTCTATGTCACTGTATCCTCTCTATGTCACTGTATCCTCTCTATGTCACTGTATCCTCTCTATGTCACTGTATCCTCTCTATATCACGGTATCCTCTCTATGTCACGGTATCTTCTCTATATCACGGTATCCTTTCTATATCACGGTACCCTCTCTATTTCACGGTATCCTCTCTATGTCACGGTATATGTCAGGGTATCCTCTCTATGTTACTTTATCCTCTCTATGTCACGGTATCCTCTCTATGTCACGGTATCCTCTCTATGTCACGGTATCCTCTTTATGTCACGGCATCCTGTCTATGTCACTTTATCCTCTCTATATCACGGTATTCTCTCTATGTCACGGTATCTTCTATATGTCACGGTATCCTCTCTATGTCACGGTATCCTCTCCATTTTTTTCTAGATCGCCCTCTTACCCTGTTAATTCAAGATATAATGATAATAATTTGTAATGAGGTTTATTCAACTTTTCCTTAATATAATTTAAGAATTAATCTTCACTTGATTATGTTCTTATATTAGACACATGTAAGATTTATATATTTTTTATTTGATATTAGATTTCTAGAAAGTTTACTTATAGCTCCGTGTATAGTATCTACCGACCAAGCATAAGTGTGACTACTTTGGTGTTTTGTACATTATCGGTATATTTATGCTGCCAAATTATATTTTCAAATTTACGGATAGCTTGTTTCTGTCCGTATGGCTACCGGGACCCTGACCACAATGATGGGAGAGAAGAATAGAGATACAGTCACCTGCTTGTATGTCATAAGAGGCGACTAAGGAGAAAAAGCGTTAAGGTCTTCGGTGGTGCTAATAAATTCGTGCATCCATGCTGAACCCATCTTCTTTGCTTTCACTTGTGTATGTTTCGTACTGGGGAACTGATTTGTCGATTAACTGCACTACATTAGAGAGCCTACCACGACGAACGGCCGGATTAACGGGACTTCTTTGCTAAATCTATAACTGAACAAGTAAATTTGAGCATAAAAATACACGTAGAGAAGCTATGACATTTAACGTTAACTAAGACGGTCCAACAGGGAAACAACACTGCGAGATCATAGCATGAAGCGTACAATCTGGACACAAAGTTAAACTTACGGAATGTAACAAACATAAACAAAAATTGACACTGTGAAATTATAAATAATAATATACAAGCTGGTGAAATATAAGAGTTTTAAATATAAATAATAAATTAGATAAATAGCTCCAGCAAAATAGCGTGATTAATAATGTGACAGAGTGTTGTGGAAGATTTCCACATTTCCGACCTTTGATTTGGAATATACCAGACAATAAAAAATGATGTTTGGCTATTTGCAAAAAATAAAAAAGTAAAATAAATGTAACAAATATAAGAGAGATGTGTTACCTTCCATTTCTAGTTGGGCCCTGGTCAGGTCATTATTCGTTTTGTCGTTCCAGTACGACTTGCAGTTGTGCTTCGTGGACGCATATGTTATTGAGTCTGTAATGTCTGTGACGTTGTTTATTTTATCGACTATTTCGCCGATATAGAAATATGGAAAAGAGCTTTTGAACAAACCCATAACGGCTCAGAATATCTTAATAGATATAAGAAATGCGGGTTGATATAGGGTTACCTATATTGTTTGCTATACTGACACCTCATTCGCGCTTTAGGTCTTCATACCTTACATGAACTTTGCCTGATTATCGACTGCATTATTGGTTGAGGAATATTTTACCTTCAGGAAATAATAAGTATATCATAATAATAGCAATAATAGCTGCTTTCCGTAGTAGCCAAGTTACCGTCTGGCGTCTCGTTTATCTCAATGGTACATCCTAGATGTACCTATTTTTACTTCCGGATTGCATAAATATTTTGTGAGATTTGCAGAATGTTTTGAATGTGTTTGTTTCGTGTTAAAGGCTTTCGTTTAGTCGGGACGTTGGTTTGCTTAATCATATCCACAAAATTGAGACAACTTATTTTTAGTTATTTTTAAAATATTTATTTCGACTTATGTACCTTTCTTGATTTGTCGAAAACAGGAGCATTCCTAGTGTATGTAACAATAGTACATCGATATATTGAGAGTCATGATAAGGTGAGCTTGCCTGGTAAAAATAAATAGTCAGCTTTGAAATCAGTCGATTATTTCTCAATTCTAGATTCAACAATATGTCTACCATTTTCATATTCTCTGTTTTATGCACACCGAGGAGTTGGTTTATTCTTTTATTTTTTAAAGTGGGAATGAGATCGAAACATCCAAATGAAATATTTTAACAAATGGTATTTAAAAATAAGTCATAAAGAATAGATATATAATCTAGCACGTGTGAGGGCAAGATTAACAACCCTAATCAAGATGTTAATATTCGCTACTTCGGTCAGAAACTTGGACTGCTTATGCAGGGCTGGAGGAAAGGTTACACAGCTTTCATGTGCACTGCCTTCGAAGGATTGAGTTATTTGCGGGTGAACATATTTGCACTCCGAACATGTCCATAGGTGCTCAGATCTGCTTCTCAGCAAGTCTCGCAGTGTCCAGAGACTGACGACTCCAATTCTGTGTTGGTTGATAAGTCTTCTTATACGCCCACTAAAATTCACGCCCATCTTAACTCCTATCTCTTTCATCCGAAGGAGTGACGTGGATTGATGGTTGTCGAAGTCTTCTGCCCTCCCTACATCTCTGAGGGCATTGATGATGTCCGCTCGATCCACTGGTTGACCGTCATCAACAACAGCGCAGCTAGCCAACCTGTCCGCTCTTTCATTTCCCCGTACTCAGCATCTCCTGGGACGTAGACAAAGGTGACCTTACGTATTTTTGACTTCTGCAATGACTCTACACATTGCATGCGTACAGATCCTGCCTCCACGTTTCTTAGCATGCTCATCGAATCACTCAGTATACAGGCGTGGGTGTAATCTTGTTACTCTAACCAGATGAATGCCCTGGTCACTGCCACAGTCTCCATCGTCATGCTACTCGTGGTCATAACGTGTGCAACACTGTTTTCTTTGACTGTTCTGCCTGCCGAGCGTGCTGTAGATTGCCATGCATTCCTTTGGTGTCGTATTACAGATCCGTCTGTATAGATGACTGTATCTTCCTCATCGCTGTTATCCAAGATGAGACCGTTGACTTCCACATTGACCACGACTGAGTTCTGTCCCCTACATTTCCTGTCGAGTGTGACAATTTACAAGAATGTGCCCTTGTAGGACGTAGGCACTGGTATCCACTCCTCGCCATCTTGGAAGATCATGAACATCAAATGGCAGAACAAAATAACCAAGTCTAACGTCTAGCAACGATCCCTGCTATCAAGATAACAGTAGTCCGAGACTAAGATGGCTGGATCACGTGAGAAGAATAGAAAATTATCGATATTCCCAAGCAATTATTGTATAGCGAACTTAGGGAAAGAGAATAAAGGGCACACAAGTGCTGGCATGTTAGGGTATTTGTAGAGCTTCCTTTGAGTGAATTCTCTGGCAGCGAAAGAAACGTTGAAAGTTACTCATCTTATTGTAGCACATGGAGAACATACATAAAAACAGGACAGCAACATTCTAGGAAGTGCTGATATCAAATTTAGAAGACAAAAGGCGCAGGACAAAGAAAATGAGACCAGGCACCACAAATGCATCGTCATTCGTTCTGTGGTGGGAGCTGTCTATCCAATATTAGCAGATTCAGCCACGAGAGAAGCTGTTCTGTAAAACAGCACCCAGCATAATACACTACTATATGTTTGTTACCAACCGTCTGTCAAGACGCCAAAAGCCATATAATGAATATAATATCAGTAACTTCAGCAGTGCATGCCTGTACGAGATATTAAGAATTATATCAATTGTATTAGTTTGAAAACAGCATGTTTAGAAAGAAAATATTATCGATAAATCTATACATAAATACCCTTATAATCTATCGAAAGCAGTCCTCAAAATTATAGTATTATCAGATATTAGAGACCCATTTCAGCATTGGTACTGCGGATCGTAACGTGACCTCGCTTCGTTTCAGATGTCAAGAGGTTATTGCTTGAAGAATTTTACTGTACTCAAACATGCAACTTCCGGTAGCTGTTTGAAGTGTTCTCTATCATTGTTTTACTTGACACCTTGACATTAGATAGGACCAGGAGATGGGGAGGTAGGCATCGATCCGGATCATGTCAATCTCTGCAAAAATGTCTCGGTCCTTCAGCCTCGTGACTTTCACAGTTGATCGGATACGAGTAGGTTATGACCCCCATGTGTTTTGCTCCGATAATAATTTCTGCACGAAACCTTGCAAAACATCCTGCTTTTGTAGGCTAACTGTAGTCTGTACAAAACATCCTGCTTTTGTAGGCTAACTGTAGTCTGTACAAAACATCCTGCTTTTGTAGGCTAACTGTAGTCTGTACATAACATCCTGCTTTTGTAGGCTAACTGTAGTCTGTACAAAACATCCTGCTTTTGTAGGCTAACTGTAGTCTGTACAAAACATCCTGCTTTTGTAGGCTAACTGTAGTCTGTACAAAACATCCTGCTTTTGTAGGCTAACTGTAGTCTGTACAAAACATCCTGCTTTTGTAGGCTAACTGTAGTCTGTACATAACATCCTGCTTTTGTAGGCTAACTGTAGTCTGTACATGACATCCTGCTTTTGTAGGCTAACTGTAGTCTGTACATGACATCCTGCTTTTGTAGGCTAACTGTAGTCTGTACAAAACATCCTGCTTTTGTAGGCTAACTGTAGTCTGCACATAACATCCTGCTTTTGTAGACTAACTGTAGTCTGCACATAACATCCTGTTTTGTAGACTAACTGTAGTCTGCACATAACATCCTGTTTTGTAGACTAACTGTAGTCTGCACATAACATCCTGTTTTGTAGACTAACTGTAGTCTGCACATAACATCCTGTTTTGTAGACTAACTGTAGTCTGCACATAACATCCTGTTTTGTAGACTAACTGTAGTCTGCACATAACATCCTGTTTTGTAGACTAACTGTAGTCTGCACATAACATCCTGTTTTGTAGACTAACTGTAGTCTGCACATAACATCTTCAGCTACAGAAATTGACATCCGCAATGGCAACGATGCTACTACCTTCGCCCGCCTGTCTAGACGTGTTTGGCAGAACAACAAAGTAACCACTAAAATAAAGGTCGCTGTTTACAGTCTTATCATCAGTATCATTGAATATTACAGTGAATCGTGGACAACTTATGCAAAGCAAGAGAGAAGGCTAAATGCATTCCATGTTCGATGCCAGTTTGAACTTATTATCCCACTCTTTCATTTTAAACTTGTTAACCCGCTCTTTCATTTTAAACTTGTTAACCCGCTCTTTCATTTTAAAATTGTTCACACACTCCCTCATTTTAAACTTGTTAACCCGCTCTTTCATTTTAAACTTGTTAACCCGCTCTTTCATTTTAAACTTGTTAACGCGCTCTTTCATTTTAAACTTGTTCACCCACTCCCTCATTTTAAACTTGTTAACCACTCTTTCATTTTAAACTTGATAAGCCACTCTTTCATTTTAAACTTGATAACCCACTCTTTCATTTTAAACTTGTTAACCTACTCTTTCATTTTAAACTTGTTAACCCACTCTTTCATTTTAAACTTGATAATCCACTCTTTCATTTTAAACTTGTTAACCCACTCTTTCATTTTAAACTTGATAATCCACTCTTTCATTTTAAACTTGTTAACCTACTCTTTCATTTTAAACTTGTTAACCCACTCTTTCAATGTAAACCTCCTACACTACTCGTTCAATGTACAATTTCTACCGCACTTGCTGCACTAACAGTTAGTCATTCTACCGCACTTGCTGCACTAACAGTTAGTCATTCTACCGCACTTGCTGCACTAACAGTTAGTCATAACACTATGGCATTCTTCAATGAAATGATGTAAAATATTTCACTTCTCTGCCCAAAAAAAACCGCAATATTTTGTTAATCTAAAAATGAAACCCTGCGCATTTTGTCTCAAATAAGATGTCATCTTTACATTGCTACTATGACCACGTGTTATTTGTCTGCACTATACTGTCACCGCCCCCGAGGTATGTTTGGTGTCACTGACAACATCGTCATTTTATAAATCACTGGTGCAGCGTTTTGAATCTGCATCGCCATTTACGCTTTTAACATTTGACTCATCCTGGGACACATACATGGCATGGCTTCTGCGAAGCATCTCCCACCTCAAAGCCACGCTTCCACACTTTCCTTATCCCAACAATCTAGACGTCAATCTATCATCCTCTGCTTGAGAAACTCTAGTCTGTAAAACCCCCGGGTGGCTTGGTTGTCCTAAAACAGGACACATCAGACCGGAACTCATGGTGAGTTTGGAAATCGATTTCACAGCTGGGTATACTTTCTTACAAGTGACATGGCCGTCTGGCATAAAACGAAAGGATCTATAAAGAATAAATAGTTTGTATTGGAAGTTGTATGGGCCTTTAGGGAAGTGTCTAATTTTGTTAGCGTTGCTGAATATTGAAATCATCGCTCTTTATGTAATTTACTTTATTGGGTAGGAATTGTTGAGTCAGAGTCAGACACGATTTTTTGTAGAGTCGGGCGGTAGAAGATAGAGGTAAGTCTATATAGATACGGACAGAAGAAAATGTAGAACTACCAGTCTTTATAGTTTGACAGTTGAAAACAGAGTTTTTAAAGTGGGTATAGCGTGGAGCATCTAAAAGTGCACAGGCAAGAGTCCTTATACAACAAGGAAGCTGAAAATACAGAACGGAGATATTCGATATTCCAATTGCTTGCGATGAATGATGGTATCGTATGACGGGGAACAGATGGCTGTGTTCACTTTCTATGCGGTTTCACCTTATGTCTTTTGGCGTGTGCTGAGACTGCCATGATGGGGAGGACTGCAGCTACCTTTCTTTGTTCGGGAGGTGAGATATTAATTCGGATGATTCCAATGGAACGGGCGGTTGAGAAATTATTGATTTTAATTTGTTTGCAGTGATACCGGGGCATTCCATAACCATAACATAAAGGAGAGTCTGTATAGAGTTAGTCGGATACAAATAAATGCAGCAACAGGAGTTGGTATAGGGTTAATTGGACAATATGAAACATAGAAGTAAGAGTCAGTACAGAATATAGTCGGGCAGCTAGTACATACCCAAAATAAGAGTCAGTATGGAATATAGTCGGACAGCTAATACATACCCAAAATAAGAGTCGGTATGGAATATAGTCGGGCAACTAATACATACCCAAAATAAGAGTCAGTACAGAATGAAGTCGGGCAGCTAATACATACCCAAAATAAGAGTCGGTATGGAATATAGTCGGACAGTTAATACATACCCAAAGTAAGAGTCGTTATGGAATATAGTCGGACAGTTAATACATACCCAAAATAAGAGTCGTATGGAATATAGTTGGGCAACACAAAATACAGAAGTAAGTGTCAGTATAGAATATAGTTGGGCAACACAAAATACAGAAGTAAGTGTCAGTATAGAATATAGTTGAGCAACACAAAATACAGAAGTAAGAGTCAGTATAGAATATAGTTGAGCAACACAAAATACAGAAGTAAGTGTCAGTATAGAATATAGTTGGGCAACACAAAATACAGAAGTAAGAGTCAGTATAGAATATAGTTGGGCAACACAAAATACAGAAGTAAGAGTCGGTATAGAATATAGTTGAGCAACACAAAATACAGAAGTAAGAGTCGGTATAGAATATAGTCGGGCAACACAAAATACAGAAGTAAGAGTCGGTATAGAATATAGTTGGGCAACACAAAATACAGAAGTAAGAGTCAGTATAGAATATAGTTTGGCAACACAAAATACAGAAGTAAGAGTCAGTATAGAATATAGTCGGGCAATACAAAATACAGAAGTAAGAGTCAGTATAGAATATAGTTGGGCAACACAAAATACAGAAGTAAGAGTCAGTATAGAATATAATCGGGCATAACAAAATGCAGAAGTAAGAGTCGGTATAGAATATAGTTGGGCAACACAAAATACAGAAGTAAGAGTCGGTATAGAATATAGTTTGGCAACACAAAATACAGAAGTAAGAGTCAGTATAGAATATAGTCGAGCAAACCAAAATACAGAAGTAAGAGTCGGTATAGAATATAGTCGAGCAAACCAAAATACAGAAGTAAGAGTCGGTATAGAATATAGTCGAGCAAACCAAAATACAGAAGTAAGAGTCGGTATAGACTTAGTCGGACAATATAAATTTACAGAAATAAAAGTCAGTTTTGTATTCTGCACCAAAAGTAAATTATTTCAAACTTAATCATAGTTTAGCTCTAAAAAGTCACGTTGTTCAAGTAGTATATGGATGGATTAATGTGTAGTTTGATCATGGGCATTCGTTGCATATTGCCACTTATGTTTTGTTAGAGGTTCTTGTTTTTGTGAACATTAAGGTTCATTTTTTTAAATTTGGGCAGTGCCAGTGAACACTCCAATCTTTTGAATGCACGTGAAGATATGGATACGGTGCACAGACAAAGACTCATTCATTGAGCAAAAGTAAGGTGGTCAGTTTAACACTAATGCAGATGAGTATTTCAACAGCTCGGTCAGAGGCATGAAGATTATGCGCTGCCAGGCATTCTTTTAAATTCTTCTGTTAAATTAGAATACGAGGACCTAATTTTCATCTTTCGTCTCAGATAGAAATCATTACTCAATGCCACCTACCAAGAAATGGAGCCGCGATAGCTCAGTGGTTAGTGAACTAGACTACAAAGGACAAGAAGTAGGGTTCGATCCAAATCGACGGCTTCCGGGTTCACCCAGCCTTAAATGGGTACCGGATTTTTTTCTGGGAAAGTAAAGCGACACGGGCGTAATACCGACCACATTACACCAAATATCATGTGTTGAAGGTCTGTACAAATTTATGGTCACTAACACCATATTCCCTATATGCGACTTGGCGTGACGGGGCTCTTTACTTTTTACTTACCTACCAAGAAATGAATTTCTGAAACATAAACCCAGCGCTCTCAAATCAGGCATCTTTTGATGTGAGACGAGCACGTGGACAGGTCTATTGATGACAAGGATTCGGGTTTGGTTCTGATCTACGGCTTCTACATTCGCCAAGACTTATACTGGTACCGGATTTTGTTTTTGTTTTTAATGAAAGAAAACACCACAGTGGCGTGGTTCTGACCATGTGCTGCCGACAAAAGTGTCGAAGAAACAAATTGTGGGCACAAACGACATATTATCTACGTGCCCCTGAACGTGAAAAGGTCCCCCCACCCTTTCATTTGAGCACCCCAAACTTCACACAATCTTCTTCTTTCTCTTCATCACCTAACCCGGAGTCAACGGGTCACCACTAACAGACTTCCTCAAACTTCCATTTCCCTCTATCAACTCTTTGTGACGCTGCATGGTCGAGGCCTGTCCATTCTTCATGTTATCGTCCCATCTCTTTCTCTGTCTACCTCTGCTTATCGTCTCTCTTATAGTTCCTCGTCCTTGCTAGGCCAGACAATTAGATAAGTGGCCATTTCATTTTCTACTTCTTCACAATAATCAAAATATCATTATATACTCCGATTCATTCATCCATTTTCTTTTCGGGCTGAAGATGGCACATAGGGCGGAAGTCATAGTTTTCCAAGATTGACGATCTGCAGGTAGTTCTTGTAGTTCTTGTAGTCGTCCCATGGTTGTGCCTTGCCTATTAATTGTTCCGCGTAGCGAATCTCTTAATCTACCTGTTTTGTTTTACCAGATGGCTTCCACATGAATGTCTGACGGTGAAGTCTTTCTTCATTTATTCTCCGATTGCTTGTTGTATTCTATTGCCAACTTTTCCATTTATCAAACGATCTAGAAAACACCTCACATTTATACGTAACACTAAAGAATCCGACAAAGCCGTTAATTATACAAGGATATAATATGAAAAACGATTCTTTTTAAATGTATTGATTGTATTATATGTTTGTTTCCACTAACACAAATATAACTTGTTATTAATGTTACTTCACAGCTTATATGCCCTCACAGCGATGTAAGGGTCCGTTCACAACACTCAAATCGATATTCCAGTTCTCCTTTTCGATGCGATCGCTGGATTAGATCTACCCATAATGCACTCGTCCGGTTTCGAGACAGAAAGACATCGATTACGCATCTGTGATTTCCCCAGTTGGTCGACGGGTTCTTGTTATGTCCCCAACTACCGCCGATCAATCTATTTCGTCTGAGATTTTGTGGGTCCCAGGTCTGATGAAGCCTTGATTCGTTTTGTCAACTTGTGTGGCTTCACCGATGACCATTTATACGTGAAGAAATAAAATATTAGTTTACTGCTTGTAAGAATTAAGAGAGTTGCGCTTCAACATCCTTGCAGTGTAAACGATGTAATCTGAATGGATTTGTTCCATTATGTAGAGACTGTCCAAGAGTTTGATAAAATCTTCATGTATTTGCCTAGTCTTGCAGAAATCGGCCGAGAATTGCTATACTACTTTCTTGTTACTACCTAAATAATATATATAGTTACTATATATCTAAGAGTTGAGAGAGTCGCGCTTCAACATCATTGAAGCGTAATTGATGTCATCCTTAATGTATTTGTTCCGTTCTTGTACATATTGCCCGAGAGTTCGTATGATCTCCGTTTATTTGTGAAGTAAAGAGCATGTCCGAATTTTGCTTCAATCTTATGACTTGCTTCATCCTACGCACAATGTCCCACTATTTTACTGTTTACTGTGATATTTCATCTTATGACTTGCTCCATCCTACGCACAAGGTCCCACTATTTGACTGTTTACTGTGATATTTCATCTTATGACTTGCTCCATCCTACGCACAATGTCCCACTATTTGACTGTTTACTGTGATATTTCATCTTATGACTTGCTCCATCCTACGCACAAGGTCCCACTATTTGACTGTTTACTGTGATATTTCATCTTATGACTTGCTCCATCCTACGCACAAGGTCCCACTATTTAACTGTTTACTGTGATATTTCATCTTATGATAGGTACAAATGTATTACCTAGTACTATCATCTTCATCCTGTGCCATACCGACTGGTGTAAGCGATCACGTCCTTCCAGAATTCTCAGTCCACAGTGCATCGTACCACTTCTGTTGTTAACTGTTTACCGTGCCACGACAGCAAGATATCTAGCATCTTCTCTCTCTGTCGTCCGCTATCTCTCTTTTGCTGTATTTTGCCAGTTGTGACCAAGTATTCCAAATTTCCTCTTTTCGTGATGTACTGAAAGATATCGATACTCTCTTATGTTTTTCGAAGCTCTCTTTTTTGTGTACACCTAACATATACCTTCAAACTGTCGGGAAACTGCATGTGTCTAATCAAGGACCTATTGTATCTCAGGTCTTGCTGTAAACCCACGTCGCTACGAGAAGTATTTGATATTGTTTTTTTTCTTCTTTTTTTTCCATTCTCTTTTCCGAAAATTCGAGTAAGTGGAGTAGCATTCTCAGGCGCGTTTTGGGCTCAAACTTTTGAGATTGTCAATCCATTTTATTTGCTGTCCTTTCCCTGCAGTGTGTAGCCCTAATTTTTATTCTGATGTTATCTTTTTTTTTTTTATTTTGTTCCTTTATTCTGAGATTCCTCAGATGATTGATGTACAACAGAGGTGAGATGCAGAATAGCTCAGGCTAAAGCAGCTTTCCAAATATTAAGAAGATACTGAGCAATCCATTTTTGACAATTAAAAAAAGAAAAAAAGTTCTTAAATATTATGTACAGCCAGTTAACTTATGGATGTGAATCATGGACAATGGGACAACAAACAAGAAAATCACTGGAATCTGTAAAAATGTAGTTTTACAGAAGAATGTTGAGAATACCATTGACAGATATGAAGAGTATTTGATTATTTCGTTATGGAAGGCCCCGGTATCACTGCAAACGAATTAAAATCCATAATTGCTCAACCGCCCGTGCCAGCGTAATCATCCGAATTAATATATCATCTCCCAAACAAAGAAAGGTAACTGTAGTCCCCATCGTAGAAGTCTCAGCACACGCCAAAATACATAAAGCGAAACCGCGCAGAAAGTGAACACAGCCAACTGTTCCCTGTCATACGATATCATCATTCATCGTAAACAATTGAAATATCGAAACATGATCAAAACGGATGAGACACACAGCTCACGGTGTGCACAGAGCACTTAACGCAGTAGCTCCTGCAATAAGCCGGACTTGGAATATGAGGAAACTGCAACAAGGAACACTTTTCATACATAGCCTTCAATTGTTCCCGCCGCCTATCCACAATATACCGGAAGTTCACGTCGAAGAGTAATGATACCGTTCTGAAAGAGGCCAAAGCAAAAACAGAGCTAATTAAAAAAATTAGGAAGATATATTAATTTTTTTAACCATGCAATGAGAAGGGAACAGCTGGAATATTTTGTGACAACTGGGAAAATTCAGGGACGAAGAGATAGAGGAAAGCAAAGAGAAAAGATAAAAGACAGCTGAAGAGAATGACTTGGCAGAAGGTCAACAACATAAATGACAAATAACTGTTGAGATAGAAAGTTGTGGAGAGACATGATCACCTACGTCAGCAGGCATGGTACCTGATGATGATTCTGAGATTCCTTCTACAGGATTCTAATCTCACACGTTGTACTCTTTCTAGTTTGCGTCTAAAGCAGTGGTTGTGTGTGATCATAATTGTATTAATTATGGCAAACATTGCTGAATTGCTTTTCAAGCATTCTTTAGTTGTAATTTGTATACTCAGGAGTTTGAGCAGTAATACCAACTAGTATGCCACAGTGATATACAGGAGTTTGAGCAGTAATACCAACTAGTATGCCACAGTGATATACAGGAGTTTGAGCAGTAATACCAACTAGTATGCAAAAGTGATATACAGGAGTTTGAGCAGTAATACCAACTAGTATGCCACAGTGATATACAGGAGTTTGAGCAGTAATACCAACTAGTATGCCACAGTGATATACAGGAGTTTGAGCAGTAATACCACTAGTATGCCACAGTGATATACAGGAGTTTGAGAAGTAATACCAACTAGCATGCCACAATGATATACAGGAGTTTGAGCAGTAATACCAACTAGTATGCCACAGTGATATACAGGAGTTTGAGAAGTAATACCAACTAGTATGCCACAGTGATATACAGGAGTTTGAGAAGTAATACCAACTAGTATGTCACAGTGATATACAGGAGTTTGAGAAGTAATACCAACTAGTATGCCACAATGATATAAGGAGTTTGAGAAGTAATACCAACTAGTATGCCACAATGATATACAGGAGTTTGAGCAGTAATACCAACTAGTATGCCACAATGATATACAGGAGTTTGAGAAGTAATACCAACTAGTATGCCACAATGATATACAGGAGTTTGAGAAGTAATACCAACTAGTATGCCACAATGATATACAGGAGTTTGATCAGTAATACCAACTAGTATGCCACAATGATATACAGGAGTTTGAGAAGTAATACCAACTAGTATGCCACAGTGATATAATTCTAACGATATCTTGTGTCCATTTGTCTTTCTATTTTCCACATGCTTTGAAAAGGTACTTGAATTAAGATCATGTTTCTGTCATTATTAACATCAATTTTCAGTAAATTGCGTGATTAATCAACTAACCTGCATAGTTCCAATCTTACAAGCACTGTTTGTCAAATCGTTCACAAACAATAAGAGAAAGCAGTGGTGTGATGTATTGGACTTCTTATTTTAAATTGTAGTCATTGTTGTTGATCACCTGCCACATGAAGCTCAATCAGTGAATCTTGTCTTGAGTTTATTTCATCACCAATGTTTACTACACAAGTTTTAGACTGTTCAACTCATGTGTAATATCAGTGCTAACATATGGATGTGATACCAGTGCTAACATATGGATGTGATACCTGTGCTAACATATGGATGTGATACCAGTGCTAACATATGATCTGATACCAGTGCTAACATATGGATGTGATACCAGTGCTAACATATGGATGTGACCATTGGAAATCCACTATGACTTTAGATAGGAAATTACATGCCTTTGAAAACAAATATCTTCGTAGGATCTGAAAGATAAGTTGGAAATAATACATTTCAAGCGAACAAATAAGAGACGAATCAAGACAAGAATATGTGTCGAGCTTTATCAGAAGAAGGCGTTGAAAATACATCGGTCATGTGCTGAGAATAAAGGAAGAACAACTTCCTCATCAGGCATTCATGTGGAAACCTTATGGTAAAAGAAAACAAGGAAGACTAAGAGAATCGCTACGCATAACAACTACTAAAGGAGGCTCAACCATGGGACTAAGAAACAAGCAAGACTTAGAAGAACTAGCAGCGAGTCGTCAATCGTGGAGAACTTTCGCCTGATGTGTTGTCTTCAGTCCGAGAGGAAAATGAATGAGTGTTTATTTTAAATCATAGTTTTATTTTTTCATAAGTGTTTTCTTTTTTTTTTTAGTTGTTAACTTTGTCCACATGTGGGCTGAATTAAACAAGACCACTGACAATTCACTTAAAACCAGCAGACTGTGTTACAATCGCTCCGAGGAAACTGTAAAACAAAATTATAATAATTGACACTGGAATATTTCCAACGAAGATTTGATCACCCAAACCAATCGTGGCAAGTCGTCGGCTAGGTGACCATGAACTTCACACTGCAATACACTGTATTGCTTTCAGCGATAAAAATAAAATTAGGAAACCCTCCACATGTCGTTAAATCAATGACAACAAATTTCTAGCCTGGGTATGTCGATCTGACCCGCTGCGATCAACAAATAGGCAAAAAAAAGGTCACTGTTTCGTCTTTCATCTTCCTTTATTCCTCCATCCATATCTCCTCTCTATTTTCCTCGAAATATCTCAAATGTGTCCATTTCCTCAAAGGAAATCAAGCTCACAATAACTGTCAACCTTCAAAGAAAAAACAGTAGAAAGAAAAGACACACTTTAATAATTTAAAAAAAAAATAAACTTCTAACCGCAGTAAAATCCATTTCCCATGATCTTTTATATACATGGTTTTGGGAGTTTAATTTCCTTTATTTATTCTCCTTTTACCCGCTCCCTTCCAAAATGAAATATCGTCTGCAAAATATTTCCATAAAAATGACAATAATTGCTCGGCGTTCCCTTCTTTATATTAATGAGCAGCATATATCATCCAACCAATACATCACTATTTCTTACAAAGTAATCATGAAAATGCATTCTTTTTGATTGGTTGTCGACATCGTTGCTAACAGTTATAGCTATTTTCATTGGCTTAACTATCAACTAAACTGACCTTCGTTGTATAAAACACTTACAAGCAAGGACAATTTAAAAAAAACAGTATTTAAGGAGTGTTAGCGAGAGCTGAATAACGTGTCGATAATCGATGACAGACTTCTTTACGATCCGAGCCCTGGTCCTATTGTTTCCTTAATGTCAAAATTGGTTCGATAAATATTCCTTACAGCAATCTTTGTTCCATAAATTTATAGTCAGTATCCCTCGTGGTTCCATAAAATTATCTTTACAAATTGAACATAAAAAAACCCATTCTTAGCGACCTAGTGATCTCGTTATATCTCATGTTTAATTAAAGTTGTTTGCTCATGGTCTGTTCTCGACATAAAAGTGTGATGGTTTCCTGAAGGAAATATGAACATCTATGTCTGTTTAACAAGACTTACTACATGTAAGATGTAGGTAGTTATAGTATTGTTGAATAAAACAAACTTAATTTCTATTTTGTCATATTTATCCATTACTTTCACTCGCTACGGGATTATTTCTTGTTGTCGACCTCGCGTAAATTGGCGTTAAATAAGCGTACTTGCGTTGTATAGTCCGGCGAACCAACTCTCGTGTTTCCTGTCTAGTGTTTTTATGTCCGGTGTTTCCTGTCTGATGTTCAAAGTCCGGTGTTTCCTGTCGGGTGTTCAAAGTCCGGTGTTTCCTGTCTAGTGTTCCATGTCCGGTGTTTCCTGTCTGATGTTCAAAGTCCGGTGTTTCCTGTCGGGTGTTCAAAGTCCGGTGTTTCCTGTCTAGTGTTCCATGTCCGGTGTTTCCTGTCTGGTGTTCCAAGTCCAGTGTTTCCTGTCTGATGTTCAAAGTCCGGTGTTTCCTGTCGGGTGTTCAAAGTCCGGTGTTTCCTGTCTAGTGTTCCATGTCCGGTGTTTCCTGTCTGATGTTCCAAGTCCAGTGTTTCCTGTCTGATGTTCAAAGTCCGGTGTTTCCTGTCTGATGTTCAAAGTCCGGTGTTTCCTGTCGGGTGTTCAAAGTCCGGTGTTTCCTGTCTAGTGTTCCATGTCCGGTGTTTCCTGTCTGGTGTTCCAAGTCCAGTGTTTCCTGTCTGATGTTCAAAGTCCGGTGTTTCCTGTCGGGTGTTCAAAGTCCGGTGTTTCCTCATTTCTTCTTCAGGAAAGAAGAAGATCGATGGTTTGATTATACTTTCTTCTTACTATTGGAAGCTGCGGTAGAATAGTGGCTAGTGAGTGAACTAGTCTACAGAGGAAAGGGATACCTAAGACGACCTTCATATTTCTGGGAAGTATGGGTCACATTAGCTCAAATTGTGTCAAAGGGTAAACAACACACAAGTATCTTTAGACGTTGCGAAGCGTGTTTTCTTTCTTTATTTCTCTTCTTTCTTCCTTTATTTGTTTCTCTTTTTTACTTTATGTTTTTATTTTCTCTATTTTCTTTCTTTGTACATTTATATTTTCTATCAGATTATTTTAGACTAACTTCAAATTCAACTATAATGATAGCACGTCCTTTCCACCATTTCAGTTCTACTAATATCAGGAATATTGTCTTTCTCCACTCCAGGTAATATTACCTTTCATTAAACTCTCCTACTCAACAGTGTCTATTCTATCCCCCCCCCCCCGACCTCCAGGTATATTACCTTTCATTAAATTCTCCTACTCAACATTGTCTATTCTATCCCCCCCCCACGGTAATATTACCTTTCATTAAACTCTCCGACTCAACATTGTCTATTCTATCCCCCCCCCGACCTCCAGGTAATATTACCTTTCATTAAACTCTCCTACTCAACATTGTCTATTCTATCCCCCCCAGGTAATATTACCTTTCATTAAACTCTCCTACTCAACATTGTCTATTCTATCCCCCCCCCGACCTCCAGGTATATTACCTTTCATTAAATTCTCCTACTCAACATTGTCTATTCTATCCCCCCCCCACGGTAATATTACCTTTAATTAAACTCTCCTACTCAACATTGTCTATTATACCCCCCCCCCAGATGATATTATAATTTATTAAATTATCCTACTCAACATTGTCTGTTCCCTCCCCCACCCCCCCAGGTGATATTACCATTTATTAAATTATCCTACTCAACATTGTCTCCCCCCCCCCAGGTGATATTTTAATTTATTAAATTATCCTACTCAACATTGTCTCCCCCCCCCAGGTGATATTATAATTTATTAATTATCCTACTCAACATTGTCTATTCCCTCACCCCCCCCCACCCCGCAATGTGATATTACCATTGATTAAATTCTCCTACTCAACAATGCCCGAGACAGTCCCCCACCCCGTCACCACGCCACTGAATCGATGCTTCATTTCAAAATGGTGAGAGAACCGGCTTTTAATTTTAAGAACAAAACAGACCACAAAAGAATGAAATATTCAGCAGTTTTTGATCAGAGCTCAGACTTCTTTGCAAACATCAATGGCTTCATAACAACATTGTTTAAAGGACTTGGGTTACGGAACCGGGTAGCTAAAGAGAAAGCAAATATTTTGGATTAAAAGCTTGCTTTTATGTTTGCATGTTCAGGAATTGAGAACCAGAGACCAGGCTTGCAATATAAATCAACTGTGATGATGAAGTAAACTATCCAAACCATGATTCTTGTTGTTGTAGATGTACAGCTAATGTTGACTGTTGTCGAGGAAGAAGGAAACTGGAATTATATTGGAGGTAATTAAGAAATCACAGAAACCGCACCATGGAACTGAACAGGTAAAACCAACAACGAAAAACAAACACGTAAAAGTGTATATGTAAAAATCAGTGTGCAACACTATCTAGCAATGTTGTTTTATCAAGATTAATCATGGTCAGAATTAATTCAGAAGACAAAAGGCGCAAGAAAAAAGAGACAAGGCCGGTACCGCAAATACACCTTGCTCGTTCTGTGGATGGATCTGTCAGTCCAGGATTGGCAAATTCAGCCACGAAAGAAGATGTTCATTAAAGCAGCACCCAATATGAGACACTAATGCTTTACCAAACTACGGACTTATCATGATTGCTTGCTACCAACAGTCTATCAAGACGCCATAGGCCATATGAACATGATCATTAAAAGGAAAAAACTAAAGATAAATCGTAACTCTTTCAAAAAAGATGCTTCAGTGAAATACAAAGTGCAACATAAGATTATCAGGAAATAAGATATATGAAGAAATATAGATGAAGCACAACAGTTTCTATCTGGATTCGAAAAAAAAATTGATAATTTGTAAAAGTGACAAAGATTACCATCGTGCAACATTCATTCCATTCTATTTATTTTCTATATTTTTTTATTTACCATCCATTAGGACATAGATCATCAACAAAACTGTGTCAATACGTTCTGTCCTTCGCTGACTCTTATATTCCTAGGTGTAATTTCTGTTTGCGATCTGCGTCACACGGTGTTATCTCTATGTGTTCCTCGAATTTTCGTTTCCACTTTCACCTGAATTTTGAAACAAAAGAGTTCTTAAACGTTATGTAGAGCCAGTCTTAACATATGGATGTGAATCATGAACAATAGGACAACAGACAAGAAAATCACTGGAGGCTGTAGAAATGTGGTTTTACAGAAGAATATTGAGAATACCATGGACAGCTAAGAAGAGTAATGAAAACGTTCTGAAAGAGGTCAGAGCAAAGAGAAAGCTAATTTCCAATATGGGAGAATATTGTCTGGAATTTCTGTACTGGACAATTTGCCAGCTGAGACTATGGGAGAATATTGTCTGGAATTTCTGGACTGGACAATTTGCCAGCTGAGACTATGGGAGAATATTGTCCTGAGATTTCAAATGTAGAATCAAGTGGTCTGTGTTAGAACAATCGTCAATACACCCAGGCATTGCTGGTTAACATTACGGGCACTTTTTTGCTAGTTCAGGAAGGCAGAGCTCAGCATTGAGTATGAACTCCGTGACACAGTATTCCCTTCAGGAAGATGTTTGATTGTTATAGAAGAACATGGGAGTGTTACATTTTATTTTGGAGTGTTTTAACTTCACAAAGCTGTGTCGCAATTGTGGAGGTTACCTGGCAAGGATAATTATGACTTGAGATAGCACAGTTGGAAGCGTTTCCTACGGCCGAGTACACCGACATTGTGATGTTGCGCTGTGATCACTGGATCATGAAGTCTATGAGCTAACCCACCACAATAGAATATTTCTAGTTTTACACCGACTTGTAGATTTAGACTTTTAAATCGACCTGTAGTTTTAGATCGACTTGTAGTATTAAATCGACTTGTAGTTTTAAATCGACTTGTAGTTTTAAATCGACTTGCAGTTTTAGATCGACTTGTAGTATTAAATCGACTTGTAGTCTTAGATCGACTTGTAGTTTTAGATCGACTTGTAGTATTAAATCGACTTGTAGTTTTAGATCGACTTGTAGTATTAAATCGACTTGTAGTTTTTTTAGATCGACTTCTAGCTTTAAACGGACTTGTAGTTTTATACCTTTAGACCGACTTGTAGTTTTAGATCGACTTGTAGTTTTAGACCTTTAGACCGATTTGTAGTTTTAGATCGACGTGCAGCTTTAAAGTGACTTGTAGTTTTAAACCAAAGTGATGTTTTAGACCAAAGTGTGGTCTTAGACCGCCTTATAGTGAGCACTCGGAACGTTTCTTGTCATCACACTCTCCAACATTTGAAAATAATAACGGCCGCCATCACAACCAAGTCAAAGCGGTAATCAAACACGGCCCGGTGCTGCCATAATAGTGCCCCTATCTGTACTGGAGTTGTCTTCAAGGTGCCCCTATCTGTACTGGAGTTGTCTTCAAGGTGCCCCTATCTGTACTGGAGTTGTCTTCAAGGTGCCCCTATCTGTACTGGAGTTGTCTTCAAGGTGCCCCTATCTGTACTGGAGTTGTCTTCAAGGTGCCCCTATCTGTACTGGAGTTGTCTTCAAGGTGCCCCTATCTGTACTGGAGTTGTCTTCAAGGTGCCCCTATCTGTACTGGAGTTGTCTTCAAGGTGCCCCTATCTGTACTGGAGTTTTCTTCAAGGTGCCCCTATCTGTACTGGAGTTGTCTTCAAGGTGCCCCTATCTGTACTGGAGTTGTCTTCAAGGTGCCCCTATCTGTACTGGAGTTGTCTTCAAGGTGCCCCTATCTGTACTGGAGTTGTCTTCAAGGTGCCCCTATCTGTACTGGAGTTGTCTTCAAGGTGCCCCTATCTGTACTGGAGTTGTCTTCAAGGTGCCCCTATCTGTACTGGAGTTGTCTTCAAGGTGCCCCTATCTGTACTGGAGTTGTCTTCAAGGTGCCCCTATCTGTACTGGAGTTGTCTTCAAGGTGCCCCTATCTGTACTGGAGTTGTCTTCAAGGTGCCCCTATCTGTACTGGAGTTGTCTTCAAGGTGCCCCTATCTGTACTGGAGTTGTCTTCAAGGTGCCCCTATCTGTACTGGAGTTGTCTTCAAGGTGCCCCTATCTGTACTGGAGTTGTCTTCAAGGTGCCCCTATCTGTACTGGAGTTGTCTTCAAGGTGCCCCTATCTGTACTGGAGTTGTCTTCAAGGTGCCCCTATCTGTACTGGAGTTGTCTTCAAGGTGCCCCTATCTGTACTGGAGTTGTCTTCAAGGTGCCCTATCTGTACTGGAGTTGTCTTCAAGGTGCCCCTATCTGTACTGGAGTTGTCTTCAAGGTGCCCCTATCTGTACTGGAGTTGTCTTCAAGGTGCCCCTATCTGTACTGGAGTTGTCTTCAAGGTGCCCCTATCTGTACTGGAGTTGTCTTCAAGGTGCCCCTATCTGTACTGGAGTTGTCTTCAAGGTGTCCCTATCTGTACTGGAGTTGTCTTCAAGGTGCCCCTATCTGTACTGGAGTTGTCTTCAAGGTGTCCCTATCTGTACTGGAGTTGTCTTCAAGGTGCCCCTATCTGTACTGGAGTTGTCTTCAAGGTGTCCCTATCTGTACTGGAGTTGTCTTCAAGGTGCCCCTATCTGTACTGGAGTTGTCTTCAAGGTGTCCCTATCTGTACTGGAGTTGTCTTCAAGGTGCCCCTATCTGTACTGGAGTTGTCTTCAAGGTGCCCCTATCTGTACTGGAGTTGTCTTCAAGGTGCCCCTATCTGTACTGGAGTTGTCTTCAAGGTGCCCCTATCTGTACTGGAGTTGTCTTCAAGGTGTCCCTATCTGTACTGGAGTTGTCTTCAAGGTGTCCCTATCTGTACTGGAGTTGTCTTCAAGGTGTCCCTATCTGTACTGGAGTTGTCTTCAAGGTGTCCCTATCTGTACTGGAGTTGTCTTCAAGGTGCCCCTATCTGTACTGGAGTTGTCTTCACTAACGTGCTTCTCCCCCTTTCAACTCCCCCCCTCCCCCAATAAAAAAACAATCAAAATTTGTTTACTGTGAATTATTTCTGTTCAGTCTAATTTCCAGCTTGTTATGACTTATATTCATGTTTAGAAGTACATACATGATTTAACATACATATGTGGGGGCTGGGCTTTTTGCACACAGAGCTGTCCGGACACTATTAGACACTTAAACGGTCACTGAACGCTGCAACTTTATTTCCATTTCATAAATATAACATAACATAACATAACATAACACAACATGACACAATATAACATAATATAATATCAAGTGGACAAAGTACAGCTGAGCATTAGAGATATGACATAATACAATCTTCGCATCTTGTCATATATATATATATATTTGTGTGTGTGTCACTCTTTGTGTAAAGCACCGAGTGTGAACTGCAACTTAAGGCCGTGGCTGGAGTCGTGGATGCGTAGAAATGATAGACCTCCAGGCAAGAACAATTCTAATTATGAGCTACCCATGTGGCAAGATCAAACAGGCTGCGGGATTTGCACAAATGTATTTATTTCGCTATTTTTCTCTCTCTCTCTCTCTCTCTCTCTCTCTCTCTCTCTCTCTGTCTATCCATCTGTCTTTCTGTATCCTTATTTCCCTTTCACCAGCCTCTAGTAGCTAGCATTAATTATCATAACAACATCATAAGCTGGAGAAAAAACATCACAACAAATTGGAAGAGCAAAATTACAAAATGTCAAACAAAATGCTGAGACTTTGCTTGCTTAGTTTCTGCTCATATGTTAATATCTCTCTGTTTTTCTACCGCTCTGACTCTATTTTGTTTTGTTTTTCTTTGCCTTTTTTCTCTGCTTTTTTTCTCTTTCACTCTTTCTCTTTCTAGTTATGCCCTTTTCTCTTTTACAACATATGCTTGTACGTGGAATTATAGACATGTGTGAGTACTGCTGTGTGTGAATGTGTGTAGGTATGAATGTATGTATGTTTATATATATATATATATATATATATGTGTGTATAATATACATATGTATATATCTATATACATATATATATATATATATATATATATGCGTGTGTGTGAGTGCATATATATATATAATATATATATATATATATATATATATATATATATATATATATATATATATATATATATATATATATATATAAGCAAAAAGAGTGCTATTTTCCAATATGATGAAGAAACAATCATTTTTTGGCCATGTAATGAGAAGAAAACAGCTGGAATATACTATTACAATTGGAGAACATCGAGGGACGAAGAGATAGAGGGATGCAAAGAGAAAGGTTACCAGACAGCTTAAGAGAATAGCTTGGCAGATGACAGCAGAAATGATAAATAACTGTCAAGATCGAAAGTTGTGGAGAGACATGATCCCCTACGCCGGCAGACAAAGTTCTTGATGATGTTATAAATATATATATATTGACCTTTCGAGCCGTTGCCGGCCCATAGGGCGTAGACCAAGATACACCTTCTCATATCTGAATTTTTGTTCTAGCAGTTTTCTTTTAAAGATTTTTTATCAAATCTCGCCATTTGTCTCTGTTCTGTGCAAGCAGCTCTATCTCATTGAGGGAGCCAAATCCTGTTGCTCTTGCCTCTCTCATCAATGTTCTTCTCAGTGTCTCCCTGGGTCTTCCTGGTATCTTTCACCTAACAGTGTGGTTAACCTTTTTTTACCCTAGGGCCAAACACAATGAGCTGCAAGGAGTCGCTGGGCATCATATATATATAGTGTGTGTGGCCCTTTTCGTCTTGTCAGACGGTCTAGTGGAGGCTATTGTGTATTTTTTTGAGGTATTGTTTTTGCCGAACAGCTTCTCTCGTGGCTAATTCTACCAATGTTTGACAAACACACGCGGTCACATAATGAACAAGTCAGGCTCACTGGTCCACAGGGTTTACCATCCTTTTTCTTCAGTCTTTTCTCTTCTAAGTTTTGTCTTAGCACACTCTCAAAAGTTGTTATACCGTTCCTTATACATGCTCTCCATGATGTGCGATCACTTGCCAGATGTTGCCAGTCGTTTTCACAGATGGAGAAGTCTTTCAGAGATGATTTGCAGATATCTCTATATCGTAGTTTAGGTCTGCCGATTTGTCGTTTTCCGTGTGTTAGCTCGCCATATAGTATTTGCCTAGGAATGCGTTTTTCTTCCATCCGTTGGACATGCCCCAGCCATCTTAGTCTTCGACTTCGGAGCATCGACATGATTGTTGGGGTCTTAGCACGTTGCAGGACAGTTAAGTTGGTTATTTTGTTCTGCCATTTGATGTGCATTATTTTGCGGAGACATCGCATGTGGAAGACATTTAGTCTTTTTTCCTGGTTTGAGTATGGTGTCCAGGTTTCGGATCCATATAGTAGTGTGCTAAGCACACATGTTTGATATATTAGGAGTTTAGTCTTTCGAGTTAGTTTCGTGTTGTTCCACGCCCTTTTTGTGAGTTTGCCGAAGGTTGTGGCTGCCTTACCAATTCGACAGTTTATTTCTTCATCAAGAGAGATGGTTTGCGTAACTGTGGATCCAAGATATATGTAAATTTCTGTACTGCTTCTAGTGGGCAGTCTTTTAGAGTAATAAATAGAGGTTTGATGTCACCTTGATTTAGTATTACTGTCTTCTGAACGTTAATTGACAGTGAAAAAAGGTGGCATGCTTTGACCAGGTTGTTGATCAGGGATTGTAGGGTGGCTTCACTATGAGCGACTAGGGCTGCATCGTCGGCAAATAAAAATTCTTTAAGTATGGCAACATTTGTTTTGGTTTTTGCTCTTAGTCGTGCTAGGTTGAACAGTGAGCCATCTGGTCTTGTGCGAATGTAAATATCTCCTGAGCTGTTTTCGAAGGCGTAATTTAGGAGGGCAGCAAAAATATACCAAAAAGGGTGGGAGCGAGGACACATCCCTGTTTCACTCCTTTGTTGACTTTGAAACTCTCTGATGGACTCCCATCAAAATGGATTTTGCCATTCATGGAAGGACATGATCAGCCTAAGTAATTTAGGAGGGCAGCCTATGCCTTCTAACACCTTGTAGAGACCATCTCTGTTTACTGTGTCGAATGCCTTTGAGAGATCCACAAAGGCAATATAGAGCGGCATATTTTGTTCTCGACATTTTTCTTGCAGTTGTCTAAGAGTGAAGATCATATCTATGGTTGATCTCCCGGCTCTGAATCCGCATTGGGACTCGGGAAGCACACGTTCTGCAAATCTATGCAGGCGTTTAAGTACGACCCTAGCAAAAGCCTTGCCGGTTGTGCTAAGGAGAGAAATGCCTCTGTAATTGTTGCAGTCGCCCCTGTCTCCTTTATTTTTGTACAGCGTTATAATCTTGGCATTTCTCATCTCATGGGGTATTACTCCGTGTCTCCAGCATTTAATTAGCAGTTTGTATAGATGTGGAAGTAGTACGCTTAAGTTGTCCTTTAGTACATCTGTGGAAATGTTGTCATTTCCTGCAGCTTTTCTACCTGAGAGGGCATTTATAACGTCAGCAAGTTCGTTCATAGTAGGCTCGACATCCAGCTCAGACATTGTAGGTATGTTTGGGTATTGATTGTGCTAGAGCTGTGTTTGCTGGTTTGTCGTCACAGTATAGATTGGAGTAGTGTTCAACCCATCTTTCCATTTGTTGTCCCTTATCAGTAATAGGTTCTCCAAACTTGGATTTTAGGGGGGCTAATTTGGTTATTTTTGGTCCAAGGGCCTTATTTATATTGTCATGCATGGTTTTTGAGTCGCCCCTGTCTGAGGCTTTCTGTATTTCAGAGCATAGATAGTTCCAGTATTCGTTTGCGCATCTTCTTGCTTCGCGTTGTAGGGTGGCTTGTGCATGTTTAAGCTGATCCTTGGAGATTTGATTGGGGTTATTTTTGAAGTTCAGTAGAGAATATATATATATTCATATATATGTGTGTATGTGTGTACAGATAGGATAACTATATTGATAGGTATTAACAAGTTTACAAGCAGACAAGTAATTTATTTTTTTTTTTTTAAATGAGAACGTAAAAGAATTGACTCACTTTGCTCCTAAATGCCTTAAGCTCTGAACTGTCAAACTGTCTGTGAACTGTCAACTAAAACTAAATAATCCGTTAGTCTTTTTATTTCGTTATGACTCAAACCTGCACGATTGAAGACTAGATTTATACCTGCTTAACAACTCCCATTACATTTGATTGTGTAGATATTTTCTGCTGGCGCCCATACTCATGAATGAAACCTGAAGGTGATCTATTGGTCAATCTTATCTTCAGAAATCCGCTCTCCTAGTAATTGTTTAGCTTTGTGTGTTCCAGCTTCTAGAAGGTTGTGAAAAGCCGTCAATCAAACAATGTTCGTTGTCTTGGGAGCTGCTGACATTAAACGGTTAATGCGGCCATTATCATCATCAAGTTCCGTCTCCGCATCGAAGGTTGGCTACCATGGAGCGCCATTCTGCTCTGTCTCTTGCTTTGATGGTGTAGGTTGTCATAGGCTGTCTTGTCCATCTTTTGATGTTACTCGTCCATGCTAGTTTTGGTCTGCCTCTGCCTCTGATTACCCTGTATTTTCCCTTCCAATATTACTTTTAGTAGGCTGTTGTGTCTTTTAATATGCCAAGAAAGTTTCATTTGACTTGTTCTAATTGTGTTTAGTAGTTCTCTTTTCACTTTTAATTGTTTCAAAAGTTCATCATTTGTTCTCTTTCCTTTCCATCTAATTCTAGCTATTCTTCTATAAATCCACGTTTCAAAGGCTTCAAATTTTTGTTCTGTTTCTTGTCTAATGTCCATGTATCTGCACTATACAGGAATATTGATAAGATTTTACATTTTGCTATTCTTAGTTTTAGCCCTGGTGTTATTTGTTTTGATGTTAGTATACTTTTCATGGCATTAAAATTACTTTTTGCCTTTCCTATTCTTTTGTTTATTTCAGTTTTACATTTTCCATCATTGGTTATAGTATGTCCAAGGTAGTTGTAGCTCTGAACTGTCTCCAGGTCTATTCCTTCAACTTTGATATCCACTTGTAGGTTTTGAGCATTATCTTTGTTTATGATCATAGTTTTAGTGCGAGCAGTAGGTGAAATTTATTTAAACTTACACGCGCTTGACACTCCAGTCTACAGGAGAGATTACGAGAGGATATTCGCACCTAGGGCCAGGCATCCCATCCCAGCCGCCGCACCACAATTTCCAGCCTCACAAAGATTCGCATTTATGGTCGAATCTATGGACAGATTTTCCTCATGAAGTCTCCGTAAAAAACGCTGGAATGTCTAGTCTAGTCGAAAGTATTATCAATTGTTACATTTCATAAAGTAGGGACTACATTGTTGCACGAATACAGAGTGCTTTATACCATTCGAACTATAGAACCTGCAGAAAAAAAAAGAAATGGACTTCTTTATGTTCACAATCCCAACATTTTAAAATTAAGGATAGAATGTATTTATATTCCATTAATAATAACCGTCGAAAATTAAGACCTTTGGCCTCGGGCCACCAAAATGGGTCTCATTGGCCACCCGTGGGCCATAGGTTGGATCATGCTGATCAGTTTTAGTTCTTTAGTAGAGGAAACAACTACAGCGTTGGTTAATAGACATAACACTAACACGTGTTGCGAATGTTACTCTACTAAGCTCATGCACTTGACGGTAAGATAGATGTTCTTCAATCCTCCTTGTGGTATTACTTTATCGAACACCGCGAATTGGGCGCACATTTACAGCTGCAATAATTGAATGTCTTCACATCGTATGTAAACAAATCCCCTACTGGGTTCAGGGTATGGACACGAACGTCTGAGTGATGCAGACTGTAGCGGATTATCTGGAGGACAAATCTGATGATTGATGTAAGTGACAAAATAAAAACGTGATGGCAAGTTTGTTTCGTGTTTTCCTTATAAATCCTTCTTGTTCTTGAATATATTACCACCATAATTGTATTCGGGCACTGTTCATGAGCAATCTCATCTCTTACCTATCATACAGGACAGCACCGTGCACGAACTCCGTAGTATACTGTTTCCCTTGAGCAGTTTCAAAGTTATATATATATATATATATATATATATATATATATATATATATATATATATATATATATATATATTTATTATGATAATGTAACATTTACACTTTACGATGAGCTGTTTTATGTACTCAACTTGAATTACGTCTTTAGCATCTCTGTTAGGACTAACACTCCAACCTATCCACCGTGTGAACAATAATGACTGGACAATAACATCCGCGCAACGAAGTGATTAGAACCAACGAGTCCCATCACTTCAAAACCACAGCAATACACGAAGAATACAATTTTTAGCTTAACAATTAATAATAAACTGTACTACTTCTCTACCTTTCTTTGTATTAATTCTTCAATGAAATGAGTTTTTTTTCGGAAGAATAATGGCACGGGAGGTTGGGCAATTATGGATTTTAATTTGTTTGCCGTGATACTGGGATTTCGACATACTACTACAACGACTGTTATTTGTTTCAGATTTTGATTTTTCAAATTCAAATTCTTAGAGGAAACTTCCATTTTTCTGTGTATCCTTCGTCAACATCTAAGTAATTGTGTAATGTAATACATTCTGTATAGATTTACTATCGTAATAAAAGCAGGTGAAAGAACATATGGAGTGTAGGTAATGTGAAAGGAAACGGAAGTAACGTTAACAATATATTTTTTTAATTTATTTTGAAATTATTTTCTGATTTCTAAATAACCAATCTCATATCAGAACACACCGGAAATCCGTGAATGGGCCATGATTGAGCTATTACTTGTTCTCCTGCTTTATAATTCTGTCTGTGCTGAGTTGCCAAGTTCAATTCCTGTCATTGGGGGCTCATTATTGCTTCATTCAGCCAAAACTAAAGACATTACGTGATCACAACCTGTACTTTCTGTAGTTAGCTAATCAAATATAGAGACCTGTGTACTGCATCTTGAAGTAATTTATCTACATTCGTCTCGGCTTATGACCTTGGTGTTCAAATCAGTTCGCCATAATATGGATTTCTATTTTTGACACTAAAATGTTCCTTTAACTATGTTCTCATATCCTTCCACTTAATGTTTCCCCTTGTTATTTGGCTTGTGATATTTCCTGTTACTTTTCTTGTGTTCCTAGATTTTCATATCCCAGAAATCACTAAAAATGAAAGTGAACTAGCAGTCGATACCAAGGATTGAAAATTGTAGAGGCTTGAACGATGAGCAAGGGAAGAGACAAACCTGAGAGGAGAACACACCTCAGCCCAAGTTTAATAAATCACTTTCAAAACCCCGCCCCCCACCACCACCGCCACCAGTCGCAGAAATTTACCCTCAAATTCCAGAAACTACCCCCCCCCCCCAGTTCCAGAAACCATACACAGTTCAGGACTTTACTTATGTTCCAGAAACTACCACACCTCCCCCTCCCCCTCTCCCGTTCCAGAAACTATCCTCCAGTTCAAAAAACTACCCCCAGTTCCAGAAAATAATGCTAGTTATAGAAACTAATATTAGTTCCAGAAAATACTCCCACTTCCAGAAACTATCCCAAATTCCAGAAATTACCCGCTTTACCAGAAACTATCCACAATTCTAGAGCCTACACCCAGTTTTAGAAACTACACCCAGTTTTAGAAACTACCCCCAGTTTTAAAAACTACACCCAGTTTTAGAAACTACCCCCAGTTTCAGAAACTACCCCCAGTTTTAGAAACTACCCCCCCCAGTTTCAGAAACTACACCCAGTTTCAGAAACTACCCCCAGTTTTAGAAACTACCCCCAGTTTCAGAAACTACACCCAGTTTTAGAAACTACCCCAGTATCAGAAACTACACCCAGTTTTAGAAACTAACCCCAGTTTCAGAAACTACACCCAGTTTTAGAAACTACCCCTATTTTCAGAAACTACACCCAGTTTTAGAAACTACCCCCAGTTTCAGAAACTATACCAAATTTTAGAAACTACCCTCCAGTTTTAGAAACTACCCCCAGTGTTATAAACTACCCCCAGTTTTATAAACTACCCCCAGTTTTAGAAACTACCCCCGTTTTAGAAACAACCCCCAGTTTTAGAAACTACCCCTAGTTTTAGAAACTACACCCAGTTTTAGAAACTACACCTAGTTTCAGAAACAACCCCCAGTTTCAGAAACTACCCCCAGTTTCATAAACAACACCCAGTTTTAGAAACTACACCCAGTTTCAGAAACTACACCCACTTTTAGAAACTACCCCCAGTTTCAGAAACTACCCCCAGTTTTAGAAACTACACCCAGTTTTAGAAACTACACCCAGTTTTAGAAACTACCCCTAGTTTCAGAAACTACACCCAGTTTTAGAAACTACCCCCAGTTTTAGAAACTACCCCCAGTTTTAGAAATTACCCCTGTTTCAGAAACTACCCCCAGTTTTAGAAACTACCCCCAGTTTTAGAAACTACCCCCAGTTTTAGAAACTACCCCCAGTTTTAGAAACTACCACCAGTTTCAGAAACTATACCCAGTTTTAGAAACTACCCCCCCCCCCCCAGTTTTAGAAACTACCCCCAGTTTTATAAACTACCCCCAGTTTTAGAAACTGCCCCCGTTTCAGAAACTACCCAAAGTTTTAGAAACTACCCCTAGTTTCAGAAACAACACCCAGTTTTAGAAACTACCCCCAGTTTCAGAAACTACACTCAGTTTTAGATACTACCCCCAGTTTTAGAAACTACACCCAGTTTTAAAAACTACACCCAGTTTTAGAAACTACTCCCAGTTTTAGAAACAACCCCCAGTTTTAGAAACTACCCCCAGTTTTAGAAACTACACCCAGTTTTAGAAACTACCCCTAGTTTCAGAAACTACACCCAGTTTTAGAAACTACCCCCAGTTTTAGAAACTACCCCCAGTTTTAGAAACTACCCCCGTTTCAGAAACTACCCCCAGTTTTAGAAACTACCCCCAGTTTTAGAAACTACCCCCTATTTTCAGAAACTACCCCCAGTTTTAGAAACTACCCCCAGTTTCAGAAACTATACCCAGTTTTAGAAACTACCCCCCAGTTTTAGAAACTACCCCCCAGTTTTAGAAACTACCCACAGTGTTATAAACTACCCCCAGTTTTAGAAACTACCCTTAGTTTTAGAAACTACCCCCGTTTCAGAAACTACCCCCAGTTTTAGAAACTACCCCCGTTTTAGAAACTACCCCCAGTTTTAGAAACTACCCCCGTTTCAGAAACTACCACCAGTTTTAGAAACTACCCCCAGTTTTAGAAACTACACCCAGTTTCAGAAACCATCCCCAGTTTAGCCGGCTTGAGACGCCTACAAACGGCAGAACTCCCATCTTTGAAAGGCAATGTTTCTATAACTTGTGGAAAATTTGTATTTCTAACCCACATACAAAATGATGGCGGGAGAGGCGAAAAGTCATCGATCTTGATAAATTGGTTGTAAGGTGAGGGGAAACTCTTATTTCTGCTGCCTCGCAATTATACCCAAATGTAAGGACTTTTGGGCTAAACCATAAGCTCAAAAGCGTTGGAGATAACTAAAATTAGGATTTGGAAGTTCAAATATGCCATATATTTCAACACATTCAGTTAATGAAAACACACTCTTCTCACTAACAGAACAGTAAACAACGACGTCTCACTAGCAGAACAATAGAGAACGAGTTCTCACGAACAGAACAATAGAGAACAACTTCTCACTAGCAGAACAATAGAGAACAACTTCTCACTAGCAGAACAATACATAAGGTCCTCTCACTAGCAGAACAATAGAGAACGACTTCTCACTAACAGAACAATAGAGAACAACTTCTCACTAACAGAACAATAGAGAACAACTTCTCACTAGCAGAACAATACATAAGGTCCTCTCACTAGCAGAACAATAGAGAACGACTTCTCACTAACAGAACAATAGAGAACAACTTCTCACTAACAGAATAATAGAGAACAACTTCTCACTAACAGAACAACAGAGAACAACTTCTCACTAACAGAAAAATAGAGAACGACTTCTCACTAACAGAATAATAGAGAACAACTTCTCACTAACAGAACAATAGAGAACGATTTCTCACTAACAGAAAAATAGAGAACGACTTCTCACTAACAGAACAATAGAGAACAACTTCTCACTAACAGAACAATAGACACCGATATGCTGTATAGTTATGAAAAGAATGGGCAATAAGAGCAACCGATAGCACCCACTAACAGGAATTAATTAAGTGAAGCTAAGAGGCTCAACCACATCCCTGCACTATTCACACCATCTGCAGTCTGGCACGATTCACGAACAAATACATTAGGCAATCAATTGTAACCCACTGACCTATTTTTATTCCAATGTTGAACACATTTTGCTTTAATTTACCAGAAGTTTGGGCACGTATTTTAATGGTTCAAAGATAAGAATGAAATCAAATAACACACACTATCTGTAATCGATGGGTTAAAACGATCGCTATCGTCCAATGTCCTGTCTTATCCGCTGTGTGAGACATTGTTGAAAGCTCTAGTTTTCTATGCATAGCCATATGAGAATTAGTGATTGTTGCTAGCTCATGCTGTCAAGTCACTTTACTGTGCGTCTTCCTCGAACCCTGAAGACAGACCACTGGTGGGTCGTAGTAGTAGTAGTAGTTAGTTAGGCTGTATTTTTATTGAGGTGAAAATCATCATCAGGGCATTCAGGCAAACATCAAGCATGTTATTATTGTGATTATAGCTCGGTTCAAAGTTGAGGCTGTAGATCACAACTGCCAAATGTGTGTGTGTGTGTGTGCGTGTGCGTGTGCGCGTGTGCGTGTGCGTGTGCGCGTGCGTGCGCGTCTTGTAATGTAAGTGTGTGTATGTGGGCATGCGAGTGTTGAACAAACAAAGGGCATTAAAGAACACGAAAAAAAAACAGAAGAGTAATTACGGTCATAACTGCTGACGATCTGCAGGTTGTTACCTAACGAAATACGGTGATAAGGACAAGTTGCAGAGAAAAGTAAATATATGATTTGAATGTAAGAATGAGTGACAGCAATCACTTGACACGGCAATAGTCATACCATGTTTCAGACAATTTGTGTCTATAAATATACAGTTTTATATACATTATATATATATATATATATATATATATATATATATATATATATATATATATATATATCATCATCGGTTGCTTTCTTCGCATGGAGCACCATTCTGCTCTGTCTCTTGCTTTAATGGTGCAAGTTGTCATAGGCTGATTTGTCCAGCTTTTGATGTTACTCGTCCATGTTAGTCTTAGTCTGCCTCTGCCTCTTTTACCTTGTATTTCCCCTTGCAAGATTACTTTTGGTAGGCTGTTGTGTCTTTTAACATGGCCCAAAAATCGCAGTTGTCTTGTTTGAATTGTGTTCAGTAGTTCTCTTATCATTTTTAGTTGTTTTAAGACTACATCATTTGTTTTCTTTTCTTTCCATCCAATTCTACCGTATCTTCTATATTTCCATATTTCAAAGGCTTCAATTCTCTGTTCTGTTTTCTTGTCTAATGTCCATGTTTCTGCACCACATATGAATATTGAGAAGATGTAAGCATTCTTAGTTTTAGCCCAGGTGTTATTTGTTTTGATGTTAGTATATTTTTCATGACATTAAAATTACTTTTTGTCATTCCTAATCTTTTGTTTATTTCAGTTGTACAGTTTCCATCACTGGTTATAGTATGTACAAAGTAGTTGTAGTTCTGAACTATATATATATAACTACTATATTTACAGAAGCACATGAATAACGCACCACCTTACAGATCCAGGAACAGTGTCAAATGTGAACACATTTTAAACACAGTTATATAGAGTGTTTACTCCACACCATCGCCCCATACGTCCATCAACAAAGGAGATGTTGAATATGCTCTGTCCGTAGGGCAACATAGGGCAACATAGGGCAGCATATGGCAACATAGGGCAACATAGGGCAACATAGGGCAACATAGGGCAGCATAGGGCAACATATGGCAACATAGGGCAACATAGGGCAGCATAGGGCAATATAGGGCAACATAGGGCAATATAGGGCAACATAGGGCAACATAGGGCAACATATGGCAGCATAGGGCAACATAGGGCAGCATAGGGCAATATAGGGCAACATAGGGCAGCATAGGGCAACATAGGGCAGCATAGGGCAATATAGGGCAACATAGGGCAGCATAGGGCAACATAGGGCAGCATAGGGCAATATAGGGCAACATAGGGCAATATAGGGCAACATAGGGCAGCATAGGGCAACATAGGGCAGCATAGGGCAATATAGGGCAACATAGGGCAATATAGGGCAACATAGGGCAGCATAGGGCAACATATGGCAGCATAGGGCAACATAGGGCAGCATAGGGCAATATAGGGCAACATAGGGCAACATAGGGCAACATAGGGCAGCATAGGGCAACATAAGGCAACATAGGGCAACATAAGGCAACATAGGGCAACATAGGGCAGCATAGGGCAGCATTAAGCTGTAGTCTTAGTCCATCTGACATGTTGCCCTGCCCATCGCATGTGGCGTTGACAATGCCTGTGAGTCAAGTTTGGCCCAACATATCAGGTCGTCTTGCAGTAAGTTCTCTATCTATGAGTTGTCGTATGACTCGTTCGAGAGAGACTTACCCGCGTCTACCCACTATTGTTCTTGCTGTTAGACTTCTCGGGAGAGAACGATTCCTTATGTGAACAATATGATGGTCTTGTGCAGGGGCAGTAACTCGTGTTTGGCCACTCCGAAGTCTATCACAGGTATTGCCAGTGGTTCGGCAGAGTTCACTCAGACGTACAATATTGCTGTGGTGGTAATTCATTCTTCTGGCAGTGGCCCGCGAGCGCATTCCGGTCTCCAAACATACCAATGGCTCGGTGGCGGTCGTTTTCAGATAGCCGTGGCATTTCAACCACACGTGCCGGATGTTTTGTCTGAACGGCCTTTTTCTACCGAGTATACAGCTACAGCGTCTATATATGTTCTAGATCATAGCTATTGGCAATTGTGTTGCACGTGTAACTTTCATTGTTTTCATGTAGTTTGTACACAATTTGTGGGTTGAATCGTGTACTTTCCATTCCAGCAACCATCAGCTCCCTGCCTCATGATAAACACGGGGAAAATCTACTCCCACACTTAAATTTACATTTGACGATCTGTTCCTTGAATTGTATAGTGGGAAGGGGGTTTATTAATGTGATTCAGTGTTTGTTTGTATGTATATATATATATATATATATATATATATATATATATATATATATATATATATATATATATGCTTGTGTGTGTCTAAAACGTACCCAGTATAACAAATATATATATATATATATATATATGCTTGTGTGTGTGTAAAACGTACCCAGTATAACAAATATATATATATATAACGTTTCCAGTAGAGATTGTAGGGGAAAGCAGAACTCATCACCAGAAGTTGATCCCCATCTAGCCAATGTTACAGAGCAATACAATATATGTATGTACGAATGATTAACGAAGACGTATAAAAATTTAGATCAGAGAAGGAGTATCTGTGTCTACGCCCTGTGGGCCGGCTACGACTCGAAAGGTCAATAGATAGATAGATAGATAAATAGATAAAGGGCTCGCTGCGTGCAGAACTTAAGGGTTCAATACACGTTCTTCAGTCAAACCAACTAAAATTTAAATAGGTACATTGTCTTTGTTTAGAAAAAAAAAGAAAGTCATCCAAGGAAAGACCTATGGGTCAGGCCTGTTCGAGAGATGTTCGTAAGGGAAGTGTCGATTCTCCACACACCAACCACAGTAATCATGTTATAGGCAAATCTGTATCTCTAATAAACACGTAAGAACGCTATGCGTACATTTGTATACAGAATACAAATGCTACGAACATGAGAGTTATGCATGGTAAATTATCAATTCTATTGGCAGACTGGAACCGGTTCAGAATAAAAAAAAGCCCGCCAGAGAAACATTAAGGTCAAATTCATTTGAAATGTACTTTGTCAGTCGAGTCAAAGAACTGTAAACACGATCGAGATAAGACTAGTGTATATTGGAAGGAGATTTAGCCTGGAATCTCCCTGTGTTGTTTCTACGGATATATTTCTTGTTGAGGAGGAGTAAGTAGCAATGTAGACACAGCATTCAACTACCATTCATTTTAGTGATACAAATTAATATTAAGTTGGTGGTTGTTTGAAGTGAATGTTCAAATAAGCTAATATAAAGTGGCGATCACTACTATTGTGTATAATAAATGATATTTGTATGGTATAATGTATGGTATAATGTGTGGTATAATGTATGGTATAATGTATGGTATAATGTATGGTATAATGTGTGGTATAATGTATGGTATAATGTATGGTATAATGTATGGTATAATGTATGGTATAATGTGTGGTATAATGTACGGTATAATGTATGGTATAATGTATGGTATAATGTATGGTATAATGTGTGGTATAATGTACGGTGTAATGTACGGTATAATGTATGGTATAATGTATGGTATAATGTGTGGTATAATGTACGGTGTAATGTATGGTATAATGTGTGGTATAATGTACGGTATAATGTATGGTATGATGTTTGGTATATTGAAGACAATGTCGGTTGTGAATCAGCGGCTAACTTGACGATAAGAATCATCAGGGTTGAATCTCAGCGTGGAACGCTTCATCCGAATATAGCATGGGTGTCGTTGAGTTGGGGAAGATGTTAACAGATACAATAGGATCGCCCTCTCGTCACCTTTAAGTGGTGTGGTCTAGTTTGGTGGTCTAATTTAGTCAGGATGACATTGATCATGAGATAGGATCACTACATAGGACATTCACATATCCATTCCATTGATCTATTCCAATAGCCAAAGGCAATGTGTGTACACTGGTCGTGTCTGTACACACTCCAACCTGCTGCCGACGCAAGGTGTGTACACACTCCGACCGTCCTCCGGAGCAAGGTGTGTACTCTTTTTGTTTCTGTACACACTCGGTCATCCGAGCTCAACGTGAGCAGAGTGCACACAGCACCTACTATCGCCATTATTTCTAATGTTAGACCTATAAAAAATATGGACCAAAGCAGGATCGAACCCGTACTCGGTGGCACAGCGCCTTGCCACGAAAAACCAAACGCTAGGAACACAGACTTAATTGAGTTTGGAATATTTGATACTTCTACATAAAGAAACACGGCTTGATGTAGCATTGATTACATTAACCAAAAACAGCTGAAGATAAAGAAAAGAGTTACGCTTCATTTTCCGTTCGCAATGCTCGAAACTTGACTGTTGAATTCTGTTAGCTCTATTTTTGTGTACGGAACATAATTTTCTTTTAAATAAAACTGCTTGCTGTTTCAAATAAGTTCACGTGTCAGCAAATGTTGACAAATGTGTGGTTTCTTCTTGACAAATGTGTGGTTTCTTCTTGACAAATGTGTGGTTTCTTCTTGACAAATGTGTGGTTTCTTCTTGAAAAATGTGTGGTTTCTTCTTGACAAATGTGTGGTTTCTTCTTGACAAATGTGTGATTTCTTCTTGCCTTTACCCTAATCCCTGTGTAATGGATTCGATATCTGGAACTCTCGGTTAACAGCAAAATGCGGGAGGTTTAGTGTACACTCTCGCACGTTAAATAAACTTTTGGGAGTTGACATTGAAAAGAAAAGACCCAAAATAGTCGCAGCCTAGAGAAAATGTTCAGTGCAATCTAATCACACCGATGGATCCCTTGCCGTGCAACGGAGTTCGTGCACGTAGTTCACGTAGGGTTCGCCTTGCAGGATTTTTCGAGGGGAAAATTGAAACATCTATGGGTTTCTCCGGAGTGCAGTGATCATAATCATAACATAACATATTCAAACACACAATAAATTTGTTATCTTTAGAGAACTCTCACAGTTCCTGATATTCATTATCATGTGCCCTACCTGCTGGCATTAACGATCATTATTCTGCCCAGCTAACTATGTCTACAGATGTTCATCATTTCTGTTGTTGATTTCCTGCCACGCACTTATCTTAAAATGTCTGGTTTTATTTTTTTTTTTTTTTTAATCTGTCTTCCGCTATTTCTTTCTTCTCCTGATTTTCCAACGGTCGCAATGTTTCAGCTATTCCTCATGATCAGATAATCGTATTTGAGCTCTCATAGCGACTATAGTGGTCAGTAATTGAATCACTGAGCGAGCTGCCTCTAGCTTACGTCATACGTTCAGTGAGTGTTGTACTAGTAGCTGAAATGCAATGATTCTTGTAGTTAGGTCGCTGTATCCATGTACATCATAGTGCTACCACCTTTGTTGATTTTGACAGATTTCCGTGAGCGGCTGTAATGAATTCTTTTAAAGACTTTATCTCTCGCTGAAATTTGTGACGTTTTTATGAAACATTGTGGAATATAATTGCTTGTTTCTTTTTTTTTTTTAAATTGCAAATTAACAGAAGATTGAAAGTTGCAAGGAGCACGGAAAATAAGGTGAACGGAGGCACATAAAAGAAGGGGCTCTGGAAGAATTAATAGGAAACAAAAGGATCATACCGAGAACACGTTGTTCGCAAAAAAAAAAACATTGTATATTTAGAATACAGCTAGCAGATTGGAGAACCCTAATAATGATGCAAAGATAATAGAACTATATCTCGTCTCTGTCATGCTGGAAAAATGTACACAAAGATACCCGAACAACGTACTAGACATAAATAGGACATTTATTAAACAAAACCCAGTTTGGATTTAGGAAAGCAAGAGCATGCACAGATACTGTTTTTATATTGAGACAATTTAGTCAAAAGACAAGCTGGGAGTCGTTGGCTGCGCCCCTGGTTCTGGTGGGCGTCTTAGCGTTCGTTCCGTGACTCCATAATTTCAGATTTTCCTAACAAAACAAGGAAAAGTAAATCACTTTTAGCAACACCCCGAGAAACAGAATAGTTTAGTTTAATTTGTTTAAGTATTTCACAAACAATGGAAAGAAATATTGAATAGTTTAGTTTAATTTGTTTAAGTATTTCACAATCAATGGAAAGAAATATTGAATAGTTTAGTTTAATTTGTTTAAGCATTTCACAATCTTCTTCTTCTACTTCTTCTTTCCTTCCTCATCTGCCTTTCAGCGTCGGGGGGGGGGGGGAGATATAATTTGCAGTCTTTTGCTCTTCTGTTCGCCTCTGCTGCTGTTATGTTTCACAGTGCGTCTAATATTCCATCGACCATCTTTTTCGTGGTCGACCCGTGGGTCTGATGTTCTCATAACGTTTGTTGAGGGCTCGTTGTGTTGTGCTTTGTTCTTTCTGCCTTGTCACGTGACCAAACCATTTTATCTGTTGTTTCCTTACATATTCTATGGCGGGGGCCATTCCTAGCTTTTTTCTCAGTTCTTTATTTCTGATCTTATCTCTCAGACTGTTTCCTGTCATTCGTCTAACACATTTCATCTCTGTAGAGGTTATTTTCTTATTGTTCTTGCATCTAGGGTCCAGGTCTGGCATTGGTAGCACAACGTTGGAATGAAGATTGTATTGTATAGTGCTCGCTTTGCCTCCAGAGTTATTTCCTTGTTGGACAATAGTGGTGATAACTGTCCGATGATTTGACAAGCTTTGTTGCATCTTTGAAAGAAACATTCAATAGTCTAATTTAATTTGTTTCATTATTTACTATTCAATGAAAAGAAATAGTGTCTACGCGCTCTGATACTTTTCCTACAGTGTTCAACTGGTAAAAAGGCGTGAATGTGTTGTGACGTCAGTTTTTATTAAGCTGCAGATTGCTTCGATATGGGCAGATTTTTATTTTGATACTTAACAAATTTGCCCTGCCAGCTTGCATTTTTGGTCTACTCTTTTCTAATTTAACCACCAACGATTTGTCTGCCGCTTGTTCATTTTAGGACCACATGTTTGTTCTCAGATCTTTTTTTCCGTTCAGTTGCTTGCGCGGCATAGTCTGTATACCGACTGCCCTTGTTTATTGTGGAGAGTTGTCCTTTTCGTGTCTGTGGAAGTGGGCTTTGAGTTCATCATGTGAGAAGATAGGAGCATGTTGCTCTCTCTTCAAGTGAAGAGATAGGAAATTAAAGGAATTAACGCTCTGATACAGGCAACCAACTCTATATTGAACGTATTTGCAATGCTATAATGGTTTATTCACTTTAATATGAAATTACCGACAATGCATTATCTACAGATTTTTTATATAAATTAATACAAAGACAATACAGACATATAATATCCAGTAAACAGATGCAACAAACTCAGAAATCAAACCCCATTTAGAAACGCAGCAAGTAGAGAATCATTAAAACAGCAGGATCGAACAAGAAATGGATTAAGAGTCATTAAATAAATCGCAAGGAGATGAGAGAAGCACGTCTATGGGGCCATGCTAATTACACCTGTGTCTGGTATAATACTGAAGAGAGATAGCATGCTGGGTAATTTAGTTTTCCTCTGTTGGAATGTGGGAAACTAATATTGAGGAAAGAAAGTGTATATAATAGATATAAATGCAGGAACAATAAATAGTTCAGTTCAGAAAGAGATGGTTAAATATTAAACCACACCCTACTCTATTGATCGGTAATTGTATACATAGCTTCGTAGCAGGAGGTAATCTGATCATCAGACATAGATCTCAGTCAATCTAGTGTGCTGGTCCTTTAGCCAGCTCGTGTCGTCACCAGTGCGTTATAAGTACACATTGATGGCTACTTCTTGGTAAATGCATATAAAGTTATCCAAATATTGAATACTAAAAACGATAACATATTTATAATCAAAAGTCACCATTTAAGTGGCATCTACAAAAGGGCGTTTAAATGAACGAATTTCTATTGTTTAATCTACATGACACAGCACAGCTGGAGTTGTTCACAGGAAAACGTGTAATCTTCGCACGTACCTTGACCCAGCTTCAGGTTTAAAAAACTGGGTGAAGGAGGATCCGTTGAAAGACAGTCGATAAGTGTCAATATATGTATAAAGTCCTCAACTCTCTTAAAAGGCATATTTACGCTGAAGCTGTTTGTTTACTTTCGGTATTTACGTCGTGTAAATCTGCAATTAAAAAAAAGTAAAGTACCCCGTCACGCCAAGTGGCGTTTCGGGAATATGGTGTTAGTGACCATTTATTATTTTACAGACCTTCGGACAAGATTTTTGAGGTAATGTGGTCAGTATTACGCCCGTGCCGCTTTACTTTCCCAGAAAAAAAACCCAGTACCCATTAAAGGCTGGGTGAACCCGGAAGCCGTCGGTTGGGATCGAACCCTACCTCTTGTCCTTTGTAGTCCAGTTCACAAACCACTGAGCTATCGCGGATTGTATGATCCTAGAATGGCGTGGAAGATATGAAATTTAAGAGACAGTTTGTAGTATCGACGGAAATGGACTTATGAAGCATGAGAGCGTTAATGTTACACGTTTGGTCTGTGTGTGCTTATCGAGGATAAAATACGAATTCCAATATGTACACTGCATGACGACTGCACCAAACATGCTGTATTTTTTTTTCCAGCCCCTCAGTGAATCAGCCATAGAAACCCTAGAAATGGGTATAGGCCGCTATAGATAAGTGAATTATCTATATTATCTCTATAGATACAGTTGATGCCTCGTACTTCGAACTTATTTCGTTCCAGAATATCGCTCAAACTCTGAAATGTTTGAATTCCGAGTAAGTGTAATCTTTGCCAAACCGTTTGGAACAAAGCTTCAACATACAAATTTTACTAAATTTAAGAAATAGATAACATAGTTACATGATCTAAATAATAAAGCATGATAACAATCTATCTATCTATTGACCTTTCGAGCCGTAACCGGCCCATAGGGCGTAGACCAAGATACACCTTCTCCTATATGAATTTTTGTTCTAGCAGTTTTCTTTTAAAGATATTTTATCAAATCTCGCCATCTGTCTCTGTTCTGTGCAAGCAGTTCTAT